>BPTQ01000003.1:118651299-118817013 GCA_019973895.1 Chrysanthemum seticuspe
TAGAGATTCTCTTTCAGCTATCTATTACAGCCAAGGGGCACTCTTACTTTGTTCAGGAAAATTCTCCTTGAACTCACCAAACCTTTCAACTTCACGTCACGCAGTGACCCAGGTACTGCAGAACAGAAGTTATGGCTACAATGGTAGTCATCGTATACTTCACTTGGGCCAAAGACGGGATTCCAACTTAATTACCTCCCGATAAACAAAAGTGGGATAAAAGTAAGTTAAGAAAAATTAAGAAGTTGGGGAAGTCACGAATGGCTCTGAAGTATCGATAATGGAACAACCCAAATAAGGTCATGATCGAGTCAGAATCAGACGTGTGAAGGGTATAGAGTGAAAAGAGGAAAATAGTAGTATGGATTCCTGAAGATGTGATTGATCAACATCGGTATTGAAGACAAGACGTCATGGACCCAGTGACGCACTGCACTTCAACTTTCCAAACCACTCAAGTTCCTCTTAAAAGGACTTGTTTCATTCTCACGGGGAACCGACATTATCTATCGACTTTCTCTTAGAGATTGTTGATATTGAAAAAGGAGACCCTCTCCCTAGTCTCCGGCACAGGATCCAAATATGCACAAACTGAGTCTAGAGCCACGAGATCATCAATAAATCTCATTAGGACACTTTCAATGAAGACTCTCTGTTTCACACAATGTGGAAAGAGAGATTATATCATGAGTCCTACGCATTATCCTTGTGGTATTGTCAGAACATCTGAGTGATGTGTTTACACACTCACAATGAAGATGGAAAGCCTTCTGGAGCCAACATCAAACAAGCTCCTGGTAGGTGGCATGTGAGATCTATTATATGGATCAACCATGTGACAACTGAACAGAAACAATGGGGCGATTCAATTTCTTGAATCAATCCTGGTTCAGGTTAGGGATTGACGGATACCTTTGAAAAATCGGTCTTTGTGCTTATAAACTCTTTTCTTTAGCACATCGACCGTGTACTCATTTTTCAAACCAAAAGGTATTTTTATGATTGATAATTGATTTTCAATAAAACCTTCGTTGTATTGCAAAAACAATTTCTATTGAGCAATACACGACTGTTTTTCAAATCTCTTTTCATCAATCAGTGGACTAAAAAATTCGCTGGTTCACTCACTCCGTGTTGTCTTCTTTGAGACGTTCCGGTTTGAGAACAGCTAGAACAGCTGCGAAACCCTGTCAAGGAGATTCTTAGGAATCCTACCTGATCACAGGCAGTATTTATACTAATCAACGGGGAACCGTGGGCCGTGTACCTCAATTCAACGAAAGTGATCAAAGACACTTTCGTGCGATTTATTGCTAACTGTTGTATGCAGGTACTCCCGACGTTTGCAGCTGATCATAATGGAGCGGTCAATCCTTAGCCGCATGCTCACTTAACACATTCAACTCAAAGAAATCATGTCTAGTGCATCAATGACTCTGATATTTCACACCAAGCTTCTGCTACGCTGCTGCCAATATCATGATTCAACAAAAGCTTCCGCTACTCTGATGTGAAGATTTCATGATCCAAAATGTGAGCATGTCGGTCCTAAAGTCACTACATCACATAATACCAACACCACAAAGGATGTGTCAGAGATTGTTGATAGCTGATGATCTCCAAAGATGGCTCAAACCTATCATCACGTGGATCAGTAAAAGACCTCCACTTGGAATAACCAAACATGCAATGTGAAGAATCACTGACTACGAGCTTAGGAGCAAAGGACTACATCAAGAATGCAAGATCAATTGTTAAATGTAATATCTATTTGTATTCAATGTAATTATGGTACATGATTGAGGTGACCTCCCTTAGGGGGAGATTGTTAGGAATTAGAAATTCCCGGTATTAAAGAGTCGGTCACCTCAAGTATATGTAATCGTTAGAAAGCTCGTAGTCGTAGTTCTTTTAAGTTAAGTAGTAATTTAGTTAAGTAACACCGTGGAGGACGGACGGGTCTTTACCCACTGTATGCCTGATCCACAGCCCAAAGTGTGGCGAGTTATGTAAGACTATATATACTCTCTACCTTCCAAGGTAGAGAGTTGGAGCTCATAATAAGATCTTTCACTTTCTCTCACTAAGTTCCCTAAACCTCTAACTTTCTCTCTCTAGAATTCCATCTATATGCTACTTTGTGTTATGGTTTGATGTGTATGTGAAAAGTTAATAGCTAACATTCCAGATATTCGTTTTTCAAGGAATTATGTTTGTTTATCATTTACTGACTTTTCTAAGCCCGTTTGACAAGAAAACGAGAAAGATGTCTCATGGAATGTGAAATTTGCACTTAACGCATACCGGCACACCCGACGTTTTGATTTATTTTGATTTTTTTATATGAGAAAATAGTCGTGTAAATACTCATTATTATTGGAAAAATTATTCCGAACGCGATGGCGCAAGTTTCATAATTTTTATCGCTCCTTTTATAGTCTAAATATTTCTTGAATCTAATATCTATAAAATATTGCTGAAAATGTCATGTTTAGTCCCTGAAGGGATGTAGGGATTTCACAACTAGTCCTTGTGGGCTATATATAGAACAATATATTCACAACTAGGGTTTGGATTCATTTGCTCAACCCTAACCTATCACCCTCCTCCTCTCTAATCTCAGTCTCAGCTCTATCTTTTCCGGCCATACCTCCAGCCACGCCGCCACCAACCTGGCTGCCACCACCTCTAGCCGGCCACTCTACTCACCACTCACATTCCACAGCAACTTCAGCCGCCACCTTCTGCCGTCTCCTCCGTAGCCGTCACCACTCACCCCCGTTTTGTTGAATATCGTTTGGGTCTAGATTGTGAGAAAGAGCCACGATCTGAGTTTGGTTCGGGGTGTGCTCGAGTTTTGGTCACATCAATCTCTTGTTATCTCCTTTCCCTCTCATTTCTTTATTTTGGTAAGTTGAACCGATTAACCCACGTTTGTTTCTCGTTTTGTGTTAAAGACCGATTGTAACAATTTCTTTGTTAAGGTTTGTTGGGAATTATACGTTTAAGTTGATAAGACAAAAAGAATGAAACAAGAGGGACTTAATACGACAAGAAGGAAACCTACCAAAAGATGGAAGGACTTGCTTGCAAAAGAAGTTTTATTTATTAGTCCTTCGTAGAGATTTGTAAACCCTAATCATCTAGTATATAAAGAGGACATGTGGTGTAGGTTTTATATACAAGTCTTCCAAGATGTAGTCGACTTAAAGGTGTGTGTGTGTCCTAGGCGTATTATCTTGTAAACGCCTAGGTAAGTTAGTTAGTTAGCTTATGGTGATAAAAACCTTGTGTCAATAACAATTATGTTTTGATTTATCCGCTGCGTATTGTCATTGTTATTGTTGAACCCTAGAGCTTATAAACGATCTTATCAATTGGTATCGGAGCTTGGGGAGCTCGTTGCCTAGGGATTCACAAGGTTTCTTGGCGAAAAAGAATGAAGAAAATCGATTTTTTGCAAAATTCGCAACTTTTCTGCAGCACAGTTTTCAAGAGGGTATAACTTTTTAATGAATCGTTGGATCGGGCTAAAATTCGAACTGGAGCTTCTTAGTATATCTATCTTTAATCTCACCGAAGGGATCGTTGATCTGAGCTCTCAATCAAAAGTTATAAGCTGTCGAAGTCTGCTGCTGAAATTGAATTTTTTTTTTCGTAAGGTTACTACAGCACTGTTTTGAAACAATCATAACTTTTTCGTTAACCGTTGGATCGTAGCGAAATTTTAGGTGGATATTCTCTATATGATAATATAACTTTCCACCAGAGGGATTGTCGATTTGAACTTCCAGTAAAAAGATATAAGGCGTCGAAGTTGGCTGCAAAGAGAGTTTTCAAAGTACTGCTGTGAGTTTTCAAAGTACTGTTAGGATTTATTCAAAGTACTGCTCTTTGATCAAAGTACTGCTTTTTTTGTTCAAAGTACTGCTCTTTTGGTCAAAGTACTGCTAATTTCACAAAGTAATGTTCGAGGTTTCAAAGTACTGCTCTACTCGTATAAGTTGAAAGTACTGCTCGTTGTTTTAAAGTGCTGCTAGTTTTGATCGATATCGGATAGAACAAATTATTTTTGGTTCTAGTATGGTTCTGAATTTGAGGGGAAGTTCAGATGGTTTGAAGGATATCGAATGACACACACAAGATTGGTTCACACACACAAGTTTGGAATTTGTTCTTAAAAGGATTTAAAAATCTCGTTTTTGGATTTATTGACGAATTGATTACGAAGAAGGTTAAATATCATTTATTTGATGTTGTAGTTGAGTTTCACAGATTTGTGCTCTTATTATATCTCAAAGTGGGTGTTACACTTTGTAGATAACTTGTTCGTACTTTATAGAGATGTGACAAAGACTTGATTAATCTAGCAAAATTGTGTGATCTAAAAACTGATGGTGCTTAATACTCACTTTTGCTATCTCTTTAAGGAGTTACGTTATTGTGCTCAGTGTCTCATATAGTTGAGGATTTTGTCAAGAGATTGCGGTCTACTTATATTTTTGGTTAGCAGTATAAGTTCAACGTCACGTGGATAAACAAGACATAAGATACAAGTTTGGGTTATTTTACTTCTTCATCAAAGTCGTTATATTTGGTTTTCTTCACAAGTGATCATTACAAGGAGCTTACAGATTTGAAGAATCATTGATGTTCATGCACCACTCAAGGGAAAGTGTTTGATTTTTACTACTATTGATTAGTCTTACTACTGATGGTTTAGATTTCTACTGTTTCAAGTTCATTTTTAGTTGCGGAAAACTTCATGGAGGGTAATTTGAGACATTGGAAAGATGAATTAGATGTGTGGTATTGGTTCGTGGTGGTCAAGATCAAGTTTGCATATGTTCCCTATTTGGATAATAACAAAAAGGGGAAGAGATGTTTGAGTGGCATGGCATGGATTAAGGGGTAGACATACTTGTTTCATTCATGGTGAGATCCCTGATCTCAATTTCTCTACTTCGTCTAGGGAAGTTCGTTCAAGAACGGTTTTGTCATTATCAACTAGGGGAAGATTGTTGGGAATTATACGTTTAAGTTGATAAGACAAAAAGAATGAAACAAGAAGGACTTAATACGACAAGAAGGAAACCTACCAAAAGATGGAAGGACTTGCTTGCAAAAGAAGTTTTATTTATTAGTCCTTCGTAGAGATTTGTAAACCCTAATCATCTAGTATATAAACAGGACATGGGGTGTAGGTTTTATATACAAGTCTTCCAAGATGTAGTCGACTTAAAGGTGTGTGTGTGTCCTAGGCGTATTGTCTTGTAAACGCCTAGGTAAGTTAGTTAGTTAGTTTATGGTGATGAAAACCTTGTGTCAATAACAATTATGTTTTGATTTATAAGCTGCGTATTGTCATTGTTATTGTTGAACCCTAGAGCTTATAAACGATCTTATCAATTAACTTGTTGGATCGATGTACTATAACCAAACTAACTTAAATAGCTTGTTAAGGTTTAACAACCTCAGATAAATCCTAAGTTATTAACAGAGAAACACTAAGCAAACTCTATTAAATATGCGGAATTTACTTAACAAAGCTAAGAAGAATATCTTTAACTTTAAACGATTTTATTAATAACTCTAACTCTGCTTATTATGCAGATCTTGAACAACTCTAATAATATCGAACTTCTCTAAAACTCTAATAAAATCACGTACGTCTAATATCAATCTAGGGGTCCTTTTATAGGCTCAAGGATAACCCTAAACGATTTACAATTCTTATCCTTGTACGTCAAGTAAACAATACATAGAAAGTTCTAGATAAACATAACTTTCTATCTTTAATCTAATACAACCGACTTATAATCTTTGCAGTACTTTGATAATAAGCAGTACTTTGACTTCATGCAGTACTTTGACTTCTTGCAGTACTTTATCTTTCTGCAGTACTTTGTTAATCTTCAGTACTTTAATCTTCTGTATCCCAACAATCCTCCCCTAACTTGAATTCTACTTGCTTGATTTCAAGTTCCTTTGTAGATTTAACTTTAACATCTTTATCTTCAAAGAGGATTTGTAACTTTATCTTCAGATTTTATCTTTGTAGATTCTCTGCTTATATCATCATCAAAGTAGTCTTTATCTATATAATTCTTTTCACCATTAAACAGTAATATTATATCTTTTCTGCAACATTCAGCAAACTCCATATTTTCAGCAACATAAGACAATTTGTACATTTAATTCAGTTAAGTTTCAGTCTATTCTCATCACTTCCAGGTGTGTAAACTCCTGTGAGAGGTGAATCATTGAAAATTTAATGGATTTGAGTTCTCTTTACCAAAGCCATTAACTCTGGAGTAGCCAAATGTTTTGATGTGTAAGATCATGGTACACTGATAACCATATGATTTTTAGCAAATCATCAGGTATCAACAGATTTGAGTTGTCTTTACCAAAAGCTGTACCCTTTTGGACTAGTTAATTCTTTCATCATGGTGAACTAATTACCATATAATGGTTTTTCCACAGCCTTTACCACAAGCCATTTTCTTGTGGGCTAGCCAACTCTTCACATTACTGATATGGTGAGTTGATTACCATCCAACTTATTAGCAAGTTTTCAATTGAAAACGGATTTGAAATATCTTTACCAGAGCCGTTTGCTCATGGATTAGCCAATCCTTTTGTAACCATGGTGGATTGATAACCTATTTGTATTACCATCTCAAAAACCATTTATTTCTTTTAACATTTGTTTCAAAACATTTATCACTTAACAAAAGATTTTCAAAATCAGTAACTGGTTTAAAAACTTCAAGCAGTACTTTGATGAAAGTACTGTTTGATCAGCAGTACTTTGAATAAAGTACTGATATATCAAAAATTTAATCAATTAAGAGTCATACCAGTTATTCATCATCATCAGCAATTGTAGTCCATCTGATAAACAGCTTGATGAGCAGACATGCTATTTCATTATCTTCTTCTACTTCCATTCCATGCTCCAGCATCCTCCTCATAAGTTCAGGTGTAAGAGGATATCTTCTATCAGCTAACATATGAATCATAATTCCATCTTCTATCTCTAGAACATGTACTCCAGATTCTTCAAAGAATCTTCAGCTAACAATCTCCCAATTCTCTTGATTCTTCCAAATTTCAACAGTGTTTTGTTCTTCATTTTCCCATAAGGTTGTGAGATCTCCAAGCAATACTAAACCAACTCCTTCTGATGGATTTTGTTCAAAGTAATTTCGCACCACATGATATAAATAAAATACATCCACTCTATCTATGATGTGCAATAAATCCCATAGCCTATTGAACACTCTGAAACTTTCATCAGCTCTATGAAACATCAGATAACTTCCATCTTTGGATTCTACGACTTCAAAAGCAATAATTTGAGATCTTTTCATTTTCATCTCAGCATCATCTGTAGAATACTCAAAATCCACGATTCTTAAGTAATTCTTTAGTTCATCACTAGTATCAGATCGTAACTCAACTTTCTCTTTCTTTGATGACTGAATATCTTCAACTTCAGTTTTTCTTTTTCTTTTTCTATCTTTTTCTTTCCAAGCAGCATCATCTTTATAATATTTGATGCTTGCAACATCCTTCTTATAAGCTTCCCTAACAGCTTCATATAAATTCTTCATCTCAAAATAATTAAACCTCTGCAATCCTCTATACCCTTGACTTTTTAAATAAGCCATCATCGCATTTCTGTCTGTAACTCGATTTGGCCTTCTTGGAAAAAATCTAACAGGAATAGGTGACTCTAATGGTTCATCAGCTTCAGCATTCAATTCCTCATGCAATTTCTTAGCTGCTTCTCTATTTTGAGCTTCTTCAATTTCCTTAGCTTCTCTATCTTTAGCATTTAATTCTTCTTGAAACTTTCTAGCTGCTTCTTCATTCATAGCAACTTGAGCATCTCTTATCTGAGCTAAAGTAGGTTTCTTTTTCTTCTTTGTCTCTATCAACTTGCCTTTACCTTTATCCTTTGGATCAATAATAGCTTGAGAAACTCTTGGTTGTTCCTCTTCTTGCACTCCTGGAATAGTAACACATCTTGGTTTTGATAAATCTTGCAAAATATCAGCAATTGTATCATCATCACTTGCAGTATGTATTCTTTGAGGTGTATCAGCTTCCTCTGGTATGACTTCTGACGGACCAGCTTCTTCTTCATGTGGAATAGTTGAAGGACCAACTTCCTCTTCAAAGTCTAACACCCTTGGTGTAACCAGTTCTTGTCTGTAAGTTCCAGTAAAAGCAGTACTTTGATCAGCAGTACCTTGATCATCAGTACTTTGAACTTGAACATCAATAACTTGTTCCTCAGTACTTTGAACAACCTGTTTTTCAGTTTCTTCAGGCTGAATATTTGTTCCTTGAACTTCAGTCCTTTCATGTTCTTCAGTATCTTTCTCCTTATGAACATCTTCTTTCAAATTCTTTTCTTCTAAATTCCTCCCCATTTGAAATAAAGATTGTTTTTGAACTTTTTGGTGCTTAGTCTTCTTAAACTGCCTGTTAAGATCGTTTATAAGCTCAGCTAGGGATCAATAACAAAGACTAATAACATGCACAGCGGAATAAACTAATCAAATCTTTATTATTGAACAAGGTTCCTCGTCATCATCTCTAACTAAACAATAATCAAAGTCTTCTTTGATCAACTAACCACTAATATACTAAATACTAACTTAGGCGTTTACATGAACATACGCCTAGGAACTAACTAACTAACCATAACCCTAGGCGTCCCCTAAACGCCTGTACACACACACACCTTTGGTGTTCACATCTTGACACTCTTTAAATCTAATTCCCTGCCTCTCTTTATATACTAGAGAGTCTAGGGTTACAATTGACTACTAGGGACTAAATAATAAAGTCTTCTTTAACAAGTAAGTCCCTTGTCTTTCTATCTTCATCAATTGTCTTCATAAAACCTTCATCTTTCATATTTTGTCATAATCAACTCAAATATAATTCCCAACAATCTTCCCCTAGTTGATAATGACAAAACCAAATAAGCACGAACTTCCCCTGAAGTTAAGATGTCATGAAAGATAAGAACTTCCCCTTAAACATGCAATCACCAAGAATCTTCAAGTTGCAAAACCGTCTTTGTCGCCTTTCTTCCCCTTTTTGTCATAATCCACTAGGAGAAGCTAAGTATAAGCAACTTTGATTTCAACCACCACGAACCAATATCTAAACAGTGTGTGTAATCTAATCACAAAAATGCTTCGAAAACCAAACAAATGGAGCATTCAAACAACTTCAATAACCTCTGTGTGAACCGAAATCTTATGTATGTGTCGCCTAAAAATCCATAACAAACTTCATGCTCGACTTCCCCTCAAGTCCAAATCCATTTGAGAACCAAAAATCATTCTTTGTCCGATATCGAATAAAACTGACAGTATGAACAACCTTTCTCGGACAAACTGAGCGGTACAAACTCTTTCATAACAGTACCATATATTGTCTTCTATATTCTATTTACTAAATATTCTGTTACTAAACAATCGAGGACCAATCATTGAGATAAACCTCCTCGTCCAACCATGCAAACAATATACTCAACAATCATGATCTATCCACGTACAAAATCCATAACAATCTATCCATGCCACCGTCCAATCAATATCAGACCATCCCACAAATTGAGTTACGTTAATAGATCATGCAAATCTAACAAAGCGAGAAACAATTAATTTACTATCACACACCAACCCATGTTCTTTATATTCCTTGGGGCCTATCATCAATAAACAAACCCTCGTATAGTATCATGAGAACATAATCATGCCCATAAATTTAATCCAATATTGCAACCAAATCAGGTTCTATCTTAAACTCAGCCAAATACTAGTTCACGTTTTCAATGAACTCTTATCAATATAAAAATTAAACCTTGAAGCTTCTTCCCTTTAGTTATTTAACTTTGCGAAACTGGAGCACACATGAAACCTTTAATGTGGAGCAACACTTTTCATCTTAGACATGACCAATTAGAACATTCATCACAACCTTGAAAACTTGTACAATATCTCTAAACACAGCAGTAGCATACTTTGTCAACATAATCATGCTCCTACCAGACCATGTTATGTCGCCACATAATGAGATCAATACCCCAAGATATTATATCCATCCGACCCATGAACTAAAGTAGCATAATCAATCAATGAAGACCAGCAGTACTTTGATTAAACAGTACTTTATCAAAGTACTGTGAAACCCAAATCGTAGCTATCGAATTAAAGGACCACAAGCAGTACAAACTGCTTTCTCCAGTAGCAATAGAAATTTAAAAACCTTTGAGTATCATCTATCTGCATGGGCCACCAATGATCAAAATATAGAATCCAAATAATCCTCACGTGAAGATTAACACAATCCATTCTCACAATCGAAAAGACCAATCACAGATCAGGAATAAACTGATTGAGAAAATCCAACTAGTAAATAATTCCTTGTCTCGATCAACCCACGATGTAAGTTACCTTCAAATAATCAATAATATCATGCTCTAAACGACAAGCTTCATTAATTACATGGAACTCTTGATACAGAAACAGTACGAGGTTATCTATGACATAAGACGACAACCAGTGATTGCATAAAACTAGTAATAATACCAAAAATATCTCAAGCGTCCCCATGCCATCAATCGTAGGGTATAGGTCCACACTAAACGAATCTTTAATATTATACCCACTAGTTACAATGCATGACCATGTAGCTTTTAACATTCATATGCTACTTTATAACAATTGTGACCAAACCAAAAATCATACCTGCTCGAAGTAAGCACCAAAAGCTTGTGAAACACCAATACCTGATGCACATAAAGAAGTCCTTGTCCAATACCAAAAAAAAAACATCACCAACTAATCGTGCATCCAATAATCCATATCGAGCAGCATCCTAGAGTTAAGAGCATCATCCAATCATGGCTACTTTGAAAAACCCAGCAGTACTAAGAGAATAATCACGTTATATGAGCAGCAGTACTTTGAAACCTCGAACAGTACTTTGAGCAATTTAGGGTTTCGACAACCACAAATAAGCAAACCATACTCCAAAAATAGTGATCATTAAAAGCTCATTGAATTAGGGTTTGATAGTAACCTTTAATGCACACTCAAAAGCATGAAAAACCCTAAAAACCTAAAAATTTCGATTTTGAAAACCTCCTTCAGCAGCCAACTTCGACACTGAATATCTTTTGATTGAAAGCTCAGATCGATAATCCCTCCGGTGAAAAGTTAGATTGTCATATAGAGAACGTTCACCTAAAATTTCGTCCCGATCCAACGGTTAACGAAAAAGTTATCGCTGTTTAAAAATAGCCCTGCATAAAGATACGAAAAATTTTAACAGCTTCGAATTTTGTATCTTTTCTTCGAAAAACCTTGTAGATCCCTATATCAAGAGCTCCCTTCTTAATGACTGGAATTCTGAGTGAGGTGATTGAGGGTGGTGGAACAGCTTCAGTCGACATCTTGAAAATTGTAGGGTTTCTTCCTAGTCAGAGTTTCCACACAAGCTCTGATACCACTTGTTGGATCGATATACTTTAATCAAACTAAACTAGCTTGTTAAGGTTTAATAACCTTGGATAAATCCTAAGTTATTAACAAAGAAACACTGAGCAATCTTTATTAAGTACGCGGAATTTACTTAACAAAGCTAAAAAGAAACTTTATTAATAAAACTCTAAATCTGCTTATTATGCAGATACTCTAATACAACTCTAAGATATTCGAACTTTTCTCTAAACTCTTAATTCATAAACTCTAAAACTCTTTTTCTGAAATCGTACCTCTAATGCCAATCTAGGAGTCCTTTTATAGGCTCAAGGATATCCTAGTCGGTTTACAATTGATAACCTTGTACGACAAGTAATCTAAACATGGAATACAATACTTTCCATAAACAAATATAACAGATCTTCTGTCCTAGCAGTACTTTGACTTCACCTTGCAGTACTTTGACTTTATCTTTAGCAGTACGTTGACTATTTGACTTCGTCCAGTACTTTGCAGCTTACAGTACTTTCATATCTTCAGTACTTTGATATCTTCAGCACTTTCATATCCCAACAATCTTCCCCTAGTTGATAATGACAAAACCATTCTTGAACGAACTTCCCTAGACGAAGTAGCAGAAGTTGAGATCAATAAATCTCGCCATAAATGAAACAAGTATGTCTTCCTTTGTCTTCCCCTTAATCCATGCCACGTCACTCAAACATCTCTTCCCCTTTTTGTTATTATCTAAATAGGGAACGTATGCAAATAATGATCTTGACTGCCACGAATCAATATCATACTTCCAATCTAAGACTTCCAATGCTTCAAATCACCCACCATTACGCACCATAGGAAAAATGGATCAAAAACAGTAGAAAACTTCAACTAGCCGTAGTAATAATGATCAACAATAGTAAAAATCAAACACTTCCCCTTGAGTGATGCATGTAGATGGTTAAACTTTTAACAATAAGCTTCCCCTAAAAACCATATGTTAACCATCTTCTTGATTCTTCAAAATCTGTAGGCTTTATGTAATGATCACTTGTGAAAAACACCAAATATAACGAACTTGATGAAGAAGTAAAATTTCCCAAACTTGTGTCTTAAATCTTTACTATCCACGGAACTCCATACTTATACGAACCACCAATATAAGTAGAGCGCAATCCCTTGACAAGAATCCTCAACTATATGAGACACTGAGCACTACAATGTAACTCCTTCAAGTGATAGACAATGTGTGCATAGAGCATTATAAGAAAAATCACACATTGCTAGATTCATCAAGCTAGATGATAAGAACACAAACCAAGCAATTCCACTTCACCTTCAAATAAGTGATAAATAATCCTCTTCGTAATCAATTCTTCAATAAATCTCCATAACGAGCCTTTTTAAATCCTTTTAAGAATAAAAATTTCTTCCTGTGTGTGTGAACCAAATAACCATTCTGTGTGTGTGTCATTCAAAAATCATGCTCAACTTCCCCTTAAATCAAAAATCTTCTCGTAATAAAGCATGAACAGTATGTTGGGAAGGAGCAGTACTTTCATCAAAATCTGCAGTACTTTGAAATAAACTGCAGTACTTAAAAAAATTTTGCAGTACCTTGAAGCAGTACTTTGCATTCAAGCAGTACTTTAAGTCAATGAGAGCAGTAGCAGCAGCAGTACTTTAAAATTCCAACAGTACTTTCGTAAGAAGAAGCAGTACTTTAAAACTCTAACACCATGCGTATCATGTGAAGCCAAGTCAAATAATTTGTCCAATGACAGATCTCAATCGACAACTGTAATAGTACAAACCATATTCTTTATCCAATAAATACCAATTCAAAAACTTATGCTTGAGATTAGTGGGACCAATATAGCGATTTTCATGCCCATGATGATATTCAAGATAAATACTCCGTAGAACATAATACCAAACTGTTAAGACCATAGCACGTGATTGATTCAGACGACCCCATCATGATGTCAGTCACATGACAATTTGACCACATCACCCAATAAGAATATAACCAGCATGTGAATTACCGAAAGTTACGCTTGACCAGTATTGAAGCCACAATATAATAATCGTTATATTTAACCCACGTGGGTTGATAGGAGACCAGTATGACATCTCTACGTTTGAAAAATCAAGTAACATAATTAACTTCAAAACGTCACCGAACAGATAATAAATGTGTCGGCCCAATCATGCGTGTGAATACCAATCACGTCTGCTTCAAAACTGCTTTCTTCCTTCGACAACTGTTACTGCGACAAAAAAACCTTGAATTAACCCTATATCAAGAGCTCCCCGCTCTGATACCAATTGTTAAGATCGTTTATAAGCTCAGCTAGGGATCAATAACAAAGACTAATAACATGCACAGCGGAATAAACTAATCAAATCTTTATTATTGAACAAGGTTCCTCGTCATCATCTCTAACTAAACAATAATCAAAGTCTTCTTTGATCAACTAACCACTAATATACTAAATACTAACTTAGGCGTTTACATGAACATACGCCTAGGAACTAACTAACTAACCATAACCCTAGGCGTCCCCTAAACGCCTGTACACACACACACCTTTGGTGTTCACATCTTGACACTCTTTAAATCTAATTCCCTGCCTCTCTTTATATACTAGAGAGTCTAGGGTTACAATTGACTACTAGGGACTAAATAATAAAGTCTTCTTTAACAAGTAAGTCCCTTGTCTTTCTATCTTCATCAATTGTCTTCATAAAACCTTCATCTTTCATATTTTGTCATAATCAACTCAAATATAATTCCCAACACTGCCTTTGCTCCTTCTTTTTAGATTTGACCCAAAGACGATGATGTTGAACCAAGGGCCATGCAAAATTCTTGAGTCTTCTAAATTTGAGCTTCAACTTCTTAATCTGTTTAGCTTGAGCCTCAATAGTCTTCTTTAACTTGACTAACTCCCTTGTCAAAACATAATTATCCAATGTCAAACCTTCAGGAGGTATAGTCTGTGGATCATCTCCTTGAATTGGTGAATGTTCCTCTGGTTGAGAAGAAGGAACAGATTGTTGTGGAGATGGAGAAGGTGAGACTGCAACATCTTCTTGAAATTCAGTACTTGGGAAGCAGTACCTTGAGATGCAGTACCTTTTTGAGATGCAGTACTTGCAGATGCAGTACTTGCAAATATAGTACCTTCACTATCTTCATCTTCTGCAGCATCAGCTCTAACAGCTTGAACAACTTCCATCATAGAAGTAGTTAAGGGAGTGTCCCTTCCAGTGAATAAATCACTCTTCCTAGCCATAAAGGTGAAAATCTTGGGTTGTTGAACCACAACAGGTAAAAGACTAGTTGGCTTAGGAACATCAGAAAGTTGTTTATCTAGAAATACTTGAACAAACCTTGGATACATCAACCATTTTGACCCATGAGTAATGTGTGAAAGCATTCCATCTAGAATTAGCCTTGAAAAATTAAAAACACGATCTGTAGCCAATCCCACTATAGCAGATGCTATATTTGATCCAAATTGCTCCCATGAAGTACTTTTAGCACTAATACAATGAAGCAACACATGCACTAAAAACTTCCATTGAGGACAAAATAAGGGTTTCCTGAATGTTTGTTCAGTTAAGGATCCTTTATAACAAATGTGCCCAAAAGTATCCCAAATTAGTTGCTTATCAAAACGAACAGCCCCATCAGCATCTTCAAACACTAAGTCTTCTCGAATAGAGGCTTCAGTAATCTTGACATTTTTCCCAGCAACTATAGCATGAATATATTCTTCATCATTCTCCATATGAACCCTAGCAGTTTCCCAAAATTGTTGAATCCAGGGCTCAATAACATCGGGTTCTACTAAAAGCGCATAACTAATAGGCGATCCAGTAAGAAATTCGATAATATCATGAAAAATTACATTCGCTTTAGTCTTGTCTAAATTCGCCACCATGTTGTGTTTGGAAACAGTAATATGACCTGCCATTAATGGTTATATGATCACAGTAAGAAATAGAACAAATAATATATGTGAAAGTAAGAGAAATATGGAAAAGATTAGGAGTTATCAATATAAGAGGGAAATTCGGAGAGTAGTTATTTATAGGTGAGATTTGAAAAATCACAGCTCGTAATAACTAAGTTACCGTTAGGGTAGTTTTCCCCTCAATATGACCGTTGGAACAGTACTTTGATAAGACAAACAATACTTTCCACGTGTACAGTACTTTCCTTTGCAGTACTTTCCAAGCAGTACTTTCATAAAAATCAGTACTTTTCCATTCTCTTTCTTACAATACCAAACACTAATAAAACAGAAACATCCTCCCCTCAAGTAATGCATAGGACTATACTTACACTAAATAGTCCTCCCCTTAAATGTAGCTCAGTAATTGATCATGCCAATACTCACCACCAAGTGATTGAATCTTGAAACATCAAAGCCTTTGGTGAGTAGATCAGCTACATTATCATCTGTATGCACCTTGACAACATTAATGATCCTATGCTCATAACAATCTCTGATAAAGTGATGCCGAATCTGAATATGCTTTGTCTTGGAATGATAAACTGGATTCTTCACAATGCAAATAGTACTCTCATTATCAATATTGATGGGAGTATTTTTGAAATTAAATCCATAATCCAAAAGTTGATTTTGCATCCACAACACTTGACCACAACAGCTTGCAGCAGCCACATATTCTGCTTCAGTTGATGATGTTGCTGCAATTGTCTGTTTCTTGCATTGCCATGAGACTAATCTTCTTCCAAGATATTGGCATCCACCTATGGTTGATCTTCTGTCATAATTATCACCTGCATAATCACTATCTGAAAAAGCTTCCAAGTAAAAAGGTGAATCCTTTGGATACCACAACCCCAACTTAGGTTGTTGTTTCAAATAACTAAAAATTTTCTTCACTGCATTCATATGAGAAACCTTTGGTGAGACTTGATATCTTGCACAGAGACAAACAACAAACATAATATCAGGTCTTGATGCAGTAAGATACATAAGACATCCAATCATGGATCTGTATAACTTGACTTCAACTGGGTGTCCATCTTCATCCTTGCCCAATGAATTGATAGATTTAATAGGTGTAGTAACAGGCTTCATGTCATCAAAATTGAACTTCTTAAGTATGTCAGATACATACTTGTCTTGACTTATGAAAATTCCTTCCTTTGACTGCTTAACTTGAAGTCCCAAAAAGAAAGTTAACTCACCCATTGAACTCATTTGAAATTCTTTCTGCATCAAATGCTCAAACTCCTTGACCATGGACTGTTTAGTAGCTCCAAATATGATATCATCAACATAAACTTGTACTAACATGATATCCTTCTTGTCTCTCTTGATAAACAAAGTCTTATCAATAGCTCCTCTCCTATAACCATGTTGCAATAAAAAAGTAGAGAGCCTTTCATACCAGTCTCTTGGTGCTTGATGTAAGCCATAAAGAGCTTTGACAACTTTGTAAACTTTGTTAGGATGTTTAGGATCTTCAAAACCAGGAGGTTGCTTGACATATACTTCCTCTCAAAATCTATTCGTCCTGCTTTGATGGTTCCTTTTCTAGTAATTCTTCCTCCATTGGTATCATTCCCAAATGCAACTCTTCCTCCACTAATAGATCTAAAATCTGACAGAATCTCCTTGCCTCCTGTCATGCTTCCAGAGCAACCACTATCCACAATAAGATGATCTTTAAGCTCCTCCTCTGGGTTGCCCTGCACAAAAATTTAGAGAGTTAGTTTCTTTTAGGAACCCAAGACATTACTGACTTGTGTTCCCCTTGTGGAGTTACAAACTCAAATTCTTTGAGTATGTAATTCCCACTATTTTTTAAAACATGATCCAGAATTATCATTTGAGTTTTAGCATGTGGATTTTCAAAACTTTCTGGATTTTCAACAGAACTCTCTTTTGCAAATTCATTCTCCTTTTCTTGTATTATAAAAACATCTGATTCACTTTTGTTGAAAGTATTGTTTGTCCCCCTGCAGTACTTTCTCTCTTAACCCATTCGGTTTTAACTCTTGGTTCCTGTGATCTAGATTCCCTATGTGAATTATAATACCTTCTAGGTTGATAATTATGAGATCTCCTAGTGTTCCTGTTCCATACAGTGTTAGCAGTACCTTGTTTGAATTGAGTAGTACTTTGAGAAGGTACTGCTTGTGAAGGTACTGGTGATTTAGAAAAAGATCTTCTCTGGTGAGGGTACCTATAGTTCGGTGAGAAATTTCTGTGATTAACCCTATTTGAATTATTTTAGACTGGTTTGTTCTCTCTAGGTTTCTGGTTGGCAGACCTGTTCTTTGGAAATTTTCTAAGGTATTCTGAGTGATGTTCACAATCCTTGATTAAATGATTAGGACTAAAACACACAAAACACAATTTTTGACCCATACTCCCAAAGTGACTTCTTTTATGTCTATGACCAAAACTACTTTGCCTTCTAGGTGAATGATTGAACCTGTTTTGACCAAAGTTATCCCAAAAAGGTTTAGCAGTACTGTTTTGAAAAGGTTTTCCTGAAGGTACTGCTTGTGGAGCAGTACTTTGAGTTGAAGGTACTGCTTGACTTTGAACATTGTTTTCAACAGTTTCTTTTGGGGTTTCAGACCTAGATTGACCAATAAGCTTTTTCCTGAACTCTAGACTGTCTACACCAAAACGTGAAACATCAGCTCTTATGGGTTGATGACTACCAATGGGATGTGGCACAGCATGATAACCCTTGTCTTTCTTATATTCTGGAGGTGGTTCACCATTACTAGATGTGTCTACATAATTAATGAGTTCATCATCACTAGTGGTTATATCCTCTAGGTCATCACCAGATTGATTTTCTTCTATGTTATCAAAGTCCATACCAAAACCTAAGCCAGTTCTAATATATGCTCTTCTCTGTTTTTGAACATAAGTAACATGTGACAGACCAGATTCTTTCCAGGCATCAAATTTTGCTAATAAATCATCTCTTTCCTTAGTTAATTTCTCAATTTCAGCAATTTTACAATTTAGTTTCCATTCACTTAGTTTTAACTGGTAATCCTGTTGTTCATACTTTTCAGCCCAAGCCTATTTTCATGTGTTATAATTTTAGCTTCCATAGACTTTAAAGTAATTTGATAACCAGCTACCTCAGACCTAGCCCTAACACAATTATCTCTTTCAATCACATAACTGCCAAGTAATTTTTGATAAAAATCATGACAATTTGAGCATACCTCAGAGATAGGAGTTGAACTTGATGAAGTAGCCACAATTGCAAGTAGAACAGGATCATCTTCACACTCTAAGCTCCTATCAAATCCTCCATACCCATCTCCAGATTCCAAAGCAGTATGATCAGCTTCCTCATCAAAAGCAGTGTTCCAGTCCAATTCTTCCACTGAATCTTCAACTGCTTCTTTCACTGCTACCATACAGTAGGTCATTGGTTCATCATCAAATTATTCACTCCAGTCAACCTCTGATAAATTCTCTTGAGCAACCAAAGCCTTTGTTTCAGTAATAGGAATTTCTTTTAGCTCCAGCTTTGGTTTCTCAGTCATCCTGTTTGCTTGATACTTAGCAAACCTGCACTCCCTTGCAAAGTGTCCAGTCTTTTGACAATTGAAGCATTCAATTTTTGATTTGTCAAAAGTGATTCCCTGTTTTGGTTTGAAGTCAATGCTCTTTCCTGTTTTCTTCATGTACTTCATGATCCTTGCAGTGATCAAAGCAACTTGCCACCTGATATCAATTTCTTCTAAAGCATCCTCATCAATCTGGGAGAGATCTTCTTCATAAACTACAGGTAAAGAAGCTTGATGTGCAAAGAAAGAGCACACAACCTCATCTGAGTGCATGGTTGTAGTTGGTGGGGCTTGTTGAGCATATGTGGGAGGAGTGTAAACAACAGTACTTTGAGTCACAGTACTTTGAGTAGGAGAAGCAGTACTTTTGGTGGAAGTACTGCCCTTCTTTTCAGATGATAGAAAAACAATACTGTGAGATTTGGAACTAATTTGACCATTCATCTCATGCTCATACACCTTTAGATGATTTTAAAGATCATCAAAGTCCATAACATCCAAACCTGGTTGACCTCTGATCATTGTAGCTATCACATGCCATGATGATGGCAGACTCCTTAAGAACTTGAGATTAGCATCTTCAACTAAAACTTGTGCTTTGTATAATTCCAACATGTTAAGGAGATTTTGAAATCTATCATATGCAACATCAAGACTCTCTCTTTCACCTACAGTGAAAGTTTCAAACTGTTGCTTCAGCAGATTTCTGTGCATCTTTTTAGAAGCTTCATTCCCTCCAAATCTTGTCTTGAGTGCAGCCCAGAGCTGCTTAGCATCTTTAGCATCATGGAACTTGAGAAGATGACCATCTGGAATGGCAGACAAGAGAATGTTGAGTGCCTTCTCTTGATTCCTTAATGTTGTTGCTGGTAAGACTGCCTTAGGTGCTTTGGGTTGTCCAGGAACATCAATAGTTTCTGGAACTTCTTCATTACCATTGACAATTACATTCCATAGAGCATGGTCTGTAATGGCAATGTACTGCCTCATCTTCATACACCATAGGTCATATTCGCCCTTCTTGATGATAGGAATCCTCATTGAGGTGATGGAAGGTGGTGGAACAGAATCAGTCGACATCTTTAGGTTTTAGGGTTTCTTCTTAGTCAGAGTTTCCACACAAGCTCTGATACCACTTGTTGGATCGATGTACTCTAACCAAACTAACTTAAATAGCTTGTTAAGGTTTAACAACCTCGGATAAATCCTAAGTTATTAAGAGAGAAACACTGAGAAAACTCTATTAAGTATGCGGAATTTACTTAACAAAGCTAAGAAGAATATCTTTAACTTTAAACGATTTTATTAATAACTCTAACTCTGCTTATTATGCAGATCTTTAACAACTCTAATAATATCGAACTTCTCTAAAACTCTAATAAAATCACGTACGTCTAATATCAATCTAGGGGTCCTTTTTATAGGCTCAAGGATAAGCCTAAACGATTTACAATTCTTATCCTTGTACGTCAAGTAAACAATACATAGAAAGTTCTAGATAAACATAACTTTCTATCTTTAATCTAATACAACCGACTTATAATCTTTGCAGTACTTTGATAATAAGCAGTACTTTGACTTCATGCAGTACTTTGACTTCTTTCTGTACTTTATCTTTCTGCAATACTTTGTTAATCTTCAGTACTTTAATCTTCTGTATCCCAACAAGGTTTTCGTGGAATAAATATGGTATAAACATGGTTTTTACTATTTTCCGTTTGGGTGAATCCGATTAAAAACGTTTTTTTAAAAGTTTCGTGTGGTTAGTATTATTTTGATGTGGTGTTTGTTTGATTGATTCATCATATGAACGAGTCGGGTTAACCAGTTTATGTGTCGGATTAAATTTGGATTTGATTATTTTGGCATATGAGCTTAATTTCGGTTGTGGTGTTGTTGTGTTCAGTTAGTAGAAACGAGAACTTAATTGTCCTTGTGGAAAACAAATATTAAACCGTATGACTGGTCTTGGTTTTGGTTCAGCGAGACAACCCATTTAGGGTGTGGACTCAGTTTTGAGTCAATCAGTCGCCACAAGGGTGGTCGCGTTGAGTCGAGTTTTTTGTGTGTATGACACCACCAAGTGGTGTGTTTTGGTTCAATTGGTATACAACCACGAGTGGGATTATTTTGATCCTCATTTAGCAGGTAAACTCACAAGAGTTACTTCTGTTTAGTGGTAATTTGTTTGTAAAGGCGAATGAACCTGAGTCCGCGTAATTTTGACATGGGTATGTTTGTATTAGGACTCAGTTAGGGTGTCGTTCATGTGGTTGAATCCGGTAAGTAACACCACAAGTGCGGTGTTGTTTGGCTCGGTTATTGTTGAGTGGGGTCATATGCAATTCTTGTCTTTGGTTCATCAACAACCCGAGTAGGGTATGTTGAGTTGTTGTGTGTATCCGGTCTAACAAGAATAACCGCAAGGATGTTTAACCTTGGCATTTATGTGGTGTTAAATTAGTTTGTGGAACTAAATGATTAATATGGTATTGCATATTTAACTAATATGAATAATTAAATGTTTGTGATTTTGATAACGTGGTACGTTCCGGATAAGTGAAACTGGGAATTGTATTTGGCATTCGATATTTGGGATTTAGAGTTTGATTTGGATTCGGATTGGGATTTGATACCTTGGTCGTTAATAATAAATAACGGACAAAATTGTTGAATGGTCACTTGACATTTTGGACATTTACCGGATTGATATTATTAGACAATTATCGGACTTATAATAATATATATTGAACTATTGGACAAATTGGACTTGTTGGACTTTAAACAAATACAATATGTTAGACTCACTATGAATTTAATATATTTGATTCGCAACAAATACAATAAAGAAAAATTGTCTAATAATTAATGAGTACTCGTTACTAGTTTTCTATTAAAATGTCAGGAAATACTACTTTGAAAAATTTATTTCACTGAAGTCGCGACGACTTGGGAATATTTTATAAATGAACGCGTCACGCCGAAATTTATAAAAACCATTCTAAACTTATATTTATTTAAATCTCTTTTCTTATTATAAAACCCGACAAGGATCGAAGGAAAATGGTTTTACTAAATTGTGAAATCCTTGTTAATTGAAGTTGTAACTTGTGTCCGTATAAATGCTAGTTTGGCTTTTCAAATAATTATTATTGAGTAAATACCGAAACTACCAATTAACTTCTTTTTTATATAATATTTGGTCATTACTTTCTTGACATAATTATGTGTAGTTCGCGTCTTGACATCTCTCTTGTCATCGTCTACTCGAGTTGAGTCTTGGTCAATTCTTCTTGACTATTCCTCATAATATATTGGGATATATATTATGTCTTGGTATGAGTTATGTCTGGAGTGAGTTACATCTTTGGTGTGAGTTACATTTTGGTATACTTTTGGCGTGCGTTGTATGTCGAGTCTTGATTTCTTACCACCACACGAAACGTTAAAACTAAACTTTTGAGATATTGATAATGGATTTTTGGAAACATTTGATACGAGTATTCCACGAAAACTAAGACACGTTGTCTTTCAAAAATTCATTTTCTTTGCTAGATTTATTCTGAGATAGCAAATTTCTATTAGATTGTGCCGATGTCGTACCGTTGTGCTCGTATTTTTTTTGGATATCGTTGTGCTTTTCTTGTGAGACTGCTGCGCTTTGCTCACTGATGCCAGTTGTGATTCTTGCATTGCTTTGTATCGAGGTGAGTTCATGGCCCCTACTTTTACTTGCTTTTAAACTGTTTTGGAGGAGAATACATGCTCGTTTTTATTAAATGCAAATGCTTGATTTATTTGAATAAGCTGTTATTACTTGGTTTGATGAAATGCGTGATTTGATTTAAATATGTTTTTATGTGGACACAAGTGCTTGAAAACTGTTTTGATTGGACTTGTAAATGTTTTGTAAGCTATTACGTGCTAGGTTAAAGTTAGAAACCCAAGCGTTGTTATGAATTGTTACATCATGGCTCAGGATGGTGCGAATGTTATGGATAGATCTATTGGGAATGGCCACCCCGTCCGACCAACATGGCTCATGTGGGCGACGTATAACATATCGATTGTTAGTGTGTTTAGAGATAGTCACGGCTCGTGCTATCTAGTGATGGTTTCATGACTTAGCCTGCGTAATAGTTAAGCTTGCGTGACACTATATTCGTTGTAGTGTTTGATTTTGATATGGTCCAAGTGGTTGTTTATGAACTATTTTTGCGGATAAATATTTTGATACTGCGAATTAGGCAGGGTATGCCTCGGTTAAATTTGACTTTGTTGGGAATTATGCTAAGTAGGAATTCTGCTGACATTACTGCTGATGGATTCTGCTGAAGAATATGGAATCTGCTGAAGAAGAATTTCTGCTGAAGTAGTGAAACCGTGTAGATGGTTTCTGCGGAGATAGTTATTCCGCGTTTTCTATAGTTAGTTAGGATATGCATGAGCTTTATTAGGAAGTTATATTGTATATCTTATTTAGTTTTATGATTATACGTTTCTTAGGAAACAAGTTAGGGTTCCTTGTCTATAAAAGGAACACAATAGTATGATTGATGTAACGAGTTGAAAAACAAAGTTTTAGTAATATTAAGATCCATAGAGGATCAACGTGTTCTTAGTTATTTGTGTTTGTACTTATATTTGATTTTCGCTAAAGAATATAAATGGTAGAGATTGTCTATTAGTTTGTTTGTGATTACATAAGCAATACTAACGATCTGCGAGTGCTTAAGATCTATCAAGGTCTAACGTTTCAACAGACTTGTTTATGAAAATTGATTTGCACTTGAAAACCTTGTGGTCCACCTTTCTATTCTTTTGCTTAAAGGTAAACCTTGTTTTCGCGACATTGTGGGCGTCACAATGATCGAAAGGATCGTTTGAACTCGCAACACTTTTATGAAAACCTATGAACTCACCAACCTCGTGTTGACACTTTTAGCATGTATTCTCAGGTATTGAGGCGATTATTTACTTTTGGAGGCGCTTGGGCAATGGTGTGGCATGGTCATAGACGACTCTGATATTTGTACTTCAGGGCCGCTTATTTATTATGGGCCTATTTCCGTATTAAATTTTATGGTAAACATTGATTTTATTAAATAAATGAGTTTTCTTAAGAAAAACCTTTTATTCTATGCTTGTGTTGTGATACCGATTAGTAGCACCCAAAACTTGTATGCTTCCGCTAAAACCCGATTTTTGGGGGTGTTACACATAGACACTAGAACGCCTAATGACAAACCACAAGATACTAATGTGCTTCCTTCCACTGAAACAGGAATAGTTGCCTATTTTCCCAACGCTTACACTTCACAGCTTAAGAGTAAATCAAGGAATAATAGGAAGTCGTGACGTAAGAAAAGAACAATAAAGACCTCTGAAGTAGAAGAACACCTTAGGACTTTGAATAAGACTCAAGTTGCACCCACTTTAGACATTGAGTTAGACAAATGTACCTTAAATGTTATGTTTGAAGCATCTTGTGTTGGTTGTCATAAAAGCATGTTTTCTGGTTGTCATGATAAATGTGTTGCTAATACCATCTTATCTCGTAAGCGGAACAATAGAAAACGGAATACCTCTAGGCCCACTAATGCTTCTAAGTCTGTGCTAGGTAAACCGCCTTCTAGTGCTCATGCTTTATTCATTGATGTACCCATAGAACCCCCTTCACCTCCTAGGCAGAACTTCTCACCTAGTGCATTCACTAAGACCAAAGCTAAGACTTGTTGGAGATGGCAGAAATGGTTACATAATATACTTGGCTTTAAATGGATACCTAAAATCATTAACATGTGTGTGTCTTCTGTAACTGTAACGGAACCCTCTAACTCTCCGGATTCCACCTCTACTTCTATTCCACCTGTGTCGTCTGTGTGTAATGCAGGTGATACAGATCATTCTCTGGATTGTTAATAGCGGATGTTCCCGACACATGACAGGAAATCTCAAACTATTATCAAACTTTGTTTCAAAGTTCATCGGTACTGTCAGGTTCGGGAATGATCACTTCACAACTATCATGGGCTACGGAGATTACATCAATGAGAACATCAAAATTAGCAGAGTTTATTATGTGGAAGGTCTCGGTCACAATCTCTTTTCTGTCGGTCAATTTTGTGATGGAGATTTGGAAGTTGCTTTTCGGGAGAAAACTTGTTTCATTAGTGATCTACAAGGAAACGATCTTATTTCTGGTACCCGCACATCAAGTATTTATACAATCTCATTGCAAGACATGATTGCTTCATCTCCCATCTGTCTACTTTCAAAGGCAACATCTACAAAATCTTGGCTATGGCACTGTCGTCTCTCACACTTAAACTTTCAAACCATAACCAATCTTGCACGATACAAACTTGTTGAAGGTCTCCCAAGATTTCGGTATTCTAAAGATCATCTATGCTCAGTTTGTGAACAAGGGAAAAGCACTCGTGCTCACTTTCCTTCAAAGGTGGAACATAACTCTCAGCATGAGCTTCATCTTCTTCCTATGGATTTGTGTGGCCCGATGCGTGTGCATACGATTAATGGCAAATGCTACATTTTGGTAATTGTCGATGACTACTCAAGATGGACTTGGGTTTATTTTCTTCGAAGTAAAGATCAAGCTCCACAGATGATCATCACCTTTCTCACGAAAATTCAAGTTCAGCTCCGGAACACAGTCAGACATATCAGAACAGACAAAGGAACTGAATTCGTGAATCAAACTCTTTGTGCATACTATGAGAAAGTGGGAATTGAGCATCAAACATCAATTGCACGGACACCAAAACAAAATAGAGTTGTTGAAAGACGAAACCGTACGTTAGTGGAAGCTGCAAGAACGATGTTAATAAATGCTAAACTTCCAGATTACTTGTGGGCTGAAGCCATGTCAACTGCATGCTACACTCAGAACCGTTCAATGATTACTAAACGCCACAACAAAATGCCTTATGAGCTTATCCATAACCGTAAACCGAATATAAAACACTTGTTGGGAATTCTACTAAGTTAGAATTCTGCTGAAGTTCAAGGAATATGCTGAAGAACAGAATCTACTGAAGTTATATAGAGCGTAGTTTGTTTCTACGGAAATAGTTATTTCGTGTTTTATATAGTTAGTTAGGATATGCATGAGCTTTATTAGGAAGTGATTATGTATATCTTATTTAGTTTTATTATTATACGTTTCTTAGGAAACAAGTTAGGGTTCCTTGTCTATAAAAGGAACACAATAGTATGATGAATGTAACGAGTTGAAAAACAAAGTTTTAGTAATATAAAGATCCATAGAGGATCAACGTGTTCTTAGTTATTTGTGTTCGTACTTATATTTGATTTCCGCTAAAGAATATAAGTTGTAGAGACTGTCTATTAGTTTGTTTGTGATTACATAAGCAATACTAACGATCTGCGAGTGCTCAAGATCTATCAAGGTCTTACGTTTCAACAAGTGGTATCAGAGCCTCGAGAGAGTCTCTACGATACTAAGAACAATCTTTTCTACTCACCCATACAACCAAAACAACATACACCATGCCGGGATCAGATGACGGTATGGATGTCACCAACAACAAAAACAACACCCATCTGTAACAACTAAGTCTCTCGAACAACAACGCTAAGTTTCCTTACCTAAAGAAGGAAGAATATGATTTATGGGCAATGAAGATGCAAAACTGGATTTCCAACATTGATTGGAATATGTGGGAGATTGTAAGGAAGGGAAACAGTTTGAAGAGGACTACCACAAATGCTGATGGTAACATGACTTTCGTTCCTCCTAAAACTGCTGAAGAGTTACTGGTGGTTCAGAGAGAAACCAAAGTGAAAACGATTCTTCTTCAAGCTATTCCTGAGGATCACTTGAGTGATTTTCACTTCATGCAGGATGCTAAGGATATATGGTTGGCTATTAAGGCCAAGTTTGGAGGGAATGAGGAGTCTAGGAGAATGATAAAATCGATGCTGAGACAACAGTTTGAAGACTTTCAAGTCTCTGAAGAGGAAGGAATTCACAAGGGCTATGACAGATTTCACAAGATTTTAAGCCAGTTGAATCAGCTAAAGGCAAAGCCAGATAATGATGATTGTAATTCTAAGTTCTTGAGATCTTTACCTCAATCCTGGCTACAAGTGAGCATTGCTTTCAAAACTAAAGGTGGGCTGGATATGCTTAATTTTGATGAGCTGTACAACAAACTTAAAGCTCTTTCCGTTCATCCTCCATTGCTAGTCACACAACATTTGTTGGGGCCTCTACCCCTAAGTTGATTCATGCTCCAAGTCCCACTTACTCATCATCATCTTACACTACCACTCCATCAAGTTCTCATTCTAAATCTAGTGGTGTAATGGAAGATGTGCTTGGATCCTTCTTTGCTGATTATGATCCTCAGCAGGAACTTGCATATGAGGATTTTGATCAAGTTGACCCACTGGAGATGAAAGAGATGAAGTTGAAGTGGCAAGTGGCCATGCTCTCTATGGATATCAAGAGATTTGAGCGTAAGGCTAGGAGGAAGTTTGGATTTCAGGGAAGAGATCCATCAAGGTTTGACAAAAAGAAGGTCAAGTGCTTTACATGTCATCAGATGGGTCACTTCTCCAAAGAGTGCGAAGATAGGAAGTCTGGTGAGGAGGTGAGATATTCTTCTTATCAGCAGAATCAGAGGGAAGCTGGCACTTCAAAGAATGGATCCTCAGTTGCTATGGTCACTATGGATACTAATGTAGACTGGAAGCTGCATGATCAGGAGAATGATGAGAGTTCTGGTGCTGATAATATTGGGTTGCTGGCTAGCTGTACTTCAGAGGATAGGCATGATCAGATTGCCTTGATGGGTCTCTCTCAGGTACAAAATTGTTTGTTTGGTTGTAGTGAACGTTATAATGAACTTAAAGAAGCATATGATATTTTGAAACCTAAATATAATGAATGCTATGTTGAAGTTGAAGCTTATAAACAGGCATTAAAAACATTAGAAAGACAAAAAGTTTGGCTTCAGAAGAATCAAATAGCTTATGATGAGAAGATTAGAGTTTTAGAAAGTGATCTAGAATGTACTAAAAATGACTTAAAAAGGTCTGAGAAATTGAAAGCTTATGTGGTGTCTAAAAACAGTTGTTGAAAGAAAAATTAGATAAAGAAATAGCTAGACATAATTCTTGGATAAAATCTGGTCTAAATCTAGCTAAAGAGCTCTATTCTAGTCAAACTCCTAATACTTCAATAGGTTTAGGGTTTAAGAAATATGTAGGACTAGAAGCTAGAGAGGACACACGTAAATCAACACCAGCAAGATTAGCTAACGTTGTAAAAGAAGGTGATTTACATGCAGTACGTGGATCTATTAGAGGGATACCTATGCCTGTTGACCTTTCCCTTAATGTTGACTTTGATGGATCACATCATCTGTATGGCAAAAATTCAAAAGACTTGCCAGACCCTGATTCTTCATCTAATGATTTTGTCTCTTGCTCTGATAGTGACAAATCTTCTGATCAAGGGTCTACTTCTTATGCCAGCTGTGATTCAAGTGATAAGTCAGACCTACCCAAGCCCTCACCCAAGCCTGCACCCAAGCCTACCTTCAAGCCTATTAGAGTTACTGCTAAGGAATCCTCTTCCAAGCCAGTTTCCTCTGAAGACTTGTGTTTTCAGTCTTTGAATAATAATTCTGTTAAAAATAATTCTTTTCATGGTTTTGGTTTGAATACTTCTGCTTGTAATAGAACATCTTTTGGGTTGAATAAATCTTCTAAACAGAAGACATGTTTTGTGTGTGGAAGTAAATTTCATTTAATTAAGGATTGTGATTTTCATGAACAAAGAATGGGTGTATGTGCTGGGAAATCTAGACCAATGTGGACTAATGTTAATGTTATACCACCTTATGTTCCACAAGCAAACTATGCATCTCCTCCTTTTACTTGGAGAAGCTCAGTTGCTAGACCATATGTGCAACCAACAAGTTCATATTTTAAAAATGGTTATTGGCCTGGATATGTTGCCTCAATGAATGATGGGAAGGGTTATAGGAATACTGCTGTGAAGCCCTCAGCAGATTGTTCTTGGACACAAAGGGGACCTAAATTTCAATGGAAACCCAAGAACAATAGTGGATCTTATAAATCTACATGGCCTCAATCTAAAGATCCACAAGCCAGGTTCAAGTCAGTAATGACTCGAGCCTCAATAGTGTACTGATTTTTGTATATATTTTTTTGTTGTTGTTGTAGGATCATCCTCTTAAGCACAAGGAAGTTGGCATTGTTGATAGTGGTTGCTCAAGAAGTATGTCAGGAAACAGAGATATGATGCATACTTTCGTACCCATAGAAGGAGGAGGCAATGTGACTTTTGGTGGAAGTGATGGTAGAATCACTGGGAAAGGGACCATCAAAACACCTCAACTGGACTTTGAGAATGTGTACTATGTCAAGGAACTACAACACTTCAACTTGTTCTCAGTCTCACAAATCTGTGACACAAAGAACAAAGTACTCTTCTCTGAGGATGAATGTCTTGTGCTGTCTAAAGACTTCAAACTTCCAGAAGATACATCAATTTTGCTGAGAGTTCCTCGTACTCACAATTTACACACATTCAACTTGAATGATGTTCAACCAGAAGGTGACTTAACTTGTTTGGTGGCAAAAGCATCCCTGGATGAGTCTACAAAGTGGCATAGAAGGATGGCTCATGTGAACTTCAAGACCATTAACAAGCTATCTAAAATGGGTCTTGTTGAAGGACTTCCTTCAATGGTTTTCACCAATGAACATAACTGTGTTGCCTGCAACAAAGGAAAGCAACACAGAGCCTCTTACAAAGAAATTAATGCAGTGAGCCTTATTTCAGAACCTCTTCAGTTGCTTCACATGGATCTTTTTGGTCCAACTCAAGTACGCAGTATTGATCACAAATACTTTTGTCTGGTAATCACTGATGGATTTAGCAGGTTTTGTTGGGTGTTCTTTCTGAGAACAAAAGATGAAACATCTCCAGTTTTAAGAGAGTTTATTACCCTTGTTGAAAATCAGCTGAATAAAAAGGTTAAGGGCATCAGGTGTGATAATGGGACAGAGTTCAAAAATGCAGTATTGATAGAACTCTGTAAGTCTAAAGGAATCAAAAGGGACTATAGCACTCTAAGAACCCCTCAACAAAATGGGGTGGCTGAACGAAAGAATAGGACCCTTATAGAGGCAGCAAGATCTATGCTTGCAGACTCTAAGTTACCCGCAATGTTTTGGACTGAAGCAGTTAGCACAGCTTGTTATGTTCTGAACAGGGTATCTATCACTAGACCTCATTTTAAGACACCTTATGAACTTCTCTATGGGAAAGTTCCTGCTATTCACTACCTTAAACCTTTTGGATGTCAAGTGACTATTTTGAATACTAGTGATCCACTGGGTAAATTTGATGAGAAGGCTGATGAGGGATATATAGTGGGGTATTTAGCTCATAGTAAGGCGTATAGGGTATACAATTTGAATGCTAAGAAGATTGAGGAGACTTTGAACCTGAGATTTCTAGAAGACAAGCCTAATGTTCAAGGACAAGGTCATGTTTGGTCTTTTGACCTTGATTACTTAACTGATTATTTGGGTTATTCTAAACATGTGGCTAACCAAAATGCAGGTTCACAAGAGTCACCTACTGACAGTGCTGCTACCATGAATGCTGATTCTGATAGTGAGTTTGAGGATGATGAACATCCTATTATTGTACCTTCTTTCTCCCCTAATAATTTTTCAGGTGACACTTCCAAAGTTACTACTGATGAGAGTGAAGATGAGTCCAAATATGCAGAGGACCTTACTAGGCTTAAGAAACAAGAGTATGCAGCTAATCTAGAAGCTGAGAGGAATGCTGAGGAGGTTACAAGAGAAGAAATCAGTGGACACCACACTTCTGCTGAAAGTGATCCTGTTTCTCCTATCATCACCAATTCTGCTGAAGGTTATGCTGTTTCTACTCCCATTTCTACTAGAGTGTCCACAGACTTTGGGGAACCTTATACAAGTTTTCCAAGACCTTCAGATCTTGGTAATCATCAACCCAAAGCTGGAGTCTTCACCTCACCTTCCTATGACAGTAATTTTGAGCCAACTGTGACTAATCTTGATACCTCCATTGATGTCAACACCACTGCTACTAAAAGGATCAACATTTCTAATCCATAGTCCAATATTATTGGTGATCCTAATGCACCTGTTAGAACTAGGGGCACTGTAACAAGTTATAAATAGGGTCAAGTAACTTTTATCTCTTATATCTCAAACCAGCAAAGGGACAATCATACAGATTTTGAGCATTGTCTGTTTGCCTGTTTTCTCTCTCAAGTGGAACCATCCAGTGTTACTCAAGCCCTGGATGATTCAAGTTGGCTTGAAGCAATGCAAGAAGAGATGCAACAGTTCCAAAATCAGCAGGTTTGGATATTGGTCCCACTACCTGAAGGGAAGTATGCAATTGGGACCAAATGGATATTGAAAAATAAAAGAGATGCAAGGGGTGTTGTGATTAAAAACAAAGCAAGATTAGTGGCTCAGGGGTTCAGACAAGAGGATGGGATTGATTATGATGAAGTGTTTGCACCTGTTGCTAGAGTTAAGGCCATTCGTATTTTCTTGGCCTATGCATCTTACATGGGTTTCATGGTGTATCAAATGGATGTTAAAGGTGCATTTCTGTATGGTGAGATAGAAGAGGAGATTTATGTCACTCAACCTAAAGGATTTGAAGATCCAGATCACCCAAATCATGTTTATAAGGTAGTTAAGGCTGTCTATGGATTACATCAGGCACCTAGAGCATGGTATGCTAGGCTTTCATCTTTTCTGCTGAAGCATAGCTATAGAAGAGGTGCTATTGATAAAACACTTTTCCTGAAGAAGAATTCCACAGACATTATTCTTGTGCAAGTTTATGTGGATGATATCATATTTGGATCCACTAAAGAAGCTTGGTGCAGGGAGTTTGAGGATCAGATGAAGGGAGAGTTTCAGATGAGTGCTATGGGGGAGCTTACTTTCTTTTTGGGTCTCCAAGTTCAACAGAAACCTGATGGTATCTTTATCAGTCAGGACAAATATGTGAGGGACATCTTGAAGAAGTTTGGTATAGAGAGTGTCAGGACTACCACAACACCTTATGAAGCTCCAAAGTCAAAGACAAACAATGAACCAGATCTACCTGTGAATGTTCATTTATACAGATCTATGATTGGTTCATTGATGTATTTAACAGCTTCTAGGCCTGATATTACATTTGCTGTGAGTGCTTGCTCTAGACATCAAGTCACTCCACTTGCTTCCCATCTGAATGCAGTCAAGAAGATCTTTAAGTATTTGAAAGGCCAACCTCATTTAGGTCTTTGGTACCCAAAAGAGTCTCCTTTTAAGCTGGAAGCATATAGTGACAGTGATTATGCTGGTGCGAATCTGGATAGGAGATCCACAACTGGAGGTTGCCAATTCCTTGGAAAGAGATTGATTTCTTGGCAGTACAAGAAACAAACTATTGTGGCTACCTCATCTATTGAAGCAGAGTATGTTGCTGCTGCAAATTGCTGTGGACAGGTTCTTTGGATACAAAATCAATTGTTGGATTATGGGTATAACTTCATGAACACAACAATTTTTATTGATAATCAGAGTACCATATGCATTGTTAAAATTCCAGTTTTTCACAGTAGAACTAAGCATATTGAAATCAGGCACCACTTTATAAGAGATGCATACGAAAAACATTTGATAAAAGTAGTTAAAATTCACACTGATGATAATGTGGCAGATTTGTTAACAAAGGCTTTTGATGGACCAAGGTTTCAACACCTTGTGGTCCATATTGGAATGCTTAACCCTTAACTGCAAAGTTTAAGGGGAGGCATAGGCCTCAGGGGAGGCATATGCCTCAGGGGAGGATTTATGTTGTAAACTTTGTATAATTTGTTTGTATATTTTCTAACACTAACTAGCTAATGTTTTGTAAGTTTTGTTTGGTTTGGTTTGTGTGTTTCTCTGTGACTGTTTTGCAGATTGCATATTTCAGTTCAAGTCTATCAAGTTTGGTTCATTGGAGAATGGTCAAGTAAGCTTAAAAGATTGTTTCTTCTAAAAGCTAAGTACAGGAATGAGCTATTTGTTTCTTCTGAAGAGAAAAGTACTGAAGTTAAAGAGAAAAGTACTGAAGTTAATTGTTCATTCATTCATTCAAGAAACAGTTTACAGCTTACAGCTTACAGATTACAATCAACTTCATAAGGTTATACATGATCTAATTAACCTATACTAGCTCCTATCATCATCTAGCCTATATCTTCTATCCCGATGGCTGGATATGCATGACCAGTATGACGAAGATGCTAAGGATCAAAATGGGAAGGATGGATTAAGGAAACCAAAGATGATGAAGATGAATACACATTGTCCTTTGTGCTTCATCTACTGGTTTCACCAAAAAGCAATAAATCCATCTTCCTTATCCCCTTCCCTTATACGATATGTGATGAAGCACCAAACCATGGCGCAGGAAGAGCGAGCACCACCTCTCTTTCGGTACGGGGCCTTTGTTGAGGCTGAGGTGCTGAAGGTTGGGAGTATGATGTTCTCTCCTTGTAGGAGTCATTAGAGTCATCAGAAGATGCACTTGGATTCACTACACTATCATCATCAGAAGAACTGAGAAATGGGGATGTCAAAGGTCGTGGGTCATGTGGACATGGGAAAAACTGAAGGAAATCATCACTAGATGATGATGATGATGATGGAGAGGAGGTTGGATCAATAACCTCTGGTTGGTTTTTCATGGTTGATTGTGGTTTTTGGAGAAATTAGGGTTTGTGAAGATATTTGGGGGTAATTGATGAGAGATAAGTGTGCATTGGGGATTGTTTTATAGACGGTTTCAAGGCTTAATGAGATTTAATGCGAGTTGGGTGAAACAGTACAAAGATATTTACTGAAGCTTCTTGAATACATGATTTGTTTCTGCTGATTGAAGTCTTCAGCAGAATGACCATTGTTTCTGCTGAAGTTGAAATTTAAATTTGGTAAAAGTTGCATTACACGTCACTTTGGTCAACAACTTAATAAATTTGACCAAAATTTGGGAAACTTCTACTTATACCCTATTCGCATATCTTCGTCTAAAATTAACTGATTCCCACTTCATTCGATTTAAACACACTTTCAGTTGATTAAATTGTAACCCATTATCTCAATTTCTCATGGCGCTTCAATTGAAGAAAGATCATAACAAGGTTGCTTTTCTGGGAAAAGCTAAGGGTGATGATTTGTATGAACCAATGGTGGAGTTCTTGAAGAGATCTAAGATTCATTATGCTTTAACGCATTCTCCTAGTGTGATATATGAATCATTGGTTACACAATTTTGGGCTTCTGCTTCGAAATGGAATGAAACAGAGATTGTTGCGATTGTTGACGGGACAGAGCATGTTATAACAGAGGAGTTGATAAGAAGAAAGCTTCACTTGGATGATGCGAATGGGGTCTATCACTCTAATTCGGTGGAGATACTTACTTGGCTGAGAGCGATTGGATATCAGGGTACAAGAACTGACATATGGTTCAAGAATAAGCTTTGCCCTATGTGGAGGTTTTTGGTACATACTTTACTTCAATGTATCAGCAATAAATCAAGAGGATGAGATCAGTTTTCTACTCAACTAGGTTGTGGTATTGTTTGTCTTTCTCAGGGGTTCACTTATAATTTTTCTAGGTTTATTTTTGATAATATGGTTGAAAATATTCATAGGAAAAAGTTTAAGTTTTTGATGTACCCTAGGTTTTTGCAAATGATTTTGGACATAACTACCCAAGCCCAAGCCTTTTGTCCCATAGGAGTTTTATCTTCTAAACTGTTTGCTTCTATGAAAACTAATTATGAGGGGGAACATCATCCTTTGCTAGCAGCTATGTTGCCTCAAGGCAATGAGGCTACTGATGAAGGGAATGTTGTTGGATCTCCACCCTCTACTACTGTTGCTGCTGAAGGTAATCCATCAGTTGCTATGGATGAGGGTCCTTCTAATACTGTTGAAGCATCTCATGTTGCTCCTGACCAACCTTCACCTATACCTTCACCTAGATCTTGTCCTAGTCTACTACCTATTCATGTTCCCTCTGATGAGGTTGAGCATGAAGTTAATAGACTGCCCACATCTAGTCCATTAAGGGAACCTTTTAATGAAGGTTCAGATAATTTTGAGCATGAACATGTTTCTCCTGAAAGGTCCAATGAAGCTCCAGTTACCACTGAGCAATCTGCTGGTGGAGCTGAGGACCCTATTACACTTACATCTGTATATGCTCTAGTGAATAGGTATGTGGCTGAGGTTGCTGATCTCAAAAAGGAGCTTGCAGAGACTAAAACTTCACTTGGTGGTGAGATTGTGGAGTTAAAGAGTAAAGTTAAGAGTTTGGAGGAACAACTTAGGAATTATAGCATAAGGAAGCTTGATGTTTCTTCTGATGAGGAGGAAGTAGATACTCAATTTAAGTCACTGGATATTTTGGCTAATGTGGCTCAACAATCTACTCCAATGGTTGCTAAATCAGTAAAACAAACGGAGCCAATTTTGTGTACTAGAAGAAGGAGAAGGCAATCTTTGAGCAAGGATACATTGCAAAGTGAGAATGTTGCAACTACTGAAGAGCATATTGTTGCTGATACTCCTATGATGGATATTGCTTTTAAAGTTGGTCAAGCTTCATCTGTGCAAGCACAACCTACTTCTACACCTTCAGTAGATCAGTCTGAAGTTTTTCTTGCTGGACGAAATTTTGTTTTGGATCCAGTAGCTGATGTATTTTCCACACCTGTTGTAGATCTGTCTCAACATGTTTCTTCTTATGCTATTTTGGATGTTTCTTCTGAAGTTCCTATTTGTGATACTTCTTCAGTTGATGGTGTTCACATATCTACTGATAAAGAGAAAGAAGTATTGGTTGAAGATGAGCTTGGTCCAGATCTGGTAAGTGCACAAGAGATGAAAGAACAAGAAAGAATGTTAGCTGAGTGTGCAGAGTTGAAGAAAAGTGATGAATTGGTTAAAAAGCTTACAGCTGAGTCTACTTCAAATTTGTCTTCTGAGAGACAAAGAGAACTGGATGAATTGCGTACTTAGATCCCTGGTGTACAATGGGATGTTTATACTCAGCAAGCTGCTTCAAATCCTACACTTGCTCAGAGTATATTAGGTGCAGAGTTTGACAGTGAGAATTTTGTTGCACAAATGGTCAATCTTGGACGAAAACGAAAGCAAGAGGCAGCTGACAAAAAGAAAGCTCTTACTGCCCAAAAAGCTAAAGCTAGAAGAGAGAGACCACCCACTGCTGCACAAATGAAAACATATATGAGAACTATAGTGCTTCATCAGAGTTCTACTATCTTTAATTCTAGTATGAAAAAGAGGCAAGTATGGGCTTTACCTGATGATGATTTGCAGGGAATATATCAAAAGATTATGAAACAGACTTCACCATCTTCTAACAAGAGAATTGCTGATCATATAGATGCACCACAGCCAAAGAGACCTAAGACAGTTGAGATAGTAGATAATTTTGATGATGTTACACCAAGGATGGATTCTCCTGTTATTACTCCTGAAGCATCTACTGCAGCTATACCTTCAGCTGAAAGGGTTCAATCTCCTGAACCACAAACTATTTCTTCTACAGCATTACCTAGTGTTAAGAAGGTAAGAGTGCTTATTGATCTAGAGGAAGTAGATATGGGTAAGAAAGCTGAAAGAGCAGCTGCTAAAGCTAAGAATGCCAGAGTGATACTTGAGAGAATGTATAAATTGAGAGGTATTGCTCCAATTAAGTCTTCTTCTACTTCTTCACACAAGCTAAAGATGTTCCTGAAACATCTGAGGATGTTTCATCTATGGGGATTTATATACCTGGTAGGAGGATGAAAAGAATGTCTAAAAGAAGTCACACTACTCTAAGGCGATCTGTGAGATCAGATGGGACATATACGTCTAGGATTCATAAGTCTCTCAGAGGTAGTTCTTCGGATCTAAAAGCTGTTGATTCAACTTTTATTAAAGAAGGATATGTTGCTGTTTTTCCCTGAAGGATCTCATGATGTGTTGATTAATTGGACATTGACTGATGGGGAGCTTAATACTATTTATCGTCTGGATTATACTACTATGAAGTTCAACTTCTTGAAGGAAATACTTCATCTTGTGGATAGACAAGATTTGAATACTCTGTATGGTATTGTTACTAAGCATTATGATATTCATTCACCACAGGGTTCTGGTTTAATTTTTTTGGGTGATCTTCAATTGTTGTTTGATTCTCAATCTCCAAATGGTAAAGGGTATCATATTTGGAAGAATTCACATCAATGGAAGGTTGAGACTTGGAGATTTTATCCTTTGCCTTGTATGCATGTGGTGGAGACAAAGGGTGGGATTACTGTTTGTATGTTTTCTGATAAGATTTATCCCTTGCCTATGAGGCTGATGGAAAGAATGCTTAGACAGAAGTTGGAAGTTCCTCCAGATCCAGTTGGTAATGATAAGTTGCATGCTGAACAATGTGTTGGTATTATTAAGACTCAGCTTCTGCAACATACAACATCATCTTGATTATGGTATTATGTATAGTTTGTAATATATTTGTTTTGTGTTATTTCTTTATTAGTTAAAAAAAATGTTTGTATATTTTTTATTTGTCTATCTTTTATTGCAGGTTTGTTGTATACTATTGATGGTTTTTAACTCACCAGATGTGCCTTGTGTATATCAAAGAGTTGGCTAGTCCAAAGGGTACAGCTTTGGTAAAGACACATCAAATCTGTTGATAGCTGTAATGGTTTGCTCAAAATCATAGGGTCTGCAACCACCCATGCTTAATTGTTGAGAGTTGTATGGTCATTAATTCACCATGGTTTATTCCTTTTTGGAATCCAAGAATTGACTAGCCCACATGTATATGGCTTGTGGTAAAGGCAGTGGAATACCATATTTGGTAATCAGTTCACCAATCCTAAGAATTGACTAGTCATGAGCAAACGGCTACAGGTAAAGACATTTCAAATCCGTTCATGGTTGCTGATTTGCAAATAAATCAGATTGTTATCAGTGTACCATAGTTTTCGAACTTAAACATTTGGCTACTCCAGTAGTGATGGCTATTGGTAAAGAGACATCAAATCCATTATTTTCAATGATTCACCTCTCACAGGAGTTAACACACCTGGATGTGATGAGAATAGTATGAAACTAAACTTGTTTGATGTACATTATGTCATTTGTTGCTGCAAAGAACTGGAGCTTTAACGATTTGTCATCATCGAGGTGTCCTTGTTTTGTTTCTTTGTTGCTGATGTTTGTGAACAATCATCTGAAGCGTTGAAGATCTATCAAGAAACTAGAACTTAACCAAGTCAAATTCCAGTTTAGGGGAGGATTGTTGGGAATTCTACTAAGTTAGAATTCTGCTGAAGTTCAAGGAATATGCTGAAGAACAGAATCTACTGAAGTTATATAGAGCGTAGTTTGTTTCTGCGGAAATAGTTATTTCGTGTTTTATATAGTTAGTTAGGATATGCATGAGCTTTATTAGGAAGTGATTATGTATATCTTATTTAGTTTTATTATTATACGTTTCTTAGGAAACAAGTTAGGGTTCCTTGTCTATAAAAGGAACACAATAGTATGATGAATGTAACGAGTTGAAAAACAAAGTTTTAGTAATATAAAGATCCATAGAGGATCAACGTGTTCTTAGTTATTTGTATTCGTACTTATATTTGATTTCCGCTAAAGAATATAAGTTATAGAGATTGTCTATTAGTTTGTTTGTGATTACATAAGCAATACTAACGATCTGCGAGTGCTCAAGATCTATCAAGGTCTTACGTTTCAACAACACTTTTATGTATTTGCTTCCATTTATTATCCAAATAATGATGGTGATGACTTTGGTAAGCTCGAGGCTAAAGCTGACATTGGAGTCTTTGTTGGATACTGTGAAAACTCTAAGGGATACCGGATATGGAATCGTCGTACCAGGAGATTATGGAAACGATTCATGCCAATTTCGATGAGCTTACAGAAATGGCTTCTGAGCAAAACAGCTTGGAACCCGGAAATAACCGTCTAAACTTCCCCCAAACCTCATCATCAGTTGAACCAAGCCTACAGCTTACTCGTCGTCAAATGGAACAGCTATTTGCTCCTCTGTTTAGTGATGATATTGATCAACGTGCTCCATATGTATCAAATGTTTTCGCTGCTCAACCTGATAATAATCCAATACCTGATACACCTGGAACAACAACAACTATTGAAGAAGCACCTCCAATTGATTCTAGAACAACAGCCGAACAAACCTCATCCAATGACGCTGAACCAGCTGATGATCTTCTGAACCAAGAAGTACCTACACCTGAAGATTATGATCCAAATGCGTTCTTCAACCCTTTTGCTAATGAAACTGCCACTTCTGATGCTGCGGAATCATCTACAAGCTATTTGAATTCTCCTAATCTGCACAATGTATATCAACATTAACCCTCCACACATCGTCGGACTAAAGACCATCCTTTTGTGAACATTATTGGAAACCCGAAGCAACCAGTTGTAACTAGACAACGCCTTCAAACTGACGGTGAACATTGCATTTATGCACTCACCGTTTGCCAATCTGAACCCAAAAACATTAAAGAAGCAATGACTTATGACAACTGGATTGAATCCATGCAAGAAGAACTTAATCAGTTTAAACGTCTTGAAGTATGGGAACTGGTTGAAAAAACAACAGGGGTTTATGTTATTGGGCTTAAATGGATTTGGAAAAATAAGTTGGATGCTGAAGGTACGGTTATCAGAAATAAGTCACGTCTGGTGGTTAAAGGTTATAGACGAGAAGAGGGGATTGACTTCGAGGAATCATTAGCACCGGTTGCTAGACTTGAGGCTGTACGGATCTTTCTGGCATTTGCGGCTCACATGCACATCACGGTCTATCAAATGGATGTCAAAACCGCTTTTCTGAATGGTCAACTGAAGGAAACAATATATGTTAGTCAGCCGGAAGGATTTGTTGATCCAGAGTTCCCGAATCACGTCTTCAAACTGAAAAAGGCTCTCTACAGTCTCAAACAAGCCCCTCGGGTGTGGTATGATAAGTTATCATCCTTTCTCATTGCCAATAATTTCACTAAAGGATCGGTGGACCCAACACTTTTCATTCAATATCACGGGGCTCACATTTTAATCGTTCAAATCTATGTGGATGACATCATTTTTGCGTCTACACATAAAAAGTACTCAAACGAATTTTCAAAACTTATGAAAAAATATTTTGAAATGTCCATGATGGGTGAACTTACGTTCTTTCTAGGACTGCAAGTTCATCAATCACCCCGTGGTATTTTCCTAAGTCAGTCCAAATATGCTCTTGAAATTCTAAACAAACATGGAATGCAAAACTGTGATACCTATGCCACACCTATGGCACATACCAAGAAACTGGACGCTGATTTGCATGAGAAAATGGTTGACCCTACCAAATACCGAAGTATTATTGGGTCTCTCCTGTATCTAACAGCCAGTAGACCTGACATTGTCTTTTTTGTATATCTTTGCTCCCGTTATCAGTCGAGACCAACCGAAACTCACCTCTCTTAGGCTAAAAGAATCCTCTGATACATCAAGGGAACCATTAATTTGGGAATCTGGTATCTGATGGATTCTGGTTTTGAACTAAAAGCTTTTTCAGACGCTGATCACGCAGGATGCTTAGATTCTCGGAAAAGTACTTCAGGTGCTCTACAATTTCTTGGTGATAAACTGGTGTCATGGCAATCGAAGATGCAAGATTGTACATCGCTGTCCTCAACCGAAGTAGAATATGTAGCCATGTCGGCGTGTTGTGCTCAAGTCATTTGGATGAGAACACAACTCAAAGACTATGGTTATATATTTGATAGAATCCCGATGTATTGTGACAATCGAAGTGCTATTGCGATCTCGTGCAACTTTGTCCAACATTCGAAGTCTAAGCACATCGATCTTCGATATCATTTCATAAAAGAGCATGTGGAAAAGGGTACTGTTAAATTATATTTTGTGGGTACTGAACACCAACTGGCAGACCTTCTCACCAAAGCCTTAGCTCCTGCTAGGTTTACTGAGTTGATCCACCGGATTGGTATGAGGTGTTTGACTCCAGAGGAACTGGACGAACTTTTGACACATTCTTAAAACCAGTCAAACACCAAAATTTTTTTTGTAAATATCTTCTCAAAAACAAAATAGAAAAATATAAAGTTTCATAAAATACAAAAATACTCTTCTATCTAAAATTCTTTCAACATTGCAAGTACAAATCTTCCGTCAACACTTTACTCTTTCAAACAATTCAATATTTTCACGGTCAAGTGTTGAGGGGGAGAAAGTAAATATTTTCTGTTTCATAAAACCGTGTACTTGCATGTTTCCCAATTTTGGTTGTATCTTTGATAATGGTGGAGACGTTTCTTGTTTCTTAACACTCCTCGGACTCATATTTGTAAAATTTCAAAATTTCTTAAAGTCGAAGGGGAGTGTCGTCATGTTTCTTTCCAAACTTACACTTCGTGGTTAACCAAAATGGAAGTTATTGGCTATGGATGAAAATGGTTGAGGTGGAGGGACCATAATTGACAAATGTTTAAACTTAATTTTACAAAACTCTCCACCTAATACACTTTAACATTTATTTCAGGCATTTAAGATTTCACCAACCTTCATCCACGCTCAAAATTCAAACCTCAAATCCGTGGTATAAACTTCAAATGTGTAAGTGTTAGCTTCTTTGAGAAATTTCAAACATTGGTTTTAAATCGTTTGCAAATCCAACGGGTTGATTTTCATCTATGAATGATTCTGATGAAATGGATTGTGTTTTCAAAGTTAATATCAAGTTTTAAAACCATTTTCATCTAGAAATCTAACCCAGAAACATGTATGAATCATTTCTCAAATTAGGGTTTATGCGTATAATTGGGTGTTTTCTATTGTGAGTATCTTAGGACAATTAAAGGCTTTAAAGATGATTATTACATGTTTAATTAACCAAATACATCATTGAATCCAACTCAGAAACATCAAAACTGCATAATTAGACTCTAGGGTTTATGAATAAGTTGATTTGGGTATTTTTGATTCATAAGGTATTTGATGTTAAAAATTGTTTCAGTCTACTCATATGGTCTCTAAGACATCCCAAAAATCATTTGGTTGTGTTTGCATGGTTAGATTGTTTAGGCGTAGGATTTGAATTTAGGGTTTATCTTTACGCTTAAGCAAACTTTACGCGTAACCAGATTCAACTTAAGATGCCATGTGATTTTGAAAGGAATTGAATTAAGTGCTAATGAAGATGTTATGATCAATTTATTTTCAGGTTTTACGCGTGCATAATCAGAATCAAGGGTAAAAATGGCCTTACGCTTAAGGATCACCTTATGCGTAGCCGTTACGCATAAGAGAAATCTTACGCATAACCTTTACGCATCAGGTTCTACAAAGGGACTACGCGTATCCTGTGAAGGATATGAGTAAACTTGGATTCTTACGCATAAGGCTTACTCTTACGAGTAAACCTTACGCATAAGCTCCCAACCTACGCTTACGCGTAATCTTTATGCCAAGAGTCTATTCCTATGTGTAAGCTTTCTTACACGTAAGATGGACTCCTACGCATAAGCTTAAGTCTACGCGTATGGTTATACAATGTTTACGCTTAAGCTTACATTCCTACGCTTAAGCCAAAACTTAAACTTTACTTATGAATTGTTACGCGTACAAACTTGTAAATAAGTTACTCATAACGACACAAGACCAAAATGTCACTAATAAGCTATAATTGTTAAAATGTTGTGTGAATGAGTGAAAATTTGGACTTTAAAATTCAAAATTAATACTCACGTAACTTATCACATCAACTTTGGACTACTGAAAAAACAAGTGATTTTGGACTCGTAACATTCATTAGCATAACAAATTCAATAATTGGACAATAAAATCAACTTTTGACTAACATAATGTCTTTCGATATGTTGGTTCTTTTGGCTCAATATCTTTCAGATCACGATATGGACATCACCATGGAAAACATTAACGCACCAAATGAGCTCACAATGGAGGACATATTCCCGACTGGTTATAGTATGAAGCTTGGAAAGAACAATCTCAAGGTTGATTTTGAGAACTTCACATGCTCAGAGTCTTCATGGCGAATTGCTGTGGATATTCTTAAGTCTCATCCCTACAACAACATGCTAACAAACTCTGCAACTGTGCCGGAGATATACATTCACCAATTTTGGCATACAATGAAAAAGGTGGATGGTCAAGATGCTGTCACAGTTACTCTTAATGATAAGCAGGTCACCGTCACCATTGCTGATTTACGAGCAATTCTTCTACTCCCTGCTATCCAGCCTGCTGAGTATGTGCCAACTCCAGTTGAAGAGGCTACACTACAATTCATGGTCGATATTGGCTATGATGAAGCTGCAGGAATTATTACCAAGCATTCTTCAGTAGATTTAAAGAACATTCCTCAGTCGTGGAGAACTTTATACATCATGATCGCCAAGTCCCTTTCCGGAAGAGACAGCGGTCATGAACATCCGAAACTAATGCACCTACAAATCTTCTAGGGCATGGTCAACAAAATGCACATCAATTATGCAAGTCTTATCTGGGAAGACATGATGTCTCACCTCAAGAAGCCTGGCACAAAGGTTCCTTTCATCAGATACACGAAGTTGTTGATCCAGAAGATACTCGGGAATAATCAGGACATTCCCTGAGACTTGATGACCCCAACCATCATTTTGCGTTGTTTGAGTCTACATTAAATGTTGTCAGATTTAAAGACTCATCAACAAAGAAACAAGGTGTAGTACTGACTGACTGCCTACTCACTGATGACATTAAAAGTCTTCAATCGTATTCACGTTACCATGAAGTAGAGGCTTTAGGCAAAGTCGGATTCATGGATGAAAAGTTTTCCTCCATCCCAGTCAAGAAGACCAGAAGATCGGGCAGTACTGGAAGTGTGGCAAGCATTGGGAGTGCCCTAAAGTATCCAAAGAGGAATCCTCCCCGCAAAAGAAAAGTTCCAACAAAGGGTGCCATTCCTAATCCTCAACCGGAACCTAAACTAGAGGACGAAGACTCCGAGGATACTTAGACTGATGAGGAGGTTCACTATTCAGAATCTATTACTGATGATACAACATCACTAAGGATAACTGATAAACCAAAAAGTCCTAAAGTAGACAAGGGTAAAACTCCAGTTGCAGAGCAGGAGGAAGAAGAGAGTTCGGATGATAAACCAAAGGATGAGGAAAAAGACTACCACAAGACACTTAAGCATCTAAGGTTACAGCATGCTGCTACGGAATTTAATCGTCAAAAAACTCGTGGCCCTGGAGGTTTAAGTGGTAGTGCACTAACCACACCAGTTCTCGATGTGGTTAATCAACCCGATAAGGGAACTGGTACCACCACTCACGAATCAACAGAGCAACAGCAGCAAGAAGATGAAATCATCTTTGATTTTGAAAAAGAGGAAAAGGAGAAGGATGAAAAGATAACTGATGAAGACATTGAGGAAGCTACTAGGGAAAGAGCTGAAGAGGAAGTTCGAGCTAAAGCTAATGAAGAGGCTAAGGAAAAGGCTGAATCAGAAGCCATGGCTAAAGCTGATGAAGAAGAAAGGATTCGAAAAGAAACTGACAGTTACATTCGTGATAATCCTGATCATAACCCTGAACAAACTTCTGAACCACCTAAAGATCCGGAGCCTTCTCATGACTCATCTTCATCTGATTCATCATCTCATTCATCTCCACCACCATCCAAAGAAGCTACCACCAGATCAACCTCCAAATCTGTCAAGAAACCAACCGAAACTTGGGCATCACGTGCCAAAACAAAGATTGTCAAAGCCGTCAGACAAGCAAGGAAACACAAGGTTGTTAACAAGAAACTGAATCAGCTTGCCGACATAATCAATCTCCTTTAGAATGTGATAAACGAGTTTTCGGTGGAAAGGGAACAGATCCAGCAGTTTCTCAATCGAGATATCCAAGGGGAAATGGACAAGACGATAAGGGACTACACTCACAAGTTCCTTCTCGACACTGTCCCTGGAGTCACAAGAGAGATGTTCGCCAGACAACTCTATCCTTATCTAAGTTGGTTATGAAAATGTCATTGGTCAAGCAGACAATGTCAAATACCCCTGTGGTCATGGAAATCAAACCAGTACCGTCTACTATTGTCAGTGATGCAGAATTGATTTCTAAGTTGATTATGCAAATGTCTCAACGATCTGCAACATTTACTTCTGAAGAAGCTAAACTATTTGAGGCATTACTGGAATATCAACTCAAAACATCGTGTAAAGAGTCAGCTGAAAGGGCTAAGCGACCAAGAGACGACGATGATGCGAACAAGGATTCTGAGCCAAAACGCAAAAAGAAAACTGGCGAATCCTCTTCTATGCCTCCACCACCCCAAAGGACCACCACCTCCAAAAGATCTTCACAACGTCCTCCTGCTAGCGACAAACCTCAGGACTCTACGTCTCCACCACCAACAGAGAAAACTGGTAACCATTTCGAATACACCGGTGGTGATGACGAAGAGACTCCGGAGCCCCAACAACTGCCCTCATCAACACGATCAACCAAGCACTAACAAGCATCATCCTCCAAGCCACAGAAGAAAAGGTCTACTACAGTTGTACCTTGGTTGGATGAAAATGACACTCAAGAATACGAATGGTTCTCCAAGCTTGTTGATGCAACCCCTCAATTACCGGAAGGCCAAGAACCGGTAGATGGTCGAACCAGGGAGCATGTCAAGATCATTCAAGAGAAGTTTAAAGTAAAGAAGATGACGAAAGCAGAGCTAAAACGAATCAAGAACAAGGCCTTTCAACTGCTTAAAGACAGCTCCAACAGTGCCATTAAAGTCGAATATCATCTCGACAACATAGCACGAGCTATGTCTAACAACATTGACTGGCTCAACCCTGAATCAAATGTCGACTTCCCAAGACCTGACAAGACTCCATACTATACTGACTGGACCAAGCCACTACCAACCATTGGTCGACCTGATCAACAAAGGATTCCCTACCAGTACTTCTTCAACAATGACCTGGAATTTCTTCAACACGGTAGCGATGTTAGCAAGAAATACACTACCTTACTCACCTTTCCCATCCCGGCAGCAGTCTTCTCCAGTAATTTTGCCATCGAGGAAGAAGCCACACGAATGTTTGTTGATAATGTGGTAAATTATGACCTCGATGCACTGTATGGAATTCATCATTGGCCTGAACGAAGAAGACCTTACTACAGAAGCTGCCAGGTACTCAAATCTAACAAAGAGGTGTACAGTGACAAACGAATCGTTGCTATAATGCATGTCAGCCTGTCTACTAAATGGGACTACTCATTCCTGAAAACAATCAAAGTCAAACACCAAGACGAACATGAATATGACTTCACTGAAGCGGATTTTCCGATATTATCACTCAAAGACATTGAAGACATGTATCTTGCTAAGGTACAAGGTCGAATGCGATAATTCTCCACCAACATCCAGCTGCAGTACATCAAGTCCTTGCTGATATTCATCATAAGCATCGTTATCCAGGAACATGTTGAAGACCTTCAACTTGTTGTGGAATCATACCAAAAATGTGTTAATCTCACCAAACCACTGCTAAAATTTCCCGATATCAACCAACTTGCTCAGTACACCATCCTCAAGAAACCAAAGTTTGGCGTAGTTTACCACAGTGAACTTCACCATAATTGCTTCATGGTGTGCAATGAGCTTCACAAGTTTGGTGATCACACCCTGAAGAAGGTTCGTGACGGGCTAGCTTATCGGTTAAAGGAGATTCATGAAGGCATAGGGTCAAAGAAGTGGTGGAATTCTAGGGAAAAGAGGGATGCGAAGAAAATCGTCACGAGAATTGATGAAAGGTTGTTTCGTCGCGATCAGATAAGGAATTTGGAGAGTTTAGTGGGTGGACGACAGAGTTTCTCTCTCACTGGGTATCAACGTCAAGAAAGAACTCCTGGCGTTATTGATGGATTGCCTGGTACTCCTTAATTTGTTTCCTTGATTAATATTTGGATATTTTGATCTATATATAATTGACATTGGCTTGTGCACACATAACAATGTACAACCCGTTCTTGTAATGAAAGGACCCTGTATGCATCAGTGCCATAATCCTATAAAAGGAGCGAAAGCTTCTTACTTTTGAGAAACTTATCAAGACTTTCATTTTTTAAAAGTTTTGCTCAAAAGAACAAGTACTTCCCCTTATGTTTTCAAAACATCAAAAAGTATTACTTGTTGAGGGGGAGTATTTGATTAAAATCTTTGTTCACAAATTGTTCTTCATGGAAATCTTCCCACAAAACTCGAAATGGACATATTTGATATCAAATTTTCATCAAAAATAACATTTATATGCCATTTTTTAGGGGGAGAAAAATTGTGTGATACAAATATGTTGTGAAACTTGTGATTGAATCTTCGTGCTAAAGACTTAACCCATGAATTGACGAGATCTGAACTGTCATACATCGAAAATATTTGTCTTTCTAGACTTATCCAAGTAGATTGTACCTATTCGAGAAGCTCTTGATAAACATGAACTTTGACGGGTTTGACAACCTTTCGAGGTTTGTCCACACCTTTAAGGTAGTTATTAGAGCTAGTTGTCACCTAAAAGCTGACAATGTAACTCTGTCATCCACGGTCTATGGAGAGATAGAGGAGAGTGAGGAAGTATTGTCATTCGCATGGTAGTATGGCGGCGAATGAATGGTGATGTGAGAGTGGGCTCAGTGGGGGGAGTAGGTAGTGTCTGAGAGGGTGGTGCTGGAGTGGGTGTAGTATCCTAAGACTCGAAAGGCTCGGTGTTAGAAGACTCTGCATTGGTGTCTGACTCTAGTGTCTGATATGCCCGTCTCACAAGCATGTATGGGTAATCAGACTCTGGAGTAAACTCTTGTGAGACTGGAGCACGGTCAGCTGGTGCGGTACTCTCCGAGTCTGAGTCAGAATGGATGGGAGTGTATGAGGAAGACATAGCTCTAAAATGATAACATCAAATAGTCCTGATATTTTAGTGTCAATTTCCCCCTAATATGCTCATCATATGTATTGTTTTACATGGATATATGCTCTTATTTATTAATATTTCATTTTCAGGGCATAAATGAGCATAGGAACAAGGAGACGCAGATTTGGATGGAAACTAGTAAAGTTATACAAGTGTATGCTGTCCAAGAGTAAGTGATAACATCAAATAGTCCTGAATTTTAAGTGTCAATTTTCCCTGATAATGCTCGTATTTTATATCATTTATATAGATTTACGCTTGTATTCCTTTATATTTCACTTTCAGGTAAATTACTCTCTCACATAACAACTGTGAAGAAGCTACGGCGTAACTCACTCTCTCACATTACATAGTAGCTAGTGCGTTGACTCAGAAGACCAACTTTACATCAATTACAGAGTAACTCCCTACTAAGGTTACACCGTAATCAACTAGGTCAAGAAATGTTTTGCGCCTCCATCAACTACGCCGTAACTCCTCACAAGGATTACGCCGTAGACCTAGCAAAAGTAACCTATATTAAAGATACGGTGTAACCTTTCCCAAGTGTTACGCCGTAACCTGCTTAACAAGAGCATTATTTGAGGAATTATTGAAGTTACGGCATAACTCTCAACTCAAGTTACGCCATAACTAGATCGTGCCTATAAATACCAGCACTAATTTATGTATTTCACATCATTCACTCACAACTCAAATGCAGAGAACGTGAAGAGGGTTCCAAAGGCGTTAAGCATTAGCGATCATTTTATCTTTTACTTTCGATTCATGTCTTTCATTATGTTAAACATTGAATTCTTTGTTTCTGTTAATATGATCGGCTAAGAACCTTTGGTGCTAGTCCAGTTATGATTCCTTGAATGTTTTGTTTATGTTTTTATGCTTCCGTATAATTTTTTCTAGTGTATGCATGCATAGTTCGTTGGTAGTTACCCTAGCTTCGGTAGTTTTGAAATGCGGTCGTATCTAGTTGCTTAGGAGAATTAACCAACTGACCCTAAGTAGTTAGGTAGAGTTGGGAAGGTTAAGAATTGACCAACTGACGACCCTTCCTCACTTGTGTGAACTGGCCAAATGATCATCGGTCATTTGGTTGAACTTAAGAAGTTAGGGATGAGTGTCTAAGATGCTAGCGCTCGGGCACTCATTATTTCGAATCTTGCATGTAGGGTACTTAATGACTTGGCTTAGGCGACTAAAAACCACTAGACTATCAAGGGTAGAATCTTGACCTCGGGTAGGAGCCTTTTTTGATAGGTTAGGATGAACTGACCAAATGTTGTCCTAGCGAATTAAACCCCCACTTGAATCAATTGGAAGTAATAAAACATGAACATCACATATTCACATGATAGGATGAGTAATTAGGATAACACACTTTCCCTTTATTGATCATAACCTCTATCTTATTTACGCATTTATTTCTTGTTTATTTGTTTAATAATCATTTCTACTACAAACCAGTTAAAAACTAGTGACATCTAAAATTAATTAGAATCCACTCACATGGCTCTTGGGACGACCTCGGTTTTACCGATTACTACACTACCCATGACCGAGTACACTGCCCGTGAGTGCATAAGGTGGACCATAGGTAAACGAGACTTTTTAAATATTAAAATATGGTCAGAAAACCTGCATCAAGTTTTTGGCGCCACTGCCGAGGAGTTATATTAGGATTTTCATTAAGTCTTTTATTTTTGTTTTATTTCAATTTTTTTGTTTTCTCACAATTTCTTTTAAGTTTCAGGTACAATGGAGGTTGTGGACATTGATAACCTCACTCTTGAGGAATATTTGGCCATGACTAGGGATGAAAAAGGGCCAGGGCTCGTTAGGCCGGCTATTGGAGCTGAAGTCCGTTTTGAGATCAAAGAACAGTTTATGAGGGAGCTATGTGCTAACCCTTTCTCGGGAAATAGAGACGAAGATGCTTACAAACACGTTGAAAATGTCTTGTACATCGCAAGCCTTTTCAACATACCTGGTGTTTCTCATGACGCGGTTATACTCCGAGTATTCCCCATAACACTTACTGGGGCAGCAAGAAGATGGATTGATAGATTGCCCGCTGGGGCAGTTGATACATGGGCTCTCCTAAAGAAACATTTCATTCAAAGATATTGTCCTCCTTTGAAGATATCAAATCAACTCATGGAGATCCATAATTTTAAGCAAGAAGATGAGGAGACGTTTCATCAAGCTTGGGATAGATACAACGATCTACTTTACAAGTGTCCCACTCATGATCTAAACAGCCAACAAAAGGTCAATATCTTCTACAAATGTATCAATATTGCTACAAGACAAATGCTAGACTACCAGGGATCAATTCCGGGGATGACCCCTACTCTTGCCATTGAAGCCATTCAAAAAATGGCCAATCATTCTCAAAAATGCAATGATGGAGGAAGCCAAAAAAGCCTAGGCAAAAAATCTTGATGGTATTGCCGCCATTACAAACAAGCTTGAAAATCTTGGTCGTGACATGGTTAAGCTCAAGGAAAGTGTTCACGCTATTCAAGTACGATGTGAAAGCTGTGGTGGAGGACATCTCACCAAAAATTGTCCTCTTATTGCCGATGATGGTAAAGTTGAAGAAGTGAAATATGGTGAAACAAATAGACCGTTTCAAGGGGAAAATGGAAACGGGAATGGTTATCGAGGAGGACCTCCAACATATTACAACCGTGGCCCTTTCTGGGAAAGAAGATCTAATCTGGAGGACACGATCAACAAGTACCTTGAAGACTCAACTAAGAGACAAAAGGAGCAGGAGGAATGGCTAAAGAATATCCAATAAAATACAAACAAGAGCCTTTTTAGTCATGAAGAATCGCTAAAAAATATGGAAACCATGATTAGTAAACTTAGCGATGAAGTGCAAAGAAGGAATGAAGCACAAGAAAGCAAACCAATAGTTTGCAAAGCAATTTTTTTTTAAAACGATGCGTCTAACGATAATTCTAGCAATGTGCAGGAAAATGATGCTGGAAGTGCTGACAGAAGCCAGTTACGCCGTAACCTCACATCCGAATTACGGTGTAACTGGGATACTTGGTCTGACAGATTTCTCGAATTGGATGAATCAGGAACGCATGTCATTAATGGGTGGCCCGGTAATACGAACATGGTCCCAAAATCCCCATCCAAGAAGAAGTACCACTGGTGCAAGGCAATACCAGTGGACAATGATAAGTGGTACGACCTTTGGGCCTCATGTAACCCTCATAATGACATTTGCGATGGAGGAGATGAAAAAGAAAGGGATAAAAATAACAAGTACATGTGGTCTACAACAAACGATGATGAAAGGTTGATCGAGGACATTGAGGAACCCCCTCTTAAGCACTGTTGCAATCCAATAATGATCGTGGAAGATGAATCTACACGATCATGGCCTACATGAAATCCATTACGCGAGTATTGTAATGGAGGTGGAAATAATAAGGGTTAAGAATGGACATGCCCCCATGAGCTAGAAAGAAACGATGTCAAGTTCGGAACTCTATCTTTTCATGATTGGTATATGATAAGATTCGGGGATGCTATTATTAATGCATGTCTACTAAGGACGCTTAAGCTCGACTACGAAGAACATTGTCTCCAACAAAGAGAGTCCTTGGATGAAAATTCAATCAAAGATGATACCTCCTTCAAGGATGATCCCTCAAGAAAGACTAAAGACAAAACAGCTCGGAAGCATTGGTGTGAGAAGATAAAGACCATAGATGAAGTATTTTGGGCTTCTTGTAACCCGTTTGACGATGACTGTAACGGGGGGAGTAGCATAGCTAGAGTTAGGGATGATGAATTTTTGTGGACCTCAACCAATGACGATGAGAGAACGGAGTTACCTTGGTTAGATAAGTTGGGATCTGACGATTGGGTTAAAATTAAGTATGAAAAAGTAGATTCTTCCACTAAAGAAAAAATTCGGAAGGGGTGCATGAGTGAAGAAGACCCAAGTGAAGAGATTCCCAATGATACTAGTGAAGTGATGAATGAGGATAGAAAAGAAACATGAGGTAATGAAAAATAAGAATGCAAGCGTGTGCTTATTAAAGATCTACTAGATGACAAGTGGTTTAAGGGAACTGAGTCCGATGCTGATGACATTGAGGGAATTATGGACTTCCTTGAACTACAAGGTCAAGACGGGTTCACTGACCCAGATGATGAGGCATACGAACAACGGAGGTGCAAACTTCTTGGTATTCCGTACAAAAGGCCGCCACCAATTATAGCTGAAAATTTTGAGATTACAAGGTACCACTTGGGGTCGGACGAAAAGCTTTCCAAGATTCGAAAAATTGAGACAAAGGAGTTTCTCCGCACCGCTACTAATGTTGCATGGGTCAAGTTCAAATGCCACCATAAAAGCCCCATAACTTTGAGTCTAACTTAAAGACTCGGTAATAAAAAAAAAGTGCTCTTTCGGGAGACAACCCGAATTATCCTTTTTATTTCTTTTATTTCATTTTTTGTTGGGTTTTGTGTTTTAACATTTTTCCAGGAATTGGAGTTGAATTCACAAGTGATTAAAACGGGGACTTGTTATGTCCAACAGTTACGGCGTAAGTCATCCTCATGGTTACGTCGTAACATATCCTGAGTAGCGATTCTCTCCAAGACATAAACCATTACGGCGTAATCTCATCCTATGGTTACGCCGTAGCTATTCTCCAGTAGCTGAATGCCAGGTTTTATCACAATTACGGCGTAACTCCTGTTTTGGGTTACGTCATAATTATCCTGCAGTTCTAATTTTTCCTTTATTAACACAATAACCTTGTATTAGTTTTTAAATGAACTTTGTGGGTATGTTCCCTGTAAGCCCTCACGAGACTACACTCACCAAGTGGTTTAAAGGCTTGTTGCATATGCTAAATGCAACCGTGATTCCTACGAAAGTGACTAAGATTTCTTTTGTTTTTCTTTTTCTTTTTAGAATTATGCTTGTTGGTTAGTGTGATTTCAAGGAATGAAGTTAGCTCGTGGATGCTTAAGCGAAGGCACGATTCTCTTCGTGGGTCTTCTTTCTTTTTAGGAGCAACTTTCAAGGAAGTTCTCGCTCTAATTCTACTTTCTTTTCACCTTTATTTAACGTTTAGTACAAAAGGGACTTTGTACGTTTCAAGTGGGGGGACGGGAGTAGAATTATTACTTGAACTTAATTGCCCTCGTTTTTCTATTTTATTTTGAAAAATTATGCTATTTTTAAAATTTTGACATGTTTTTCTTAACCGAACTAGATTAGACTTTAGCCAAGCACATTATAACTCTTGATATTTTATGGTGAGATTAGCCTTATACGTTTCCAATTATTTACCCAAATCCACCAAGTTATGAGTGTGCCGGTAGCTTGAAAACTTTAGAACTTGGCATTTGCATCATTTCGAAACCATACACAAGGTATGTTGAGTTCGCTTAATGTATATTGAATAATCAGTTTGAGAAGACAATATTTTTAGGATTATCACCCAAATAGCCCATCCTTATGTGTCTATCGATTAGTCACATCGACCTTTCGACCGCCATGTTAAACCCTTTTGTTGCACTCACCTTTGGTGCAAGATACCCCTAGATACACCCGTCTGAGCCATTCCTTTCACTTTGTTCACCCAATATATATTGTTTCATTACACCTAGTCGCCTTAGCCTACCGTGTAGTCTTAATTTGTGATCGGGAAATCATTGTTTGCCTAAATTCAAGGTTCAAGTAGAGAGGTTCGGAAATCACGCTTTCGTCAAAGACTTGTATTTGAAGATCATTGAAGACCTCACAAATTCTCATTATATGTTCATCTCAAGTGGGGGGATGTTATGTTTTTAGTTATGATTGGCTAAACGCCTTTGGTGCTAGCCTAGTTATGATTCCTTGAACGTTTTGTTTATGTTTTCATGCTTCCGTATAATTGTTTCTAGTGTATGCATGCATAGTTCGTTGGTAGTTACTCTAGCTTCGGTAGCTTTGAAATGCGTTCGTATCTATTTGCTTAGGAGAATTGACCAAATGACCCTAAGTAGTTAGGTAGAATTGGGGAGGGTAAGAATTGACCAACTTAAGAAGTTAGGGATGAGTGTCTAAGATGCTAGCACCTAGGCACTCATTATTTCGAATCTTGCATGTAGGGTACTTAATGACTTGGCTTAGGCGACTAAAAATCACTCGACTATCAAGGTTAGAATCTTGAACTTGGGTAGGAGCCTTTGTTGATAGGTTAGGACGAACTGACCAAATGATGTCCTAGCGACTGAAACCCCCGCTTGAATCAATTGGAAGTAATAAAACATGAACATCACATGATAGGATTAGTAATTAGGTTAGCACACTTTCCCTTTATTGATCACAACCTCTATCTTCCTTACGCATTTATTTCTTGTTTAATAGTTTAATAATCATTTCTACTACAAACCAGTTAAAAACAACTGACATCTATACTTAATTAGAATTCGCTCACATAGCTCTTGGGATGACCTCGGTTTTACCGATTACTACACTACACACGATCGGGTATACTGACCGTGAGTGCATAAGGTGGACCATAGGTAAACGAGACTTTATAAATATTAAAACCAGGTCAGAAAACCTACATCAGTAAGTTACGGTGTATTCTCCACTCTTAACTTACGCTATAACAATGATTAACACATGAAGACCAAAGTCAACGCAGTCCAAGATTACGGTGTAACTCCATTGATTTGGTTACGCCGTAGATTTCTAATGACTTAGAAGAATCCAATGGTCATGAAGGTTACGGCGTAACTCACTTTCAAGGTTACGACGTGGAAATGATGATTTTCACTATGAGCACATTACGGTCGTAACCCATTCTCTTGGTTACTGATAAAGATTTAAAACGTACGCTTTTAGGGGGTCATTTGAGCCCTATTTTGACACATTTTATATCCGTTACTGCTTAAAATCGTTCCTTTTCACTTTTTAGGTCCTTTGGAAGCAAAATGCTGGAATGAAGCACATTTGGACGAAAAGGAGCAAAAACATGAAGAAAATGGCAAAGTCAAGATCAAAGACACTCAATACTGATCAGCAGAACCTGACGGCGTCCCATCCAAAGGGCGATGCCATCCCTCTATGAAGACTTGATCAAAAAGTGCACGCGACGGCTCAGTGGAATTTCTGGTCCTAAAGCCTGACGGCGTCACGCCTAATATATGGAGGGTGTCACTCACACTTTTCACTCCAAACGACCCAGATCTAGAACTCAGACGACATCGCAACTAAAGACCTATGGCATCACAACTCTCAAGTGACGCTGTCCTATCGATGACTTGGCCTAGACGAAACCCTAATGACGGCGACCTGACGACGTCGCTAGCAAAAGGCGACACCGTCGCGATTGTAAATATATATATAGAATTTGATTTTTCTGTATTTTAGGAGGTAGAATTTTGGAGAGCAAACCCTAACTCAGTTGTAGTCCAAGTTGGACAGTATTCTAGGGTTCCATACCCTATTTTACACATCAAGATAATTTTGTTAATCCAGTTTATCATTATGTCTACCCCATGTTCAATTGATTGTGTGTATCCTTGCTTGTCTAACATGTCTAGCTAAATTACTTGTGTGTTTGCTTAGATCTATGAAACCTAGTTATTGATTGTGGTTAGGTTGTTTCTTGTCTTAATTGATATAGGCATAGGAGTGCAACTAGGCTTTCGTTGTATTTAATGCATGAGTATGCTTGAAGACGATAGGGTGCTCGGGGGAAATATCCTTGGCTTGCCGATCCCGTGAATCCTATAAGAGAGATAACCTCATAGAACTAGGGAATACACACACCCTACGACTAATAGGAATAAAACGCGTTAAGATAAAGGACGTAACAACTCAACCGACCAATAAAAGATAACTAGGGAGTAATAGTATCTAAGTGAACACATCTTTAATCACCATACGAGCACACCACAATTAAACATAGCTATCCGTAGTAACTAGATAATTAGATAATTAGTAGAAGTAGAGAAATTAGTAGAAGTACCACCCCCCAATCAATTGCCTCGAGATTTTATCCTTGCTTTCTAAAAAACATAAAAAAGATAAAAAAAAAATCATCCTCAACGCCACCTTCTTGTCATAAAATTCTTTCTATCATTCCTATTCCCCTAGAGAACGATATCAATCCCCGAGGCTTACTGATGAGTGTCTAAATACTCATCATTTTTGTACCATTTAAACTGCAAAAACATCTGAAAACACTCAGAAATACATCAAAATGATAAAAATATCAAAAATAAGTGTTTTATGTGTTTTAAATGCAAAAATATCAAAATCTGGTGAAAAACGTATAAAGTTTGCATAATTGGCAGTTTTAGTCCCCCAAGTTTCAAAAGTTGTCAAAAACAGTCCCTGGTAAAACAAAATAAAGAAAAATGTTATTCAAGGTCCCTGAAATATTCTAAGTTGTCAAAAATGGTCCTTGAATAAATCTTTTGTTAAATGGCAGAAAAGGTCCCTCAACTTTCAAAAATGTCAAGTTTGGTCCTTGGAAATTTGAAAATGTCAAAACTAGTCCTTGTACTATGGAAGCTTCTCAATTTTGATCCCTTGTGTGAACTTTGGAAAATGGCAGAAATGGTCCTTCAAGATTTCAGAATTGCAAATAAGCCCTTGTCATTAATAAGCCTTGGCCTTGTCAAAACCTGTTTTTGGACCCCTGCCATATCTGTTTTGACCCCCAGCCAATAACCTTTTTGACCCCTTCCAATATGCCTGGTCAACACCCCAGTCAAACACCCTCCTTCCCTCCTTTCACTGTCCACCTTCTTCCCCATCCACTTGCCCTGCAACACCTCACCTGTTCCTCTCCCATCACCTTATCACCTTATTCCTCACCCCTCATCATCACCCCTACACTCCACCCCCCCCCCTAGCTGCAAATTCAGAGCCCTACAGTCAAATTATGCTTTTCCCGCCAAAACCAAAAGAATGGCCAAAATCCACAAAACTCATCCATTGGCTCACAAAAGTGGTGGGATGTGCTCAGAAGGACACGTGGAAGCTTTGTGAGTATAAAAGAGAGAAGAGGAAGCAAGAGATAGCAAGTAGTTAGTTTTTAATTTTCTTTGTATGTCGTTTTTAAGGTAAATGTTTTAGTTTAAGTTTTTAAATGTAATCTTTTGTTTCTTTGTTCTAAAATCAAGTTATTTTGTCCTTGTAATCAGCTTTTAAGCATCAATTTCAAGTTTAACTAAAATTCATGTTTGTGTGTTTACTGTTGCAAAGTTCCATTTCAAATTCTCATAGACAAGCTCTTAATAGCTTATTTTTAAGCTCAAACAAGCTTACATAAGCTTCTTATAGCTTTTTGTAAGCTTGCAATTAATTTTCAAGTAACTTTGTCACATGGTCAACAAAAGTCAAACTGGAGCTAAAATTTGGAATGGTGATGATATTGGGTTATTGCAGAGCTTATTTTGGGTTGGATTAGACTAGTTTAACATAGTGTGGGTTCTGGTTTAAGCTGCATACAAGCTGGACACCTGTGAGTAGCTGTCTCATTTTCCATTTTCAGTCAATTTTGCATATTGTGTTTGTATCTGTATTTGTAGTCATAAACTGTTCTAACTTGTTTATTTAGTTGTATTTAGGTCAGTTGAACTCAGTTTGATCAATAATATAAGCTGGTTCAGTGATTAGCTCATTTAAAGTTCAAAACAGTTGGTAAAAGTTGTGTTTGGATTTGTTGTTTAAACTGTGCTATAGGTTAGTTCAGTGAATTAGACCTGTTGTTTCATGCTTGTTAAGCTCTATTTGACTTATTGCAGTCATAAAATTGTGCCTGCTAACACTCAAAGTCAAATTCATCCAAAATCTGTCTCAAATGCATATCTGTTAGATTTTGGAAAAGCATAATCTTGTTCTGTGTTTAGAAATCAATAGAATAGCCTAATTTAGTTTTATTTCACCTTATAACATCAATCTCAGTCCTTAAAATCAGTTACAAAGTTCATTAAAGTCAAACTTCAAAATTGTTTTAAAAGTCAAAATGTTGAAAATATCAGTTTGTACCCAACTAGAGAGATTTATTATAGCTTCATTCTTGGACCAAATCAAATGAAACTCTGGTTTTTTTAAACTTCACTTGGTCTATTTGCTTATTATGATTTTTGTAGATTTTTATAAATTTTGTATAAGCCTCAAATTGGCTTGTCTAGTTGGGCTTGTTTGCCCTGTGCACTGACTCAGTTAATACTGAGTCTGCACAGGGTCTTGCAGGGCTTGCCACAAGCTCAGTTGAGCTTATCAAAGTCTCATCTTTGGTTTATAAGCTCTTGGCCAGGTCTAGTTTAGATTCCAAAACCTGGTTTTCATTTTCAGCTTATTAAGAAGCTTGTACTTAAGCTCAAACTTGGTAGCTCAAAACTGTTTTAAGCTCATTAGCTCATTTCCTCAAATTTGTTCAATCAAGCTCATTAGAGGTTAAGAGCAGTTGTAACCTGTTGCATTTTGGTAATTTTAGCAATTTATAGCTTCTGTATCAGCTTGGTGCTTATTTGTGGTTGTTGGCTTATTTCAAGTGCTTATTTTCAAGCTCCTTGCTTAGCAGTTGCATTTTCTTGTACACAACCCCTTGTTTTTATATTTTTCCTAGATTCACAATATTATTTTAGACTTTTCTTGGATTTTTCAGATTTTTCTAAGTCAGTTTGCTATTTTTCTTTATTTAAAACAGTTTTTAAGTCTTTTTAATTAGCATTTAATACAATTAATTCATAAAACTTCAAAAAAAATAATTTTTCATTTTTCTTAGGTTAAGATAAATATAAAAAGACAAAAAAATATTTTTCCAGATTTTTCTTAGTTAAATTTGTATTTTTAAGTAATTTAAGTAGTTTAAATAGTTTTTAATTCATAAAAAATCCAAAAATAATCAGAAAAATACAAAAATAGTTTTGAAAATTCTCTTTTGTTATTTTAGATTTTTCCAAGTCATAATTTCATTTTTCTAACTTTATTTCATATTTTCTTGTATTTTAGACTAGTATTAAATAGTTAAAAATAGTTTTTAATTAATAATAATTAGATAAATAGTTTTAAAAATAATTTTCTTTTTCTAAAAATTTTCTTTTATCATTAGGTTTGTAAAAATGTCATTTTCATATTTTTAGGATTTATATTGTTTAAGTTTCACATTTTCTTTTGTACGTCGCGTAGTTTTTAAATTAAGTTTTATAAAAACATAAAATCAAAAACATCATTTTGCAAATAGTGATAGCGTTTATTTAATATTTTTTATCTTTTTAATTTCCTTTAATTTGCATTTAAGCCCCTGTAGCTTATAAACTTTTTCCTTAGTTATAATCAATCATATCTCCTTATCCGTTCAAATCTTCTCGATCACTATACGTTTGACTATTCTCGCACGGCTCGTTGGGACTTAACGACCTGGGGAAACACTATACTCTCCTGATCTTCATTGCATTTGGTTTCAGACTGTTTTAAGTTTGTTACGGTCGGCCATTCACAAGTGGCCGGCTTGTGTGACAAAACTTGACTGTCTGGGACCGAATCACTTACCCCAGACACACTACAACGATTAGGTTCACTGCCTAGATGGTTGAAAAGCTTGCTCGTAGAAAAGGAGGTTTTCACGACCCCAAACCCATGCATCAGTTACGCCGTAAGATATTTATTGAAGATAAGATCGTCTGAGATACACTAGTTAAGGCGTAACTTCTTACTTAAGGTTACGCCGTAACTTAGACGAGGATATAAATACAAGCCTTAATTCTCCATTTAAAAAGAACTTGACAACACAAAAATACCAGGAAATGTTTAGGGCTTCCAAGAGGACGATTTCCAGCAGCATTAGACCATCTTTCAAGGGAGAATTCGCATCATTATCAACAAGTTTTTAGTTATTTCGTATTGAATCTTTGTAATTCATTCAATGTCTTCAATTATGATAATTTACATTGAATTTCTTGCATTGTTTAATATGAGTGGCTAAACACTTTGTGTGTTAGCCTAGTTATGAAATTGTTATTGCTTTGATTCGTGTTTTCTTGCTTTACTATCGCTTTTTGTGTATACTTTCTTAGCCTTTTCGTGGACACCCTCATTTTGGTAGTATTAAAGCATGGTAGTATCTATAAGGCTAGCTTGAATTGACCATAGGACCCTAGTTGAGTAGGTTGCAAGGAATGGTAAGAATTGACCATAGGACTACCATCTCCTTGCGTGCAAATTGACCATAGGACCACCTACCATGTGAAGGTATTTAAGAAGTTAGGGAACCTCAGAGCGGACAATGATGGGTTTAGAACAAGTCTAGATTATAGTGGTACTTCATGACTAAGTTTAGGGTTACTCAAGACCTCCATCGAGTAACTATGGTGGAGATAGGAATCTTAGACTTATAGACTAGACGAATTAACCAAATGCTGTCTAGTGACTTTTAATAGGACATTAATAGGACAACCGGATTAAGGCATAACAAGACTAATAACTAGGATAGCACATTTCTCCTTACTGATTATCTTGCATCTTCATTTCGTATTTCATTTCATTAGTTTAATAATTAATCAATAAAAACCCCCTTTTATAATTAGTGACATTAGAACTTAGAATAAATCCGCATGCATAGCTCTCGGGATGACCTCGACTTTACCGAATACTACACTAGACACGACCTACTTCTCTGCCCATTAGTACATAAGGCAGACCATAGGTAAACGAGTTATTATAAATAGTAAAACCTAGTCTGAAATTCAACATCAAGTTTTTGGCGCCGCTGTCGGGGAGCTATTTAAGGAATTGATTTAAGTTTTATAATTTTTGGTAATTTTTCATCATCTCACAATTTCAATTTCATCAATTTCAGGTACCATGGGTGAAATTGGCATTGATACACTTACTCTCGAGGAATACCTCGCTATGACTCGAGAGCAGCAAGGGTCGGGAGTTGTTAGGCCGTTCATTAGAGCAGATGTACATTTTGAGACAAAGAACCAGTTTATGCGGGAGTTGAGAAAATACCCATTTTTCAGAAGCAAGACTGAAAATGCACAGGAGCATGTCAACAATGTCTTGTACATCATGAGCCTTTTTAACACACTGGGTGTTTCTCACGATGCGATTATGCTCCGAGTATTTCCATTGACACTTACTGGATCCGTGAAGAGGTGGATTGATAGGTTGCCCGCAGGAACAATCAACACATGGGATCTCCTCAAAAGAGCTTTTGTTCAACGTTATTGCCATCCATCAAAGAAAGCAAAGCAACTTGAGGATATTCAAAACTTCAAATAGGATGGTGACGAGACATTCTACCAAGCTTGGGATAGGTACAATTATCTCATTTACAGGTGCCCGACTTATGACCTCAACAAGCAAGAAATGGTCAATATCTTCTATAAGGGTCTCAAATTTCCACGAGGCAAATGCTTGACTCTCAAGGGCTGATTGATAAGTCAATTATTATATAAAAATATCAAATACGAAATAAGCGAGAGAATTACAAATCAACCATTTTAGGAAAAAGGTCGACAGGCAAAACCCGCGAATACTCGATAAGTGATACCGGGCAAGTGATTACCCGGGTCGTGTCCCAACGAGGAGTGAATTGACGGTGACGTTTGAGGTTTGTTATTAAAGTGCTTGAATGGAAAGATTTTTAAATTTTGGAATTTTAAACTAAATGACGGGAATTTAAATAAAGCAAGTAAACTAAGCTAAAGCTACTACGGGAAATTAAAAACTAATCTAAGGCAACAATAAACGTAAAGGGAAACTTAAAATTAACTAAAGTGCAATAAAACGTAAAACGGGAATTTAAAGGAAAGCAATAAAACTACACTAAGGAAATCTACGGGAGTCCTAAAATTAATCTAAAATACTAAGGGAAACTACGGGAAATTTAAAGCTAATTTAAAACGTAATTAACCTAAAATCGGGCACGTGCGGATCCCGCAAACGCTTTAAAAAGTGAAAATATAAAAATATTAACCCTACAAACTTAAAGTTAATTTCCTACATTCTAAATGACAAAAAATGATTTTTGGAAAAAGCCGGGTATTTTTTTTCGACTTTTATTTTATTTATTATGAATTAAAAACGAATTTAAACTAAATTAATTATTAAAAAATACTAAACTAATTTAGAAAAATCTGAGGAAATTACTAAAAATCCTTTAAATGAAACTGAATTAAAGAAAAATAAAAAAAATGCGGATTGCTTTTGAAATAAGCAGTCTAAAAGGCCTATTAAGCTAATAAGGTAAAACTACTAATTGTGTTTAAATAATTAACTAAGGATAACTTAAACTGTTAGGAATTAGAAAATTCTATAGTGAAGAGTCGGTCACCCCAAATATTATCTAGCATAAGTTAGCTCGTAGATTTGTCGTTATTTACGTTGTTATGTAGTTAATTAGTTAGTCAGTAGCGTAAAATAGTTTAGTGCAACACCGTGGAGGAAGGACGGGTCTTTACCCACTGTATCCCTGATCCACAGGCCGATTGGAGGTCGTGTATTGTGTAAGTATAAATACCCCTTCCATCCATGGAAGGGGTGGTGCTTCTCATTCAATCTAATATTCCATACTTTGTGTAAACCTCTAGCAAGAACACCCTCTCTCTCTACTAACTCTCTAACTATGGCAAACATGTATTTTGATCATCCAAGACCACCCGAATCGTCAACACAATAAATATACGATCCTACAATTGGTATCAAGAGCCAAGGTTATTGTGTTATCTTTGATTTGTGTGGTTCGTACCATGGTTGTTTGTGTTTATGGATTTATTGTGGTTTGAATCTCGTGTTTAAAACTGTTTTGTATCACTTTCTATGGTCGGAAATATTTTTCTTGTTCATATCCTTGTTATAACTGTTTTTGTACTATGATGTTGATAAGAAAATTGTTTTTCCGTTTACTATTTTGATATACAGTTTTTTAACATGTTTGAGTATCCTCTTTTGGTCAAAAACAAAGAATTCATTGGGTATATTTACAGTTTGTTAATCTTTAGACATGTTTTTGTACCATTCTATATCCGCAAACTTTATGTGGTCAAGTTCTGCGTTGTCAAACTGCAAGTCTAACATGGGTCAAAATGGGTAATATTTATGTCCTGTCACGTTTTTTTTCTGTAGTTTGCAACTTGGTCAAAAATTCTGTCAGTTTCTAATGGTCTAACATAGTCAAAAAGTATCATCTTTTGGATGTTTTTCTGGGTTTTTGAAGCTGAACGGATATTATGGTCAGAAAACTCATCAGAAAATGTATTAAATCTTGCTAGCGACTTGACATTTTTTCATCCAGATCCATTGAATATGGGTAGCGACTTGTCTTTACAAGTCGTAGCAACTTGTGCTAGCGACTTGTGCTAGCGACTTGGGCTAGCGACTTGGGCTAGCGACTTGGGCTAGCGACTTGTGCTAGCGACTTATGTCATTGCTAGCGACTTGACTCAATATTAGCGACTTGACACAAAGGTTGCTACTTAACTTAAAGAGTTAGCGACTTGCTTTGCATAATTGGTAGCGACTTGTCTTGGACCTTATGCAACTTTACAGAAAGGTAGAAGAAGGAGACCACGACCTCAACAACAATACTAATAGCCAACAAGACTCATCTACAATCTACAAGCATTCATCTACATCATATCGACATATAAACTACATTCGGACTTATTCAAAACAGAAATGCTAAGTGCATGATCTCAGTTTGGGTGCACCACTGTTCCAACAATTTACGACTTTTTGTGTCACCTCAATACATCACAGATCTAGTTTCAAACTTCTCTTAATCTCATAATTTATTTCGTGATACTTAATGATTCATCAAGACTTCCAAGAGTCTTTAAACACGAAATCTCATCTTCATGGATCCAGATGTGTTACAATATACGAACAAAATTAAAGAGTGAACAAAACTATAAGGTTTCATCCACACTTTCAGTCGTTAATTTCAAAAATCAATATGAAAAGATCCAAACCTAAAGTACTCGATCTCAGTTTTTCTATCTTTCATGGAACTCAAAGGTTACATCAAGACCACAGGTCTAAAGCACGAAAATAGAAATCATCACGGATCAACAAAAGTGTTTGAAGACCAAGCTCCAATTAAATATTCGAATCAACAAAGAAATGAAAATATAACAACTATGTTATCTTTCCTTTCTTTAAATTCGTTACATGACCTCTAATATGTTCAAGAAACGCAAACGAAATTTTATTATACCTACCTTGAACCATGGGGTTAGATCTTGTAACCGTCACAAAACCCTCGAGCCATCCCTGTGGCGAGGTGAAATGGGTCACAAATGTGATGCCATCCCTGTGGCTTGAATTAATGTGCGTAGGAGCTTAGAGCGTTTAAAGGAATGAATGAGTTCTTAATCTGTTTTAAAATGATATAAGCTTAAGTTGTTGGCTCATTTGTTTCGGTGTGATTGGATGAATTTTGGTGTCGGATCTATTTTATGAGGGAGGCGTCTGTTTGTTTATGTGATTTTAGGGTTTGGTAAGTGGTGTAAGATTAGGGATTTTTATGTGGTGATAGTGTATGCTACTTATCCAAGCAAGATTAGGGTAAAACGAACGTGTATGTGTTACTTTTCATATGGGCCAACCAGATTTTGCTATAACTTCTTCTTGGGCCATGTTATTACCTTGGGCCGGAATGGGTGTTTGGATTGGATACACACATTGTGTGGATGGGTCGATTTAAGATTGTCTTAACGTCAGGTTGTTTTTCATTTATTCACAGGATTGTATTGATATTGTGATAATATATGTGTGTTGGACCTAGTGAGTTGGATATCATGATGTGCTTCTAGATAAATGGGCTTGATTCCGGTATGCGATTTGCACTTTGGACCGGGTATTATCCTTTTATAAATAATTTGGGGTCTTGAAGTTGTTGGCATGGACGGATTTCTTGCTATAAATGACTTTTGACATGGACCGAGATTGATTACTCATGGGGTGTTGGTATGTTTTTCATTGTAATATGAAATTTGATATCATGAGGACTAATGAGACTTGTTGGGCTATGTGACCTGATCATGTGTATTGATGAGATTTGATGAAAAGATTTGTCGATGTGATTTGATTATGTGATTTGTTGGGATATACGGTTTGGTACTTTGGTTTATACGTTTTCACGAAGAATATTTTGTCACGGCTTGAATTGATGGTTGAACAAAGTTGGTTACGGGGTTGTTTGTTGTTCGGTATTTCTTATTTGGCATTGAAGTTAAGTTTTCTGGGCACGTTTACTTGTTTCATCTTCTTTCTTTCTACCATTTTGCGAAGATGACTTGTTTGGGCATTTATAGAGGGTGATAATGTCACACCCCCAATTTACCTGTTTTGCAGCGGAATGGAATTCCTGGGGATAGACTGTCATAGCACCACAATCACAGTTATATTGAACGACCTAAAGTGTCGTTTAAAAACACATCGTTGGATATTTAATAAAAGCGTTCAGAGTTACAACATAGGTCCCAAAAGTTTAAAAAGTTTCCGGAAATATAAATATATTACAAGTCCAAACGATGTTTTGAAAGAAAGTGCCATAATGTACAATGATATAAGTCGACGCCGCGACTCAAAATGTGGTTCCTTAACCATGCCATGATGATAATGCCTTAGTTACCTGAAAATACATTGCTAAAACGGTCAACAATAATGTTGGTGAGAATTCATAGGTTTGGTAAATGTTTTATACGACTACGCAAGTATAGATCAGGTATGACAATCATGTCACATAAAAATGTTACAGGTATGACAATCATGTCACAATAAAATGTTACAGGTATGACAATCATGTCACATAAAAATGTTACAATTGCTATAAGCCCATGACACCGAAACTAGACTGTTCATAATGTAGGCCCCAATAGAGTGTTTGCCAGACAACTCAATAATGTTATTAAATGAAATGCATCCGTATGACTAGTTGGGATTCACCAACCCGGATGGAGGCGTCACCCTCGATAGATCTATCCACTCACCCTCGCTTCTAAGATTAACGGTTCATGTTCAGGAAACGGGGACTTTCAATTGGCATGTGGTAACTTAAGCAATGTAAATGAATTTAACATACTTGGTATCGTAATAAAAATGTTGTGCAATGTATTCTCCCCCGTAGGTTTGAAAATAATTATAAACATGTACGACGGGGCTATGAAAACTCACTTGATAAACTGGTATGATGACAAGAGTGAGTACACTGAGATATAGCGTGATACTTTAATCTGGACCTATTACGAATGATATGATATGTAATGAGTTATGATGTAATGTTATGCATGCATTTCGTATGTTATTTATACCATTTGCGAGTTTTGAAAAATATTACTTATCGTCGAAAAATACTCTTTTGACGTCTTGACCATTCTTAAATCACTTTACAAGTTTTTACGTCAAAATGTCATCCTACAATGGTTTCGTAATGATTTATAGTGAAATTATCACTTTTCGTCGTAAAACAATGTCGTCGGAATTTCATGAAAGTGACAAAAATGGCTTTGAAAAACTAGTCGTAAAATGGTGTACGTCGAACGTTAGGAAACGAACTCGACGGTTTTGGAAAGTTTGTATCAAAATATAGAAGTTTTAGTTCATGCGTTTTCGTCATAGAGGTTTCGAACATAAAGATAATAAAGGTTAAAGATGGTGATTTTGTCCAAAATGTGGTTTAAAAGTGAGTTTCGGCAAAGTTTAAGCATCCGTAAATAATTTATTACAACTCCGCTATACAGTCGGTTGGTCGTTTTGAAAAATATGCCTTGTGATCTCGATTTTATTAGAAGACATCTCGTTACAAAAAGTTCTACATCATAGTTAAAAACAGCCTTCAACATGGTCGTTTTAGTTACCGTAACACTTGTCTCGTAAAAATAATATAGTTTTTCTGAAAATAAATAGTTACGGCAATTTTATGAAAACGTGCATATCTTAGTCGTTTCAAATCCGTTTTCTACGTATTATACGTCCTTATCTTCGTATCAAAGTATACTAATATATTTTTGACAAGTCGAAATAATTTATGAAGCTTAAGGCTCGTTTTTGACTCGAATAAAACAATAATAGGTTGCTGAAATTTCAGAAAAATATATATTTCGTCGTCAAACTTGAAAAATTCATAACTTCTTCGTTATAACTCCGTTTTAATCCGTTCAAGCGGCCACGGATTCGTTTTAAAGTATATTTTCTAAATATCAAGGTCAAAAATTCGTGCCTACTGTCGGATTTTCCAGAAAAACAAAATAAGAACAGAACACTTTTTATACTTATCGAAAATAGTTTTTCTCGTACTAAACCTATTCCAATCCCTTCAAATCAACTCCAAAGCTATTCTAATCCTACCATACACCTTCTTAGGGTGTCATGGGTTCCTAAACATCATCAAGACCAATATATACCAAGGGAATAATTATAGGATGACCTTATATATATCAAACTCTAAAAATCAATGGAAAAATGGTATAAATATACACAAGTCATGCATGCTTGCACAAAATATGAAGAAATAAATATGAAATGAAGATGAAAGATATAAAATGAAGTGATATGCTTACAAGTAAACTATGATGAGGTGCAAAGAACAAAGGTTTAACCTAAACACCCTAGGTTTTTATTTCAAAACCTTAATAAGAGTGTGATCTAGATTGTGTTTAACTTGAGCTTGTAAAGATTTTTGTGATCCCTTGTACACCCTATGATGGCCGGTTGATGGATGAAGAACCAAAGAGAGAAAAAAACACTTTTTACTTGACTTGAAAAATGAAGTGAATGAATGATGGAAGTGTGAATTTTAGATGAAGTAAGAATATAAACAATCAAGAAGAAAAATTTTCCAAACAATAAATGCTAACCACTCTATGACATCCCCCCCCCCCCCTCATGGCCGGTTCTTGGGGGGTTGTGTCTCTCAATATATATATATATATATATTTTTTTTTCTTTTATACATTGTATAATAAAATTGTGTAAGTAATAGGTTTATGTAATAATAACTTGTACATAGTTGTGATAGTAGAGTAGTATGGATTAAAATAAGTTTTAGGGGATCAAAGTAAAGTATATTGTAGTTATAAAAATTGTAAAAATACATTCCTTGAAAAATTTGAGTGATATAATAATTATCGTGTAGTTTTTAAGAAAAACATCGTAATAATATAACTTTAACGATTTATATACAAATTAAATTTAAAACACTAGGTAAACTCAAAATATAGTTTTTAGAAACTAAATGTAAGTATAAAAATATATCGGGATCATTTTTAGAAATAACGGATTAAATGTTCAAAATAATAACTCACGCGATAACGTTTATTTAATATAAAATTTACGCGTTAAATGTGAAATGTAAAGTCATGAATGAACTAACATGATGCAAATGATGCTAATGAAATGTAGACTAAACTTAGTCCATATGAAATATTCGTGATGATATGATCATGAATTCGCCGCTAAACCATAAAGGTTACGCGAATTTGGAACACGTAAACCTAGTTTACGATAAATGTTGAAATGGTGAAGCATAAATTGTTTCGAGAAATGACCTGAAAGTACGGGTTGTCACATTCGCCCATCCAAAAAGGAATTCAGTCCCTGAATTCAGTCGTTGTTAGGTCCTACAGTGTTATCGGTGAAAGGTAAGGATATCTGGGTCGTATTGGTTCGTCCAGTGTTTTTCTAAATCGTACCACGCCTTTCCAAAACGGGTCTTTGAGCATACTTTGTTGCCCACTTGAGATTCTAATGGTTTACGACTTATGGGACATATCTCCAAATTTTGCATCGTATAACGATGTAGCTTATCTAGCTATATGTTGTTACTTGTAACTGATTCTTGATTTGTATGACTTCTTTGTTTGTTTCATGAATGAGTTATGGACTAATGAATCGGACTTTCCTGATTTTAATCCTTGAATAAGTGATTGATACCTCAACCTTACAGTGCCTCAAATGGTGTAGTCAATATGTTCATGAGCTAACTATTGTTGCAAAGAAACTTGTCGATGGAGAATGATTTGCCTAACCATTTCTAGAAGGTCATACTGGCTTGAGCATATTATCTAATGTGGGAATTGCTCTCTAGCATTAACCATTGAGCTGAGGATAGTAGGCGGTAATCATGTCCTAGTAGATTTCATGGAAATCCTGAAATGACTGTCAGCAGTCTAAGGTGAATCGAATAGCTTATAATAGGTACAACTGGAATTGATACCACGTGTCGCGTGTTAGATTTCAAAATGTTAAATCTGTCGGAAAGGACCTTATTGAAAAGAACAGATTATAGGTAACAGTTGTGATTCCTCGCGTTTCTAGTCCTATCGAATGTCATGACCTGAGTCTTACTTGCCTAAGGTGCTTAGTCTCTATGAGTAAAATGTTTATTGTTTGATTATCGAAGTGTTTCCATGCTCCATGTTGTAAAGTCACAAACCTTAAATATTTAAGTGAGGTGGTGTAGTGGTTGATTTTCAAGATTTGTTCCGATATTGAGTGCTTCCAAAAATAGTTCATCACTAATATTGTTATCATGCTAGCAAGAAAATAGATATCAGCTCAAACTATGTAGAAGAATGTTTGTTCTAGTTTCACTTGTAGATGGGGAGTCATTGATTGTCCGACATGTTCAAACCTGTGGCATCTCTTGATATAGAAGTGAGGTTACTTGGAATTTCTAGAGAACACAATGCCTTAGAGGAAGTTTATATCGATAACCTTAATTTAACCATATTTTCCTTTAAGGGACACTCATTGTAGGGAAGTTCACATATTGTTGAGGCCATGCTTAACAGAATGTTCTACAGTCTCAGTTAGAAGACTTGGTATATCCCTAAAGTGTTGCTTCGTGGGTATTCGCTTCGTATTAAATCTCATAACTCGGTCTAGCTAGTACTTTTGGAATGATAGAGTTTGGATTCTAATCCAAGATAGTGGTTCGGAATGTCTCGTGATGTCTTAAGATTTTTATTGAGTTGTGAAAGATCTCACTACTTACTTCTAGCCCTTGTTGGAAATTCCAAAATCCTTTCATTGTTTTCTTGTATCGAGGAATCCTCCTCACAGATGGTATAGGAAGTCTTTCCTAAAAGGTCACTCGTCAAATCCTAACTTATCGGTTGAGTGAGAGATAAATGGCGTAAGCATCTATAGAGTGTTAACAAAAAGAAATGTTTATGCACGATTTATCTGATTATAAAACTTTGCTTTTAAATGAGAATTGTTTTAGGAGATTTGAAATGATGCTTGTTACTTTCATGACATAATTCTTCCTGAATTATACATAGGTGATCAGGCCATGTATAATAAAGGACAAATGATGTGATGTTTTTTTTTTTTTTTTTTTTTTTTTTTTTTTTTTTTTTTTTTTTGAAATGGTATTATGTTCCTCCGAAGTTTTAGATGGTATTCAACGTTTTGTTTTGTAAGATAATGGCTCAATGATTTTTCAGAGTAACATGAAAATCGTTTCGCATGAGGATATTAAATAGTTGATAAAATGACTGAAATCAATTGATAAGTTGGTAATAAAACAACTTGCGTTAAAACTTTATGAAACAACGTTTCTAAGATGGTGATAAAATAGTTCAAAATAAAATCAAGTGAAATAATTTCATGAAATAGTAGCAGGATAATTTGGAATAAGATTTGTTGGATGGTTTGTAGGATACATAGGAGAACCTTATCGAGTAATAATAGTCTACTAATTGGTCGAGAATAAAGTTGGCCTAACCCCTAGTAAGATAGTGATGTATCGTCGTGAAATGATGGAAAATTGGGCAATTGGAGTAAGGAATGAAATAAACAAGGTGGTGATTATCGTAGAGATAATAAATGATAAAGATTACATTAGCTAGAAAGGTACTTATTATCTGTTCCTGTTGGTGGTCTAATCGTGTTTCAAGTGTAGGAGTAGTAGGCGGTCTAGCAACAATAGCCCTAGAACTCTCACAGTCCTCAAACCTATGAGATGGTGTAGTGTCTATAGTCTTAGTGGTAGATGGTAATGGTGTGTCAAATCATGCACGCTTCCCAAGCTGCAAGTCAAGTGTATGAGTATCGTGTATGAGATGTGATGGTACGGATGGTGCTCGAAATGATAATGATGATGAAAATAATGACAATGATGATAATGGAATCCTTGTGGTGAGTTAAGAAAATAGGTTCATTAGGACTAAGCCTATAAGTTCTACCCAATGGTATGATCTGTCCCAACTGAGTGATAAAAATGGTCCTGATCCTACCGTGAATCAATAGTGATCGTGATGGTGTAGGTGCAACTTCGTCCTCCTAAAAGGTCTCAATGTCATCATCTGATGTTATCGGTGTTGAGTCAACTGATGCTAAAATTATGATAGGGACTGACAAGGCATTCTCCATGTCAAAGTGATGTGAGTATAATGGGATGGGTATTTGAAGGCATCTATGTGACAATCGAGTTCGAAATGAAAGTAAATAACTCGTAAAATGTGCGTATAAAACCGCATGTATAGTGACTATGTATTTATGATGAAATGATGAGATGCTATGATAATGTAGTTATAGTCTAGGGTCAATGATGCAACCTAGTTCTCTATAACTGAAGCTCTGATGCCAATCTGTCACACCCCCAATTTACCTGTTTTGCAGCGGAATGGAATTCCTGGGGATAGACTGTCATAGCACCACAATCACAGTTATATTGAACGACCTAAAGTGTCGTTTAAAAACACATCGTTGGATATTTAATAAAAGCGTTCAGAGTTACAACATAGGTCCCAAAAGTTTAAAAAGTTTGCGGAAATATAAATATATTACAAGTCCAAACGATGTTTTGAAAGAAAGTGCCATAATGTACAATGATATAAGTCGACGCCGCGACTCAAAATGTGGTTCCTTAACCATGCCATGATGATAATGCCTTAGTTACCTGAAAATACATTGCTAAAACGGTCAACAATAATGTTGGTGAGAATTCATAGGTTTGGTAAGTGTTTTATACGACTACGCAAGTATAGATCAGGTATGACAATCATGTCACATAAAAATGTTACAGGTATGACAATCATGTCACAATAAAATGTTACAGGTATGACAATCATGTCACATAAAAATGTTACAATTGCTATAAGCCCATGACACCGAAACTAGACTGTTCATAATGTAGGCCCCAATAGAGTGTTTGCCAGACAACTCAATAATGTTATTAAATGAAATGCATCCGTATGACTAGTTGGGATTCACCAACCCGGATGGAGGCGTCACCCTCGATAGATCTATCCACTCACCCTCGCTTCTAAGATTAACGGTTCATGTTCAGGAAACGGGGACTTTCAATTGGCATGTGGTAACTTAAGCAATGTAAATGAATTTAACATACTTGGTATCGTAATAAAAATGTTGTGCAATGTATTCTCCCCCGTAGGTTTGAAAATAATTATAAACATGTACGACGGGGCTATGAAAACTCACTTGATAAACTGGTATGATGACAAGAGTGAGTACACTGAGATATAGCGTGATACTTTAATCTGGACCTATTACGAATGATATGATATGTAATGAGTTATGATGTAATGTTATGCATGCATTTCGTATGTTATTTATACCATTTGCGAGTTTTGAAAAATATTACTTATCGTCGAAAAATACTCTTTTGACGTCTTGACCATTCTTAAATCACTTTACAAGTTTTTACGTCAAAATGTCATCCTACAATGGTTTCGTAATGATTTATAGTGAAATTATCACTTTTCGTCGTAAAACAATGTCGTCGGAATTTCATGAAAGTGACAAAAATGGCTTTGAAAAACTAGTCGTAAAATGGTGTACGTCGAACGTTAGGAAACGAACTCGACGGTTTTGGAAAGTTTGTATCAAAATATAGAAGTTTTAGTTCATGCGTTTTCGTCATAGAGGTTTCGAACATAAAGATAATAAAGGTTAAAGATGGTGATTTTGTCCAAAATGTGGTTTAAAAGTGAGTTTCGGCAAAGTTTAAGCATCCGTAAATAATTTATTACAACTCCGCTATACAGTCGGTTGGTCGTTTTGAAAAATATGCCTTGTGATCTCGATTTTATTAGAAGATATCTCGTTATAAAAAGTTCTACATCATAGTTAAAAACAGCCTTCAACATGGTCGTTTTAGTTACCGTAACACTTGTCTCGTAAAAATAATATAGTTTTTCTGAAAATAAATAGTTACGGCAATTTTATGAAAACGTGCATATCTTAGTCGTTTCAAATCCGTTTTCTACGTATTATACGTCCTTATCTTCGTATCAAAGTATACTAATATATTTTTGACAAGTCGAAATAATTTATGAAGCTTAAGGCTCGTTTTTGACTCGAATAAAACAATAATAGGTTGCTGAAATTTCAGAAAAATATATATTTCGTCGTCAAACTTGAAAAATTCATAACTTCTTCGTTATAACTCCGTTTTAATCCGTTCAAGCGGCCACGGATTCGTTTTAAAGTATATTTTCTAAATATCAAGGTCAAAAATTCGTGCCTACTGTCGGATTTTCCAGAAAAACAAAATAAGAACAGAACACTTTTTATACTTATCGAAAATAGTTTTTCTCGTACTAAACCTATTCCAATCCCTTCAAATCAACTCCAAAGCTATTCTAATCCTACCATACACCTTCTTAGGGTGTCATGGGTTCCTAAACATCATCAAGACCAATATATACCAAGGGAATAATTATAGGATGACCTTATATATATCAAACTCTAAAAATCAATGGAAAAATGGTATAAATATACACAAGTCATGCATGCTTGCACAAAATATGAAGAAATAAATATGAAATGAAGATGAAAGATATAAAATGAAGTGATATGCTTACAAGTAAACTATGATGAGGTGCAAAGAACAAAGGTTTAACCTAAACACCCTAGGTTTTTATTTCAAAACCTTAATAAGAGTGTGATCTAGATTGTGTTTAACTTGAGCTTGTAAAGATTTTTGTGATCCCTTGTACACCCTATGATGGCCGGTTGATGGATGAAGAACCAAAGAGAGAAAAAAACACTTTTTACTTGACTTGAAAAATGAAGTGAATGAATGATGGAAGTGTGAATTTTAGATGAAGTAAGAATATAAACAATCAAGAAGAAAAATTTTCCAAACAATAAATGCTAACCACTCTATGACATCCCCCCCCCCCCCTCATGGCCGGTTCTTGGGGGGTTGTGTCTCTCAATATATATATATATATATATTTTTTTTCTTTTATACATTGTATAATAAAATTGTGTAAGTAATAGGTTTATGTAATAATAACTTGTACATAGTTGTGATAGTAGAGTAGTATGGATTAAAATAAGTTTTAGGGGATCAAAGTAAAGTATATTGTAGTTATAAAAATTGTAAAAATACATTCTTTGAAAAATTTGAGTGATATAATAATTATCGTGTAGTTTTTAAGAAAAACATCGTAATAATATAACTTTAACGATTTATATACAAATTAAATTTAAAACACTAGGTAAACTCAAAATATAGTTTTTAGAAACTAAATGTAAGTATAAAAATATATCGGGATCATTTTTAGAAATAACGGATTAAATGTTCAAAATAATAACTCACGCGATAACGTTTATTTAATATAAAATTTACGCGTTAAATGTGAAATGTAAAGTCATGAATGAACTAACATGATGCAAATGATGCTAATGAAATGTAGACTAAACTTAGTCCATATGAAATATTCGTGATGATATGATCATGAATTCGCCGCTAAACCATAAAGGTTACGCGAATTTGGAACACGTAAACCTAGTTTACGATAAATGTTGAAATGGTGAAGCATAAATTGTTTCGAGAAATGACCTGAAAGTACGGGTTGTCACAGATAAAGACTTGGCTATTTAGTTACGTTTGTGATTCTTTCTTGCTTAACCCACAACGTAACTATCACTTCGGTTTCTCACTCAGTTGAGAATGTCAAGAGGTTTTGTACTTCGGGTACACCGTTTCTTCTTCACAAGGATTAGTACAAGTTTAAGTAACAAATCAGGGGATTTTCACTTCATGATCAAGTTTGGCATATCGGGTTTACTTCTCTATGTGGTCACTACAATAGCCGAAAGAATGCGTGAATGATTGTGTACCAAGGTATTGATTGGATGGTTGATGATGTTGGATTTTGAACCATTGATGAACCTGTGCATGTTCCCCTAAAACAGATATTCACCGAAACCAAAGTTGTCATTACACATTCAAGCTGACATTGTTTACGGTTTTGTCTTGATTTTGTAAAATCCCGCGAAAGAACCTATTTATCGGTTTAAATCATAGACTTGTAAAATCCCGTGACAATGGTAACATCCTGGTATTAGTAAAGCGCATTTCCGGATCTATCCTACGGTTTATTCTTGGTTTTGTAAAATCCCGCGAAAGATACTATTTCTCGGTTTAATTCATAGAGTTGTAAAATTCCGTAATGATGGAACCATCTTGGAGAAGAGAAAGTGTAATTCTGGATCTTACTTGATGCTGGTGCTACGGTTTCTGCTTCAAAGAAGGGATAAAAGGGTGTACTTCATGAATTGGGTGTGTGTTTGGATATTCGTCATGACAGTTTGGTTATTACATGGTTTTACGGGGTTATGTGCTGTTGACCATGGTCGGGATGAAACCATTATCAAAGTTCATTTAAATGTCAAAGAAGGCTAGATTTGAGCAGTTAACCAGAAGATGTGACAACGGAGTTAATTCACTATTATTTATTTGAGGTTGAAGTGAAGTATCACGAGCAAGTGTACTTAGTATCTGAAGGTATCGGGGATGGATGGATGAATATTCTTCATGATCCTTGTTCGAGCTTATTATCAAAAAATGAAGACTTGGAAATCTAGTTATTCTTGGGAGTCTTTTTTTTCTCTTACCACGAGGGGAAATTGGGCTCTTTTTTCCACAAAAATAACTATCACTTTAAGGAGTTACGTTGTAGTGCTCAGTGTCACATTTAATTGTGGATTTTCAAGAGGTGATGTACGTCTTATACTTGATGGTTGGTTGGTTGAAGAGTATAGAGTACTTAGAGATTCAAATGGGCATGATGTCTCGACACCGCTCTTTGTTACATATGTGCAAGTTTAAGTCATGAGTTCGGGTTAGTTTACTTCAGGGTCAAATTCATCATATTGGGTTTTCTCCATCAGCTGTCATGACAAATAGCCTACAGAATGATAATGGGGATGATTACATGTTTTGCTAAGAGAGCAGAAAAGAGAGAGATTATGACGTTTGAACACAACAGTTCATGCCTCGTACTCCAAAGAAAAGAAATGTGTACGTTTCAGTGCGCATTATCTTCGAAAGAAGAGAAATCTTCTTATGACGTTTGAATACTTCTGTTCAAGCCTCGTTCTCTAAAGAAAAGAAAAGTGTACGCTTCAGTGCGCTTTATCTTCTGAAGAAGAGAAATCTTCTTATTATGACCATTCTCATCAACATGCTTCATACTTTTTCCATGCTCTTCAGTCATCAAGTGAACCGGGCTACCACTGATTGTTTTCTCATTCCACTTGCTCGATTATAATGAAGATGGCGACATCATGTGCTTATTTTGCGGGAGAGAAGTGTGAATAGAACATTCGGATGATTTTCACTTATTTAATCAAGAATGGCAACTCCGTATGCAATTCTTGAGGGGGAGAAGAAGTGTGAAATTACTGCATTGTTGATTATTATTTGAGAATTTAAATGGTCATACGGCTCTAAACTCATGTAAGAACCGAGCTTCTTCTTATCGGGTAATCTTCACATGGAGTTTCTTCTTAAGAGCCGTTAGTTGACATCTTCACAAGCTGATATGAGTTTATTGACAAAGTGCTTCCGGTTAATGCTTCACGTGCACATCAACATGATGATTCCGAACAACCTTCTGTTCTTGTTTGATGTGATTGATTGTTTGGTGTTACCATCTTATGTGTTCGTTGCGGCCTGATTGCTGATTTCCTTGATGAACATCTTTCTGTTCTTGTTTGATTGGGAGGGATTTTAGTTAAGGGGATTTTCAAGATGTAAGTTGATTGGGATGCTTTTTGTGATGTTCTTGTTTTGGTGAGTTGAAGATGTTAACTATCTATTCCCCAACTGGACAATCTTGAAGAAGGTCGAGTCTTCAGTCGGTTCTACATTCTCTGCTACATGTTAGAAGACTAAAGACGAGTTGCATTTGATTATCTAAAGACTTCTTCTTAATCTGGGCATTTATCAAACAGATTGTCAGTTTAGGGGAGAGCACTAATTGGGGGAGTTTGAAATGCCAAATTTAATCCCTAATTAGACTTGCTCACGTTATTCTTCAGCAAGTTGACTCTCACAGACACATCTGAGCTAATGATGTTCTTCTCAAAATATTTCTAGTATACTGACTTACAAAGAGTTGTTGATTCTGAAGTGTCAAAAACCAGCAAGGAGTAAGGAGATAAGCACCTAAACGCGAGTAAACTTGATGAACTTAATACTTCTAAGTAATTGAAGATACCCCGGGAAGACAAATGTTATTACCGCAGAGAAACTCAAGGTTTGACTCATGACGAGTAAACTTGATGAACTTAATTCTTCTAAGTGATTGAAGATATCCCGAGAAAACAAATGTCATGACCGCAGAGAAACTCAAGGTTTTACTCATCAAGGCGTTTAGTGTTAGTATTTCATCTACGTGGGGGAAGTGATGTTAGAAAAAGTTTCTGAAGATAAAAGAGGTACACTAGTGTGTGGTGATTTCAATGGTATCGCAATGATCAGGGGAGAGAGATTGTGTACATTGGGGATGCTCAGCTGTTTCACTTGAGTGCTTAATCAGTGATTTAGAGATATAATCACTTATTCCGGTGTTGACATCCGCAGAGATTGTCACCCGCAGAGATAATCAGTGACTTGGCCTGCTTCTTCAATGTTATCAGTTATTCATTCCTTGTGTATTGGTATACTTCGGATACTTGAGCTTCATACACGTTCATCAGGGAAGAAAAATGTGAACATGGGAAGGTGTTCTTCATTCCCCTCATGAAGTGTATTTGGGAGAGTTCTTAAGCATTATACAAAGAGGCTGACTGCATCAATTCAACTACTTGGGGGAATTGCTCTCTTGACACCTTTTGGAATGGATCGCTTCAGACTTCAGTGGTTATGAAATTTGAGAAGATTATTTATGTGTGGGATGATACGTTGCTGTTCTTATGGATGATATAACCCCGAACGGAGATTCTTGATTATCGTTCTTAAAAGGAGCAGTGGGATTTATGATAATGGTGTGCTTCTTTGTGCACCTGGCTTAAGCAAGCTTGAAATAGAGCTTCGAATCTGCTCAGCTAAAGGATTTTCGGTTTGGGGGGAAGCTGCCAAAGTCTCACTTTCAGTTGGTTCAATTTCTTTCTTCGATTCAAGAGCCCTGGAAGCTTTGGTGGTGAATGTTTAAGGGATGATGACTTCTATCTTCTACAACGGGGCTGCTCGATAACCTTATCTCGGTACTCGTATCATCATCTTCTTTAACTATATCATCTATTCTATCTTTGTAAATATTTTTCAAAAAACAAAATACAAAAATATAAAACCAACAAAATCAAAATAGAAAATTATAAAACCAACAAAAAGCCATAAAAATCAGAAAATTTGAAAAAGACCAAAAATATTGTTTTTCTAAGACATGTCTTCTGGTATCGATAACATCTACGGTCTTAGAAATGTCATTCAATAATGGCACGGGATTTTAGATGAAGTTCGAGCAGGAGGTGTAAATATTTCTTTCTAAACATGTCACAAATTATGGCTTACAGTTATTTCAGACTGTAACCCGGGCTTCAAATAATGGCTTGCAGTTACTTCAGACTGTGACCCGTGCTTAAACAATGGCTTGCTATTATTTCAGATAGCAACCCGTTCTTTTAAAGGAAGGAAAGTGCTGCGCTAAACCTATTTTCAAAATATTTTGTGCACTTATCCTAAAACAAAATGAGGAAAGTATGTCGAAGGACTGCTGTTCCTACACAAATGTTTTTGCGTCTATAATTCTTCAGAAAAATATTTGTTGTGTTCAAAATGGTGGTAAATGAGTTGCTTGAAAAATCAATCAGAATCAGAGTTTTCGTATTAATTTGCAAACTCAATCAATGACTTCTGCGCTTTTAAAATTTTTCAAAAAAAATGAGTCATGGATTGAGGGGGATAATGTTTTTTTTCAAATCTACTTCATCTAACGGGCTTTCTCAATTATCCTAATATGCTTAATTAAAAATGATGTTAACCTATGTTGAAGGACTAGGTGCCTAGGATATGATTGCTAGGATTAGATGAGTAGAGTGTGATGAACACATTATTCCCATACATTTATATGATCTGATTGATATGTTGCATTGACTTTTATTAGTCGATTGTTGTTTGGGTGATGTCGACCACCATATATCTGTATGTGTGTTCACTAACGTATGCAGGTATATTGGTTATAAGAATGTTCCCGATCCGGATCCCACAATTGAAGATGATTGGATGCCGAAAGGAAAGGGTAACTATTTCTTGGGTTGACAAATGAAGAAACGGAGCTTAATTGGACTTCAATGGAGAGTTGGCATAAATGCAACGTAAGAGGTCTCACTGCATCAGCAGATGGTTTTCTTCTAAGTGATTGAAGAAACGGAGCTTAATTGGACCTCAGTTGGCATTCAAAATGCAACGTAAGAAGAAGTCTCACTGCATCTGCAGACGGTTTTCTTCCAAGCCCTACAGCAACAATGGAAGCTTCTCAACCACCTAACGTGTCTTTGTGCAGGATACCATTTTTAAACAATTTTGAATAATTTGATTAAATTGTTTTGAAAATGGAAAAATATTGTTTTGAAAATTAATTGAACTAAATTTTGAAAATCACCGGACTTCATTTTTATCAAAATCTAAGTCACTCAATTATCGACTTCGGTCATCAATTGAGGGGGAGAGTGATTTTAAATTAAATATTTTCAAAACGATATTTCATCTATCAAGTCCGTTTGTACGAAATAAAGTGGTGATCTAAAGATTTAATGTTATGTCATGGTATGATTTTCTTTAAAACTCAAAGATCTTACAAAATGAAATTTTTTCTGTTCTTGTTTGATTGTGAAACTGTTTTATTTTACTTGAAGATCGTTTAAAAAACTATCATACCTGACACTAACAATCTTTAATGTCTAGAGTTGGTCTTTATCTGTCATTTTTCAAAGTTAAATCAAGCCACGTCTTTCCCCAAAATGTTTTAAATGATTTAAATCAATTAGGATCGCAAATCTCAAAAGGTTTGAAATTTTGATCGGGGTAGAGATCGTGATTTAAATCTCAAATCTGTTTTAAATGGAATTGGTTTTAATCCTTTAAAGGCACTCCTGCCTCCATGTGTCAAACGATTTCAATATACATAATGCACATGTTGAGGAGGAGGATTTATCCAAAAACCAGATGAGTATTTAAACAAGGCCACATTTTCTCCCATGTTTTCTAAACCTAATTAAATCACTTGGGATCCAAAATCTCAAAGGGTTTGATATTTTTGATCGGGGGAGAATTTGTGATTTAATAATGAAATTTGATAAAAGGTGATCGTTTTGATTTAATTGTGCAGGCTGCTCTCTCATATGTGTTAAACGCTTTCGAATCTCGAAGCACATATTGAGGGGGAGCATAACTATCGAGGTACAAAAGCTTTTTTAAAAATTTATTTATAAAGTACCTTGATTGAGTTTTCAAATGGTTTTCTTAATGGATTTTGTGATTGTGGATGTGCTTCAAAAGAATTCTTGCCTCTATGTGATAAAATGTTTTAATATACTTAATGCACATATTGAGGGGGAGAATTTTACCAAGAAAATCAAATGGCTTTTTCGTATGAAAATTGTGATCAAAGAAAATATTTCAAAGTCCTCATGCCTCCATGTGCCAAACAATTTCTAAATCACACGCACATGTTGAGGGGGAGGTTTTCTAAATGATCAAAACTATTAAGGTACAAAATGCTTTGATCTCGTATCACAAGTACCTTGATTGTTTTTCCAAATGATTTTTCAATTGGTTTCATGAAGGAAAGAACAATACCAAAAGACCGACCAATTTACTTTATGCAGGGAGTTATAAGGATGGTTAGGTTAGGTATTCGTTCCCACGATCCGCCAGAACCGGAGGGATCTACCCAGGGATAATCCACTAGATAGTGTAGAGTCCTTAGGTATATTGAAAAAAGGAGAAAAATGAGGAATGGGAAGAGTGCAGACTGAGACTGAGCTAGTACTGGAATAAACCCAACAAGGTTCTAGTTATGAAGTCTCGGTAAGCACTGAAGGGGTTGAAGAATGAAAAAGAAATGAATGATAAAAGGGTGAAAAGAAATAGCCCTCCATCAATTCAACCTTAGGGCAGAAACCGGGTTCAATTCATATGCTACTGGTGGTTACTAAGGTAACACTGGTATTGAAGACAAGACATCATGGACCCAGTGATGCACTGCACTAAACTTCCCAAACCACTCAAGTTCCTCTTAAAAGGGCTTGTTTCATTCTCATGGGGAACCTACATAATCTATCGACTTTCTCTTAGAGATTGTTGATATTGAAGAAGGAGACCCTCTCCCTAGTCTCCGGCAAAGGAACCAAAAATGCACTATTGAGTCTAGAGCCAAGAGATCATCCACAATATCTCGTTAGGACACTAAATTCTTGAAGACTTACTTTTTCACACAATGTGGAAAGTAAGTATATATTAAGAGTCCTACGCATTATCCTTGTGGTTTTGCCAGAACATCCGAGTGATATGAAAATATTCACGATGAAGATGGAAATCCTTCTAGAGCCAACATCAAACAAGCTCTTGGTGGGTGACATGTGAAATCTTGCAAAAGATCAAGCTTGTGACAACTGGATAGAAACGATGGGGCGATTCAATCTTGAATCAACCTTGGTCCAGGAATGGAATTGACGAATACTTTTGGAAAAACCGTTCGATGTGCAAACCTTCTTTTCTCTAGCACGTCGAATTTGTATTCATTTTCAAACTCAAAAAGTATATCTGATTGAAAAAATACTTTTAGAAAAACCGTTCGATGTGCGAATCTCTTCTTTTCACTAGCACGTCGAATGTGTACTCATTCTCTAATACAAAAAGTATTTTGATTGAAAATTGATCTTTCTCATAAAACCTTCGTCGTATTGCAAAAACTCTTTCTTCAAGCAATACGCGATTGTTTTTCAAATCATTTTTCATCAATCAGTGAATCTTAATTTGCTGGTTCACTCACTCCGTGTTGTCTTCTTTGAGATGTTCCGGTTTGAGAACAGCTAGAACAGCTGCGAAACCCTGTCAAGGAGATTCTCAGGAATCCTACCTGATCACAGGCAGTACTTGTACTGATCAACGGGGAACCGTGGGCCGTATACCTCAATTCAACGAAAGTGATCAAAGACACTTTCGTGCGCTTTATTGCTAACTGTCGTATGCAGGTACACCCCGACGATTGCAGCTGATCAGAATTGAGGAGTCAATCAAAAGCCGCATGTTCACAGCAACCACACTTAATTGAAGAAATCATGACTGGTGCATATCTACATAACCTGGCTCTGATATTTCATACTATGCTTATGCTTCACTGCTGCAAATATCATGAACCAGTAAGGCTTCCGCTACTCTGATGGAAAGATGTCATGATTCAAAAGTGTGAGCATGTCGGTCCGAAAGTCACAACTTCACATGATGGCAACACAATAAAGGGTGATCCAGAGATTTACTTTGGCTGATGATCTCAAAGAAAGCTCGAAGATCATCAAGATGTGGATCAGTTAAAGGCCTCCACTAAAAGTAAAAATCAATGTGGACTTTGAAGAATCGCTACAAAAGCACAAAGATTGTTGAACTTGAAGAATTGAAGTCTACGAGCTCAGAACTAAAGACAAGAATAGAATGCTAGGATTCAAAATGTAAAACATGGGGTGACCTCCCTTAGGGGGAGATTGTTAGGAATTAGAAAATTCCATAGTGAAGAGTCGGTCACCCCAAATATTATCTAGCATAAGTTAGCTCGTAGACTTGTCGTTATTTACGTTGTTATGTAGTTAATTAGTTAGTCAGTAGCGTAAAATAGTTTAGTGCAACTCCCTCTCTCTCTACTAACTCTCTAACTATGGCAAACATGTATTTTGATCATCCAAGACCACCCGAATCATCAACACAATAAATATACGATCCTACATAAACAAAAACTACTCTAGCACAGATGGTAAAGAGGTAGGTGTGTTGTGCGTGGGAGGACAGTAGGTCGTGGGTTCAAGTCCCACCTCCTTCTTTTCTTTGCCACTTATTTGTTTTTAGCTTTTCTTTTTAGAAAACTAACTAATAGAAGTAAATAAGCAATTTATATCAAACGTAAACTTAGAAAGAGCTTGAAATGAGTTGTTAACAGCTCACAAGAACAGCAGAATTGGAAAATCAATAGCAAGGGTCTGTTTGGTTTTGGTATGCTACTAAAAGGACACAAAAACTATAATAAGCTACAAACCTATCAAGCACTTAGTCTAAACTATCTAAAGGCATAAAAGGGACACTAAAATAAGCAATGAAAAGGAGAAAATAAGCTGAGATCTAAAGCTAATAAGCTAAGTCTAAATGGTTGCAAGAGTCTTCTGCAGTAGCAGTCCCTAACAGGCCAAAAAGGGGTGATTCAAGCTTATCTAAAAACTTATAGGAACTAAGCTAATGCATAAAAGTCCTTGAACAGCAAACTATGGATGCTAAGGTACCTAGAAAACCTAATGGACTCCAATTTTGAGCTTATAACATGCTCTTAAAGAGCTTGTCAGAGGGCTGCCAGGGCTGCTGTAAAGTGACTGCAGAAAATAGAGGACATTCAAGGGCAATTATAAGCAACTAAACCTATACTAACAACTAAAACAAGTTTGAACATAATAAACACATATAGTAAAGATCTCGAAAACTGATTTTTAGCTAAAAAGAAACTGAATTAAGCTAATAAAAGTGAGTGCAAAAGCTGTCATGGGGACAGTTGACTGATTCATAAGGCAACTTAGTAAATCTATTCTAAAGCTTTTACTAAACTTAAAACTACTTAATATTGCTATAATGATAACAATTGCAGTAGAAAAAACCATTTTGACAACCAAAATGGGTCAAAACTGAGTTTTGACCCATGAAACTTGCTGAACCAAACACCCTTTTCAGGGACTTTAATGTTTTTTAAAACTGTAAATGGTGTAAACACTTGTTAAAAACAGACTTGTATTAAACACTCAAGCATCAAAATGAGCTTAAACAACATCTTCAAACACTATGAAAGCTCAAATGACAGATTCAGAATAAGAAAATTAAAATTGCAATGGGATTTAAAAAAACAGAAATTTAAATTGCATTAAAAATAAAGTTACATGGAAATTTAAATGACAATAAAATTAAAATTGGTACTAGAAGGAGAATTCTAGACAATTTTTACATATTCCCTCAACTACTATTTATACTAAAACTGTATATCTGTCTTCTTCTCTCTCTTCTGTCTTGTTGTCGTCATTTTAGTGTGCTTGTTTTGTGAGAGAATGAGAGAGATTGTGAGCCTTGTGCTTGTTCTTACTTCATCTCAGCCCTTCATTAGTGCTTGGGGACCAAGGGGTGAATCACAGCCATCAATTATCTTAGCACCAATGGGATTGCCAACGTGGCAATGAGAGCCATGTGGGATGTGGGGTTGGGTTTCTTGGTTTTCAGTGGGTGAATGTGCGAGGGAAGAAGAAGACAAGGTAAGATAGTGATAGGAGGAGGGAAAGGGTAAGGAAAAGTTTTGGCGCCAATACTGGTTTGGGGTTTCTGGGTTTTAATTGGGTAAAAACAGGGAAATGGGTAAAAGTGGTTTAAGGTTAAAAGGGTTAATAAGGGGTTAAAGGTTTTGTATAAGTGAAAGGGTCAAGTGGTAAAAGGTTTTATTAGTATTTTGTTAAAAAGGTTTAAACAAAATGTATTTTTGTGTTTTTCTTATAAAACTTTTTTTTTTTTTTTTACTTAAATAAAAATAATTGTTTTAAAAATAAAAATAAAAATTGGTTATAAATAAAAATAATTGTTTTTAATGGAAAATGTTTTAAGTTTTAAATTTAAAAAAAAAAGGTAATTTTGGATTCGGGTAAGGGAGAAAAGGTAAATTTTGGGTTCGGGTTAAAGGTAATTTGGGATTAAGGTTGGGTTACGGGTTTGTTTCCCCCACTCTCACTCTAAATATGCATCTCGGGATCTAAAAATGTAGAAAAATCATTCCCGGCTCCGTCCGCAAATCACGTTTGTCATTCCAAGCTCATTTCTTTCTGTTTTTGCCCTGTTTTCGATCCTTTGTACCTGAAATACATAAAAACACATTCCAAGGATATCTGCAGAATAATTGGTTATATTTTCGTGTTTTTAGACATTTTTGTGGGTCTTAGATGGGTAAAAATGATGAGTGAATAAGCACTCATCAAATCCCCCACACTATCAATTGCTAGTCCCTAGCAATCCGATCATATGAAGTAATGAAAGGATCAACAATACCAAGAATACCCCGTTTCGACTTATTATTCACTTCGAGAAATTTAAAACTTGAACGTAAATAAACAACATGCTTGATTATCAAAACATGGCATCTCGGAACGGGATTCACACAAAATGGGTGTGTCCGGGGAATTGTAATCGTCATCCTCTTTTTTAATACTCTCAAACCAAGCTTAAACTTATTGTGCAAACGTTTTTGTAAAATGCTAACACTACTTATATCAATAATCTATGTAAGTCGAGACTTAACTTTTTACTCCCACAGTTTATAAAATTTAAGTTCGTGTGCTCATTTTCAAAAGTTTGACCATTGAAATCGACATTTGTTATGGTTGTTATCCACTTAACTAAAGTACTAACTCACCGGAAATGATGAATGTCTAAGGATCGAAAGAGCCTTTTCCATGTAGCGGCTTTCTTCTCAGCTTGTCCTTTTAAGGAGGCTAGGTTTTCACCCTTGAGAATAGTACCGGAATCAACGGGAATTCGATTCCAAAGATTTACGAAGCTACCGTTAAGCTAAAACTAAACCTAAATGGATTACAACCGACGACAATTTAGAAATTCGAGATTCAAAGGTGAGATCACTCCATGTTGCGACTTTCTTCTCAGCTTGTCCTTTTAAGGAGGCTAGGATTTCACCCTCGAGAATAGTATCAGAGCTTTCGGGATCTTTGAAATCAAGGATTTCCAAATTACCGTCAAACTTTTAGACAACTTTGACGAATACGAGTTCAACTTCCGATTTAAATTTAAGAAAAAGCAAGTTTCGCACATTTATTCATAAGCAACATAGTGCTTTTAGTCACGCAACTCATATTTTCTTTTCTTTTTTTCATTTTTCAACTTTTTTCACTTTTTTTCTTTTTCAGTTTTTTTTTTTTTTTTTTTTTTCACTTTTGACTTCGAACTTTAAACTTGCAACTTTTGCATCATTCAAGCACTTTTACGATACTTTCATTTTGCAACATTATTCAGATTTTAAGAAAGTATGCTTTCTCGGAAATTTAAATAAAAAGTTGAACTCGGACTCTAAATCAATTTTGCTTAAAAACTTTTTATTGTAACAAGACTATTTGAATGTTCAAAAGTTTGACAACGAGCACGTATTTTAGTCCGATTAGTTAGCTTCTGGGAGAAAAAGCCATAGATTACTTATATAAGCTCTAAAGAGAACCAACTACTCCACGCTTAGCATTTTCATTTGCACAACTCGTAAAACCTTAGCCTAATTGTTAAGAGAGCAGCTAGATCAACACTCTAGCAGAGTCGGGATTCCCCTTGTTCTAGCCGAATCAAGACTAAACTATCATTAATACCGAAGCATCAATGCTTTATTTTTGTGCAAAGCACTTCTTTTAAATGTAAATACTTGACTTAAAGCGATAAAAATTTTAAAATGTTTGGTCAAAACGAGGGTGCTAGGGTACTAGAAGGTACACATGTGATCAAAATTCGCTTAGAATTCCCCCCCACACTTAGAATTGAATATTGCCCTCAATATTCAAAGTACCGGCCGTAGCCGAAACTATAGAACGGAAAAAGGTAATACTACTAGCCAAGTGTGGAAGCGAAATCTTTTTTCACAAAAAGGATTTATAAAGATATCCCTAGATAATTGTTAGCAAAAAGATCGGATATTGGGCGGCTGGATTGAAAACAGGCGCATCAATCATCACGATCTATTCGAATCCTGAAAACAGAGAGCAAACACACAACAAGCAAACAACAGTGGGGGAATTTCCCCCACACTTAGTGTTAGAAAAGAGAAAGAAGTCAGAAACATGGGTGGACACCCATGAAATGCTACTGTTTTTGTTCACCGAGTCGCTAGCTTGACTCGACCCCGAATTCATTGGTTCATGGGGAGCAAGTGGAAGAGAAAATCTCAATCGGACTTTCATTCAAATAGTTTGGATAAACATTGAATGTACTGAAAGTTCCACTCCGATGAGATACAACCGGCTCAAAAGAAGAAGAAATGCCAGGATCAAAGATGGTATCTTCACTCCCGTAGGAGTTAAGATATGGAGAAGAGACGGGATAAGAAAGGAGAGTGTCAAATTTTTGACAACGGGTGGGTTGGGTGGGCAAAAGATTAGATTGAGGAACATTGAGCGAATGTTCAACAATCTTATCCACCACTGAAGCAATGAGAATATCCGTATCGGGCTTAGAAGAGGTTCCATCATCCGGCGGTTTAGCAGGCGGACGAGTGGATGATGGACCTAAGCCATAATCGTCACTCTGAAAACCCCGAGGTATCGAGTCGTCCGAAGAAAGAAAGTCGACCTCTTCTATAAGAGTGTCACTTGACGAATTATCAGAAGACCTATTGTATAAAAGATTTTCCAATTCGGTAAGGTCGGCTTCAAAGTTGAAGTGCACATCATCATCTCCTCGTGGAGAGTGATCGATAAGAGCGAGTTCATCGGCGAACTCCTCGAGAAGGTCTAAAGTCGAAGTGGGATTGCCACTATTCTTTTCTTCAAAAGTAGAATCCTCGAGCTCGGGTAAAGAGGTAACGGGGTTTTCCGAGTAAAGGTCACTATCCTCATTCTGAATGTCAAAGATTGGGTTATCAGAAATTTGAGTGAATTCAGAATCGAGGTCAAATAGAGGATTAGTGAAAGCCATAGTGAAAGGTTCCTCGGACACAACAAGAATATCTTCATCATCCGAATCAAAATCAGTGTCAAGTTCTCGTTCTTCAGGTTCAAGATCCCTCACTTCTTCTAAGCTGACGAGCTCAGAAGGAATTTCCTCAACATACTCGATGTCTCCACACGATAAGGAATCATCAAACGACGTATAATCATTTTCAGATTCGGAGATCATCTCAACAGAATCATTAGGGGTGGGAGGAGAAGAATCATCATCAATAGGCCCATCACACATCATATCGGAAACACCCTCGCACTCACTTGGGGTTGGGACAAGGTTCTCAACACAAGATGGTTCCATTTCCGGAATAGTGCTAAGATGCTCATCCTCCATACTTAGAGAGTTAACGGGCTCTTCGTGTGTGGTTTCGGTCGACAAACTTTCATAATATTCCTTCATTTGAATGGAATCCTCATCATCGTCAATGTAAGTCGCGAGCCATCGAGCACGTCTTGCAAGTGCTCTTTCTTCGATTCGTATTTCTTCAAGACATTTTTGAATCTTAGCGGCTCGTTCCTCTTCTTCAAGTAATTCTAGCATAGATTTTTCGTTGCGAGACGTTTGGTCTTCGGCTGGGGGTTGGAAATTATCAAAACTGGAAGTGTTATAACAAGGATCAGGTCCATAGTAATTTTGATTCCATGATTGACATTGGTAATCATAATGAGGACCCCCACAATTTGCACAATAAGGAATTTGAGGAGAGAAATTCTGAAATAAAGGATCATTGAAATCTTGATAGTACGGTTGTGGTTCGTATGAATTATGTGGAGGGTAGTTGAAATCGTTTTGAGGATAATTGAAAGGATTTGGATTAGAATCATAAGCGAATGAAGTCTCGACACAAATCGAACAAAATCCATTTCCACACCACTTGCACATACATTTGAAACAACGAAAACCTTTCGGTAACACGTCTCCACAACCGTAGCAATAATCTTGATCGAAATAAGATATCTCGGGCTCGGGAATAGGGATCGAGGGCTCAACAACATCACAAGTCGTATTTGTATTTCCCGAAGTTGAATCTTGACGAAGTTCATTTAAGAAGTTTTCAATCATGTTCACGATTTCGTTCGAAAAAGGTTTCGAAGATTCCGGAGGTGGGACAAGTGGTGTGCTCTCAGAGCTAGCAATTTCCACCACTTCCGTTTTGGTCTCCAGTTCTTGTTCTTTTCTCTTAACCGTAAATTGCGAAAGATTTTGATCAAATCTAGATGGTTTAGGCTTAGAAACAAGAGAACAAATCTCGGGTTGAGGTGGGAGGTCGGAAAAACATGGAGAATCATTGAGAGAGTTTTTGTCGGATAATTTGCACCAATAGCAATATTTCCTTGCACCAGCTCTTCCACACCACTCACATATACAATCGCGATTGAGACAATAAAGCTGATCCTCTTCCATACGGCCTTTACAGTGAAAACAACGACGATAATCGATCGTTGCCATGAGAATTAAATTTGTAGAGGGTTAAAGAAATAGAATTAAGTGATCGAGAGGATACGAAGAATAGAATCAAACGGTGAAAGAGGGTAAGAGAAATAGAATCAACGAATAAGAGGAATGAGAAGAATATTTTTGGGGTTTTGATAAATAAAAAACATAAAAGAGAAAATAAATTTTGAAAAGGAAAATATTTTTGGGTTTTTGGGTTTTTGGAAAGCAAATAACTTCACGAGGAAGGTTCTTCAAGTCACTAATCGTCAAACCTTAACGATATTGTCGCAACACAACCTCCCCGGCAGCGGCGCCAAATTGATAAGTCAATTATTATATAAAAATATCAAATACGAAATAAGCGAGAGAATTACAAATCAACCATTTTAGGAAAAAGGTCGACAGGCAAAACCCGCGAATACTCGATAAGTGATACCGGGCAAGTGATTACCCGGGTCGTGTCCCAACGAGGAGTGAATTGACGGTGACGTTTGAGGTTTGTTATTAAAGTGCTTGAATGGAAAGAATTTTAAATTTTGGAATTTTAAACTAAATGACGGGAATTTAAATAAAGCAAGTAAACTAAGCTAAAGCTACTACGGGAAATTAAAAACTAATCTAAGGCAACAATAAACGTAAAGGGAAACTTAAAATTAACTAAAGTGCAATAAAACGTAAAACGGGAATTTAAAGGAAAGCAATAAAACTACACTAAGGAAATCTATGGGAGTCCTAAAATTAATCTAAAATACTAAAGGAAACTACGGGAAACTTAAAGCTAATTAAAAACGTAATTAACCTAAAATCGGGCACGTGCGGATCCCGCACGCGCTTTAAAAAGTGAAAATATAAAAATATTAACCCTACAAACTTAAAATTAATTTCCTACATTCTAAATGACAAAAAATGATTTTTGGAAAAAGCCGGGTATTTTTTTTCGACTTTTATTTTATTTATTATGAATTAAAAACGAATTTAAACTAAATTAATTATTAAAAAATCTAAACTAATTTAGAAAAATCTGAGGAAATTACTAAAAATCCTTTAAATGAAACTGAATTAAAGAAAAAAAAAATGCGGATTGCTTTTGAAATAAGCAGTCTAAAAGGCCTATTAAGCTAATAAGGTAAAACTGCTAATTGTGTTTAAATAATTAACTAAGGATAACTTAAACAAAAACTACTCTAGCACAGATGGTAAAGAGGTGGGTGTGTTGTGCGTGGGAGGACAGCAGGTCGTGGGTTCAAGTCCCACCTCCTTCTTTTCTTTGCCACTTATTTGTTTTTAGCTTTTCTTTTTAGCAAACTAACTAATAGAAGTAAATAAGCAATTTATATCAAACGTAAACTTAGAAAGAGCTTGAAATGAGTTGTTAACAGCTCACAAGAACAGCAGAATTGGAAAATCAATAGCAAGGGTCTGTTTGGTTTTGGTATGCTACTAAAAGGACACAAAAACTATAATAAGCTACAAACCTATCAAGCACTTAGTCTAAACTATCTAAAGGCATAAAAGGGACACTAAAATAAGCAATGAAAAGGAGAAAATAAGCTGAGATCTAAAGCTAATAAGCTAAGTCTAAATGGTTGCAAGAGTCTTCTGCAGTAGCAGTCCCTAACAGGTCAAAAAGGGGTGATTCAAGCTTATCTAAAAACTTATAGGAACTAATCTAATGCATAAAAGTCCTTGAACAGCAAACTATGGATGCTAAGGTACCTAGAAAACCTAATGGACTCCAATTTTGAGCTTATAACATGCTCTTAAAGAGCTTGTCAAAGGGCTGCCAGGGCTGCTGTAAAGTGACTGCAGAAAATGGAGGACATTCAAGGGCAATTATAAGCAACTAAACCTATACTAACAACTAAAACAAGTTTGAACATAATAAACACATATAGTAAAGATCTCGAAAACTGATTTTTAGCTAAAAAGAAACTGAATTAATCTAATAAAAGTGAGTGCAAAAGCTGTCATGGGGACAGTTGACTGATTCATAAGGCAACTTAGTAAATCTATTCTAAAGCTTTTACTAAACTTACAACTACTTAATATTGCTATAATGATAACAATTGCACTAGAAAAAACCATTTTGACAACCAAAATGGGTCAAAACTGAGTTTTGACCCATGAAACTTGCTGAACCAAACACCCTTTTCTGGGACTTTAATGTTTTTTAAAACTGTAAATGGTGTAAACACTTGTTAAAAACAGATTTGTATTAAACACTCAAGCATCAAAATGAGCTTAAACAACATCTTCAAACACTATGAAAGCTCAAATGACAGATTCAGAATAAAAAGAAAATTAAAATTGCAATGGGATTTAAAAAAAACAGAAATTTAAATTGCATTAAAAATAAAGTTACATGGAAATTTAAATGACAATAAAATTAAAATTGGTACTAGAAGGAGAATTCTAGACAATTTTTACATATTCCCTCAACTACTATTTATACTAAAACTGTATATCTGTCTTCTTCTCTATCTTCTGTCTTGTTGTCGTCATTTTAGTGTGCTTGTTTTGTGAGAGAATGAGAGAGATTGTGAGCCTTGTGCTTGTTCTTACTTCATCTCAGCCCTTCATTAGTGCTTGGGGACCAAGGGGTGAATCACAGCCACCAATTATCTTAGCACCAATGGGATTGCCAACGTGGCAATGAGAGCCATGTGGGATGTGGGGTTGGGTTTCTTGGTTTTCAGTGGGTGAATGTGAGAGGGAAGAAGAAGACAAGGTAAGATAGTGATAGGAGGAGGGAAAGGGCAAGGAAAAGTTTTGGCGCCAATACTGGTTTGGGGTTTCTGGGTTTTAATTGGGTAAAAACAGGGAAATGGGTAAAAGTGGTTTAAGGTTAAAAGGGTTAATAAGGGGTTAAAGGTTTTGTATAAGTGAAAGGGTCAAGTGGTAAAAGGTTTTATTAGTATTTTGTTAAAAAGGTTTAAACAAAATGTATTTTTGTGTTTTTCTTATAAAACTTTTTTTTTTTTTTTTTTTTTTTTTTTTTTTTTTTTTTTTTTTTTTTACTTAAATAAAAATAATTGTTTTAAAAATAAAAATAAAAATTGGTTATAAATAAAAATAATTGTTTTTAATAGAAAATGTTTTAAGTTTTAAATTTTTTAAAAAAAAAGGTAATTTTGGATTCGGGTAAGGGAGAAAAGGTAAATTTTGGGTTCGGGTTAAAGGTAATTTGGGATTAAGGTTGGGTTACGGGTTTGTTTCCCCCACTCTCACTCTAAATATGCATCTCGGGATCTAAAAATGTAGAAAAATCATTCCTGGCTCCGTTCGCAAAGCACGTTTGTCATTCCAAGCTCGTTTCTTTCTGTTTTTGCCCTGTTTTCGATCATTTGTACCTGAAATACATAAAAACACATTCCAAGGATATCTGCAGAATAATTGGTTATATTTTCATGTTTTTAGACATTTTTGTGGGTCTTAGATGGGTAAAAATGATGAGTGAATAAGCACTCATCACTGATCCCTTGGATGACTCCTATTTAATCCCTTGAAGCTATCCAAGACATGGCAGACCATTCACAGAAATGGCATGATGGTGGCAGTAGTAGAAGCATAGGAGGTAGCTTGGATGGTATTTTTGCTATTACCAACAAGCTTGAAAGTTTGGGGAGAGATATAAAGAATTTGAAAGAGAATGTGCATGCTATTCAAGTAGGATGTGACGCTTGTGGAGGCGCTCATCTCGCCAAAAAATTGTCCATTGAAGGAAGAAGTTAAAAGAGTAGAAGAGGTTAAGTATGGAGAAGCTAGTAGACCGTTTAAAGTATTAAAGAGTCGGTCACCTCAAGTATATTCAATCGTTAGTAAGCTCGTAGTCGTAGTTTAATATAAGTCAAGTAGTATTTAGTTTAAGTAAAACCGTGGAGGACGAATGGGTCTTTACCCACTGTATGCCTGATCCACAGCCCGATAGGTGGCGTTTTATGTAAAGACTATAAATACTCTCTACCTTCCAAGGTAGAGAGTTGGAGCTCAAAATAAGATTTTTCTTTCTCTCACTAAAGTACCCTAAACCTCTAACTTTCTCTCTCTAAAACTCATCTTGTACGCCACCTTTGTTTATGGTTTGATGTGTTTGTGAAATCCAATATGTTAAAAATGGTATCAAGAGCCATGGTTAGATCATCTCTTACATATCCTTGGATTTCTAGTGGTTTTTAGATGGTTTTTGAGTTTGAAAAAGTTTAGTGGTTTTTGCATCGTTTGGTTCATTTCTAGTGTTAAAGTTTGAATTTTGGGTGTACTTTTGTGTTTAGAATCATTGTAAGTGCTTGGGTGTTGATTTGGAAAGCTTGAATCACTGTGGTTGGACTTGTTTTGGATTGAAAAGTGTGTTTTTGAAGTTTTTCTTGGTAGCGACTTGGTTCTCGTTGTGAATTTCATCATAGCGACTTGCTTCAGAAAAAGGTAGCGAGTTGTAGTGCTTTTTGGTAGCGACTTGGTCCTAGCGACTTGTCTATTGAGACAAACCGACAAATAGTACAAGTTAGTGGATTCTCCACTACGGCTAGCGACTTGGTGAGGTTAGCGACTTGCTTCAGAAATTGTTAGCGAGTTGTAGTGTAAATTGTTAGCGACTTGATACTAGCGACTTGGATACTTAGCGAGTTGCTCTTTAGCGACTTGTGTTTAGCGACTTGGTTCATAGCGACTTGTGCTTAGCGACTTAGTGACTTAGCGAGTTGTTCTCAAGGTTTATAGCGACTTGTCTCTAGCGACTTGTTGACTTTTCCCGACAAAACTTCAAACGGCTATAACTTTTGATCCGTAACTCCGTTTTCAGCGTTCTACCCATCAAAACGACCGTGAGAATGAGGAGAGTGGCACGCCAAATGAGGGTCAACCCTCGAGGCCTAAATCCACTCCGAACAGAAGTTATTGAGGTTTTTAAGTTTTTAGACCTAAATTTCTCCATAAAATCGTGCATCAAACAACTCAAATCACAACCAAACAACATCTCTGCTAATCCTACATAAGTCCTAACACACAATTGTCTATCATTGTATCTATCCATCGGTTATCTTAACACGTTCTATTGGCATTGCTTAACGGTTTGGTCTTGATTTTAGTAAAATCCCGCGAAAGATTCTATTTCTCGGTTTAAATCATAGACTTGTAAAATACCGTGCACGTCAACATCATGCCTAACGATTTGGATTCAGTTGTATCTAAGATACTCAGTTTATAGGACGTGACCAATGAACAGAAGATACCCAACAATGTACTACAGACTATCGTGTTTGAGTCAGACAATGCTAAAATGGAATCTTCGTGCTCAAATTTACAAGAGAAAGAGGTGCACCAGCCACAACCTGTTCAAGTTACTGCAAAGGAACGCTCCATGGAAGCTTCAGATTTACCCAAGATAGAGGTACACCAGCCACAACCTGTGCACGTTAATGCAGAGGAAAGCTGCATGGAAGTTTCTGGTATACCTAACTGTGCATCTTCTACTCAAAATGATGATTATGAGTTGCATGAGTACTCTGCATTTATCCCTAAGGACTCCCTTACCACTAAGCTTAACATATATAAAGATCAAGTTGCCATCTATGAACAGCGTGCTAAATTTGAGCTGACCACATTAATCAGAAAAAGTAACTTAAGGGAAGAAACATTAAAACAAGAGTTAAATTCCTTACAAGAGAAACTTAATAAAACTCCTAAGCAAAAACAAGAACTTCAAGAAAATGTAAAAGTGCTTAAGCAGGAGTTCAAACAAAAGGAATCAAAACTTTTAAATGATTTTTCCAACCTTAAAACTTTAAAGAACAAACTTGAAAACAAGTTGTATGTACAAGGCAACACCATTCAGACTGCTCACATGATCACTAAGCATAGAGTATTAAGCGATAAGCATAGTACTGGCCTTGTAGAAGAACCTAATCCTGAGTATGGTAAGAAAGCAAAAGCTGCTCAAAAAGTGATCTATGATGGTAATGAATTCCTTAAGCCTAGACAAATGCCTACTTGTTTAGAATGCACTGAAGAAGATAGAGAGTTAGAAGATGCGTCTAGAGATAAAATGGAAAAGAAACTAAAAGATCCTTGGTGTATAGATCATAATATAACGTTCAAAACTCCAAATTACACTAAGGATAATTGGATTGCCTTAAACAAGTTTAGACCTCAAACTCAGTTAACCCCTGAACAACTGTTCTGGAAATTAGATATGGAAAAGAAAAAGGCAGATGAACTTGTTGAAAATAATCCTCCCCTTAGGAAATTCCCTCCAGCCACTGTGTATCCTGCAAATACACCAATGCATTTAGTGCCTAGATCTATTGCCACTAATAGCAAAACCTTAATCAGCCTTTATGTAGTTCACCAACTATTTGTTGATTTTGAGAAAACGTGTAAAAAGAGAATCACACCTACTGGGATCACTGAAGGGGAAAGGGGTTTTGAGCAAACTAAAGAATGCTATTTAACTAAAGTCATGCCTTTCTTTAAGCAATTAAAAAGTCAATTTGAGAGTCTTAAAAAGGGGATAAACTTAGATATTAAAGAAATGGAAAAGGAATTTGATGCAATGATAGTTGAGGTCAATGATTATGAACGGGAACTCAAATATAATGAAATTGAAAGGAAGAATTTGCATATCTTAAATGAGAACTTGATTTTTGTGTTGCTCAAGATGTGTTTTACACTGTTACTAAGCTTTCTATTACTGCTTCTCAATTTCATGAAATGACTGTTGCATTGAAAGTATCCCAGGATCGTGTCATTGAGCTTGAGACAAAAAATTCAAAATTGAATGATAAAATCAAAAATGACGATCATGATAACTTGGTCAAACATTATTCTAAATTAGAAGTTGAATATATTGGTTTACAATTAAAATATCAACATCTGAAAGAAAATGTTAAAACTTCAAATATCAAGACATCTTCGAATGCTCCCGAGTTTGATGCAGTTTTTGAAATCAACAAACGTGATGAACAGATTCGAGCTCATTGCCACACGATCAAAAGATTGAAATTCCAGATTTCACAATTGAAAGATGAACGGAATGATGTGACTGGCTCCCGAGTACCTCCACCTTTAGATTCTCAAAATTTCCAACTTCAAAACATTATTGATAAATTGCAAAAGGAAAATGAATGTTTTAAAGCTGAAATTTCAAAAGTTAATGATCAAAACAAAGAGTTATGTGATTCATTCAAAGTTAATCATGATAAACACATTGAAAAGGTAACTTCTTTGCTTAACAATATTGAGAATCTGAAGCGTGAGGTGAAAGGAAAATTGCCAATCCCTAATTGCAAATATTCTGTTCCAAAGGTTCCTGCTTGTGATAAGTATCCTATTGATATGTTATATATTCCTCCCCCTATTAGGAATAATGAACTGGCACATAAAACATATCTAACACAACTTAAGGATAGTTTAAAGGGCCTCCGTGAGATAGTACAGGATGATAGATTAGATAAGCCTTTTGATAGTGCAATCACTTATGCCTGCATGGATGCCAAACGATCTCAAGAACTCTTAGAGTATGTAATTGTCACAAGTCCGAAAGCGAGTAATAGGCGAGATAGAATAGTTGCACCTAGTTCTATGCCTAAGGATAAGAATGTGACTCTTAATGTGCCTCTGAAAGCCTCAGAACCCAACACTTCTAGACCAGAAAATCAAATGGCAGTAAAACAAACTAAGGCTCCCGTCATCACTTCTATTGATGTTAATATTGACACTAAATTTAGCGGGTCAAAACCTTGTAGCAATACAAAGAAGGACAGAATTTCGCTGACTAAAAGTGATCCTGAGAATAAAGTGAAAGAACACCATTGGGAAAATAAGTTTGACTTGAACAAAAAGAAGCGTGTTGGTTCTAGTATTAGCTCCAAGCTTATCGAAATTAATTCGAAGTCTTATGCTGTCTGCAAAACCTGTAGAGAATGTCTATCTTCTGGTAATCATGATAAATGTGTTGTGTTATTTCTGAGATCTAAGAATCATACCCCAGTTAAGAAAGTTTGGAAAGCGAAATAGATTAAGCAATCCTGGAAACCTACAGGGAAGGTTTTTACCAATGTAGGATTTCAGTGGAAGCCAACAGGTCGAATAATCACGAATGGCAAACCTTGCCCCTTAACTAGATCCACTATGCCTAGAGTAGTACCTGTTAAGGTTTGGAAGCCAACTGGTAGAATAATCCCATTAATCACAAAATGTCCCATGACTAAGTCTGATGCTTCTACTAGTTCAGCTCCTAGTGACAATGGCATTGCACCTAGGGTTTCTGCTGATTCAAAGATTGTTTATGCTAACCAAAAGGACCCCATGAGCACGTGGGGATCCAATTTAAGCTTTATTGCTAACTGTTTTATGCAGGAACACCCTACGTTTGCAGCTGATCAGAATGGAGCGGTCAATCCATAGCCGCATGCTCACACAGCACATTCATTTCTAAAGAAATTATGATTAGTGCATCAATGACTCTGATATTATCACTCCATGCTTCCGCTATGCTGCTGCCAATATCAAGAATCAACGAAAAGCTTTCGCTACTCTGATAAGAATATATCATGATCCAGAATGTGAGCATGTCTGTCCAAATGTCACAACACCACAATGGATGAGTCAAAGATTTACTGTGGCTGATGATCTCAAAACTGGCTCAAAACTCATTATCACGTGGATCAGTAAAAAGACCTCCACTTGGATTAACCAAACATGCAATGAGAAGACTCAATGACTACGAGCTTCGGAGTAAAGTACTACACCAAGAATGCAAGAACAATTTTTAATGTAATATCTGTTTGTATTCAATGTAATTTTAGTATATGTTTGAGGTGACCTCCCTTAGGGGGAGATTGTTAGGATTTAGTAAATCCAAGTATTAAAGAGTCAGTCACCTCAAGTATATGTATTCGTTAGTAAGCTCGTAGTCGTAGATTAATATAAGTCAAGTAGTATTTAGTTTAAGTAACACCGTGGAGGACAGACGGGTCTTTACCCACTGTATGCCTAATCCACAGCCCGATAGGTGGCGTTTTATGTAAAGACTATAAATACTCTCTACCTTCCAAGGTAGAGAGTTGGAGCTCATAATAAGATTTTTCTTTCTCTCACTAAAGTTCCCTAAACCTCTAACTTTCTCTCTCTAGAACTCATCTTGTACGCCTACTTTTGTTATTGTTTGATGTGTATATGAAATCCAATATGTTACAAAGAATATACAACCGACCTCATTACATGGAAAGAAGGTCTAGCCTTGAGGAATGAATTAATAAATACCTTGAAGAATCATCAAAAAAGTAAGCTGATCGTGAAGAATTGTTGAAGAATTTTTAGGAAGGAACCAACTTGAATCTAAAAGCCCATGATGAGACCCTTAGAAGTCTTGAGACTAAAATTAGGTTATTGGCAAGCGAGGTTCAAGAGCAGAATAAGAGGGATGATGTGACTTCTTCTCAAAGTCTTGAGGCATGCAAGGTGATATTTTCCAACGATGTGAGACCCTTTTATACACCTTTTCGTCATTCTAAAGAAGAACTTATTTATTTTTCTAACTTGTCTAGACAGGAAGATCAAGAGGATGAAGACAAGGAGGAAGCTTACATAACACTCACTCGTTTACTGGTGGAACCATCTCCTGGAAAGAAGAGCTCATATGATGATGGACCAAATGAAGAGCGAGAAGAGATAAATTTGAACGCACGTTGTTCGACTATCATTCAAAATTAGCTTCCTCCAAAGGAGAAAGACCTAGGGAGTTACGTTCTTCCCTGCTCTATTAACAATTTATGTGTTAGTAATGCTTTAGCTGATTTAGGGGTTAATATAAGCATTATGCCATTTTCTATGTGTGAGAGACTTAATTTAGGACCAATTAAACCAATCTGCATGACTATAGAAATGGTCGATAGAACTATTAGTGTACCCAAAGGAATAATAGAAAATATTTTGATTAAAATTGATAGATTCACTTTGCCAGTGGATTTTGTTATTCTTGACATGGAAGAAGACCTTCATATGCCTTTGATTTTAGGGAGACCCATCCTTGCTACCGCACATGCTTAGATTGATGTGTTTAATAAACTCATTTCTCTAAAAATTGATGATAGCAAACTCATTTTTAACATGGATGAAGGAGGGAGATGTCACCCAAATGAAACAACGTGTGTTATAAAAGATAAAGAGAAAGAGATGAGGAATTTTGAACCGAATTGTAAGGAAATAATTCATGATCATAACAAAGCACTTGAGCACTACGAAACTAACGATTTCAATATTTTTTGTGATGTTATGCAGGAAAAAGAGGTTGGAGTTAGAGTCAGACACGAGTTACGGCGTAACTATGGCTCAGACACGGTGGAATCTAATATGCCACCTAATGCCAAATATGTTTTGGTAGAAGGGAACCTAGAGCACAAGGTAATAGTTAGCTCATCCTCGACTGACAAAGAAACTGATACCCTCACAGGGATTGTGGCACGAAATCAGAAGTAATGCAAAGATACTCCAAGAGATACGAAGCAAAGGTATAATTGGTGCGAAGCAATTCCGGTTGATCATGCTAAGGGATACGATTTATGGGCTTCATGTAACCAATATAGTGATGTGTGCGATGGAGCAGGTAACGAAGTCATAAGAAGCAATAACAAATACCTATGTACTTCGACTAATGACCATGATAAGGAAAATCTAAAGTGGGAAGGTACGATTACCTTCGAGGATTGGATACAGATTGTTTATGGTAAGGTTGATAGGGGAACTAAAGGGAAGATTTGGGATAACCTGAACCGCCCTCGTGATGATGAAACACTTATCCCCAAAGACGACCGTGAACCTTAAAACATGGAGTTTGCTCATAATGGGAACCCGGAACATGATTAAGTGACAAAACCTCTAGATGAACCTAAGGATGATCCAAGAAACACTAGTGGAAGAAGACATTGGTGCGAAAAGATTAAGATTGAAGAGACCAATGGATGCACATTTTGGGCTTCTAGCGATCCGCATAAAGAAGAATGTGATGGAGGAGGAGACAAAGCAAGGATAAGGAATATGGGATATTTATGGACCTCCACCAATGGCGATGATAGAGTAGATTTCCCATGGGAAGGAAAGTTAGGATTTAATGATTGGGTTAAAGTTAAGTATAGATTAGTGGAAAATCTGACTAAAGAAAAGATTTTGAGCGATTTCATGCATGAAAACACCTCAAGCAATCGTATGGAAACCAAAGGACGTGGAGTAAAAAGATGGATATGAGTACGCAACCAGGTGGGGAGAAGAAAAAGATCATCGTATACTCAAACTAATCGAGCATAAACTTGATGAAGAGTTGTTTAAGGGAACTGAGTCTGATGATGATGATTTAGAAGGTATTGTGGACTACCTTAAAATACCATGTTATGATGGATTCACTGATCTTGATGACGAAGCTTATGAACATAATAGATGTAAGCTATTGGGTATACCATATAAGCGACCACCACCGATAGTTTCCGAGAAATTTGAAATTGATAGGTACTCTGTAGGACCGAAGGAGAGGTTCGCCAAGGTCCAAAGCATTGAAAGGAACGAGGTTCCATGGACTGTAACCAATATTTCATGGGTTAAACACAACTTGATGAGAGAGATAGATGAAGAAGGGCGGGTCCATCGGCAGCCGTGAGACCCATTGATTTGAGTCTAACTTAAAGACTCGTCAATAAAAAAGTACTTTTTTGGGAGACAACCCGAATTATCTCGTTCCTTTCCTTTTATTAGTTTAGATTGGTTTGGTATGTTTTTTATTACTATTTGCAAGTATTGGAGGAAGTAGGATGGCTTGGAACTCACTATGGAGTTAATCACTCCTGAAAATCATTTACAGAGAGTTTCTACATTGTAACACAGTTCTTTGGTTACGTCGTAACCATTCCTTGTCGTAAGCAACTTTTTCAGGTCTAATTACTACAGTGTAACTCAGTTGTTGAGTCTACGCTGTAAATTTAGCCTTAATAATAATTAATAGAAGTGATGGTCATTCACGCTTAGGAACTTTGTAACGTGTGTTAGATATTGTACTAGAATAGTCAACAGGCTCGTGGATTGGGCTAAGCTAAATGGGTATTAGTTAAGTTAAGCTAGCCTTTTATAAGTTTATGTAATCCAAGCCCAATCCATATCCAAACGAGGCCCATGCCTAGCCCATTAGGGCGTTTTGTATTAGAGTATAAATACCCCTCAAATGTGTCATTTGAGCGGTGTGCTTGAGTGTGTATTGTGTGTGTTTTCTAAGCAATACAAGCTTTCTCTTCATCTTTATTTCTCTCTTCACATATACGAGTTACATATATCAAGTCACCACCTTGCTTCATCTTTACGCTTAATATTTACGTGTTATATTGTGTGGTAAGCTTGGTAACGTGATAAGGTTGATAAAAAAAGGTCCTACAATTGGTATCAATCGCCTAACAATGGTTTAGGAGTGTTTGTGTTTCGTTTTCTGGTTAAAACTTCGAAAAAGTTTGCGTTTTTATCTCAAAACGTGAGCTTTTGGGTTAAAGTTTTGATTTTTACGTGTTTTTTAAGCTAAAGTTGTAGTTTTTATTGATCCTTAATTGTTTTGGAAGAAGTTTGTGCAAAAGAAATCATTTGGAATCGTGTTTTTGCTAAAATCTAGGCTGTTTACGCGTAACGATTTCAAGTACAAAAAGTCAAAACCCTAGGTTTACGCATAAGAAAAGTCAAAACCCTTTTCTTACTTTTAAGGTTTACGTGTAAGAAGTGAAGTTTACGCCTAAGTATTACGCTTAAGCATTTGGTGAAGAATCTTCGTGCAACAACGGTTACTCAGTACTTCCTTTACTTGGATAAGTTTGTGAAATACTTCGACTTGTGAAATCTCGCTAGCTTGGACAAGTTAGTGAGATACGATTCTTTCTTACGCGTAAGACAGTTTTTGCGCCTAAGACTTCAATATTACGCCTAAGACTGTGGTTTACGCTTAAGAGTTAAACCTTAGAAGTAAAAATATTTTTTACTCCTAAGAGTAAAATCTTACGCGTAAGGATATTGTTTACACATAAGTGTTAATTTACGAGCAAGGACAGTTTTTACGCATAAGCTTCAAATCTTACGCCTAAGGACCAAGTTTACGCCTAAGAACTCAAAGTTTACGCCTAAGAACAAGTTTACGAGTAAGATTTTCAGCAAAATTTCAAACGGCCATAACTTTTGAACCGTAACTTAGTTTTCAGCGTTCTACCCATCAAAACGATCGTGAGAACGAGGAGAATAACACGCCGAATAAATTTTATTCAGGTCAACCTTCGAGGCCTAAATCCGCTCCGAACAGAAGTTATTGAGGTTTTTAAGTTTTTAGACCAATTTTTCACTACAACAACCGAGCTTAATCTTCATCAAAACACAACTCCTTTATCGTTGAATCGATCCTACGTCAACTTTATCATAAAATACCTTCATCAATGGCAACTGAGCAAGATATTCATGTAGCCGGTGCCGAAAACCGTCATCCTATGCTGGAAAAAAGTGGATATCTTCAATGGACAAGTCGTATGCTCCGCTACATCAAAACAGAACCTAATGGAAAACTCATGATTCAATCCATTACGAATGGACCCTTCAAGCCACGACAAGTCCAAGACCCTGGTATTCCTGATGCAACACCTCCCGTCCCACCATCTTTTCTTGATCAAGACGAGTCAGAATACACTGACGAGGATAAGAAGCAGATCGAAGCAGATGACATGGCAATACACATTGTCTAACTGGGATTACCAAGAGACATCTTTGCTGCTGTAGACAGCTGTGACACTGCTTACGATATGTGGGAACGTGTTAGACGGCTATGTTGTGGAGCATAAATTGGCCAACAGGACATGGAGAAAAAGCTGCTAACGGATTGGGAAAAGTTTACATCAACTCCAGGATAATCCATTGAATCCTACTATGGAAGGTTTTGCACTTTAATGAATGAGCTTATTATAAACAAGTTGACACCCAGAACTATCGTGAGTAACCTCAAATTTCTCAACAATCTTCAAGAAGAATGGGGACGCTATGTTACTATTTTCAACCAAACAAAGGACTTACATCAGGTGAACTTTGATCAACTCTACAATTTTCTGAAACAAAACCAAGCTGAAGTCAATGAAGTCAGGAAAGAAATATTGGCAAAGAATCATGATCACTTGGCACTAATTGCAAAGACTCGCTGTAAAACCCTAAAAAAATCTAAAATGTGTAAAAGACCTTTTTGCCCCTCAAGTTAATATTTGTGAATTCGTAATATATGTCAAGCTCGTTAAATTCATTTAACACGTAACTCATAATTTACCAAATGGTAAAAGATAATAAAAATGACTTTCACCATGTGAATATCACATATTACATAAATTATTTGGACCTAATAATGTACAAGGTTTGCAATATACTAAATAATAACCAACACAATTAAACTAAATGTAACTTAAGTATATATGGTAAATAAATAAAGTTGATGTGGTCTTCTATTTTTCCCTTTTGGCCAGCCATGATTCACGCCTATTTACTCCAAATAACTTCCCATAATTTTCTCAATTAAATTCCATTTATCACCTCATATTGTAACTTACATTTACCATTTAAAAATAAACACACAAAATAAACCCTAGCTTCCCTACACCAATGTGACGGCAAGAGAGTTTTTCTTCCCATTCCATTCGATTTTTCCAGCAGCAAAAGAAGAAGAATTCGCAAGGTGTTAAAAGATTTGTTGTAGGCGTGGTGTTTATCAAGGTCTCGGTGATGTGGTAGGGCTGCTATGTCGTGGGCTTCCCAAACCAGAAAGGAGGTCGAGGTGATGTTTTCAGGGCTGCTATGTCGTGGGTTTCCCAAACCAGAAAGGAGTGGGTGTGAGTGTGATCCTGGTCGTGGGGCTTGGACCACCTGGTCATTGCATGTTAGGGCACAAAATGAGTTACTTGCTTGATTCAACCGTTGATTTTTCCTTCCTCGTTAGAAGCTACAAGGTATCACATCATTGTCTCGTTTTTCCTCCTTGTCTTCTGTTTTGGACGTGGGATTTGTTCCCTCTTGCACATGTTTATACACGCATTATATCCTCACATAAAATGGTAAAACAGGTCACATAAAATGATAATCTTAAAGGTACATAAAATCATGAGTTTGAACCTTATGTATGTCGAATAGCATAACCATGTAAACCTTATGAATCTGATTTTTGGACTTCTATATATATGCGACCCTTGTGTAATATTAATAATGGGTTAGAGGAGCCTTGAAAACTATACGTATATGTGTGTCAAGTTGAATCGTTAACGAATGATTAGGGGTATTGTTTGGTTTAAATTGGGGCGTATAAAGATTGTTTTGGGGGAGGGTTTGGCTCGACATAAATGGGGATCACAAAGGAGTTGTATAATCTTGTACAAATCGTATTCTTATGGGTTAAAACGTAAAAGCAACCTTAAATTAAACTAGGGATCATTCATAAATGTATATATACGGTTTAATAAAGTAAATGGGTTGTCTTGTAAATTATGAAACTTGAAGGTTTGCTATGTTAATATGATGATTAAAAAGGGCTAAATAAGTAAAATGAGTAACTTGATATATTTATACTTTTGACCCTATACTTGGTAATTATTACGCTTTAAACCCTAAACTAGTTAAACTTGTCATAATTGACCCTTAAACGACGATAATACTCATTTTCATAACTTAACCTAATATGACACTAAATTATATCATTATGACTAAAGCTGCTTAATATAGAAACCTGCCTAAAATAGAAAGTTACCTAAAAATGGAAGATTACTAAAAGTGGAAACATGCTAAAAATAGAAAGCCGTCTAAAATGAGTAATCCGATCTTAATAAGCGTTATTTAATTCATAGGTACCGGGCGGCAAGATTAATTCATCGTGTGACCTTACTTTCTATTTTGCTTGCGTCGAATAAGGTACAGATATTCTATCCCTTCTCAGTAGGGATTTCTCATGACTCTCTGATCCTTCGACTTTATTTTGCTTATGATATGTCATGGCTATGATCCCTTTTGTTATTGACCCCCTGATATTGAACCTTGATATCGATCCCTTTGCTATTTGACCATTGCTATTGAACCATTGCTATTGAATCTTTGCTTTGCTATTGACCCCTCTGTTATTTGAACCACTGTTACTGAACTTCCGTTATTGAACCCTTTCCTACTGAACCTTTGCTATTGAACTGTTGCTATTGAATATGTGCTATTGAACCTTTGATATTGAACTATTGCTACTGAACTTTGATATTGGACTGTTGCTACTGAATCTTTGATATTGAACCATTGAATATGAACCTTTAATTTTGAAGACTTATATATTGCTACACTTTGAACCTTTGTTTGACCCTTCAGATTGATACCCGAGCCATTAACTAGGCATGGGGGTTCCATGTCCGTGTCATTGATGCACCAATGGCATGACTCCAGTGTGGATGAGTGATGTTCCACACCGTCCCCATTTTGTATTGATTATGCGCGCTTCAGATATATTGTATGGCCACTATTGTTTTGCAGGGGGCGTATGGATGCATCCTAGATTTGTATTATATTGATATTGATATATTTGTTTTGGTGATGCGGTGCGTGTGTGCAATACACCCCCTCACATTTTGGGAGCTAGCTACTCCACTGGTTACTGAGGTCTCCCCTCATATTGGTTTGGTATTCCGAGGTCACCCCTCCGAATACAATGGTTACTATTGGTTACTTGGCTGCTATTGCCACTATTGATATGGTTTGTTTTGTTGGCTCGGGATAGATTTCTGACAACCCTTACAGTTTTGATATACCTATATTGTACCTTCTGGATTCTCCACTGCACCATATTCTGAAATGACTGTCCTTACCCAATACCCTTATATGACTCACCCTACTACCAAGATATATATGTTCCATTGCTTTGATCTGTTACACTCTCATTCCGTTACTTCAGACTATCGTTCCATTCACGTACCGGGTTATTATATGTTTATTAGATTTGATTATGCTATTCATGTCTTATGTGACTAATGATTTCCCTACTACGATATGACTAATATGCGGTTATCTGATTTGCCTGTTTTCATCTGATGATATGTGATCTCGCTGTTATGTGACCTCTGAATTGTCTGTTGACCATGCTAGTGTGTAATCGATAGTTTTGTCTGTTTGTTATGTGTACTTCGTTCAGATAAGCTTCGTGGACTATGACTATCCGTTGTATCCTTATCCGCTTATGGTTGACCTGCCATGTTTACATATCTGTCTATGCTACGGATTGATTTGGTTAAATGGTTCAACTTATGATGTCTGGCTTGTTAACGTGTTCAATTGCCCTGCTATTGCCCCTACTTCATTTAATTATAGTGTTCATACTGTATTCCTACTTGTTACGTGTGACTGCCATGTTTTGACTGCTGTTATGATACCGGTTATGTTTTCAACTAAGGGTTTTGACCTGTGTGAATTGCCATGCTCACTTATTAATTAATTGCTTCCGCTTTCTTGTAGATTTCTGTTTGGCTTGTATGTCTTTTGATTTCCTGAATTGATTGTATGTCATATTTGTTTAGTTGGGATACAATGTCTGCAATGCTTGCTTATGTTTCAGTACTTGTATGCCTGGCTTGCACGTGCTTGTATATATGTCATTGATGCTTTGCTTTGCTTCATTCTCCTTGTTATCTGTTCTTTGGATATCTGTATAATTGTGTTCTGCAGGATCCTCATTGACTCATTGTTTCCTTTCCGTTGTAACCTTGCTATTGTTCCTTTACTTCGTTTTGTATTTCTGCTTTTGTTTAGCTTTCGTTTTGTTATATCTGTTCACTGGGCTTTTTAAGCTCAGCCGCATTTCTTTTCCTGCGGCAGGTTTTTAGGTTTGAAGATGGGTTCGATGGGCTGAGAGTTAGAGTATCTTAGTGGACCAACCCTAGTACCTTAGCACTTATGGACTTGCTTTGAAGAGTTTTGTTTTGAGATTTCTTTCATTTTTTTGGATATTGTATTTTCCTCGTCAGACAATTGTTTATATGATTTGAAACTTCATTTTTAAGGTTTTCGTTTGTAATTATTTTAATTGTATGTTCTGATATGACACCAGAATGTGACACTTCTACCCTTGTCGGGTTGGGGTGTTACAATTATGGTATCAGAGCCCAGGTTTCGTCTTGTTGACCTTAGGATTGACCTGTGAGGATTGGGTAGACATTAGGCTTCCGTCTGTTCCGATATATTCCGATTCCTTTTGATTGTCGTTCAGTTTTGACTTCGATAATCTTTTGTCTTCACTGTTTTGCTCTTCTTCTCTTCGCATTTGATTTTATTATTCGCACATCCGTTTGTCGATCGTTAGATGGAGACTACCTGTGGAGCCGAAGACGATGGTGCCGAACCTGCGTTGCTGCAACAGTCCCTGAGCTGGAGAGGTTCGTGAAGCAGAAGCCACACCCGACTGTCGTGCTGCTGGAGACATCAAGATGCTACTAGAGGAAGCTGGACGGATCAACCAAAGACGCAAAAGACGGAGACAAGATTCAACTAGTGGCTGAGAAGGTTCATCCACTTCGATTGGGAGCGACTCGTGTTACTCCGATTTGTCTGTCACGCGATTTGAGACGGTTTGATATTTTGCTAAGTGATTTTGATCGGTATTGCTTTTCTTTGATTTGTTCATAACCCGGTTTGAATCGTGAAATTTATGGTTTAGTATTTTGGTAATATCTCAGCTTTTCTTTTGGATCGTCAGTAATGAGTCATGAGGAACCGTTTCGAGCAAGTTGGTGGCCTTCTTCCTTGGTGATATGGTAAGTTGTTTGATATAGTATATGTTGTATGTATGTGATCTGGTCTGCTTTGGTATGTTACTTGGTATCTGTATAGGATATGTTTTGTTGTGATATTGGTTATGTGATTTGTCATGACCCGGGACAGAATATGATGACAATAAGGACTTGTTATGTGATGCAAGTATTATGACGCCTGATCAACGTGATAATACCGAGATCATATGATTTGAACTTATTGGAATCATACGACATCTTGGGAAATGCCTGGGGTTGGTACGTGAATGGAATATGACTTGTATCCGTTAACTGTCACTCCTCATGTTCGATTGAAATTCTGTACCTCTTCGTGATATTCTCATCGACATCTGTTACGTATAAGTTTTGTATGCTTTGGAACCGATATCATTATGATCTGTGTGAAGTTATAGATTGCTACGTCTGCTTTGAACTCGTACGTCTCTGTGTACCCTTGTGACTTCAATTTTCGAGGACGAAAAATTTTCTTTTAGAGGGGAAGAGTTGTAAAACCCTAAAAAAATCTAAAACGTGTAAAAGACCTTTTTGCCCCTCAAGTTAATATTTGTGAATTCGTAATATATGTCAAGCTCGTTAAATTCATTTAACACGTAACTCATAATTTACCAAATGGTAAAAGATAATAAAAATGACTTTCACCATGTGAATATCACATATTACATAAATTATTTGGACCTAATAATGTACAAGGTTTGCAATATACTAAATAATAACCAACACAATTAAACTAAATGTAACTTAAGTATATATGGTAAATAAATAAAGTTGATGTGGTCTTCTATTTTTCCCTTTTGGCCAGCCATGATTCACGCCTATTTACTCCAAATAACTTCCCATAATTTTCTCAATTAAATTCCATTTATCACCTCATGTTGTAACTTACATTTACCATTTAAAAATAAACACACAAAATAAACCCTAGCTTCCCTACACCAATGTGACGACAAGAGAGTTTTTCTTCCCATTCCATTCGATTTTTCCAGCAGCAAAAGAAGAAGAATTCGCAAGGTGTTAAAAGATTTGTTGTAGGCGTGGTGTTTATCAAGGTCTCGGTGATGTGGTAGGGCTGCTATGTCGTGGGCTTCCCAAACCAGAAAGGAGGTCGAGGTGATGTTTTCAGGGCTGCTATGTCGTGGGTTTCCCAAACCAGAAAGGAGTGGGTGTGAGTGTGATCCTGGTCGTGGGGCTTGGACCACCTGGTCATTGCATGTTAGGGCACAAAATGAGTTACTTGCTTGATTCAACCCTTGATTTTTCCTTCCTCGTTAAACGCTACAAGGTATCACATCATTGTCTCGTTTTTCCTCCTTGTCTTCTGTTTTGGACGTGGGATTTGTTCCCTCTTGCGCATGTTTATACACGCATTATATCCTCACATAAAATGGTAAAACAGGTCACATAAAATGATAATCTTAAAGGTACATAAAATCATGAGTTTGAACCTTATGTATGTCGAATAGCATAACCATGTAAACCTTACGAATCTGATTTTTGGACTTCTATATATATGCGACCCTTGTGTAATATTAATAACGGGTTAGAGGAGCCTTGAAAACTATACGTATACGTGTGTCAAGTTGAATCGTTAACGAATGATTAGGGGTATTGTTTGGTTTAAATTGGGGCGTATAAAGATTGTTTTGGGGGAGGGTTTGGCTCGACATAAATGGGGATCACAAAGGAGTTGTATAATCTTGTACAAATCGTATTCTTATGGGTTAAAACATAAAAGCAACCTTAAATTAAACTAGGGATCATTCATAAATGTATATATACGGTTTAATAAAGTAAATGGGTTGTCTTGTAAATTATGAAACTTGAAGGTTTGCTATGTTAATATTATGATTAAAAAGGGCTAAATAAGTAAAATGAGTAACTTGATATATTTATACTTTTGACCCTATACTTGGTAATTATTACGCTTTAAACCCTAAACTAGTAAAACTTGTCATAATTGACCCTTAAACTACGATAATACTCATTTTCATAACTTAACCTAATATGACACTAAATTATATCATTATGACTAAAGCTGCTTAATATAGAAACCTGCCTAAAATAGAAAGTTACCTAAAAATGGAAGATTACTAAAAGTGGAAACATGCTAAAAATAGAAAGCCGTCTAAAATGAGTAATCCGATCTTAATAAGCGTTATTTAATTCATAGGTTCCGGGCGGCAAGATTGATTCATCGTGTGACCTTACTTTCTATTTTGCTTGCGTCGAATAAGGTACATATATTCTATCCCTTCTCAGTAGGGATTTCTCATGACTCTCTGATCCTTTGACTTTATTTTGCTTATGATATGTCATGGCTATGATCCCTTTTGTTATTGACCCCCTGATATTGAACCTTGATATCGATCCCTTTGCTATTTGACCATTGCTATTGAACCATTGCTATTGAATCTTTGCTTTGATATTGACCCCTCTGTTATTTGAACCACTGTTACTGAACTTCCGTTATTGAACCCTTTCCTACTGAACCTTTGCTATTGAACTGTTGCTATTGAATCTGTGCTATTGAACCTTTGATATTGAACTATTGCTACTGAACTTTGATATTGGACTGTTGCTACTGAATCTTTGATATTGAACCATTGAATATGAACCTTTAATTTTGAAGACTTATATATTGCTACACTTTGAACCTTTGTTTGACCCTTCAGATTGATACCCGAGCCATTAACTAGGCATGGGGGTTCCATGTCCGTGTCATTGATGCACCAATGGCATGACTCCAGTGTGGATGAGTGATGTTCCACACCGTCCCCATTTTGTATTGATTATGCGCGCTTCAGATATATTGTATGGCCACTATTGTTTTGCAGGGGCGTATGGATGCATCCTAGATTTGTATTGTATTGATATTGATATATTTGTTTTGGTGATGCGGTGCGTGTGTGCAATACACCCCCTCACATTTTGGGAGCTAGCTACTCCACTGGTTACTGAGGTCTCCCCTCATATTGGTTTGGTATTCCGAGGTCACCCCTCCGAATACAATGGTTACTATTGGTTACTTGGCTGCTATTGCCACTATTGATATGGTTTGTTTTGTTGGCTCGGGATAGATTTCTGACAACCCTTACACTTTTGATATACCTATATTGTACCTTCTGGATTCTCCACTGCACCATATTCTGAAATGACTGTCCTTACCCAATACCCTTATATGACTCACCCTACTACCAAGATATATATGTTCCATTGCTTTGATCTGTTACACTCTCATTCCGTTACTTCAGACTATCGTTCCATTCACGTACCGGGTTATTATATGTTTATTAGATTTGATTATGCTATTCATGTCTTATGTGACTATTGATTTCCCTACTACGATATGACTAATATGCGGTTATCTGATTTGCCTGTTTTCATCTGATGATACGTGATCTCGCTGTTATGTGACCTCTGAATTGTCTGTTGACCATGCTAGTGTGTAATCGATAGTTTTGTCTGTTTGTTATGTGTACTTCGTTCAGATAAGCTTCGTGGACTATGACTATCCGTTGTATCCTTATCCGCTTATGGTTGACCTGCCATGTTTACATATCTGTCTATGCTACGGATTGATTTGGTTAAATGGTTCAACTTATGATGTCTGGCTTGTTAACGTGTTCAATTGCCCTGCTATTGCCCCTACTTCATTTAATTATAGTGTTCATACTGTATTCCTACTTGTTACGTGTGACTGCCATGTTTTGACTGCTGTTATGATACCGGTTATGTTTTCAACTAAGGGTTTTGACCTGTGTGAATTGCCATGCTCACTTATTAATTAATTGCTTCCGCTTTCTTGTAGATTTCTGTTTGGCTTGTATGTCTTTTGATTTCCTGAATTGATTGTATGCCATATTTGTTTAGTTGGGATACGATGTAAAACCCAAAAATTTAGGCCATCATTTTTCGAACCAATTTGAATTTACCCTTAGTATGGATTATAAATATAAACTTTACCTTATATTGAAAATTACATTACATAAACCTAATTAAAAGTTATCTATAGCTAATCTTAAGCTATATATATATATATATATATATATATATATATATATATATATATATATATATATATATATATATATATATATATAATATAGAGATATATATATATTAAAACAACTTGTATATGTTGGAGTGGTTCAAGTTTGTTATTTTTTTTTTATTTTTATTGATTTATTTTGTTCCATTATGATAAACCGACTTCCACACTTGGTGAGCAAACCACACGTTTTTAAATGAGAAAAGATTAGAGCAAATAACTTTGAAAATTAGAAGATCATGATGTCCCTACTTTCTCTCATTCTAAAAAACGGAAATTCCTTATTTTATCCCACCCCATGTGTTTTTTTTTTCTAAAACCGTATATCTCACATATATCCATCACCCTCTTCACCAAAAAACCCTAGAAAATAATGGAGAGGCGGCAGCTTGTTCTTTTGATCTTCGAATGGTACAAAGGTGGTACAAAGGAGACTCAAGAAGGTGGTATTGATCGTGGTGATACCGGTGAAGGAGGTTTTGGCTATGCGTTCTCGATTCGTTATTTTGATCCGTTTGAACTCGTTTGGAGGTACCCCCTTTTCATCCTTGTGATCTATATAAATATGTAACATGAAAACATGCAAACAACCATAGAACTTTATACGCTTTGTGATCGTTTCGTGTCGCGACCTTGTGTGTTGTTATGATGTTTTTATTTCAGCCTTTTGTGTCGATCAGTAAACCAACCAAGCAAGCTATAGAATTGACTTTCATTCGTATGCATGTTCCTTGTTAAAAGTTGTATAGTCGAGTGTGCGTGCATGGGGGCTGTGTCATAAATGAGTCGTTGGGTTGTAGCATCGTTTTTTCTTCATTGGCTCCGAAGGTATTCGTCTCATAACCATTTCGTTTCTTTTTTTTCTTTTGCACGAATATTTGTTTAGCATGCCACGTAAAATGATGATTCGTCTTTTCAAGTTTGAGTTCTCGTACGTTGCATATTGGAGGGCTATATGTGTTTACGTTTCAAATGGTTGAGTCTCGGAATCGAAATTTGGCACGCTGTGTATGTAATAAGTGTGTTGAGTGCATGTGTGTACTAATGCATGTAAATGTATAAGGTAGATTTAACACATTTGAACTAGCCTCATGCATGATTTTCGTTTACCACTGAATCAGAATTTGAGTTGTGTAGGCGTGAGTGGGCTTGGGGGCAAGTGGGCCTCGGTATACATAATAAAACATGTAACATATTTTCGTTTGGTGCTATGTTTTATTATTTCGACATGATTAATAACGGGGGAAATTTATTATGTTTCCGAGTTTGGTCCTCGCTCGCATTTCGGCATCACATTATACGGGAAACATTTAAGAAATATGTGTCGTTAGATAATATGATCAACCATTAAAAACACGTTAAGAAATAAAACCAAAGATTTAAACCCGTTTCGACATTAAGTGGACTTATGTATATATGCGATCATTAATTCATGTAGATTCGTTGGAGAAGGAGTAATTCCTGATACTTGTGTTTCTGATATGAATTTCATTCGCGGTTTGAGGTACAGATATTCTATCCCTTTTCAGTATGTGTGACAACCCGTACTTTCAGGTCATTTCTCGAAACAATTTATGCCTCACTATTTCAACATTTATCGTAAACTTGGTTTACTTGTTCCAAATTCGCGTAACCTTTAAGGTTTAGCGGCGAATTCATGATCATATCATCACGTACATTTCATATGGACTAAGTTTAGTCTACATTTCATTTGCATCATTTGCATCATATTAGTTCATTCATGGCATTGCATTTTTACCTTTAACGCGTAAGTTTTATATTTAATAAACGTTATCGCGTGAGTTATTATTTTGAATATTTAATCCGTTACTTTCAAAAATGATCCCGATATATTTTTATACTTACATTTAGTTATATAAACTATATTTTGACTTTATCTAGTGTTTTAAATTTATTTGGTATATTAATCGTTAAAGTTAAATTATTACGACGTTTTTCTTAAAAATTACTCGATAATTTTTATATCACTCAAATTTCACAAGGAATGTATTTTTACAATTTTTATTATCTCATTACATTCTATTTTGATCTATTAAACATCTCTTTTACCTAAAAGTTTCCATTTACCTTTACTTGTACATTTAACTATACATTTATTTATACACTTTTGACAAATTATACTTATACAAGTAAAAAAAAAAAAAAAAAAAAAAACAAAATACCTACATCCCTCCCCCCTTGGCCGACAAGGGGAGGGTTAGCATTAAAGGATGTATGGTCTTTGATTGTTTTGCATTTTACTCTACTTTAAAGTCTTATACCTCACTCATTTTTCTCATACATGCATCTCATTCTACAAGTTAACAAAAACTTTCTCTTCTCTCTTTTGTTCATCCAAAACCGGCCACATAGAGGTTCACCAAGGGATCATCATCAAAATTTTTCTCAAGTGTTTATACAATCTAGTTTATACTCTTTATTAGGTTTTGAAATAAAAACCAAGAGTGTATAGGTTTAACCTTGTTCTTTACACCTCATCATATTAACTAGTAAGCATGTTTCTTTCATTTTTCATGTTTCCTTATCATCTCATATTTATCTTTTCATTTTTGGTACAAACATGCAAGACATATGTGATTTATACCATTTTTTCATGATTTTAGAGATATATATATATAAAGTCATCCTATAATTATCCCCTTGGTATACTTTGGTCTTGATGATGTCTAGGAACCCATGACACCCTAAGAAGGTGTATGGTAGGATTAGATTAGTTTTGGAGTGGATTTGAAGGGATTAGAATAGGTTTTGTCCGAGAAAAACTATTTTCGATACGTATAAATTATGTTCTGTCCTTGTTTTGATTTTCTGGAAAACCGACAGTAGGCACGAAATTTTGGCCTTGATATTTAGAAAATATACTTTAAAACGAATCCGTGGCCGCTTGAACGGAATAAAACGGAGTTATAACGAAGAAGTTATGGATTTTACAAGTTTGACGACGAAATATATAATTTTCTGAAATTTCAGCATACTATTTTTATCTTGTACGAGTCAAAAACGAGCCTTAAGCTTTGCAAATTATTTCGACTTATCAAAAATATATTAGTATACTTTGATACGAAGCTAAGGACGTATTATACGTAGAAAACGGATTTGAAACGACAAAGATATGCACGTTTTCATAAAATTTCCGTAACTATTATTTTCTGAAAAACTATATTATTTTTACGATACAAGTGTTACGGTAGCTGAAACGTCCATGTTGAGGGCTGTTTTTAACCATGATATGGAACTTTTTGGAACGAATTGTCTTCTAATAAAATCAAGATCACCGAGCATATTTTTCAAAACGACAAGCCGTTTGTATAGCGGAGTTGTAATAAATTATTTACGGATGTTTAAACTTGGCCGAAACTCACTTTTTACATAACAATTAGCCAAAACCACCATCTTTAACCCTTATTATCTTTATGTTCGAGACCTTTATGTCGAAAACTCCTGAACTGAAACTTTTAGATTTTGATATAAACTTTCTAAAACCGTCAAGTTCGTTTCCTAACGATCGACGTACGCCATTTTACGAATAGTTTTCCAAAGCCATTTTTGTTACTTTTATAAAAATTCCGACGACTTTATTTTACGACGAAAAGTGAAAATTTCACCATAAATCATTACGAAACCATTGTAGGATGACATTTTGGCGTAAATACTTATAAAGTGATTTAAGAAGGGTCAAGACGTCAAAAGAGTATTTTTCGACGATAAGTGTTATCTTTCAAAACTCGCAAATGGTATAAATAACATACGAAATGCATGCATAACATTACATTGCAACTCATTACATATCATATCATTCGTAATAGGTCCAGATTAAAGTATCACGCTATACCTCAGTGTACTCACTCTTGTCATCATACCAGTTTATCAAGTGAGTTTTCATAGCCCCGTTTTACAAGTTTTTACATTATTTCAAACCTACGGGGGAGAATACATTGCACAACATTTTTATTACGATACCAAGTATGTTAAATTCATTTACATTGCTTGAGTTACAACGTTGCCAGTTAAAAGTCCCCACTTTAATGCATGAGCCGTTAATTTCCTAGAAGCGTGTGTGAGTGGATAGATCTATCGAGGGTGACGCCTCCATCCGGGTTGGTGAATCCCAATTGTCATACGGATGCATTTCATTCATGAACATTATTAGAGTTGTTTGGCAAGACACTCTGCTGGGGCGTACATCAGTCTGAGCTTCGGTATCATGCGCTTAAGCAATTGTAACATTTTTACGTGACTTAATTGTCATGCCTGTAACATTTTTACGTGACATAATTGTCATGCCTGATCTATACTTGCGTAGTCGTATAAAACATTTACATAAACCTATGATTTCTCACCAACATTATTGTTGACCGTTTTAGCAATGTATTTTCAGGTAACTGAGGCATTATCATCATGACATGGTTTAGGAACCACCTTTTGAGTCGCGGCGTCGACTTACATTATTGTACATTGTAGCATTTTCTTTCAAAACCATCGTTTGGATTTGTAATATATTTATATTTCCGCAAACTTTGTAAACTTTTGGGACCTATACTGTGTAACTCTGATCATTTTATTAAATCAAACGATGTGTTTTTCCAAACGACACTTTAGGTCGTTCAATATAACTGTGATTGTGATGCTATGACAGTCAATCCCCAGGAATTCCATTCCGCTGCAAAACAGGTAATTTGGGGGTGTGACAGATTGGTACCAGAGCTACAGTTATAGAGAACTAGGTTGCATCATTGACCCTAGACTATAGCTACATTATCATAGCATCTCATCATTTCATCATAGTACATATTCACTTTTCATGCGGATTCACTTACACTTTATTCGAGGATATTTACTTTCATTTCACATCGGTTGTCACAGAGATGTCTTCAGATTCACATCCCATTATACTCACATCACTTTGACATGGAGAATGCCTTGTCAGTCCCTATCATAATTTTTAACATCAGTTGACTCAACACCGATAACATCAGATGATGACACTGAGACCTTTTAGGAGGGCGAAGTTGCACCTACACCATCGCGATCACTATTGATTCACTGTAGGATCAGGACAATTTTTATCACTCAGTTGGGACAGATCATACCATTGGGTAGAACTTATAGGCTTAGTCCTAATGAACCTATTTTCTTAACTCACCACAAGGATTTCCATTATCATCATTATTATTTTGAGCACCATCCGTACCATCACATCTCATACACGATACTCATACACCTAATTTGCAGCTTGGGAAGCGTGCATGATTTGACACACCATTACCATCTACCACTAAGACTATAGACACTACACCATCTCATAGGTTTGAGGACTGTGAGAGTTCTAGGACTATTGTTGCTAGACCGCCTACTACTCCTACACTTGAAACACGATTAGACCACCAACAGGAACAGATAATAAGTACCTTTCTAGCTAATGTGATCTTTATCATTTATTATCTCTACGATAATCACCACCTTGTTTATTTCATTCCTTACTCCAATTGCCCAATTTTCCATCATATCACGACGATACATCACTATCTTACTAGGGGTTAAGCCAACTTTATTCTCGACCAATTAGTAGACTATTACTACTCGATAAGGTTCTCCTATGTATCCTACAAACCATCCAACAAATTTTATTCCAAATTATCCTGCTACTATTTCATGAAATTATTTCACTTGATTTTATTTCGAACTATTTTATCACCATCTTAGAAACGTTGTTTCATAAAGTTTTAACGCAAGTTGTTTTATTATCAACTTATCAATTGGTTTCAGTCATTTTATCAACTATTTAATATCCTCATGCGAAACGATTTTCATGTTACTCTGAAAAATCATCGAGCTATTATCTTACAAAACAAAACGTTGAATACCAACTATTTGTCCTACATTCCCTCTTATGAGATAATAAACTTCATCGTTATCTAACGCAAACTGCTTTCAACTATTTTACCGACCATTTCATCTTACTCCTGTACCATTAAACCAAAAATTTACGACTTTAATAATACTTTATAAACAATGACCTTACTGATACTTTGCAAACTATTTTCTCATAGTATGATAAACCGATTAATTTGCTATTATTTTATAAAACAACAAACAATTGCAATAGCAAGTTATAAACTATATTACAAATTTTTCCTGCAAGTAATATTACGGTCTTATAAACTATTTTACCCTTTTGGTGAGCTATTTTAGCCACTGTCTGATTTAAAATCATAAAACTTGGTACACTTACCTCACAGACTATTCGCCTTTACTTTACTGACTATTATATTACCAACCTATAAACCATCTTGATATTAATTGAACTACGAAATCTTCTATTATGGACAAACGATAAATTGTTTTCTTGTAAGCTATTTTGCAAATCATTTCACGAGTTATGTTATAATCTGAATTGTGTCTTACCAAAATATTTCACTACCATTGTTAAGCCGTTTTCTATCACTATATAAGCTGTTTTAAAATCACCTTAACAAGTTGTTGCTTTAACACCAAGCCACAACTAAGATTTGTTATTAAACTGTAAATGATAAAAATGTTTCTTTCTTACTCAATAAAGTGGTTTTACAAACCTCTTCATAAACTTTACTGTAATTTTCTTACAAACTATGTATTCTCGTTTGAAAGCAAAGGTTTATAATCAGATATATCGTGCATAAACATTTCTTTCTGTTAACACTCTATAGATGCTTACGCCATTTATCTCTCACTCAACCGATAAGTTAGGATCTGACGAGTGACTTTTTTTTAGGAAAGACTTCCTATACCATCTGTGAGGAGGATTCCTCGATACAAGAAAACAATGAAAGGATTTTGGAATTACCAACAAGGACTAGAACTAGGTGGTAGGATGATTCAAAACTCAACCAAAATCTTAAGACATCACGAGACATTCCGAACCACTATTTTGAATTAGAATCCAAACTCTATCATTCCAAAAGTACTAGCTAGACCGAGTTACGAGATTTAATACGAAGCGTATACCCATGAAGCAACACTATAGGGATATACCAAGTCTTCTAACTGAGACTGTAGAACATTCTGTTAAACATGGCCTCAACAATATGTGAACTTCCCTACAATGAGTTTCCCTTAAAGGAAAATATGGTTAAATTAAGGTTATCGATATAAACTTCCCCTAAGGCATTGTGTTCTCTAGAAATTCCAAGTAACCTCACTTCCATATCAAGAGATGCCACAGGTTTGAACATGTCGGACAATCAATGACTCCCCATATACAAGTGAAACTAGAACAAACATTCTTCGACATAGTTTGAACTGATACATATTTTCTTGCTAGCATGATAACAATATTAGTGATGAACTATTTTTGGAAGCACTCAATATCGGAACAAATCTTGAAAATCAACCACTACACCACCTCACTTAAATATTTAAGGTTTGTGACTTTACAACATGGAGTATAGAAACACTTCGATAATCAAACAATAACCATTTTAGTCATAGAGACTAAGCACATTAGGCAAGTAATACTCAGGTCATGACATTCGATAGGATTAGAAACGCGAGGAATCACAACTGTTACCTATAATCTATTATTTTCAATAAGGTCCTTTCCGACAGATTTAACATTTTTGAAATCTAACACAAGACACGTGGTATTAATTCCAGTTGTACCTATTATAAGCTATTCGATTCATCTTAGACTGCTGACAGTCATTTCAGGATTTCCATGAAACCTACTAGGACATGATTACCGCCTACTATCCTCAGCTCAATGGTTAGAGCTAGAGAGCAATTTCCACATTAGATAATATGCTCAAGCCAGTATGACTTTCTAGAAACGGCTAGGCAAATCATTCTCCATCGACAAGTTTCTTTGCAACAATAGTTAGCTCATGAACATGTTGACTACACCATTTGAGGCACTGTAAGGTTGAGGTATCAATCACTTATTCAAGGATTAAAATCAGGAAAGTCCAATTCATTAGTCCATAACCCATTCATGAAACAAACAAGGAAGTCATACAAATCAAGAATCAGTTACAAGTAACAACATATAGCTAGATAAGCTACATCGTTATACGATGCAAAAATTTGGAGATATGTCCCATAAGCCGCAAACCATTAGAACCTCAAGTGGGCAACAAATTATGCACAAGGACCCGTCTTGGAAAGGCGTGGTATGATTTAGAAAAACACTGGACGAACCAATTCGACCCAAATATTCTCATCTATCGTACTTATTTTCTTGCCGATTTGTTATAACTTATGAGAATTTTACTTCCTGTTCCTTAACGACCAGTTTAACGACACGGTTTAAATCTTTGTAAACATTGAGAGTTATAACAACTAAACCGAACGTCACATCATCGTTCCTTAATTATACATAGCCTAGCTAACTATGTCTAATTCTGGAGGGATCATGTTATGTTGGGAGCAGTTATTTATAAATCTTAGTGCAAGCAAAATGTTCACATGTTCCAATTCAAAGTGTTACTTATGAGAAATTCATCCAATATTTTTCTCTACTACGATGTTTTGTACGTTCTCGATCATCGATAACCGTAACGGCACTTCTCCATGTCTTCTCTCCTCGATATTCATCATAACCTCAAAAAAAAAAAAAAAAAAAAAAAAAAAAATTCGATAGACTAACACGAACTGAATTCAGGGACTGAATTCCTTTTTGGATGGGCGAATGTGACAACCCATACTTTCAGGTCATTTCTCGAAACAATTTATGCCTCACTATTTCAACATTTATCGTAAACTTGGTTTACTTGTTCCAAATTCGCGTAACCTTTAAGGTTTAGCGGCGAATTCATGATCATATCATCACGTACATTTCATATGGACTAAGTTTAGTCTACATTTCATTTGCATCATTTGCATCATATTAGTTCATTCATGGCATTGCATTTTTACCTTTAACGCGTAAGTTTTATATTTAATAAACGTTATCGCGTGAGTTATTATTTTGAATATTTAATCCGTTACTTTCAAAAATGATCCCGATATATTTTTATACTTACATTTAGTTATATAAACTATATTTTGACTTTATCTAGTGTTTTAAATTTATTTGGTATATTAATCGTTAAAGTTAAATTATTACGACGTTTTTCTTAAAAATTACTCGATAATTTTTATATCACTCAAATTTCACAAGGAATGTATTTTTACAATTTTTATTATCTCATTACATTCTATTTTGATCTATTAAACATCTCTTTTACCTAAAAGTTTCCATTTACCTTTACTTGTACATTTAACTATACATTTATTTATACACTTTTGACAAATTATACTTATACAAGTAAAAAAAAAAAAAAAAAAAAAAAAAAAAATATCTACATCCCTCCCCCCTTGGCCGACAAGGGGAGGGTTAGCATTAAAGGATGTATGGTCTTTGATTGTTTTGCATTTTACTCTACTTTAAAGTCTTATACCTCACTCATTTTTCTCATACATGCATCTCATTCTACAAGTTAACAAAAACTTTCTCTTCTCTCTTTTGTTCATCCAAAACCGGCCACATAGAGGTTCACCAAGGGATCATCATCAAAATTTTTCTCAAGTGTTTATACAATCTAGTTTATACTCTTTATTAGGTTTTGAAATAAAAACCAAGAGTGTATAGGTTTAACCTTGTTCTTTACACCTCATCATATTAACTAGTAAGCATGTTTCTTTCATTTTTCATGTTTCCTTATCATCTCATATTTATCTTTTCATTTTTGGTACAAACATGCAAGACATATGTGATTTATACCATTTTTTCATGATTTTAGAGATATATATATATATATATATATAAAGTCATCCTATAATTATCCCCTTGGTATACTTTGGTCTTGATGATGTCTAGGAACCCATGACACCCTAAGAAGGTGTATGGTAGGATTAGATTAGTTTTGGAGTGGATTTGAAGGGATTAGAATAGGTTTTGTCCGAGAAAAACTATTTTCGATACGTATAAATTATGTTCTGTCCTTGTTTTGATTTTCTGGAAAAACCGACAGTAGGCACGAAATTTTGGCCTTGATATTTAGAAAATATACTTTAAAACGAATCCATGGCCGCTTGAACGGAATAAAACGGAGTTATAACGAAGAAGTTATGGATTTTACAAGTTTGACGACGAAATATATAATTTTCTGAAATTTCAGCATACTATTTTTATCTTGTACGAGTCAAAAACGAGCCTTAAGCTTTGCAAATTATTTCGACTTATCAAAAATATATTAGTATACTTTGATACGAAGCTAAGGACGTATTATACGTAGAAAACGGATTTGAAACGACAAAGATATGCACGTTTTCATAAAATTTCCGTAACTATTATTTTCTGAAAAACTATATTATTTTTACGATACAAGTGTTACGGTAGCTGAAACGTCCATGTTGAGGGCTGTTTTTAACCATGATATGGAACTTTTTGGAACGAATTGTCTTCTAATAAAATCAAGATCACCGAGCATATTTTTCAAAACAACAAGCCGTTTGTATAGCGGAGTTGTAATAAATTATTTACGGATATTTAAACTTGGCCGAAACTCACTTTTTACATAACAATTAGCCAAAACCACCATCTTTAACCCTTATTATCTTTATGTTCGAGACCTTTATGTCAAAAACTCCTGAACTGAAACTTTTAGATTTTGATATAAACTTTCTAAAACCGTCGAGTTCGTTTCCTAACGATCGACGTACACCATTTTACGACTAGTTTTCCAAAGCCATTTTTGTTACTTTTATAAAAATTCCGACGACTTTATTTTACGACGAAAAGTGAAAATTTCACCATAAATCATTACGAAACCATTGTAGGATGACATTTTGGCGTAAATACTTATAAAGTGATTTAAGAAGGGTCAAGACGTCAAAAGAGTATTTTTCGACGATAAGTGTTATCTTTCAAAACTCGCAAATGGTATAAATAACATACGAAATGCATGCATAACATTATATTGCAACTCATTACATATCATATCATTCGTAATAGGTCCAGATTAAAGTATCACGCTATACCTCAGTGTACTCACTCTTGTCATCATACCAGTTTATCAAGTGAGTTTTCATAGCCCCGTTTTACAAGTTTTTACATTATTTCAAACCTACGGGGGAGAATACATTGCACAACATTTTTATTACGATACCAAGTATGTTAAATTCATTTACATTGCTTGAGTTACAACGTTGCCAGTTAAAAGTCCCCACTTTAATGCATGAGCCGTTAATTTCCTAGAAGCGTGTGTGAGTGGATAGATCTATCGAGGGTGACGCCTCCATCCGGGTTGGTGAATCCCAATTGTCATACGGATGCATTTCATTCATGAACATTATTAGAGTTGTTTGGCAAGACACTCTGCTGGGGCGTACATCAGTCTGAGCTTCGGTATCATGCGCTTAAGCAATTGTAACATTTTTACGTGACTTAATTGTCATGCCTGTAACATTTTTACGTGACATAATTGTCATGCCTGATCTATACTTGCGTAGTCGTATAAAACATTTACATAAACCTATGATTTCTCACCAACATTATTGTTGACCGTTTTAGCAATGTATTTTCAGGTAACTGAGGCATTATCATCATGACATGGTTTAGGAACCACCTTTTGAGTCGCGGCGTCGACTTACATTATTGTACATTGTAGCATTTTCTTTCAAAACCATCGTTTGGATTTGTAATATATTTATATTTCCGCAAACTTTGTAAACTTTTGGGACCTATACTGTGTAACTCTGATCATTTTATTAAATCAAACGATGTGTTTTTCCAAACGACACTTTAGGTCGTTCAATATAACTGTGATTGTGATGCTATGATAGTCAATCCCCAGGAATTCCATTCCGCTGCAAAACAGGTAATTTGGGGGTGTGACAGTATGGGTTTCTTATGATTTTCTGATCCTTCGACTTTGTTTCGCTTATGATATTTTATTGCTATTGAATCTTTGCCTTGCTATTGACCCCTCTGTTATTGAATCACTGTACTGAACTTCCGTTATTGAACCCTTTGCTACTGAACTGTTGCTATTGACATGTGCTATTGAACCTATGATATTGAACGTTTGATATTGAACTGTTGCTACTGAACTTTGATATTGGACTATTGCTATGAACCTCTGAATTGTGAACCATTGATATTGAACCTTTGATTGTGAAGACCTATATATTGCTACACTTTGAACCTTTGTTTGACCCTTCAGATTGATACCCGAGCCATTAACTAGGCATGGGGGTTCCATGTCCGTGTCATTGATGCACCAATGGCATGACTTTAGTGTGGTTGAGTGATGTTCCACACCGTCCCTATTTTGTATTGATTATGCGCGCTTCGGATATATTGTATGGCCACTATTGTTTTGCAGGGGCGTATGGATGCATCCTAGATTTGTATTGTATTGATATTGATATATTGTTTTGGTGATGCGGTGCGTGTGTGCAATACACCCCCTCACATTTTGGGAGCTAGCTACTCCACTGGTTACTAAGGTCTCCCCTCATATTGGTTTGGTATTCCGAGGTCACCCCTCCGAATACAATGGTTACTATTGGTTACTTGGCTGCTATTGCCACTATTGATATGGTTTGTTTTGTTGGCTCGGGATAGATTTCTGACAACCCTTACACTTTTGATATACCTATATTGCACCTTCTGGACTCCCCACTGTACCATATTATGAATTGACTGTCCTTTACCCAATACCCTTATATGACTCACTCTACTACCAAGATATATATGTTCCATTGCTTTGATCTGTTACACTCTCATTCCATTACTTCAGACTATCGATCCATTCACGTACCGGGTTATTATATGTTTATTGGATTGTTTATGCTATTTACGTTTTATGTGACTACTGATTATCCTGCTATGATGTGATTAATATGCGGTTATCTGAGTTACCTGTTTTCATCTGATGATATGTGATCTCATTGTTATGTGAACCTTTGCATTTGTTTATTGACCATGCTAATGTGTAATCGATAGTTTTTGTCTGTTTATCATGTATACTTCGTTCAGTTAATTTCGTGGACTATGATTATCTGATAGTTTCCTTATCTGCTCGTTGTTGACCTGCCATGTTTGCATTTCTGTTTATGTTACGGTTTGATTGGGAAATGGTTCAACTTGTGACGTCTGGCTTGTTAATTTGTTTAGTTGCCCTGCTATGTCTTTAATTCATTTAATTATATCGTTTATACTATATTCCTACTTATTACGTGTGATTGCCATGTGTTGACTGCTGTTAGTACTTCCGCTGTTATGATACTGGTTATGTTTTCAACTAAGGGTTTTGACCTGTGTGAATTGTCATGCTCACTTATTAATTAATTGCTTCCGTTTTCCTGTAGATATCTGTTTGGCTTGTATGTCTTCTGATTTCCTGATTTGATTGTATGACATATATGTTGTATGGATGCAACGCCTGCTATGCTTGCTTATGTTTAAGTTCTTGTATGTCTGGTTTGTATGTGCTTGTTTATAAGTCATCGATGCTTTGATTTGCTTCGTTCTCCTTGTTATATGTGCTTTGGATATCTATATAATTGTGTTCTGCAGGATCTTCATTGACTCATTGTTCTCATTTCGCTGCGACTTTGTTATCCGTTCCCTTTGTTTCATTTTGCATTTCAGATTTTCTTTAGCTTTCATTTTGTTATATCTGTTCACTGAGCTTTTTAAGCTCAGCCGCATTTCTTTTCCTGCGGCAGGTTTTTAGGTTGGAAGATGGGCTTTGATGGGCTGAGAGTTGGATTGTCTGAGTGGACCAACCCTAGATACCTTATTATCTTGGATTTATTTTGATGGGCTACTGTTTGGGATTTCATTTATTTTAGACATATTGGGGTTGTATTTTCGTTGTAAGTCATCTGTTATATGACTTGATATTTATTTTTTGTAAAGCTTCCGCTTGTAAATTTTGTTTGTATGTTCTGATATGACACCAGAATGTGACACGTCTACCCTTGTCGGGTTGGGGTGTTACAATTATGGTATCAGAGCCCAGGTTTCGTCTTGTTGACCTTAGGATTGACCTGTGAGGATTGGGTAGACATTAGGCTTCCGTCTGTTCCGATATTTCCGATTCCTTTTGATTGTCATTCAGTTTTGACTTCGATAATCTTTTGTCTTCACTGTTTTGCTCTTATTCTCTTCGCATTTGATTTTATTATTTGTCTTCGCACATTCGTTTGTCGATCGTTAGATGGAGACTACCCGTGGAGCCGAAGACGATGGTGCCGAACCTGCGTTGCTGCAACAGTCTCTAAGCTGGAGAGGTTCGTGAAGCAGAAGTCGTACCCTACTGCCATGCTGCTGGAGACATTAGGATGCTGCTGGAGGGAGCTGGATGGATCAACCAAAGACGCAAAAGACGGAGACAAGATTCAACCGGTGGCTGAGAAGGTTCATCTACTTCATATGATTTGGGCGCGACTTGTGTTACTCCGATTTGTTTGTCATGCGTTTTGAGGCGGTTTGATATTCTGTTAAGTGATTCTGATCAGTATTTCTTTTCTTGATTTGTTCGGAACTCGGTTTGAATGGTGAAGTTTTATCGTTTGGCATTTGGTTAATATCTCAGTTTTTCTTTTGGATCGTCAGTAATGAGTCATGAGGAACCGTTTCGAGCAAGTTGGTGACCTTCTTCTTGGTGATATGGTAAGTTGTGTGATGTAGTATATGTTGTATGTATGTGATCTGGCCTGTTTTGGTATGTTACTCGCTATCTATTTGTTATCTGTTTTGTTATGATATTGACTATGTGGTTTGTCATGACCCGAGACATAATATGATGACAATAAGGACTTGTTATGTGATGCAAGTATTATGACGCCTGATCAACGTGATAATACCGAGATCATATAATTTGAACTTATTGGAATCATACGACGTCCTGGGAAATGCCTGGGGATGGTACGTGAATGGACTAGGACTTATATCCGTTATCCTTGATCCTCATATTCGTTTGAAATTCTTTACCTCTTTGCGAGATTTTCACCGACATCTTCTATGTGTAAATTTTGGTACGCTTTTGAACTGAAATCGTTATGATCTGTGTGGAACTATGGATTGCTATGTCGGCCTTAAACTTGTACGTCTCCGGGTACTTCCGCAACTTCAAATTTCGAGGACGAAATTTTCTTTTTAGAAAGGAAGAGTTGTAAAACCCAAAAATTTAGGCCATCATTTTTCGAACCAATTTGAATTTACCCTAAGTATGGATTATAAATATAAACTTTACCTTATATTGAAAATTACATTACATAAAACTAATTAAAAGTTATCTATAGCTAATCTTAAGCTATATATATATATATATATATTAAAATAACTTGTATATGTTGGAGTGGTTCAAGTTTGTTATTTTTTTTTTATTTTTATTGATTTATTTTGTTCCATTATGATAAACCGACTTCCACACTTGGTGAGCAAACCACACGTTTTTAAATGAGAAAAGATTAGAGCAAATAACTTTGAAAATTAGAAGATCATGATGTCCCTACTTTCTCTCATTCTAAAAAACGGAAATTCCTTATTTTATCCCACCCCATGCGTTTTTTTTTTCTAAAACCGTATATCTCACATATATCCATCACCCTCTTCACCAAAAAACCCTAGAAAATAATGGAGAGGCGGCAGCTTGTTCTTTTGATCTTCGAATGGTACAAAGGTGGTACAAAGGAGACTCAATAAGGTGGTATTGATCGTGGTGATACCGGTGAAGGAGGTTTTGGCTATGCGTTCTCGATTCGTTATTTTGATCCGTTTGAACTCGTTTGGAGGTACCCCCTTTTCATCCTTGTGATCTATATAAATATGTAACATGAAAACATGCAAACAACCATAGAACTTTATACGCTTTGTGATCGTTTCGTGTCGCGACCTTGTGTGTTGTTATGATGTTTTTATTTCAGCCTTTTGTGTCGATCAGTAAACCAACCAAGCAAGCTATAGAATTGACTTTCATTCGTATGCATGTTCCTTGTTAAAAGTTGTATAGTCGAGTGTGCGTGCATGGGTGCTGTGTCATAAATGAGTCGTTGAGTTGTAGCATCGTTTTTTCTTCATTGGCTCCGAAGGTATTCGTCTCATAACCATTTCGTTTCTTTTTTTTCTTTTGCACGAATATTTGTTTAGCATGCCACGTAAAATGATGATTCGTCTTTTCAAGTTTGAGTTCTCGTACGTTGCATATTGGAGGGCTATATGTGTTTACGTTTCGAATGGTTGAGTCTCGGAATCGAAATTTGGCACGCTGTGTATGTAATAAGTGTGTTGAGTGCATGTGTGTACTAATGCATGTAAATGTATAAGGTAGATTTAACACATTTGAACTAGCCTCATGCATGATTTTCGTTTACCACTGAATCAGAATTTGAGTTGTGTAGGCGTGAGTGGGCTTGGGGGCAAGTGGGCCTCGGTATACATAATAAAACATGTAACATATTTTCGTTTGGTGCTATGTTTTATTATTTCGACATGATTAATAACGGGGGAAATTTATTATGTTTCCGAGTTTGGTCCTCGCTCGCATTTCGACATCACATTATACGGGAAACATTTAAGAAATATGTGTCGTTAGATAATATGATCAACCATTAAAAACACGTTAAGAAATAAAACCAAATATTTAAACCCGTTTCGACATTAAGTGGACTTATGTATATATGCGATCATTAATTCGTGTAGATTCGTTGGAGAAGGAGTAATTCCTGATACTTGTGTTTCTGATATGAATTTCATTCGCGGTTTGAGGTACAGATATTCTATCCCTTTTCAGTAGGGGTTTCTTATGATTTTCTGATCCTTCGACTTTGTTTCGCTTATGATATTTTATTGCTATTGAATCTTTGCCTTGCTATTGACCCCTCTGTTATTGAATCACTGTACTGAACTTCCGTTATTGAACCCTTTGCAACTGAACTGTTGCTATTGACCTGTGCTATTGAACCTATGATATTGAACGTTTGATATTGAACTGTTGCTACTGAACTTTGATATTGAACTGTTGCTACTGAACTTTGATATTGGACTGTTGCTATGAACCTCTGAATTGTGAACCATTGATATTGAACCTTTGATTGTGAGGACCTATATATTGCTACACTTTGATCCTTTGTTTGACCCTTCAGATTGATACCCGAGCCATTAACTAGGCATGGGGGTTCCATGTCCGTGTCATTGATGCACCAATGGCATGACTTTAGTGTGGTTGAGTGATGTTCCACACCGTCCCTATTTTGTATTGATTATGCGCGCTTCGGATATATTGTATGGCCACTATTGTTTTGCAGGGGCTTATGGATGCATCCTAGATTTGTATTGTATTGATATTGATATATTGTTTTGGTGATGCGGTGCGTGTGTGCAATACACCCCCTCACATTTTGGGAGCTAGCTACTCCACTGGTTACTGAGGTCTCCCCTCATATTGGTTTGGAATTCCGAGGTCACCCCTCCGAATACAATGGTTACTATTGGTTACTTGGCTGCTATTGCCACTATTGATATGGTTTGTTTTGTTGGCTCGGGATAGATTTCTGACAACCCTTACACTTTTGATATACCTATATTGCACCTTCTGGACTCCCCACTGCACCATATTATGAATTGACTGTCCTTTACCCAATACCCTTATATGACTCACTCTACTACCAAGATATATATGTTCCATTGCTTTGATCTGTTACACTCTCATTCCATTACTTCAGACTATCGATCCATTCACGTACCGGGTTATTATATGTTTATTGGATTGTTTATGCTATTTACGTTTTATGTGACTACTGATTATCCTGCTATGATGTGATTAATATGCGGTTATCTGAGTTACCTGTTTTCATCTGATGATATGTGATCTCATTGTTATGTGAACCTTTGCATTTGTTTATTGACCATGCTAATGTGTAATCGATAGTTTTTGTCTGTTTATCATGTATACTTCGTTCAGTTAATTTCGTGGACTATGATTATCTGATAGTTTCCTTATCTGCTTGTTGTTGACCTGCCATGTTTGCATTTCTGTTTATGTTACGGTTTGATTGGGAAATGGTTCAACTTGTGACGTCTGGCTTGTTAATTTGTTTAGTTGCCCTGCTATGTCTTTAATTCATTTAATTATATCGTTTATACTATATTCCTACTTATTACGTGTGATTGCCATGTGTTGACTGCTGTTAGTACTTCCGCTGTTATGATACTGGTTATGTTTTCAACTAAGGGTTTTGACCTGTGTGAATTGTCATGCTCACTTATTAATTAATTGCTTCCGTTTTCCTGTAGATATCTGTTTGGCTTGTATGTCTTCTGATTTCCTGATTTGATTGTATGACATATATGTTGTATGGATGCAACGCCTGCTATGCTTGCTTATGTTTCAGTTCTTGTATGTCTGGTTTGTATGTGCTTTTTTATATGTCATCGATGCTTTGCTTTGCTTCGTTCTCCTTGTTATATGTGCTTTGGATATCTATATAATTGTGTTCTGCAGGATCTTCATTGACTCATTGTTCTCATTTCGCTGCGACTTTGTTATCCGTTCCCTTTGTTTCATTTTGCATTTCAGATTTTCTTTAGCTTTCATTTTGTTATATCTGTTCACTGAGCTTTTTAAGCTCAGCCGCATTTCTTTTCCTTCGGCAGGTTTTTAGGTTGGAAGATGGGCTTTGATGGGATGAGAGTTGGATTGTCTGAGTGGACCAACCCTAGATACCTTATTATCTTGGATTTATTTTGATGGGCTACTGTTTGGGATTTCATTTATTTTAGACATATTGGGGTTGTATTTTCGTTGTAAGTCATCTGTTATATGACTTGATATTTATTTTTTGTAAAGCTTCCGCTTGTAAATTTTGTTTGTATGTTCTGATATGACATCAGAATGTGACACGTCTACCCTTGTCGGGTTGGGGTGTTACATACGATGTCTGCAATGCTTGCTTATGTTTCAGTACTTGTATGCCTGGCTTGCACGTGCTTGTATATATGTCATTGATGCTTTGCTTTGCTTCATTCTCCTTGTTATCTGTTCTTTGGATATCTGTATAATTGTGTTCTGCAGGATCCTCATTGACTCATTGTTTCCTTTCCGTTGTAACCTTGCTATTGTTCCTTTACTTCGTTTCGTATTTCTGCTTTTGTTTAGCTTTCGTTTTGTTATATCTGTTCACTGGGCTTTTTAAGCTCAGCCGCATTTCTTTTCCTGCGGCAGGTTTTTAGGTTTGAAGATGGGTTCGATGGGCTGAGAGTTAGAGTATCTTAGTGGACCAACCCTAGTACCTTAGCACTTATGGACTTGCTTTGAAGAGTTTTGTTTTGAGATTTCTTTCATTTTTTTGGATATTGTATTTTCCTCGTCAGACAATTGTTTATATGATTTGAAACTTCATTTTTAAGGTTTTCGTTTGTAATTATTTTAATTGTATGTTCTGATATGACACCAGAATGTGACACTTCTACCCTTGTCGGGTTGGGGTGTTACACTCGCACTCCAGTGAACACACAACAACAACCTTCATCATCTTCCACTTACAACAACTTGCAACAATACATTCCACAACCACAAGATGTTATCCCTCAACAACAATTCTATCCACCAGAACAACACGTCATTCAACAACAACAGTATCCACAATACTAGGAGGCAGGAATCACTGACCTTGAAGCTGAACAAACAGAGGCTTTGTCAAATGCATTTGCTTATTTGACTAAAGTATTCAAATGATGCTATTCCACACCAACTAACAACAACCAAAGGATTTCATCTAACACTCAAAACAGGAAAATTGCACAGCCGGGTTTGAATATGAGTCAACAAGGACAAATGGTTGGAGTTATTGGGAATCCACAGGGATATGCTACTGGATTTCACATGGGTAATCCGGCGGTTTCGTATCATGGTAATCAGTTGGGTAAGAATGTTGGAAATCAGATGGGTCAGAATGTTGGGAATAGAGCAGTGGGTAATCATAATGGGAATGTTGCAGCTCTAGTCGTTGGGAATTATGGAAATGTGAATCAGGCTAATCGGGTTACGTGTTAAAACTGTCAAGGAGTGGGTCACATTGCAAGGAATTGTCCTACTAAGCCGAAAAAGAAGGATTCTACGTATCTTCAAAAAGCATTGCTATTGGCATAAAAGTCAGAAGCAGGGATCGAGTGCTGAGGAACATGACTTTATAGCTATTATGGATGAAATGGAAGAATGAGAAGATATCAATGCAAACTGCATCTTCATGGCACATCTTAAGGAGGCTAAGTACGACACTGACTCTGACACACCTCCTGTTTATGACGCCAATGCAGTCTCTGAGGTACCAATCATCAATCCATGTTATAACAATGTCATATTTGATGTGTTTACTCATGACGAACAGCATTCTGTGACACCAGCACCTACTTATGATACATACCTAGAAAATCCGAGTAGTAGTAATATTAACTCTGAACCTCCAGATGTGGATCCTAGTGGAGGCTGTGTGGCACAAAATACTGAGACTGATAAGGAAACACGTGCCTTATTTGAATAATTGATTAATAATTGTGGCATTGAAATTGAGAAAGTGAAAAAGGTCAATCGTGATGTTAAGGCCGCGAATGATAAATTGACCGCTGAGCTTGAGAGGTACAAGGAGAACGCAAAAGCTTTTGAATTTCACAAAAACAAAGAGTCAAAATTAGAAATTGGTTATCGAAATTCCGTTTTAAGAGAAAAACAATTACAAATCAAGTATGACACACTTGATGTTAATTTGAGCTTGAAAATAAAATCTTTAAACGAGGAAATTTCTAATATTTAAAACCAACTTTCTAAACAAAAAGAAACTTATTCTGATCTTGAAAAAGAGAAGAAAAAGTTGATCACTGATTTTTCAAAACGAGATAATTCTCTTCTTAATGAAATTCTTGAGAAAAATGAAAATATCAACAAATTGGAAAATTTGCTTGTTACAACGGGTCATTCAGCTCAAACAGTCAATATGTTAACAAATCAAACGAATCCGTATTTTCATACAACTCAAAAAATGGCTCTTGGTAACAAAACTCCTTGTGCACTCAAGAAAGCTCAGAAAGAACATAATGTTTTGTATAATGGAAAAGCTTTGTTAGATAAACATGAACCCGTAAAAGTTCGTGATTCTCGTGAAACGTTAGAACTCATTGATGAGAGTAGATAAAAAATGTAACAAAATAACATAGAAATAAAACCAATCGATTACAACAAACTTCACAAAATTTCTAGAATTAAATTTGTTCCTCAAAAAGAAAAGTCAAAGTTTTTCATAACACCCTGTGTTTCAAACAAACTGTCAAAAACAGTTTCAAAACCAATTGTTGTTTCAAAATCATTTTCGAACATGGAACAAATGTCTTCAAATAATCCTTTTAACACAAGTGATGCTAGAAGCATGTTAGATGACATTAAAACTAGAATTGGGAAACTTCAACAGATTGTTAAATCTAAAATCAATATCATTACTAACAACTAGTTTTCTAGTTTTGATGACAAAATGAAAAAGGGTTTTGAAACTCAAATTGCCACTCCGCTAAATAACATCAGTGCCAGGGTAATTCATTTTGAACAAGAATATTTAAAAGAAACAAGTGACTTTGTCAAGGACCATAAATCCCTTGTAAAGAAAGCTAATGAATGTTTTTAACACATCAAAGTTTTAGAAAATTTAAATGATTCTCTCTTCGAAGATGTTATAACCATTGATATCATGTCCATTGTTTTACAAACATATTATGTTGAAGACCACAAAAGACTCCAGTCTGAGACCTCCGTAATTGTTTCAAAATATGAAAAAGCTATTAAAAAACTTGAAAAAGAAAATATATCATATTTTAAACAACTTGATCGAAAAACTGAGGAATTCAAGTATGAAAAATTGTTGTATGAGCGTACCTACATGAACATGAAAGAGCAAAATGATCTTTTGAGGGCTCAGCTGGAATGTCAAAAAGGAAAGGTTGTGGATACTAAGATTGCATAACCATTGACTGAGGAGAAAGCAAATGTTCCCAAACCGGTTTTTAAACCAAAAATGTCTATTTCTTAGCCTCCTCCAAAAGTCAATGAGAAAAATGATTTGTCAAAACCAGTCACTCCACCTGCCTTACCAAAGCAAAAAGAAAAGATTGTTGAAAATAAAAAAGCGGTTATCGAGAACCCAATAGTTTTAGCACCTGGCCTTTTTAGGATGAGTACAACTAATGCGTTTGCCTCCACATCTAAACCATATGGAACAAACGACATAAGTTTAAACAAGCACTCTAAAGAGACTAGGAAAGCCGAAACCACTTCTCTTGATAAAAAAGTGAATCCTAACGTGTGTGCCTTACCTTTTACAGGATTAGAAAGCACCTCTAGGAGCAGCAGACTAAAGCCTAAGAGCAATACTAGGAACAATAGAGTCTCTCCTGCCTCTAAGAGTAGTACCCTGAATAAAGAGAAGAAAGTAGAAGAACACCCTAGGAATTTACCGCTTTTTAATAAGAAAGATATTTCATCTGAATGTAATGAACCTATGAAACTTGCTTTGTTTAATGAATGTGTTGAATATTTTTGTGTAACTTGCAAGAAATCTTTAATTAATGTTCAAGATGATTATGTTTCTAAGAATGTGAATGATCAGCCTGTTCAGAAGAACATTCCAAAAAGAACTTATGCTAAACCTATAGGAAGTCTAGTTGCAAGATTTAGGTCTTACACTATAGATAAGAAGTATAGTTTTTCCTTTAGGGATGGTATTTGGAAACCTACAGGAAGAATGTTCATAATCGAGAATGGTCGAATGAATGCTAAACCAGTATACCCAGTAGAAACCTTCTATGAGTGTGATATGGATTTTACCTCTAACCCAAAGGAACCAAAATCAAAACGGTTTCTAAAAAATTCTTCTTCTGTTCTTGGAAGGTTATCGAAATATGTCTTTGGATCGTTGACTCGGGGTTGCTCCAAGCACATGATCGGGAATCAGAAGCTGCTGATCAATTTCGTCTGAATATTCATGGGAACCGTACGCTTTGGAAATGATCATGTAGCAGCTATCATGGGTTATGGAGATCTACTTTTTGGAAATTATTTGATCACTCGGGTTTACTATGTCGAAAGGTTGGGGCATAATTTGTTTTTAGTCGGGCAGTTTTGTGATGCAGATTTAGAGGTTGCATTTAGGAGAAATGCATGCTTCGTTCGAAACTTGGATGGCATTGATCTCTTAACTGGGAATTGTGACACAAACTTGTATGCTATCAACATAAACCAAATGGCATCTTCATGTCTTATGACATGAGCATCGGGAACAAAGTACTGGTTGTGGCATAGAAGATTATCCTATCCCAATTTCGACAAAATCAACAAACTTGCCAAAGACAACATCGTCAACGGACTTCCCAAGTTCAAATACACCAAGGATCCCTTATGTCCATCATGCGAACAAGGAAAAAGCAAAAAAGCATCATATAAACCCAAATCCGTACCTAGTTCAGATGCAAAGTTGCATATGTTGCACATGGACTTATGTGGCCCAATGAGAGTTGAAAGCATAAACAGGAGAAAGTATATTCCTGTTATCGTCGATGATTATTCAAGATATACATGGGTTAAGTTTCTGAGGTCAAAAGACGAAGCACCAGGCATCATCATCCCTTTTTTGAAGCGTATTTAAGTACTCCTTCAAGCTCCAGTAAGGGTAGTAAGAACAGACAATGGCACAGAATTTACTAATCAAGAGTTAAGATCTTATTTTGAACATGTTGGAATCACACATCAGAAATCAGTTGTTAGAACTCCAAAGAAAAATGGGGTAGTTGAAAAAAGAAATCGAACTCTTGTGGAAGCTGCTCGCACAATGCTAATTTATTCTAGTGCATCGTTACTTTTATGGGCTGATGCTATTGCCACTGCTTTTTTCACTCAGAACCGATCCCTAATCCATCCACAATTCAATAAAACCCCCTATGAACATGTGAACAACAGAAAACCTGATATCTCTTACCTTTACGTGTTTGGCGCTTTGTGCTATCCGACGAATGACAGAGAAGATCTAGGTAAACTGAAAGCTAAAGGTGATATTGGAATCTTCATTTTATACTCAGATAACTCGAGGGCATTCAGGGTGTATAACAAAAGAACTAGGAAGATAATGGAGACGATGAATGTGAATTTTGATGAACTTTCACAGATGGCTTCTGAGAGACTCGCTCTAGAACCCGCGCTTAATTCGATGGCTTCTAATCAAAACAGATTAGGACCCGAACCTAACCCGCAGACTTCTGGATACATCAGTTCCGGACTCGTACCCCAAAGAGCTCCATCAACTTCGTTTGACAAACCTTCAGAACAAGAATGGGAGAATTTCTTCAAGTTAATGTTTGATGAATACTATGGTGGAACTTCGACAAATGCATCAAACCATCATTCCGCTGCACCCGCTCAAAATCATCATCCACCACCACCAACAGAAGATGCATCTACCATAGTCGAAACCAATGCTCCAATTCCATCAATGTCATCTACATCTACTCCAGTTCTTGAAACCGTTCAACCAACAGTTGATGAGCAAAACCAAAACATATCATTTCAAGAAGAACCTACACAAAACTGATAACACTACACGCGTCGTTCGGGGTCAAAGGAACTTCCTTTTCATCGAGCAAGTTTTTCAACACCCTAGGCAGTGAACCTAATCGTTGTAGTGTAGTATTAGGGTAAGCCACGGGAATTGATATCCTTCAGTTTCAGCAGCTTGAGTGTCTCGATTCTTGACTTTGGCCATTTTCTTCGTATATTCATGCCTTTTCGTCCAAATAAGTGTCATTCCAGCAATTTGCCTTGAAGATACCCAAAAAGTGAAAATGAACGATATTAAGTAATAACGAATACAAAATCGATCAAATAAGGGCTTAAACGACCCCTAAAAAAGGTACATTTTAAAACCTTATCAAATATCCCTACACTTGGTATTTGCTTATCCTCAAGCAAATGTGCTTTTAGCCAATCAATTTATAAGTTAGAGGTCATGAAGAATTAGTTTAGAACGATTCACTACACATTTAAGCCCCGCAAAAGTCATAACAAGCACGGAATTTACATACTAGCACCTCACATGGGGTGTTTGGATACTCACATCTCTCGGGTGTATATGAAGTATAACAAAATGGAAATGGAAGATAAACACTCATTAACCGGACCTAGTACATAGATTACCATAGGCTTGAGACTAGATCAAACCTCCATCGCTTTGGCATAAGCACCTAGGAAAGACTATCCAAGAGGTCTTTTAAAGGGTTGTAATGTTAGGCGTACGGTAGGGAAAGAAAGGGTTTGGTGGGATAGGTTATTTAGAGGTGGCAAGTAAAAAATCTTTATGTTACAAGCATGAGAAGAATGGCGTTGCTAAGCCAAGACTCGACACTCTAGACTCTAGATAACTGAAGCAAACAAACATAAATTATAGATAGATGTAGGATGGTAGCCCGTATGTTTTTTTTTCATTTTTTTTTCAACAATTTTTTTTTTTTTTCTTTTTCTCATTTTTTTTTCATTCATACACTTTTACTCTACCATCCTTTACGATAACATCAAAATGATAGGGATTTATAGCACATCCCTACACTTGATTTTTTATTACTCTAACACTAATTTGACCCGAATTGAAAAGATCAAAACACTTGGAGTACATTATTATGAAAATAATAGGAATTTGAATTTAACGTTCCCTTCCCGTCATCTCATAAAATTTAACTTTTTCCATGAGTCCCAATCGTCCCAAAACTGTGTACAAAGGATATGACTCGACTTAGCAACTTATGCAAGCAACAAGATAATTGAACTAAGGGTTAAGTGTGATAACAATAATGCACTAAAAGTGAGTGCATACAAGGTAGGCTACGGCGATTTGGGTGTACATTTGGGGGTGGATTGTAAACAATGCTCTTCATTGATATTCCAGAAAACCGAAACATCACGAGAACTGCGAAAAGGATAGGCTCTGAGGGGTTAACTAGGGGTATCGTGTACTAAAGATAATTACAACGCAAAGGTGTGGGGGAATTACTCAACCGATGTGGAAGAAGTAATTATATTACGGGTATCAAACAAGGGTTATCCTAATGCCTCTTATCATTTAGTTATTCCTAACTACACAAGTGTAGTCTTACTAGCGATCTCGGGATGCATCACAAAACAAGTTCTAGAATCTATTATACTACCGGTACACTCTCTAAGCATTAAAGTGGAATGCTTTAATTCCTACAAATCTAAGGGCGATCCTCACATTTTGGGTGGAATTTAAGTGGTAAAGGGTTTCGGGCTAGTCATATAACTTCCTATCCATGAGATGCTTTATTAAGACTAATGGCCCACTCCTATATGTCATGGAAAATTTTAAATTTGGTGCCAAAATTATCCTAACCGATATTTCTCATGGTTTGTTACACAAATGCAATTGGACAAAGCAAATAATCAAGGATAAGCATAGTTTCAAAGTTCTCATTTTATTTTCCCTCCCTACACTTAAACTGAACATTGTCCCCAATGTTCCGCGAAAGTATCAAAGTTATGATAATGGAAGGTAGTTAAAAACAAAAGAAACTAGTACTCCCCGGATTAGCTGTAAAGTGGTGGTTACATCTTTCTTCAAGAAGAATGTTTGCGTGAAAAGCTCCTTCCAATCTTATGTATCTTCTTCTTGGTAAATTAAACCTGCACACTTGAAGAAAACAAACGAAACCTTCGCGTAAAATTGGCAGTAACAATATATATAGGACTCTACTAAACTAAGATATAATGCTTGTGGAATGGATGTTTACAGATTTTCTAGAAAATTAAGACCTGGAAAATTCCAAAAATTTACAAGTAGCTCAGAAAACGAGAAAAAGTAATCAGTTGTTTCTGCTCCTTCCTGACGCCGTCAGGTTGCGATCCTGACGCCGTCAGGTTATCCTAACAGAAACTGGTCTGCGATTTTCTGAAAAAAATTCTGGAAATTTACATCTTTAGAATATGGAAAAGTTTCCTGCAAAACATCCATTATGACTCGATACAAGCATTTGATTCGAACAAACACACATGTATATCTTTTAATTAATTGTAATTCTCATGTTTACGTTTCTTTTGAAAACGTGTGTAATCCTCTCTACACTTATCCCTTATGTAAAATACCTTTATATGTAATTAAGACGAGGTTAAAGACAAAATAAAGCATTTTTACAAATTTAAACATGAGAATAAACAATCAATAAAAGATATACGACACAAACAAGCAAACAATTAAGCATGGGTTGCCTCCTACGAAGCGCTTTTCTTTATTTATGAGTCTTATAAGTAAGCCTATCCTCTAGAATGTCATAAGGGTCAAACTTATCATTTAAGTTCCTAGTAGTATGTTTGGTTCGATATGCCTTTTCAAATTTCTCTCCATCGGGGTCATAGATTGTTATCCTAATGTGCCACTCTCCATTACCATCACTAGGCGGTCTATCCCAATCCCACTTATGTTTAGGCTTATCGCTCTCAACTTTCCACTTATTCATGACAAGGTTGACGGGCAAGCTTCCTAGGAACTCGGTCATCTTCCTAAATACTAAGGCGTCCTCGAACGGGTTCACTTCCATGTCCCTAGCCATTTGTTTTTCATGGAAAGTTGCTTTACTAGCAAAGGCTTCATCTAGGTAAAAAGGTCGTTGGGGACCTATGAAGTTCTTATCAATCCAAGGTCCGTATCTAGATGGTGCTCTATCCAACCTAATCTCATGGGGGATTTCCTCTTCTTTGTAGTAAGTATGCTTTTTGACATCGTAAATTGACCTAGCACTCCCTTCTCTTACCACTATTTTGGACATCTTACAATCAATGATGGCACTAGCGGTAGCTAAGAATTCTCTTCCTACTAGCAATGGGCATGTCGGGTCCTTATTCATGTCTAGCACATGGAAATCCGCCAAAAGAGTCAACTCTCCTACGTGTACTACCATGTCTTTTATTATCCCTACCGGATATGCAATACTATTGTCCGCTAGACCTAAGATGGTTTTCATTGGTTCTATCTTACCTAAGTTAAGGCTTCTATGGAGAGACAACGGAACAAGATTGATGCATGATCCTAAATCGGCTAGAGCATCGAGAGGTTTGGAAGTTCCAAGCCTACACGGAAGAGTAAATAGCCCGGGATCGTCTAACTTTTTAGGCAGATTATTTTGCACAAAAGCGGACCCATGTTTTCCAAGTCTAAGTTCTAGCTCATATTTTTCTTTTAAAGCATTATAATAAGGTGCATGAGCTAAGACTTCAAGAACCGGTTTTTCTTGATGGAGTTCCTTGTACTCCTCCTCTAGATTAGGTTTAGGTTCTTGGTTGATGGGTTTCTCAAGAGTAGGCTCTACCAATGGTGCGGGACCTTGGTACCTTATTTTGGATTGCTTGAAACTCTTGTTGATAGCATTTACCGAGTGAACCGTTGGGTGTGAGGGGCATGGGCGCGCACTCTCCCATGGTGAACAAGAACATGAAGTCGATGAAATCGAACTCACTTAATTTTCCGGTCATTAAAGGCTTTTAAGAGGGCATCAAGCTTGTTTGTCATCTTGCCTTGTCGTTGCTTAAAATCGGCTTCAAGCTTAGTTAATCGAGTTTCTTGAGATGACATGAATCTAGATGCAATTGCCTCAAGACTAGTGGGGTTCCCGGTGTTTGGAGGGTTGAATTTATTAGGTGGACTAGATGAGCTTTGGGGTGTGCTTGAATTTTGGTTCCACTTAAGGTTAGGGTGATTTCTCCATGAGGGGTTGTAAGAGTTTCCTAAGTTGTTTTGTTCGGACTTGAAAGTGTACCACTTCTCTCCCGCCCCGTCGGTACGTGTGGAGGCGAAGTCCGCAAAAGCTTGTTCGGGGAGTCTTGTGCAATCACTAGTGTCATGGGGACCACTACATAACTCACAAGATAGAGTGATTTTATTCACTTGATGTGAAGACTTAGGATTTTCGTAGGAGCTCATTAGGAATTTAACTTGATCTTCAAGCTCGAGCATCCTACGGTCGGAAGATTGTGAGTCAATGGGAGGCAAGGAGATTGCCTTAACGGTTTTGGGCAACTCACGGGGGGTCATTCCAACTTTCGTTGTCATAGAGAGCAAGGTCCTCTATTATACCCCATGATTCTTCCGTGGTGAGATCACTAAGTTTTCCACCGGCCGCTTGGTCAATGGATCGCTTAGTGGGGAAGTTGACATGATCATAGAAGAGTTGGACTTGAAGCCAAAGATCAATGCCATGATGAGGGACTCTATGGAGTAAGTCCTTGAATCGAGTCCATGCTTCGTAGAGAGATTCACCTTGACGTTGTTGAAACATCAAGATATCATTCCTAAGCTTAGTGGTTCTCCCAGTGGGAAAAATTGAGCAAGGAAGTGAGAGGTGAGATCATCCCAACTTGAGATGGAGCCGGCGGGAAGTCGCTCAAGCCAATTACTAGCTTGGTCCCGTAGAGAGAATTGGAAGAGACGCAGACGCGTGGTCTCCCAAGTAGTAGCATCGACGTCGATGGAATCGACAATTTTAAGGAAATCCTTAAGATGCTGATTAGGATCTTCGGAATGAAGTCCATGGAATGCACATCTGTTTTGCACCAACCGGATCATGTCGGATCGCAGGGCCGTAGTTTGGGCTTGGTCGGGAAGCTCAATGGTGTTCCTATAGCCTAGGTGGCTTGCTCTCGAGTATTCACCAAGAGTACGGACTCTTGGCGGGTCATTTGGTTGTGGGTTGATGAGTGGTGGTTGGTTATCACCTTCCATGATGAAAAGTGATGGGGTTACTAACAAAGGTCACAAAGAAGGGGGGGATAGACTACGAGGAAGCTAAAAATGGGAAAAAAGCTTACTTGATAGGAATCAAGCAAGGAAACCTAAACGAGGTGGACTCCTAACTAGCTATTCTATTCCCCGGCAGCGGCGCCAAAAACTTGATAACGTTACACGCGTCGTTCGGGGTCAAAGGAACTTCCTTTTCATCGAGCAAGTTTTTCAACACCCTAGGCAGTGAACCTAATCGTTGTAGTGTAGTATTAAGGTAAGCCACGGGAATTGATATCATTCTCTAAGTGAATAGGAATGCTAGTGAGAAGTTACTACGCTAAGGTTGGGGTTGAGGAAGATTATTTTTTATCTTTTTATGTTTTTTTTAGGAAATGGAAAGGTACGAATCTCGGGGTTTGGATTTGGGGGGTTGGTATTTCTACCGATTACTTCTACTTATCTAATTATCTAAACTAAGGTGAGGGTAGTCTATGTCTATTGTTGTGTGCTCGTATGATAGTTAAAAATGTATTTGCTTAGGCTTTATTACTCCCTAGTTATCTCCTATTGGTGGTTGAATTGTCAAGTCCTTATTCTTAATTGCGTTATGTCTCTAAAGTCGTAGGGTATGCGTTTATCCCTAACTCTTTGAAGCTATCAAAGGTTAATGACTGCAAAATCTCTAGGCTTTATAAACTTTAACTCTAAGGTATTCTTTGGATGACTAGCCTACAATTACTCTAGGCGACTATAAACTAAGGTTCATCAAAGATTAATCAAGCATTACAACAACAACGAATGACCTATCGTAATACTAGGTCAATCACAATTAAGATAAGAGACAACCAATCAATATTCAATAACTAAGTTTCATATTACCTAAGAAAACACACAAGTAAATTAGCCGGACATGGGGAACATGCAAGCATACACACAATCAAAGGAAGACATAATTAAATTAATGAAGTAAAACAGTTATCTTGATGTAAGATAGGGTATGGAACCCTAAAATACTGTACAAGACATCCTTGGTTCGGTTTAGGATTTTACTCCAAAAGACTACACACTGAAAACTAAAAAATTCGGATTATATATATAAGATTACAGATGCGACGGCGTCACCCTTTAATTTGTGACGCCGTCGGGTCGCCGTTATTAGGGTTTCGTCTTGGCCACGTTATCATTGTGACGGCGTCACCTTATGTCCGTGACGCCGTCGCCTTGAGTCTCTGACGCAGTCTGGATCAAATCTAGGCCGTCTGAGCTGCGACGCCCTACTCTTTTAAAACCTGATGCCGTCACTTGAAAATAAGCAATTTGGCTACTGTATTATCACAAAACATCTTCCGACGGCGTCACAGGTATAACCTGACGCCGTCCCCTTCAGTTTCAGAAGCTTGAGTGTCTCGATTCTTGACTTTGGCCATTTTCTTCGTATATTCATGACTTTTTGTCCGAATAAGTGTCATTCCAGCAATTTGCCTTCAAGATACCCAAAAAGTGAAAAGGAACGATATTAAGTAATAATGGATACAAAAGTGATCAAATAAGGGCTTAAACGACCCCTCAAAAAGGTACATTTTAAAACCTTATCAAAAACCAAAATAATGCAACGTTGGATGAAGACGTATTCGAAAACCCATTTGCAACTTAATCAGCTGAATCATCTTCAAGCCTACGAGAACCATCTAACTCGCATACGTTAAACCAACGGTATCCTTCTACTCTGAAGTGGACAAAAAACCATCCAATTGAACAAGTTATTAGTGAACATTCAAGGCCAATTCAGACGAGATGCCAACTTGCCACAGACTGCGACTTGTGCATTTACCTTTGCTCAATTAGCAATAATGAACCAAAGAACATTCGGGAGGCAATGGCAGAAAACGCTTGGATAGAAGCGATGCAGGAGGAACTTCTCCAATATCGTCTACATGACTCTTGGGATCTGGTTCCAAGACTAATTGACATTCGAGTCATTGATCTCAAATGGTTATGGAAGAACAAAAAGGAGGAAGAAATGACTTTAATTCGCAACAAAGCTCGTCTCATGGCCAAAGGATACAGACAGGAAGATGGAATAGATTTTGAAGAGTCATTCGCGCTGGTAGCCAGACTTGAGGCAGTCAGGATATTCTTAGCCTATGTAGCTTACAAAAACATCACGGTTTATCAGATAGACATCAAGACTGTGTTCTTGAATGGAAATCTTAAAGAAGAAGTGTATGTGAGTCAGCCAGAAGGCTTCATTGACATGGAACATCCAGACTACGTCTACAAACTCAAAAAGGCAATCTATGATTTGAAACAAGCTCCCAGAGCGTGGTATGACGAACTGTCCTCTTTCTTGATCAAAATTAATTTCACCAAAGGAACTGTTGATCCTACCTTGTTTACTCGAATATACAACAATGACATTTTGATTGTTCAGATTTACGTAGACGACATTATTTTTGGGTCCACCAATCCGAATCTTTCCAAACATTTTGAAAATCTCATGAAAAGCAAATTTGAAATGTCCGTGATGGGGGAACTAAAATTTTTTCTTGGTTTACAAATACATCAATCCCCTCGTGGTATTTTCATTAATCAATCTAAATATACAACTGAGATTTTGAAAAATCATGGTATGGATAATTGTGATTAGGTCGGTACACCAATAGTAACTTCATCAAAAGTTAGAGCCGATTTATTTTAGAAACCTATCGATCCGAAGAAATATCAGAGCATGATTGGTTCTCTCATGTACCTCACTGCTAGTCGACCCAATATTCATTTTGTTGTTTGCTTAGTAGCACGGTTTCAGGCAAAGCCTACCGAACTACACCTCAAAGAGGTTAAAAGGATCTTTCGGTACCTAAAGAAATCCATTCACATGGGACTTTGGTATCCGAAGGAATCTGGATTTGATCTAATTGCCTTTTCAGATGCATACCATGCAGGTGATCAAGTTACAACAAAAAGTACATCAGGAGGAGCACAATTTTTGGGTGAAAAGTTAGTAAGCTGGTGTTCAAAGAAACAAGATTGTACTGCACTTTCAATCGTTGAAGCTGAGTATGTGTCTCTATCTGCGTGTTGTGCTCAAGTTCTATGGATGAGAACACAACTCACAGATTATGGCTTTACTTTCGATAAAATACCTATGTATTGTGACTCAAAAAGTGCCATAGCCATATCGTGCAATCCTGTTCATCATTCAAAGACCAAGCATATCAGAGTCAGCTACCACTTCATAAAAGAGCACGTAGAAGAAGGTACTGTTGAATTATTTTTCGTGAAGACAGATTACCAACTCGCCGATCTATTTACTAAAGCCCTTCCAAAAGAACGGTTTGATGACTTTGTTCGGCGAATTGGAATGCGAAGCCTAACCCTGAGGAGTTAGAACGTCTTCTCGAATCTTCTTGAAAATGATTTCCAAAAAGCTTTGCTGTAAATATTTTTGAAAAACCAAATACAAAATTTGAAAAACCAACAAAAGCAAAATAGAAAAATAGAAAACTTTCAAAAAATACAAAAACAATATAAAATCAAAAACCCAAAAATATTCTTCTCACGACAAGTCTCTCGTATAATCGATATTCTGTACGTTTCTAGAAATGTCATTCAACAATGATACGGACATGTACATGTCGTTTCTTAAAATTTCTTCAAAAATGGCTTTCGTATACTTCTGTACGAAACCCGGACAAAAATAATGACTTTTTATTATTTCAAATCAAAACTCGTGTTTCTAAAGAAAATCTCTAGTGTACGCTTCAGTGCACTACATTTAAAACTGGTGAGAAATCATCATCATCTTGAGCACCTATTCCAGATTTTTCAAAATATTTCAAAATATTTTGTGCTCAAGATAACTCCCTCCAAAACCCTTTATTGAATATGATTTATTAAAGGGGGAGTATAAAACCAAAACGTTCCAATTTCATGCTAAAATCAAATTCGTTTGTCTCCCCAAAAGATTTTAAAAATGTTGTTTAATCCGTTGATATAAAAAATATCACGAATGTGCTATTTTTGAGTGGGAGAAGACGTGATCAAAATGTGATCAAAAATTTTTAATGATCGTTGTTTGAATCTCCAAAGAGCTCGACTCAATCGTAACCAATGAATTGACGAGAAATCAAAGTCAGGAAATGTACCATCTCGAGAAACTTTCTATGGACTTGACCCGGACGGGTAATAATTTCAAGCTAGTTCACTAGTGATGTAAACGTGTCTCAAATAGGTCTTGTTCATTGAAAGTTTATCAATTCAAAAAGTGCGAACTTTACCCTCACTGTGCAGATTTAAGTTAAAACAATATAAGCACATGTGATGGGGGAGTGTTTCTGAAAATATAAAACTCTCAAGGTGTAAATAAAATATATTTTACAATCATAAAAACTTTGAGAGATTTTCAAGAAAAAGGTTTTATGGCAGAATAGGAACAGTCATGGAGTGGTAAGGTGACTAAGGATAGAAAAATTCGTCCTATGATCCGCCAGAGCCGGAGGGATCTACCCAAGGACATCACCAATAGTTTAGAACTAGAAGTCCTTAGGTATGATTGAAAAAAGGAGTAATGTGAGAAAGGAGAAAGAAGATGTTGAAGAATTAAAAAGAAAAGTAATGAAAAAGGGTGAAAATAAATAGCCCTCCATAATTCAACTTAGGGCAGAAATCGGGTTCAATTCATCTGCTACTGGTTGTCACTAAGATGACGTCGGTATTGAAGACAAAGACGTCATGGACCCAGTAACGCACTGCACTTAACCTTCTAGCCACTCAATTCCTCTTAAAAGGATTTGTTTCATTCTCACTAGAAACCCTACATAATCTATCGACTTTCTCTTAGAGATAGTTGGTATTGAAGAAGGAGACCCTCTCCCTAGTCTCCGCTTAGGAAAACCAAAATGCACTAATCGAGTCTAGAGCCACGGGATTCATAAAAAGATCTCTTAGGAACACTTAATATTTCATCACTTGCTGTTCTACAATTAGGACACAAGTGATATATTCTAGAGTCCTACGCAGATCTTAGCAATCTGCCAGAACATTTATGAGAGGATTTACAATGGTCATCCTCAGTGATTGATTGGAAATTCCTGCCAGAGTCAACATCAAACAGCCCTAACAGCAGGGCACTTCGGTAATTCTTTATGGATTACGCTTAGTGTTGTCTCAAACGGTCTACAGTCATGAAGTGATGCTTCGGTGTACTTCAGCGACTCACCTGAATTGTGGTATACTTCAGCATATCGTGTTAGCCTACTTGAGGGCCTCCAGTTCAGGAATAACCTTTGTAAGAATTAGAGATGTGTTTTCACACTATGCTGTTAACACCCTCGACATTCGAACTTATAAGTGCTGAAAATCCCGCTAAGGAGATTCCTTTCACGAATCGAATCCTAAATATGTGGGTCATTACTTGAACATTCAATGTAATACCAACTGTCCCTTATGGGATTAGGACAGCTGATTCGCCCGACCAAGTTGAATGGAATCAAGACATTCATCAGTATAACAATCGTAGTGGTCAAATCTTTAAGAAAAGTCCACAATGATCGATTGGTATTTTTCACTAACATATTCATGTAGGTACTGATGATTGTTCCTTGGAGGAAAGACCGCACCATCTTCCCATGCTCATACCAACATCACAACACATGAAAGTTCTCACCAAAATCAAAGACAACACAAAGTTAAATGATTCGTCAATCTCAAAGAATCTACAAAGTTTAAAGACTATAGAACTTCATCACATTGCAATTTCAAAGTCAAAAGAAGTGTGAGCATGGTGGAGAAAGACGTGGAGACACCTATTCCAAAGAAGCTGACGAAAGGCACACAACACCATTAACTAATCACAAAGCATGAAGGAACAAAGAATCACGACTATTCTATATTTACACAAGGTTGGTAACGTGATAAGGTTGATAAAAACAAGGTCCTACACGTAACTTCTTCCATGTAGCTAAAAGTTATTTTTAAAAATAACTTACATTCCATAGCCTTGTAATAATAACTAAATGAACTTTGTAGGTGTGTTCCCTGTAAACCCTCACAAGACTTCACACGTCCATTCGGGACACCGAATGGTTTAAAATGATTGTTGTATACGCTAAATGCAACCATGATTCCTACGAAAGTGAGGTAGGTTTTTATTTTTATTTTTTTCAGTTTTTTTTGTTTTTAGATTTATGCTTGTTGGTAGTAATGTGATTTCAGGGAATTGAAGTTTTCTCGTGGAGGCGAAGTCAAGGCACGTCTTTTCAACGTGATCCTTCTACCATTTTTGGAACAAATTTGAGAGGACTTCTCGTTCCAATTCTACTTTTCTCTTTTTAATCTCTATATTTGCGTATAATGGGGACATTGTACATTTCAAGTGGAGGGACAGGGGTAGAATTATAACTTGAACTTTATTTTCCCTCATTTTTCTAGTTTATTTTGAAAAATTATGCCATTTTAAAAACAATTTGACATGTTTTTCTTAAGCAAACTAGAATAGACTTAGCCGAGCACACTATAACCCTTGATTCAATTGGTGAGGATTTGCCTATCCGTTTTCTCATATGACATTAATACACCAAATATTGAGTGTGCCAGTAGTATTGTAAACTTTAGAACTTGGCCTTTACATCATTTCGAGACTATAGACGAGTAGTGTATTAAGTTCGCTTGATGCATTTGGGAGGGATAGTTTGAGGAGGCAATATTTTAGGATTTTCACCCAAACAGCCCATATGTGTAATATTTGTGTGCGTTTATCGAATAGTCACCTCGACTTTTTGACCCCGGTGTTAAACCCTTTTTTTTGCACTCATCTTTAGTGCAAGATACCCCTAGATACACCTTTCTGAGCCAATATTTTCATTTCTTAACCATATTTTGTATTGTTTCCTATACACGTATTCACCTTAGCCTACCGTGTAGTCTTGGTTTATGATTGAGAAGTTTTCGTTTGCCAAAGTTTGAGGTTTAGGTTGAGAGATTCGGGAATCACACCTACTTTGAAGACATATTATTGAAGATCATTGAAGACCCCCCATATCCTTTACATATGATTCATCTCAAGTAGGGGATGACATATTTATTTTCTTGTGTGAATTAAATGAAAAATAAAATCGTAGTATTAGTTTGTTTATTGAAAAGGATGGTGCAAACATTATAAGCATTAATCCTTGGTCATTATGGAGCTTATTGGATTAGCATCGGGGAGATTACCTCGGTCACATTCACTTGATGATATGAGTTGGTGACATCTACACCAACTAGATTTTGGAAGACTGTTCACTTTATTACACGACATCTACTTATGGCACACTAACTTGTTATATGATGATCCAGTTTATGCGTCTTGAAGCTTGGATTTTGGATGGACGGTGGCGGTGATGAATTGGTTGTAGGCTTAGACTATTTGTTTATTATTTTATATTACACCTTTTATGCATCCCATGTCTTATCGTACCTATTGGTCATGAATTGTATCTAGGTTAGGAAGCGAGTAATCATTGGTGACTTGGACATGGATTTGGTCATGTATCATTGGTTTTGTCCCCTTCGCCGTGGCACGTTAGTAATGACAATTCACCCTAGCCTATATAATATGTTCACCCTATATTTCCTTTAAGGATTGTCTTGACCTTAGCTCCAGTGGTGGAGATTTGTATAACCACCAACCCTATGATAGTATACACGCTATGATTGTGCAGTGAGTGATCACCCCGAAATTGAAACTTAGATTAGGGAGAGTATGAGTGTTTTGTTCCACATTTCACGAGGTCTTTAGCTTTGATAAATTCTAGCATAAGAAGTTTTTAATCTCATATCTTCCATGTAAACTGAGAGATATTTTTTTATAAGAACGATTCTAATAAGGTCTACTTGAGGGCAAGTGGAGTTCAAGTGGGGGTATATATGATAACATCAAATAGTCCTGATATTTTAGTGTCAATTTCCTCCTAATATGCTCATTATTTGTATTTTGTTACATAGATATTGTTGGAATCACTCCTAAACCTAAATCAAGTGTTAGTAATTCATATGTAATAGTTAGCTTAATTATGGCCTTTATGTTTGTTATTAGCCTTAAGCTTATGTAGAAGGCCCATGAGCTTAGGCCCAAGCCCATAGGAGAAAGGAATGGACTAGGAAGTGTTGCCCTAGCTTCCCTCCTATAAATACTCTTGTATAACCCTCACTTGAGGGTTGGTTGTTCAATTTATTTCTTTCACATATACTCTACGCATAACTGTTTACTTGTATCGTATGTGTGTGTTTGATTTATTGTTCAATCGCCTTTATCTCTTTCTATTAAGCTTGTGTTGTAAAACTAGTGACCTAACATTGGTATCAATCGCCTAATAGTTGGGTGAACGTTTGTTTGGTCTACGCGTAGAACATACGCTTCGGCCTTGATACTTTGGTTCGCTTAAAAATACGTTTTTTACACTTTTTAATCCAAGATTCTTGTACTTTCAATGTTTTAAGGTGTTAAAATACTTGTTTTTGGCAAAAAGTTTCAAACTTTACGCGTGGATCTACGTTTTTAAGCTAGTTCTTGTACGAGGGTTTCATCCTACGCGTAACGGTTTTTAGAAGTTTTGGATCATCAAGTTTCACACTTTTGTGTTATTTTGGTGATATTGAAGCTATCTCATCACAAAAATCTGGTTTAGAAACATCTTTGGGCAAAATCATTTTTACGAGTAAAGCTACGCGTATCAAAACCCTAGTTTTACGCGTAACTTTATCCTTGGTTTGATCTTCAGTTTCGTGGTTTACTCCGTGTTTTCTTGCTTGGATAAGCCTGAAAATACGTCGCCTTTGGATATCTTTTGCACTGTGATAGTGTAAAAGATCACTTGGGATAAAACCCTAAAATTACGCATAAGCATAAAGCTTACGCGTAGAAAATCCTATGCATAAGATTCATCTTACGCCTAAGCCTAGTCTTACGCATAAGGTAATCCTAAGCCTAAGTTTCTACGCCTAACTTTGTGTCTACGCATAACTTTAGTGTATTTTTCCTAGTTACGCATAAGCTAAACCTACGCGTAACTCTTGATTGTTACGCGTAACTTTGGTGTTTTTACGCATAAGTGCTACTTGGCTATTGTGATTTCTACGCCTAAGGATACTTCATCAACAAAGGTTCATTCGACTACAAAGATCCATTTTTACCAACACAAGTTTTCAACATGTCACAACCACCATACTCTAACTATTTCCCTTACACTTATTCTCAACGACAACAACAACTAAGTCCACAACATCAACAATGGAATCAACAACAAGCAATTTATCAACAACAATTTAATCAACAACATACTCCACAACTTGGAGCAATTCCTCCACCACAAATGGTTCAAACACCACCAAGCCTTCAAGTTCAACCCTACACAAACGATTTCAATCAACATCCATCAAGGAACACTATGAAGGAACCCACTTGGTTTGCAAAGATGTGTGAAGCTTTAAGCAGCCAACAATCAATTCATGAGGCTGGATCACTTGATAGACCTCCAATGCTCACTCCAGGAAACTACGATCAATGGGTAATTCGGTTCTTTAGGTTTTGTGATCTAAAGAAGCCACATGGAAAGTTCTTAAAGAAGTTTATCTTGGAAGGTCCATTTCAGATGCCTACTGTCATTGTAACCGGAGATCCAAATGCTAATCTACCAAGAGATGAACAAACGAGCATTGCTACTGTTGCAGACTTGAATCCAGAAGAACTTCTACACTATAAAGCTGATGAGCTTGCAATGAAATATATCCTTTTAGGATTGCCAAACCCAATTCTTCGAAGTGTTGATGCTCAAAAGACTGCAAAGAAAATGTGAGAACACATTCGTCTACTTATGGAAGGATCTGCACTCAATCAGGAGGATATGGAATCCAAAATTTACTTGGCTTATGAACACTTCATGATTGAACCTAGAGAGACACTAGAGTCTTATCATCATCGATTTTCAGACATCATAAATGATTTGGATAAACACAACATCATCATGCCTAGAATTGTAGTTAATACTAAGTTCCTGAGTAGTCTTGGTCCTGAATGGGAGAAGTACGTCATTTTTCTCCGTCAAGCGAAGAACATGCATCATTCTACATACGGATTGTTGTATGATTACTGGAAGCCTCATGAAAAGGAAGTTGATAGGGACAGGATTCTCTGTGCTCAAATTGCTTCAACAACAACTCCGGAAAATCAACAACTTGCCTTGTATGCTCAAAACAGTTATTCTCCTCAACCAGCAACTCAACCAACTGCTACAATCACACCATATGATCCTTCACAGCAAAAATCTCAACAAAATCAATTGGTTCCATACAACAACAACAATGCTCAAGCACTTGTCTGTGAAGCTAATGAGGAATCTGATCCGTTCGAAGCATTGCAAGAAGGATTTGTTATGATTGCTAATGCTTTTAGACGTTATACCAATAAATCCAACAATCGTATTCGTTCCTCATCTAACACACGGAATCAAGCTGTTGTGAACAATGGACGAGTTGAAGTTCAGAATCGTGGTTATGGTCGTCATATGGGTGGTGGTCAAGGGTTTAATGCTGTGGGTAGGAATAACAACAGAGCTCATGTGATACCCTAGGCAAATCCTACATCGGCCGTGGCCTGGAGAGATGCTGGGCTTATAAGATAACATTCGCCTTACAATGACACAACGCGTTTTGTGGTCTACTGCGGGTGGAGTTCTTAGGAACTGGCAGTTAAGCGTGCTCATGTGAGATTAGTACTGGCTTGGGTGACCTGCCGGGAAGTCTTCAAATGAGGCCACAAAAACAAAGCCGTGAGCCTGCGGGCAAAGCGGACAATATTGTGGTCAGATAAGGCGGGGTGTTACAAGTGGTATCAGAGCCACTTCTGAGCCGTTTGGGATGGTGGGGCAAACCTCATCGAGGACGATAAGTCCCTAAGGGGGGGGTGATTGTGATACCCTAGGCAAATCCTACATCGGCCGTGGCCTGGAGAGATGCTGGGCTCATAAGATAACATTCGCCTTACAATGACACAACGCGTTTTGTGGTCTACTGCGGGTGGAGTTCTTAGGAACTGGCAGTTAAGCGTGCTCATGTGAGAGTAGTACTGGCTTGGGTGACCTGCCGGAAAGTCTTCAAATGAGGCCACAAAAACAAAGCCGTGAGCCTGCGGGCAAAGCGGACAATATTGTGGTCAGATAAGGCGGGGTGTTACAGCTCAAGTGGTGGAACAGGGAAATGCTCAGAATGGGTTGAATGGTCTTCGATGCTACAACTGCAATGAGAAGGGACACCTGGCTAATGCATGCCCAAAGCCGAGGACTAGGGGCAATGCTTATCACAAAGAGGCACTTCTTTTAGCTCCTAAGGATGAAGCTGGTGGAACTCTCACAGACAAAGAACAGAGTTTTATGGCAGATGCAGACTCAGATGATGATATGGAGGACTTGCAGGCCAATGCAGCTGTTATGTTGATGGCTAATATGCATGAGTTACACATGAGTGACACAGGCCCAGTGTATGACACTGATGGCTTGTCTCAGGTACCCGAGCAAACCATATTTATCTCTGATCTAATATCTCCGCCAACATTTGAATCCGGCAAGGCTCAGAATGTTCAAAATGAGTCATCTACATCTCATTCTGACGATTTTCAATTAGACCCCGTAGTTACATTTGATGATCAAGATGACCTTATGGTTTCCTTTGATAATCAAATTGACTTCGTGGTTATACTTGAGGATCTAAATAATGATCATGTTGTGACTCCCGTTGAACAAGCCGAACTTTTGCCTCATCCAGATCTTGCTCTTTTACTTAAAGACCAGTAATCCCAAATTGAAGAATGTTGTGCATTAAATCAGGACTTAAAAAGTAAAAATGCACTGTTAACCAAGGATTTTGAATGTTTAAAAATGCAACTCAACTTTTTCAAAACTCAAGAAAACCGTGAAAAAGGTTTTGAAGCCGCATTTGCTAAATCTCATCAAAACGAAAAATATTTAGAGAGACAGATGCGTGATCTAGCCGCTTCGAAGAATGCTTTGTTGTCTGAAATAAAACAACTAAAACATGAACATAAAAAGTAAATTAACGCTCTCACCTTGGAAAATCAAAAAGCTAAGGCTGAGTTGTTAACTTGTCAAAACAGTTCTCTGCCTACAAAAAGCATTCAACGAAACGAATAGATGATCATCTTGAAGAAATTATCGGCTTGCAACGCAAACTTAAAGAGTTTAAAACTGTTGTTTACAAACATGGTGAGTCAGTAACTGCCATTGAAAAATTTACTTTGAAACCCAATCCAAATGGATATGGACCAAACCTTGCTGATTACAAACCTAAGCTTTCAACCAAAACATTCAAACAAAATCCTGAAGTTTCCAGTGCAGAATATAAAATTGATAATTCTGTTATGAGTGTTGTTGAATATCATCGTCAAGAGGAATTAGATGCAGAAGACGAGAGTCGATCAAAATTAGAAACTGTTGTTTACAACAAACCTTTTAATTATTCTAAACCGGTCACTTTCGTCACACCAACAGATTCTTCTAACACACCAAGGGTTATCATAAAAACGTCTGAGTCTTCTAATGTTAATCCCCAACCAGATTATGCACAAATTTATGGTCCTTTACCTTCCATCAGTGAAGTAAACTCAAAACCTGAAAATCGTAAAATTCTTAGATATTTTGACATTTTCATGGCTGACCTCAAAACTTTACAACATGAGATAGAATATCATTCTGAAATCAAAGTTCAACATTTTCAATCGCCTCTGGCGCGGGAACAAAGAGACATTTTTCAGAAAAATCTTTTACCAAATGTTAAAAATTTGAAAAATTGTGCATTGTCTTGGGAACGGGACTTTCATAAGGAACTTGGAGTGATGAAGGTCGTTTTCGAGAAAACAAAAACATCTATCTCTAATACTAAACGTAAAAAGAAAATGTTGAGAAAAGATGTTGATCGACTCTTGAATGATGTTATCTGTGCTGATATCCATAATATTGTGTTATTGAATTCTGTGTCACATGCATCTGATTATATCTCTGCTGATACTGTTGATAATGTTGTACATGTTGAGAATACTGATAATGTGCTTCAGATCGAGTCTTTAAAAATTGAAAACGAACGTCTCTTACACGAGCTTTCAAATGAAAAACGTCGTCTTCAATGGTGTCAAAAAGATTGTCAAAATCGTGAACTTGCTTTGCAAACCAAAATCCACCAGTTGCAATTAAATCCAAAATTTGAGCAACTGGATGATCAAAACGTGTCTTTGAAAAGTCAAATCTCAAAATATGAACAAGAACTTGTAAAAGTTAACCAGGAATATGGTGTCATATTTGATTCACTCAATAAGACTCGTCATGAAGCATCAAACGAACTTGATCATTATCTTGCACACACTAGACAAGTAATGAATTTTGCTGGTAATATTCGTTCTGAAAATCAAGACTTGATTCACACTATCTTTAAGTTAAGAGAAATGTTAGGAAAGTATGAACTACTTCCGCCTACCGTGATTAAGAGAATAGCACCAGTAACACTTAGTAATCGTGAACCTAGAATCCCTACTGCCAAATCACAAGTTGCTAACGTGCTTCCTTCTACTGAAATAGGAATAGTTGCATCTTTTCCAAACGTCCGCACTTTACAGCCTAGGAGCACTACATCGAAGAATAGGAAGTTGCGACCTAAGAAAAGATCAATAAGGAATGCTAAAGTAGAAGAACACCCTAGGACTATGAATAAGACTCACGTTGCTTCCACTATAGATATTGCGTCTGGCAAATGTAATAGAAATAGTGATGTAACGAATGCTAAACCTTTAAGTACTTTTGATATTCAGTCTGATGCACCTTGTGTTATTTGTCGTAAAAGTATGAATTCTGATTGTCATGACAAATGTGTTGCTAAAGCTATCATCTCTCGTTTACGAAATCCTAAGAATCGGAATACCTCTAGGCCCACTAATCTTTCTAAATCTGTGCTTGGTAGACCGCCCTCTTTAGATTCTAAGAAACGCATTGCTGTCCTTGTAGCTTCAATTTCACCTCCTAAGAAAGTACCACCTAGTGCATTCACTAAGACTAAAGCAAATACTAGTTGGAGATGGCAGAAATTGATATATAACACACTAGGATTTAAATGGATGCCTAAAATTATTGATGTGTGTATGTCTACTATAACTGCTCAGGAACCCTCTAACATTTCGGGTTCCACATCTACTTCTATTCCATCTGTGTCGTCTGTATGTAATGCAGGTGATACAGATCATTCTCTGGATTGGGCTACGGAGACTATATCAATGGGAACATCGAAATTAGCAGGGTTTATTATGTGGAAGGCCTCGGTCACAATCTGTTTTCAGTAGGTCAGTTATGTGATGGAGATTTGGAGGTTGCTTTCAGGGAGAAATCTTGTTTCATTTGTGATCTACTAGGAAACGACCTTATGTCTGGCTCGTGTAAATCAAGTCTTTACACTATCTCTATGCAAGACATGGTTGCTTCATCTCCCATCTGCTTACTTTCAAAGGCAACATCAACAAAATCCTGGCTATGGCACCGTCGTCTCTCACATTTAAACTTTCAAACTATAACCAATCTTGCTCGACACAAACTAGTTGAAGGTCTCCCATGATTCCGGTATTCTAAAGATTACCTTTGCTCAGCCTGTGAACAAGGGAAAAGCACTCGTGCTCATTTTCCTTCAAAGGTAGAACACAACTCTCAGCATGTGCTTCATCTTCTTCACATTGATTTGTGTGGCCCGATGCGCGTGCAAACGATCAATGGCAACCGCGACATCTTAATAATTGTTGATGACTATTCACGATGGACTTGGGTCTACTTTCTTCGAAGCAAAGACCAAGCTCCACAAATGATCATCACCTTTCTCACGAAAATTCAAGTTCAGCTCCGGAACACCGTCCGCCAAATCAGAACAGACAAAGGAACTAAATTTGTTAACCAAACCCTTCGTCAATTTTATGAGAAAGTGGGAATTCAGCATCAGACATTTATTGCACGTACACCAGAACAAAACGGAGTTGTTGAACGACGAAACCGGACGTTAGTGGAAGCTGCAAGAACAATGTTAATCAATGCTAAACTTCCTGATTACTTATGGGCAGAACCTGTATCTACTGCATGCTATACTCAAAACCATTCTATGATTACTAAATGCCACAACAAAACACCTTTTGAGCTTCTCCACAACCATAAACCAAATCTCAAACACTTTCATGTATTTGGATCCCTATGCTATCCGAATAATGATCGTAATGATTTTGGAAAGCTCAAAGACAAAGCTGACATTGGAGTCTTTATTGGATATTGTGAGAATTCTAAAGGTTACCGGATCTGGAATCGTCGTACAAAGCAGGTTATGGAAACGATTCATGCTCATTTTGATGAACTTACGGAAATGGCTTCTGAGCATAACAGCTTGGAACCCGGTCACGACCGCTTAAACTTCCCTCAACCCCCATCATCAGCTGAACAAAGCCCCCAACTCACTCATCAACAAATGGAAAGGTTATTTGCTCCTCTGTTTAGTGACGATATTGATGAACGTGCTCCAGGTGTATCCGCTATTTCCGCTGCTCAACCTGATACTACTCTTATACCTGATACACCTGCTCCAACAACTATTGTTGAAGAAGCACCACCAGTTGACTCCACCACAACAGTTGAACAAACCACTTCCAACAATTATGAACCAGCTGATGATATTCTTAATGAAGTACCCCCACCTGCGGATTTTGATCCAAATGCGTTCTTTAACCCGTTTGCTAATGACACTGCTGCACCTGATGTCGCAGAATCATCAACAAACCATTTGAATCCTCAGAATCCGCACAATGTATACCAACATCAACCCTCTACACATCGATGGACAAAAGACCATCCTTTGGCAAATATTATTGGCAACCCGAATCAACTAGTCTTTACGAGACAACGTCTTCACACAGATGGTGAACATTGCATTTATGCACTCACTGTCTGCCAATATGAGCCAAAAAACATTAAAGACGCAATGACAAAAGACAACTGGATTGAATCCATGCAAAAATAACTCAACCAATTCAAACGTCTTGAAGTATGGGAACTGGTTGAAAGACCAACAGGGGTCTACGTCATTGGTCTCAAATGGATTTGGAAAAACAAATTGGAAGCTGAAGGGAACATAATCCGAAACAAGTCACATCTAGGTGCTAAGGGTTATCGTCAGGAAGAGGGATATTTCTCGCGTTCGCGGCTCATATGAATATGACGGTCTTTCAGATGGATGTAAAAACTGCGTTTCTCAACGGACAACTGAAAGAAACGGTTTATGTCAGCCAACCAGAAGGATTCGTTGATCCCGAGTTCCCGAACCATGTCTACAAACTGAAGAAAGCTATTTACGGTCTCAAACAAGCTCCTCGGGCATGGTACGATAAGCTATCATCTTTCCTCATTGCTAATAATTTCACCAAAGGTTCGGTCAACCCTACTCTTTTTACGCAATATCACGGGGCACATATCTTAATTGTTCAAATTTACGTGGACGACATCATTTTTGGGTCTACACATAAAAAGTACTCAATCGCTTTTGCAAAACTAATGAAGAAAATTTTTGAAATGTCCATGATGGGTGAACTTACATTCTTTCTAGGACTGCAAGTTCATCAATCACCCCGTGGTATTTTCTTGAGTCAGTCCAAATATGCCCTTGAATTGTTAAACAAATTTGGAATGAAAACCTGTGACACTTATGCCACACCAATGACTCATACCAAGAAGCTAGACGCTGATTTACATGGGAAATTAGTAGACCCTACTAAATACCGAAGTATTATTGGGTCTCTCATGTATCTAACAGCTAGCCGACCTGACATTGTCTTTGCCGTTTATCTCTGCTCCCGTTATCAGTCACGACCAACTGAAACCCACCTCTCTGAGGCTAAAAGAATCCTCCGATACATCAAGGGAACCATTAATTTGGGGATCTGGTATCCGAAGGATTCTGGTCTTGAACTAATCGCTTTTTCAGATGCTGATCACGCAGGATGTTTAGATTCACGAAAAAGTACTTCAGGAGCACTACAATTTCTTGGTGATAAACTGGTGTCCTGGCAATCAAAGAAGCAGGATTGTACATCGCTGTCATCAGTAGCCATGTCGGCGTGTTGTGCTCAATTCATCTGGATGAGAACACAACTCAAAGACTATGGTTACGTATTTGACAGAATCCCGATGTACTGCGACAATCGGAGTGCCATTGCGATCTCGTGCAACTCAGTTCAGCACTCGAAATCAAAGCACATCGATCTTCGCTATTATTTCATCAAGGATCATGTGGAACAGGGTACAGTTGAATTATACTTCGTGGGTACAGAATACCAATTGGCAGATCTACTCACCAAAGCCTTGCCTCCCGCTAGGTTTAATGAGTTGGTCCACCGGATTGGTATGAGGTGTTTGACTCAAGAGGAATTGGATGACCTCCTAAAACAGTCTTAAAAACCTGTCAAACACCAAAATCTCTTTTGTAAATATTTTTCAAAAACAAAATACAGAAATATAAAACCTGATAAAACAACAAAAATATTCTTCTATCTATTTTTCTTTCAACATGGCAAGTACATTTCTTCCTTCAACACTTTAATCTTTCAAAAATCAGTATTTTTCCGATCAAGTGTTGAGGGGGAGAAAATAAATACTTAACTGTTTCAAAACACCCGTGTACTTGCATGTTATCCTATCCCGGTTGATATTTTAAATGGTGGTCACATTTCTGGTTTACTGACACTCCTCGGACTAAAATTTATAACCTTTCATTATTTCTTAAGTCGAGGGGGAGTGGCGTCAATGTTATTTCCAAATATTCTTCGTTTGGTAACCAAAATGGAAGTTAAAGGCTTTGGATGAAAATGGAAAAGGTGGAGGGACTATTGTTGTCAAAAGCTCAAAGTTATTTTCATAAAAACTCTCCACCTAACATATCATCCTACGCCTAAGAATCATTCAAGAAATCCGTGTTTTGGATCATAATTTCGTAAGTGGTTTAATGTTTCTTACATGATTTCAAACAATGGTTTTGATTTTTACATAAATCCAACGGCCAAAATGGTGTATATGCTTGATTTTGTGTTCTACGCTTATGCGTATGAACACATGATTAAGATTGTGTGTTTGTGATTAAAAAGATAGTGTCAAAACACTTTTATAACATCATTGATATCATTTCTATCCTCAAAATACACCCAGATACACGAATTGATGGATTTTGGTAATTAGGGTTTATGCGTAGGTTTAGGTGTTTTCATATGTGAACGTTTTAGGTGTTAAAGATTGTTGTATGAGGTTGTTTTCAAGTTGAATTGAGCATATTTAAACCCAGAAATCACCCAGAAACACTAATGATTCATAAATTGAAAATTAGGGTTCTAGTTTATACGAATTGGGTATTTTTGATTCATAGCTTATTTGATGTTAAAACTTGGATTAACATACTCTATATGCTTCTTAGACCTCCCAGAAACACTTTGGTGTAATTCCTGTGGCTAAAACTCTTAAGCGTAATCTATGTACTATTAGGGTTTTAGTTTACGCGTAAGACATTTTACGCGTAAACTGTTTAATGAGTTTCATGCCATGATCTGTTTTTTAGAATGAATGTTAATGCTAATATTGATGTTATGATGATGTTATTTCAGGCTTGCTACTCGTAAAACTCAGAATCAAGGTTATTGAAAATCTACGCATAAGGATCACCTTACGCGTAGAAAGTTATGCGTAAGAGAAATCTTACGCGTAACTATTACGCATAAGGTTCTACAAAGGGACTACGCGTATCCTGTGAAGGATATGCGTAAACAGTAACCTCTGCGCACAAGGTCTACTCTTACGAGTAAGCCTTACGCGTAAGGTTTTATATACGCCTACGCGTAAGCTTTACGCATAAGGTCCACTTTTCCTACGCGTAATATTTCTTACGCGTAAGTAAGGATCCTACGCATAAGCTTATGTCTACGTGTATACTTCTCTTGTTTACGCATAAGCTACCATTTCTACGCCTAAGCCTTGATCAAACCTTCATTATGAATTGTTACGCGTGCAAACTTGTAAATAAATAAATCATAACGCCACGAAACCAAAAATGTCACTAATAAGCTTAAACGTTTAATATGTTGTGTTAAATAAGTGATAACATAAACTTTAAAACTTAAAGTTAACTAACTCATAAAACTTATCACGACGTCATTTTACTATTGGACAAACAAGTGACTTTGGACTCGTAACAATCATTGACATTGTACATTCAATAATTAGACAATAAAACCTTCTGTTGACTAACATTATGTCTTTCGATATGTTGGTTCTTTTGGCTAATGTTATTTCAGATCAAGACATGGCTGCTCAAATGAATGTGGATGCACCAAATGTTCTCACCATTGCTGATATCTTCCCTAATGGCTATCCGAGGAAGATTGGAAAGAACAACCTTCGAGTTGACTTTGAAACCCTCACCTGCTCTGAATCTTCCTGTTTGATTGCTATGGACATTCTCAAGAATCATCCCTACCAGAACATGCTCTCACATTATGCTACAGTACCGGAGATCTACATGCAACAATTCTGGAATTCAATGCAGAGGATCAAAGGTCAAAGTGCAGTGACTGTGAAGCTCAATCACAAACAAGTCACCATCACACATACAAACTTACGGGCTGTTCTTCTCATCCCTGACATCGAGCCAACCGACTTCTATGCCACACCTACTCAAGAGACAGTTTTGCAATTCTTGATTGATATTGGCTATGATGAAGCTTAAGGAATTAGCACTAAGCACTCTCATGTGGAGCTTAAGAACATTCCTCAACCGTGGAGAACTCTCTACATCATCGTCACCAAATCTGTCTCTGGTCGTGATAGTGGCTATGAGCATCCCAAGCTCATGGAACTGCAAATCTTCTGGTCATTAATCAACATGAAGCACATCGAACTAGAAGCTCTGATATGGGATGACATGATGACATTTCTCAAAAAGCTTGGCTCAAAGATTCCCTATGTCAGATACACTAAACTGTTGATCCAGAGAGCACTTGGACTTCATCCCGATATTCCCAAGAGGCTCAATGACCCCGACAATCACGACATGTTGACTGAGCCTATTTTAACTGTTAGAATCAAGGAAACGTCAACAAAGAAACAGGGTGCTGTGTTACCTGATCACCTTCTGTCTAACGAAATCAAAAAGCTCGAGACATACAAAAGGTATCTGGTAGCAGTAAAAGAAGGCAAAGTTGGTCATCTTGATGAGAAACCTTCTGGGACACCTACACAGAGAACCAGAAGAGGCAACGCATGGAGTGCTGCAAGCACTGAGACTCAGAGGAAGTTCCCCAAGAGGAATCCTCCTCGTAAAAAGACTGTTCCTTCTAAGGAAGCTGGTCCTATTCCCATTCCAAAGCTTGAACCACAAAGAAAGCTAGTGGACGAAAGCTCTGAAGATACACAATCAGACGAAGAGGTCTTCTACTCTGAATCTGCAACCGAAGTACCTCCTTCAGTAGCAAAACCTCCCAGTCCACCAGTAGTTATAAGCAAAGGGAAAACTCCAGTACTTGTGCCTTATGAAGAGGATAGCTCAGAAGAAGAGCAACTGGATACATCCTACAGGAAGAAGTTTAAAATCGTTAGACACCTACAAAAAGCTATAGAATTTGAACAAGATCAAATGCGTGGCCGCGGAGGGTCGAGTGGTGGTGTCCACTCTTCACCAGATCCTGATGTGGTTAATCGACCCGATAAGGGAACTGGTGCCACCACTCTTTTGCAACAGCAAAAGCTTGTGGAGGACTCTACTGATTATAACATTGAGGAACTAGAAAAGGATAAGTCTGAGAAAGATAAAGCTGATGAAGAAGCTAAGTCTGGAAATGATGAAGATATTGATTATGAAAAGTTTCTTCTTGACAGTCCCGTACGGTCTAAGGAGAAAACTTCTGAACCACCAAAGGACCCAGAGTCTCCTCACATCTCATCATCATCAGATTCATCTTCTCACTCCTCACCACCACCATAAAAAAAGATCAACCAAATCAACATCCAAATCAGTGAAGAAGCCAACTCGATCTTGGATTTCTCATACTCATAAAAGAATTGTGAAAGCTGTCAAACAAGTCAGAAAGAAAGACATGCTCTACAGGAAGATGAATTTCTACGCTGATCAGATACAGTACCTTTATGACGAGAATGACGAGATGAAAGTTGAGAGGGAGTATGTACAGAAGCTCATGAAATATGATATTCAAGGGAAAATGGACGAAATGATCAAAGGGTACACTCATCAGTACCTTCTTGACATTGTTCCTAAAGTTACAAAGGAGTTGTTCACCAAACAACTCTATCCAAATCTACTTCACCTGGCCAAGCAGACTATGAAATCAACACCAATGCACGTGAACATCAATCCAGTTGATCCCATAATATTCTCAGATGTTGAGTTAGTTGACCGACTGGTAGCTCAAATGTCCAAACGATCTGCAACACTTGCCTCTCACGAAGGTAAATTGCTTGAAGCACTGCTGGAATATCAACTCAAATCAGCATGCCAAGAAGAAGCTGAAAGGCCGAAACGTCCATGCGACGATGAAGATAAGGATCAGGATAAGAATGATGAGCATAAACGCTCGAAGAAGTCTGGTGAATCATCTTCTATGCAACCTCCACCCAAACGGACTCCAGCACAACAAAGGTCTCCTCCTCGTTCTTCTACTGAAAAACCTGGGGATTCTTCTGAGTTACCACCCGAGACTCAGAAAACCGGTGATCACTTTGAGTATACGGGTGGTGACGATGAGGAATTCCATGAGCCCCAACAACAACCCCCCTCTCCCGACAAAGTACAGAAACCAGAATCCTCATCTAGGCATAAGAAAAACAAGAAGAAGGCGCCCAAGGCTGACGTCGTATCATGGCTAGATGAAGATAACACTGAAGAATTTGAATGGTTTTCTACACTTGTTAACTCCACCCCCTATCCAGCTGAAGGTCAAGATCTGGTAGACGGTAATACATTGGAGCATGCTAAGATACTGCAAAAAAATTCCGAGTAAAGAAGATGACGAAATCTGAGTTGAGGCGAATCAAGAATGAAGCTTTTCAACTGTTAAAAGATAGCTCGGAAAGTGCCATCGAGGTCGAATATCACCTTGAAAACATTGCTCGCGCTATGTCTAACAACATGGATTGGCTCAACCCAGAAGCAAACATCGAATTCACCAAATGGGACAACCCTCCATATTACACCGACTGGTCTAAACCTCTACCAACAATTGGCCAACCAGATGAGCCTAGGATTCCATTTCGATATTTCTTCAACAAAGACTTGGAAATTATTCTACACGGCAGTGATGATTCAAGGAAATATGCTACATCTCTGACACTTCCGTTCCCGGTGATCTGCGCAAAACCGTCAAGTCAAATAGACTTAAAACAGCTTAAACACAAATACAATTAAGATCAGAGAATACAATGAATTCCCGGGTCGTTAAGTCCCAAGGAGACTCAATGGTGTGTTAAACACTGATTCAGATAATGGAATGATCACTAAGGATAGTGATCTGTAAAGGTTTTGATTAGAAATTACACTACTGATTGATTGGAATAGAATGGAGTACAGATTTGGAAAGCACAATAACCAGATCAAAGAAACGTAAACGTAAGTTTTAGAAACTACGTATACGCACAAAATAAAAAGTGAAAACTAAGAAATAAAAGGCCTAAAAATATAAAAATGACATTTTTGGAATCCTAAAAATAAAAGAAAATTATTAGAAAAAGAAAATTATTTTTAACACTATTTAATTAATTATTATTAATTAAAAACTATTTTAACTATTTAATAAATACTCTAAAATAAAAGAAAATACAAAATAAGGCTAGAAAAATATACTTATGACTCTGAAAAATCTAAAATACTATAAAACTAATTTTAAAACTAAAAATATATTTTTCACACTTTTTATTTAATTATTACTAATTAATAACTATTTAAAATACACTTAAATACTAGAAAATAGAAAATAAACTTG
>BPTQ01000003.1:118828483-118883466 GCA_019973895.1 Chrysanthemum seticuspe
ACTGGGGCCGGTGTTAAGGGAAAACTGGAGGGGCACATAATAATCGGGTGCCAGTTGGTTTCAGTTTACTTCTTTTTACGCGGGAATATGGTGACAATGACATCGTCACAGAGAGGGTTTGGTCTCTTGGTTATGGTCGGTACCAAAACGGTAAAAAAGAAGTTGAGGAGGGTATGGTACAGGGGAGGTGTAGTAGATTTGTTGTTTTAGGAAATTAACGAGTTGGTTTGGAGTAATTTCGTTTTTGGACGATTTACCTTTTTACCGCGGTTTTAGTGTTTACCTGCCTATACTACCAAGATCGGTTAGGTTACCGAGTTTTCACCACCCTTTCAAAGTCTCCAGTATCTCCTAACGAATTTCAGATATTTTACCTCTCTCCTACGTTACATAGATCCATACCTCTCATTAAAATTACATAATTACATTTCAATCCATATAATCAACTTATAACAACATTTGATCCAACTTGAGATTTTGCATAAATATGAGAAATTGCATAAACTTGAGAAATGATTAAAACTTGAAATTACTAATTGGAAAAGCTTTACAATACATTAAAAGACTTAAACAGAGTGCTTGAAGGATTTAAATTACACTTTTACTTGAAAAACACTAAAAACGACATTAATACATTAAAATTACTCTCCATACCTAGATACATTGCATCCTCTCTCCATTTTATAGACTTTAAGCAATCCTCTATGACCTCTGAAACTTTCCCACCACTTTTGAGCCATTGGATTGGCTAGAACCATCATATCCGTCCATTTGTGATTTTGGCGCCATTTTTCCATTTAGCAGGTTTTTGCTTTAATGAGGTTTGGTTGAGCAATTAAAGGATTTTGTTGTTTAGATGATGTGGAGGGGACATGGTATGGGAGGAGTTGAAGAAAAAATGGCAAAACCATGGCTGGTATTGGTTCTCTGGTTTGGGAGAGACACTGCTACAGTAACAGTGGTATAAGGGCGCATTTTTCTTCATTTGACTTTGGTTGACCGTGGGCTAATAATACACGGGGAGGTCAAAAGGGAATTGTGGCCGGGGTCAAAATGAGTTGTGACCTGGCTCAAGGTTCATGGCTCAAGGGTCAAAAGGATTTGGGTTTGTTTAATGGATTGGGCTTGTTAGATATAAGGTGTCCGGTTTGGTTTATTTAAGAACAAGGACCAAAAGTGTAATTTGACCAAACTTCAAGGACTGAAAGTGAACTTTTTTTCAATGCTCTCACAAGGACCAAACATGACAACTTTGATAATACAAGAACCCTTTTTGCATAAAATCCATTTTTTAAGGTCCAAGGACTAATTTTGCAATTTTCCAAAGTTTGAGGACCTTTCTTGCCAATTGACCAAAGAATCATTCAAGGATCATTTTAAACAAATTAGAATACTTTAGGGACCTTGAATGATAAATTTCCACATTTTTGAATTTCCAGGGACTAGATTTGACAACTTTTAAAACTCGGGGGACTAAAACTGCCAATTTTGCAAACTTTATACATTTTTCATCTGATTTTGATATTTTTGCATTTAAAACACATAAAACACTGATTTGTGATAATTTGATCATTTTGATGTGTTTCTGAGTGTTTTCAGATGATTTTGCAGTTTAGATTACACAAAAATGATGAGTATTTAGACACTCATCACAGCCATATACTCAAACTGCATAGCCATCGAGGAAAAGGCTACCCACATGTTTTCTAACAATGTGGAATTGTATGACCGTGATGCAATGTATGGGATTCACCATTGGCCAGAACGCTGACGAATCTACTACAGAAGCTGCCAAGTTCAGAAGTCTCAAAATGAAGTGTTCAGTACTAAAGGAATCGTTGCTGTTAAACATGTTGATCTTTCGTCTAAATGGGACTGCACTTTTCTCAAGAATATCGTGGTCAAAAGACAAGACGAAAGAGATTATGCATTCAGTGAAGCGGACTTTCAGAATTTGTCTCTCAACGACATTGAAGATCTGTATCTTGCCAAAGTACAGGGACGCATGAGACAATTCTCGACTGAAGTACAACATGAATACATCAAGTCCTTGCTAATATTCATCAGAAGCATAATCATACAGGAACGTGTAGAAGATCTCCAGCTTGCAGTTGAATCATATCAGACCCGTGTCAACTTCACTCCACCTCAGCGAGATCTTCCCGACATCAACCAGCTTCCACAATACATGCTCGTCAGCAAACCATTCGGCGTCGTTTATCGCAGTGAACTTCAATGAAATTGCTTGATGGCGTGTAGAGATCTTCACAAGTTTGGGGCTCACACTTTGAAGAAGGTTAGGGACGGATTGGCTTATCGGTTGAAGGCGATATATGAAGGCATAGGGTCTCAAAAGCGATGGAACTCTCAGGACATAAGGGATGTGCAGAGGATCATCAGAATGATTGATGAAAGGTTGTATCGAAGGGGTCAGTTCAGAACATTGGAAAGCTTTGTTGGTGGTCGACCCAGGATTAACATCACCGGCTATCAACGCCCTGTTCGCACTCCTGGCAACATCACCGGACTTCCTGGTACCCCTTGAACTGCTTCTATTTCATAATATTTTGGATGTATGATTTATTATCACAATGGCTTGTGCACACATAACAGTGTATAACCTGTTCTTGTCAAGAAAGGACCCTGTGGTACGCTTCAGTGCCATAATCCTTATAAAAAGAGCGAAAGCTTCTTACTTTTGAGTAAAACCTATCAAACCTTTCATTTTTCAAGGTTTTGCTCAAAAGAACAAGTACTTCCCCGTATGATTTTTCAAAACCTCAACTGTTTATATCACTTGTTGAGGGGGAGTATTTGAATTAAAACTTTGTTCACAAATTGTTCACAGTGGTCATCTTCCCTCAACACTCGAAATGGTCATATTTATTTTCAAAATTTCTTCAAAAACAACATTTATATGCCATTTTTGAGGGGGAGAAAATATGTGATAAGAAATATGTTTTGTTTTGCTAGCTGAATCCTCGTGTGAAAAGACTTCAACCCATGAATTGACGGGATCTGAACAGTCTTACATTGAAAAGATTTTTCTTCCAAAGACTTATCCAAGTAAATTGTACCTATTCGAGAAGCTCTTGATAGACATGAACTTTGACGGGTTTGACAACCTTTCGAGGTTTGTCCACACCTTCAAGGTAGTTATTAGAGCTAGTTGTCACCTAAAAGCTGACAATGTATCTCTTTAACTATGCAACGTAACCGTGTCCCTCGGGGAATTGTCTATCTTGAGTCGATCAATTCAAAAGTGCGAGCTCTTTCCTCACTGTGCAGATTTCTGTAAAAACTCTTAAGCACGTGTGGAGGGGGAGTATTTCTGAAAATCTAAAACTCTTGAAGTGTTCAAACATGTTTTTTCATTCACAAACACTTTGAGAGATTTTCATGAAAAATGGTTTTATGGCAATGGAGTTATAAGGAGATTAAGGTTAGGAATAACCGTCCTATGATCCGCCAGAGCCGGAGGGATCTACCCAAGGACATCACAAATAGTTAGTATTTAGAAGTCCTTAGGTACGATTATAAAAAGGAGAAAATGAGAATCGGAGAAAGAAGGAGTTGAAGAATTAAAAAGAAATGCAAAGAAAAGGGTGAAAAGAAATAGCCCTCCAAATTATTCAACTTAGGGCAGACACCGGGTTCAATTCATATGCTACTGATTGTCACTTAGTGACGCCGGTATTGAAGATTAAAAGTCGTCATGGACCCAGTGACGCATGCACTAAATCTTCTTAGCCACTCAAGTTTCTCTCAACAGAAGCTTGTTTCATTCTCACAGGTAACCCTACGTAAACTATTGGCTTTCTCTTAGAGATCGCTGGTATTGAAGAAGGAGACGCTCTCCCTAGTCTACGCTCAGGAAAACCAAAATGCACTATTGAGTCTAGAGCCACGAGATTCATCAAAAGATCTCTTAGGTACACTTGACAATTCATCACTTGATGTTCAACAATAAGAACATCAGTGGTACGTTATCGAGTCCTTCACATATCTTAACAATCTGTCGAGAACATTTATGAGAGGTTCACATCTGTAATCCTCAGTGATTGAATGGAAACTCCTGCTAGGGTCACATCAAACAGCCCTGACAGCAGGTCACTTCGGTAACTCCCCATGGATTACGCTTAGTGTGTCTCAAACGATCTACAGTCGTGAGGTGATGCTTCGGTGTACCTCAGCGACTCATCTAAACTGTAGATGTACTTCGGTACATCGTGTTATCTCACTTGTGGGACTCCAGTTCAGGAACGGCCTTTGTAAGAATTAGAGTTATGTTTTCACACTATGCTGTTAATACTCTCGAAGTTCAAACTTGTAAGTGCCGGAATCCGCTTATTACTAACCGTTTGAATGTTTTCTTCTTATGGAAGCTCTGGAGCGGAATGATCGTGCAGATTCTTCTCATGCTCACGCCAACATCATCACTAATGGAAGTTCTATCTTAAAGCAACACAAAAGTCAGAATGATTCTTCGCCAAATCAAAGAATCTACAAAGTTAAAAGACTTAAAGAACTTCATCAGTACTGAAATCCAACGTCAAAGAGCATGTGAGCATGTTGAAGAATGACGTGGAGACACTGTAGCAGCAAAGCAGATCTGAGGAAGACTTGATGCAGACAACAACAACATACTATCACTACCATCACAAAGAACAATGATCAAAGAACAAAGTTAAAGAAGAAGTCAAAGCAAAACTGTTTAAAGAAAAAAATTTCTCTACACTGGGGAGATTGTTCAAATCAAGGCAATTCTTCTCACAAGAAATAAGATTGTCAGAAGACGTCAAAGCTACTATTACATCAACGCCTTCACCGTTCATATTCATTCATCACCAACACTTAGGGGGAGATTGTTGGAATCACTCCTAAACCTAAATCAAGTGTTAGTAATTCATATGTAATAGTTAGTTTAATTATGGTCTTTATGTTTGTTATTAGCCTTAAGCTTATGTAGAAGGCCCATGAGCTTAGGCCCAAGCCCATAGAAGAAAGGAAGGGACTAGGAAGTGTTGCCCTAGCTTCCCTCCTATAAATACTCTAGTATAACCCTCACTTGAGGGTTGGTTGTTCAATTTATTTCTTTCACATATACTCTACGCATAACCGTTTACTTGTATCGTGTGTGTGTGTTTGATTTATTGTTCAATCGCCTTTATCTCTTTCTATTAAGCTTGTGTTGTAAAACTAGTGACCTAACAGATATATGCTCTTATTTCTAAATATTTCATTTTCAGGGTATAAATTAGCATAGGAACAAAGAGGCGAATTTGGAAGGAAACTAGAAAATTTATACAAGAGTATGATGTCCAAGAGTAAGTTACGGCGTAGTCTCCACTCTCAACTTACGTTGTAACAATGATTAACACATGAGACCAAAGTCAACGCAATCCAAGATTACAGCGTAACTCCATCGATTTGGTTACGTCTTTGATTTCTAATGACTTAGAAGAATCCAAATGGTCATGAAGGTTACGCCGTAACTCACTTTCAAGGTTACGGCATAGAAATGATGATTTTCACTACGAGAACTTTATGGTCGTAACCCGTTCTCTAGGTTACGCCGTAAGATATTTATTGAAGATAAGATCTTCTGAGATATGCTAGTTACTGAGTAACTTCTTACTTAATGTTAAATCGTAACTTAGACGAGGCTATAAATACAAGCCCTAATTCTGCATTCAAAAAGAACTTGACAACATAAAAATACCAGGAATGTTTAGGGCTTCCAAGAGGTCGATTTCCATTAGCATTAGATCATGTTCCAAGGGAGAATTCGCATCATTATCAATGATATTTTAGTTATTTCACATCGAATCTTTGTAATTCATTCAATGTCTTCAATTATGATCATTTACATTGAATTTACTGCATTGTTTAATATGAGCGGCTAAAAAATTTGTATTTTAGCCTAGTTATGAAATTGTTATTGCTTTGATTCATGTTTTCTTGCTTTACTATTGATTTTTGGGTATACTTTCTTAGCCTTTTCACGGACACCCTCATTTTAGTAGTATTAAAGTATGGTAGTATCTATAAGGCTAGCTTGAATTGACCATAGGACCCTAGTCGAGTAGGTTGCGCGGAATGATAAGAATTGACCATAAGACTACCGTCTCCTTGGGTACAAATTGACCATAAGACCACCTACCATGTGGAGGTATTTAATAAGTTAGGGAACCTCAGAGCTGACCATGTCGGGTTAGAACAGGTCTAGCTTATAGTGGTACTTCATGACTAAGGTTAGGGTTACCCAAGACCTCCATCGAGTAACTACGGTGGGGATAGGAATCTTAGACTTATAGACTAGACGAATTGACCAAATGTTGTCTAGTGACTTTTACCCCTACTTAAGGCATTAGAAGGCATCAATAGGAAAACTGGATTGAGGCATAACAAGACTAGTAACTAGGCTAGCACATTTCTCCCCACTGACTACCTTTCATCTTCATTTCGCATTTCATTTCATTAGTTAATAACTAATTCAATCAAAACCCCTTTTATAATTAGTGACATTAGAACTTAGAATAAATCTGCACACATAGCTCTTGGGACGACCTCGGCTTTACCGATTACTACACTACACACGATCGGGTTCTCTGCCCATTAGTGCATAGGGTAGACCATAGGTAGACGAGTTATTATAAATAGTAAAACCTGGTCTGAAATCCTATGTTATGTAACAAGCAGGACGTTTATATAAGTATTTCATATATAAGAAGTAGTATAAGTTTGTACATACGTAATAAGCAAGTATAATTATGTAGTATAAGCATGTAAGACAAGTACGAGCAGAAATGGTTATGGTTCAATGTTATGGAATGATGTGGCTATAGTCTAGGCCTAAATGCAACCTAGTTCTCTATAACCTTGGCTCTGGTTACCAATCTGAAACACCCCCAAATCATGGTAGCGTAAAGATAACCGGGAGTGTGACATCATGTAATAAGATCACACAGTAATAGAGAATGACCTACATGAGTCATTTTAAAAATCATATTTGATTAAATTAAAACACGTTTACAACATTAATAAGACATAACAGTACATGGTCCCAAATGAAAATAGTTTCTATTACAAATTATATGATATACGTGTGAAAACACTTCTTGAATGCGTGAGACTCAATGCCATGCCTCAAAGATCTACTAAAGTAGGATAATCAACAACCTGAGAAATACATGCTTAAAATGTCAATAAAAAGGTGGCGAGTTCACAGTTTTTGTTGGGTTTTAGGTTCCTTGGATAAAGAATTACTCTAAGTACTGGAACCACAGACAGGCTTGATGTAACCACGGACTGAAGAGTGTAACCACGGATGAAGACAACCGCGGCTAGTAGTATTGTGTAACCACTGATAATATATAGTAAGCACTGCTAGTCTTGTATAGTCGGTTAGTTTATTGTATTAGATAAATATGGAAAAGATATTTATCTTGTAGGTTACGTATTGTATATTGTATAGGACTCCTTAGCCTATAAAAGGAGGTCCTAGGTTAGGTTAGATATACGAATGTTTTATATCTAAGGTCGATACACTTTAAGGTTGCAAAACCCTAATACTGTAAGAGTATTCGTATTAATAACTAATATTGAGGTGTTGAATGTTTACTATTCTTCTTATTAAGATTAAGTATTAAATTCCGCGTAATACTTGATAAGTTTTTGTTACACGTCAGTTTCTATATTAGATCGTTTGCTCATCTGGGATCAACAAGTGGTATCAGAGCTTATGATCTAGAAACTGTAACCAAGAAGAAGTCTGTTAATCTTTATTCAAGTAAGTTAAGATGTCTGAAGAAACTCACATGGTGACTGCTTCAAAAGTGCCCATGCTCAAACATGGTGAGTATCAAATCTGGAGGATGCGAATGAGGCAATACATTCGTATGATTGATTATGCTCTCTGGGATGTTGTTGAAAAGGGAGACACTCTTCCTTTGAAGGGTGTGGATGGAAAGGAGGTTGCTATTATTAGTGAACCTGATAAAGCTAAGAGGAAAATGGAGATCAAAGCTCACAGTATTCTCTCCATGGGAATACCTAATGAGTTTGCATTGGACTTTGATCAATATGAGTCTGCTAAAGAATTATTGGATGCTCTTGAATTAAGGTTTGCTGGTAATGAAGCTACTAAGAAGTCAAGGATGAATATGCTCAAGCATCAGTTTGAAACCTTCACTTCTCTTAGTGGAGAAAAGATTGACGGAACATACAATAGACTTCAAAAACTTATCAGTCAACTGAAGGCAGTGGGTTACAAGTTCCTTCAAGAAGATATTAATTTGAAGTTCATTAGGAGCTTATCATCTGATTGGGCTATTCACACAATTGTGTGGAGAAATAAGACGGACTTTGCTACAATGACTCTAGACAATCTCTTCAATAACTTGAAGGTTTATGAGTCTGAGAATAACTTTTCTAACTCGTCTTCTTCTAATCAAAACATTGCTTTTGTATCCACTAATCACAAAAGCCCACAAGATGTATCCACTGCTGCTTATGGTATAACCACGACTATTGCAAACAATACCACTGTTAGTGATAATGTCAGTGATGGTGCAATTTGTGCTTTTCTGTCAGATTTAACTACTAGTGTTGATGTTTTGAATCAAGATCTAGATCAAATTGATCCTGATGATCTTGATGAAATTAATCTTCAATGGCAAATGGCAATGCTGACTCTCCAAGCAAGGAAGTTTCTGAGGAGGACTGGAAGACATGTTAGGTATGATGGTCAAAGGAGAGCTGGATTCGACAAAAGCAAGATGGAGTGCTTTAACTGCAAGAAGAAAGGTCATTTTGCTAGGGAATGTCGAGCTCCTAAAAGAATTGAAAGCATTAAGAAGACAACAGAAGAGCCTGCTACTTCTTCAGCTTTGGTTGCTCAGGATGGACTTGGTGATTATGATTGGAGTGATCAGATTGAAGATGGTCCAAATGCAGCTTTTCTTGCTAGTGAAGCTTCAAAAGAGCATAACTTTGCTCTAATGGCATATGCTTCATCTTCTGGTTCAGATTCTGAGGTATCTAATGATTCTAAAACATCTACTTGTTCTTTTAAATCATGTTCTGATAACTTAGAATCACAAAAGGCTATCACTGAGAGTATGAGAAAAGAAGTAGAGAGATTGACTCTAGATAATTTAGGATATAGAGTTAGTCTAGAGGGTGTGGAAGAGAAGCTAAAATTCTGTATTAAATGTGAGTTTGAGTATGTAGAAAAGATCAATATACTAGGTGGTGAAATTGATCTTAAAAATAGAGAGATTAAAATGCTTAAAGATAAATTAGCAGAGGCAGAAAGTGTAAAACTACAGGCCCTAGATGAAAAAGAAAAACATGTTGTTAGGGTTGCTAAAACACAATATGCTTCTGATCTAGTAAAGAAACCAATAGGTCAAAAACTGTTCAAAGATGGTACTGGTTTAGGATACAATGATATGCCACCACCCCCTTTGATGAAACATGCACCACCTGCTAAAGAACTGTCATTTAGTAGTGAATTCAGTTTTAACAAACCTGTTGAAGAGATAAATAAGACTGAAACACCTAAGATAAGTTCTGATAAGTTATCTGATGCTCCCATAATAGAAGATTGGGAATCAGATTCTGAGGATGATAGAACTGAATCAACTAAGTCTGAAAAGATAGAGACAGTTAAGAAAGTTGATTCTAAGCAAGTCAACCTTGTACCTAGATTTGGAGCTAAAGTTACAAAGAAAGTTGTAGAGTACAGGGAAATTCCTAGGAATCACATGAAACAATATAAACCTAGGGGTAATCAAAGAAGCTTAAATGGTCTAATTTCTAACAGATTAGGTGATGAGTTTCAATGTGTTAAAAAGGCTTGTTTTGTGTGTGGTAGTTTTGAACACTTACAGAGAAATTGTCATAAAAACATACCACAAGTTTGGAATCATTGGAGGAGGGTAAATCATCAAAACTTTTCAAGAAAAACAAACCCTCATCCTAACATTAACATGATACCAAGAGCAGTGCTGATGAGGAATGGGAATACAAAATCTATTGTCACTGCTACACCTAAATGGGTTCCAACCACTGCTAAGCAAAATGTAAACACGGCTAAGCAGAATCAAACCACTGTTAAGCAAAATATCACAACTGATTCAAAAGAAGTTTTAAAAATTCCAAAGGCGATAACTGATACAGTGGTTGGAAATCATTTTTATGCTGTTAAGGCCTCAGCAAGTTGGCAATGGAATTCTAAGACCAAGGTTTTACCACATGTCAACTGTGCATCAATGGACCTAAAGAAATTTGAATATTTTGATGTACAGGGCAGAACCAAGTCAGTACTGGCTTGGGTCCACAAGAGGAACTAACTTGTGTAATTTTATGTGCAGGGCAATCTTCAAACTGAGCTAAAAGATAAAGGAGTTTTTGATAGTGGTTGCTCTGGGCACATGACTTGGGATGGAAGCAATCTGGAAGATTTTGAAGCTTATGATGGAGGATATGTGGCATTTGGCAATGATCCAAAGGGAGGAAAGATACTTGGTAGAGGCACAATCAGAACAGGGAATCTAGACTTTGAAAAAGTCTATTTGGTACAGGGACTTAAGTACAATTTATTCAGTGTTTCTCAAATGTGTGATAAGAAAAACTGGGTACTTTTTGGGGAAACTGAGTGTGTGGTGTTATCTCCTGAGTTTAAGATGCCTGATGAGAAGTTTATACAACTTAGGGTACCTAGGAAGGAAAATATATATTGTTTTGATCTTAAAGATGTTCTTCCTAAAAGGTCCTTATGTTTGTTTGCTAAAGCATCTGTTGATGAGTAAAAATTGTGGCATAGAAGGCTAGGTCATCTCAATTACAAAACAATCAATAAACTGGTAAAAGGAAACTTAGTGAGAGGGTTACCTTCAAAGGTTTTTGAGTGTAAGGAACTGTGTGTGGCCTGTCAAAAAGGAAAACAACATAGAGCTTCTTGTAAGACCAAAACTGTAAACACCATAACACAACCACTGTTTATGCTTCATATGGACTTATTTGGACCAACCTTTGTTAGAAGCTTGAACCATAAGCAGTATTTCCTAGTTATCACTGATGATTATAGTAGATTTTCTTGGGTATACTTTTTGGCTACTAAGAGTGAGACTAGTGAGATTCTTAAGAGTTTCATTACTAAGATAGAAAATCTAGTAAATCATAAGGTCAAAGTAATCAGATGTGATAATGGAACTGAGTTTAAGAATGATGTGATGAATCAGTTTTGTGTAGCTAAAGGTATTGAAAGACAGTTTAGTGTTGCTAGAACACCACAACAAAATGGTGTAGCTAAAAGGAAAAATAGAACACTAATTGAGGCTGCAAGGACAATGTTGTCAGAGTCTAAGTTACCAACTACCTTTTGGGCTGAAGCTGTAGGAATTGCATGTTATGTGCAAAACAGAAGTAAGGTAGTGAAGCCTCATACCAAGACCCCCTATGAGTTGTTACATGATAGAAAGCCAATGATTGCATTCCTAAAACCTTTTGGGTGTCCTGTTACCATTTTGAATACCATAGACTACCTAGGCAAGTTTCAAGAAAAAGCAGATGATGGATACTTTTTAGGCTATTCCACAAATAGCAAAGCCTTTAGAGTATACAATAGGAGGACTAGAATTGTTGAAGAGAACTTACATGTTCAATTCAGTGAAAAGACTCCTAGTGTTGAGACCAAAGGACCAGACTGGTTGTTTAACATTGATATGCTAACCAAATCTATGAATTATGAGCCTATCATTGCAGGAACTTCCACTAATGCTGATACAGGTATACAAAAGGATTCTGAAGTAGATACATCTTCAAAGGAAGCTGATTCTCCAAAGGAGTTCTATTTGGTTGAAAAGTGGAAAGCTGGTTCTGTTCCTTCCATCATACACAAGCAAGGTCCCTCTGATGATGATGTACTGAATACTGGAGGCAATGTTGATCATCATCAAGATAAGGATGAGTTGTTGCAAGATAACTCAGTATCGGTAGAAGAAATTGAAAAGAAGAAAAAGCAGTCTGCTAGCACTGCTAAGCCTACTGAAAGTGCTGATAGGCCATCTGTAAACGCTGACAAGCCATCTTCTACCACTGATAGTTCAAGTGAAATTCCGGCTACAAATACTGGAGATAGTACTTTCTTTGGACCTCATCCAAAGCCACTATTTGGTAATGAGTAGTATCCACATGATCCTAATATGCCTGATTTAATAGAGATTGATACTCCAACTGATGATGAAGACATGGATGAATTCTTCAATGCTAATTTGACTAATTTGGAAACTGTAATTAATGAAAGTCCAATTACTACTACCAGAATTCACAAGATTCATCCCAAGGAACAGATTCTTGGAAATTTGAATACTCCTGTTCAAACAAGAAGCAGGATAAAGAACACAGAACCCTTTCCTGAACATGGGTTCTTTGCAAGATCTTTTCAGAAAAGAAACAGTCATAAAGATCTGCAAAATTGCTTGTTTGCTTGTTTTCTGTCTCAAAAGGAGCCCAAGAGAGTGGAAGAAGCTTTAACAGAAGAAGGCTGGGTAGAATCAATGAAAGAGGAGCTTCTTCAGTTCAAACTTCAAGAGGTTTGGACATTGGTTGATCTTCCAAATGGGAAGAGGGCTATTGGGACTAAATGGGTGTTCAGAAACAAGAGAGATGAAAGAGGAATTGTAGTGAGGAACAAGTCAAGGTTGGTTGCTCAAGGATACACACAAACTGAAGGTTTGGACTATGATGAAGTATTTGAACCAGTTGCAAGGATTGAGGCTATTAGATTGTTTTTGGCTTATGCTTCATTCAAGAATTTTGTTGTGTATCAGATGGATGTTAAAAGTGCATTTTTATATGGCACTATTGATGAGGAGGTTTATGTTTGTCAACCTCCTGGTTTTGAAGATCCTGATCATCTTGACAAGGTTTACAGGGTGAGAAAGGCTATGTATGGATTGCATCAGGCTCCTAGGGCATGGTATGAATGCCTATCTACTTATTTGATGGACAATGGGTTTAAAAGAGGACTGATTGATAAAACTTTGTTCATTAGAAAGCACAAAGATGATATTTTACTGGTTCAGGTTTATGTAGATGACATCATCTTTGGTTCTACTAACAAGGAGCTATGCAGAGATTTTGAGAAACTTATGCATGATAAGTTTCAGATAAGTTCTATGGGAGAACTCACTTTCTTTTTGGGGCTACAGGTTCAACAAAGGACTGATGGTATTTTCATTAGTCAAGACAAGTATGTAGCAGATGTGTTGAAGAAGTTTGGGTTTCAAGATGTAAAGAGTGCAAGTACACCTATGGAGACTCAGAAACCTATGCTACCAGATGATGGAAGTCCCAAAGTTGATTTGAAGTTGTACAGATCCATGATTGGATCTTTGATGTATCTTACTGCATCTAGGCCAGACATTATGTTCTCAGTATGTGTGTGTGCAAGATTTCAAGTAACACCAAATACCTCACACATGAATGCTGTTAAGAGGATCTTTAGATATTTGAAAGGTCATCCTAAATTGGGCCTTTGGTACTCTAAGGATTCTCCTTTTGATTTGGTGGCCTACACTGATAGTGACTATGTTGGAGCTAGTCTGGACAGGAAGTCTACCACTGGAGGATGTCAGTTCTTGGGAAGCAGATTAATTTCTTGGCAGTGTAAAAAGCAAACTATTGTGGCAAATTCTACAACTGAAGCTGAATATGTGGCTGCTGCTAGTTGCTGTGGTCAAGTTCTTTGGATTCAGAATCAATTGCTGGATTTTGGGTACAATTTTATGCATACTAAGATTTACATTGATAATAACAGTACAATTTGCATTATCAAAAATCCTGTTTTACATTCTAGAACTAAACATATTGAGATAAGACATCACTTTATTAGAGATTGTAATGAGAAAAGGTTGATACAAATGGTAAAAATCCATACTGATTTCAATATTGCTGATCTTCTCACCAAAGCTTTTGATGTGGGGAGGTTTCAGTATCTTGTAGTTAATATTGGAATGATTAATCTCTAAACTCTCAAATTGTTTTGTATAAGTTTGTAAAAGTATTGGCCTATTATTATGTAATCTTAGTATTGCTATTTCTGTTTATATCCACTGATAGTGTTGCTTCTAACCACTAATAGAGTTGATCTATCCAATGCTAGTTGTTCTGTGTTTTCCCTAACCATTGTGCAGATAAAAGACAAGTCATTATAGAGATTCAAGAAGTACTGAAGTTACATTGTTCATTCAGCAAAACAGTTTACAGCTTACAGCTTACAATGAAACTTCAAGTGCTAAATAAAGACTACATCTATACATGATTTTCTTCTAATATTTCTACTACTACTATCCTTGCTTATATCGTTTGAATGCTGGATACGCATTTATCATATGCAAACGAAGCAGCTAAGGATCAAAATGGAAAGGATGGATTGATGCAAACGAAGAAGCTGAAGCTGATTGTGGCAGATAGATGGATGATATGATATTCTTCTTGTGCTCCATCTTCTCTTACCACCATTCAGCAACTTACTCCATATTCCTTTTTCCCTTCCTTGTTACGATGTGTGAAGAAGCACCACGACTTGGTGCACTAAGACCAAGAACCACCTCTCTGTCCTTAGGGAGTGGTGGGTTTCTTGCTCGTGGTCTTGGTTGGGGGTTAGAGGATGAAGGTTTTTGGTTTGAAGTCTTCTTCTTAGAAGAGTCATCAGAGTCTTCAGAGGCATCACTTGGATTCACCACACTATCATCTTCAGATGATGGGAGAAATGGGGATTTTCGTGGTCTTGGTTCTTGTGGAGGAAAGTAGGACAGCCATGGGTTTCCATCTTCACTTGATGATGAAGATGATGAAGAGGATGAGGAGGAGGTTAGATCAACCACCTCTGGTTTGTTCCAACTAGGGTTCCACATTTTGATTGTAGTTGATTGGGGATTTTGGAGCAATTAGGGTTTTTAACTTTTGATTGGTTTGGGCGTTATGTGATATTTGGGTTCTTTTTATAAGTGAAGTTTAGGGTTATTGAAGTAAATATGGGGCAGGTTAAATGTGGTTGGAGAGTTAATGAGGTTCTTGGATATTGGACTGAGATAAGTTCTAGAAGTTGACTATATTGACTAACCTGTTCTAACCACGGATAGATCTTTTGTAAACACTTCTGGATATTTCTAACCACTGACAACCATCATCTTTGTCTCTGTGTTTGTTTTGTGTTTTTGACTTGCAGGTATGAAGGATTTGTATACATAGGAGCTGGTGTGTGAGCTACTTGTGTTTGTTAAAAAAAAAAAAAAAAAAAAAAAAAAAAAAAAAAAAAAAGAAAAAAACTTGTTTTGTAATCCTTCATATTTGTGCACTTTCCCTGCTTTACTTGCTCTATCTCTTGGATATTTAGAGGAGTACTTTTCTGTATCCACTGATGGTTTGTTACAACTGCGGATAGCTGTTATGGAACCGCGGATAGTATAATCCTGTGTTTTGGATACTACAGGGGTTGTTTCGACACTTTGGCAAACGTATATATCTCTCCCCACAATCACGGATGGATCAATTTATTTGATCTTCTAACCACTTCCAATTGGCAATACCCTTAAACCCTAATCACTTTCTTTGGTTTATTCACAAAACCCACTTCATATCCATCATTAATCACAATGGCTGAGACGTATTCCACTTCCCATAATCTTGTTGCTGTACTCACTAAGGATGCTCGATCTGAAGGGTTTCATCAAATGATTGATTTCCTAGTTCACAGTCCCATTCACTATGCTTTAACGGTTGAACCTACCATTCTTAAAGCCTACATACATCAGTTTTGGAGGAATGCTAAACTTGAAGAGGTTAATGGCTTGGAGGTGTTTCGTACTGTTGTGGATGAGAATGCTATTTCTGTTTCTGAGGTGATCATTAGACAGGTTTTAAGGCTTGATGATGCTGATGGTGTTGATAATCTTTAAGATGTTGAGATTGTTGCTGGTTTAGAGAGATTAGGATATACATACAAAGGTGAAAAGGTACAATTTTTTAAGAGTTTGTTTTCACAACAATGGAAGTTTTTGATTCACACTCTGAGTAACAAGACCACAGGCTTTAATGACTTTCCTTCCAAAATTGCTACTGCTATTATTTGTTTGTCTAATGGAAGGAAATTTAATTGGTCTCGGATGATATATGAGGGGTTAGTGTAGAATATTAGGAAGAAGGGTAAATACTATTTGTATCCTCGGTTTATTCAACTGCTTGTGGAACATCAAATAGTGGAACCTGTTGCCAGTGTTGTAAATATCGCTTGGTGGTCCCTCGGCGGTCGACCACCGCCAAGCGCCATATCGGTCTTGGCGGCGATATATCAGTGATATAACGGAGACCCTAAATTATAAAGAAATTAATTTTTTTATAGGTATTTATATATTTTATATACATATTTATAAATATTTATTAGTTTTATTGTTATATTTAATATTTTTAATTATATATTTTATATAAATATTACAAATTTTACATTGTATATGCATTTAGTTATGTATTTCCCACTTTTAACCGATATTTGACCGATATTCCGATATTTGACCGATATTTGACCGATATTTGACCGATATTTAACCGATATTTAACCGATATTTGACCGATATGACCGATATAACCGATATTGACCGATATTTGACCGATATTGACCAACCGATAAATTTGACCGATAAGTGAAATATCGTATCGGTGGACCGCCGATAAGCGATATATCACTGATATATCGGCCGCCAAGACCGATATTTACAACACTGCCTGTTGCACATGCTAGAGAGTATGAAGTACATCATATGCTTCCTAGAGTTTTTGCACATATGAGGAATCAGCCACAGAATGTTGTCATTAGAGATGTTCCTTTATTTCCTCACATGCTTACTTTGCCTACTGATTCTGAGTTTAATGAAGGTCTTGCATCATGGACTAGGAGAACACAGGGCACTAAGCTTCCTCAGGCTAGTGTTAGTGGTATTGTTAATGAGGCTGTCACATGGAGTGGAGGTGACATGATTGGAAGGGCTTCCACTACTGATTCATGCTTTGATGCTGGTCAGGATAGTGGAAACATCAATAAGACCTAACCTTTGGCAACTCCTAACGTGGAAACTTCTTTGGAGCTTAACACAGGTGGAGGTATCCCTAGCCAACTGGCTGCTATAGGGTACATAGATGATCATGCTCGGTCTGGTGCTATGTCTTTAATATCCAAGGATTCACCTCTCGGAGCAGTTAACACAGCTCGAAGTGATGAGGATAGATTGGAACCTGACAATGAATTGACTGTTAATGACTTTGTACATGATGACTTTTCCAATGAACCACCTCTCGGACCAGTTCACACAGGTCGAAGTGGGGAGGATATTCTTGAACGTTTAAATGAATTGACGGTTAAGTGTGCTAAACTGGAGGATACAATTTCAGGTCTACAGGAGTTATCTGTGTTTCAGGGTAAGGATATTCGAAGGTTGAAGCATAGAGTATTGGTTTTGGAGAAATTAAAAAGACCTGGAGTTGCTGTTTTGAAAGCTATGAGAAGAAAGAAACAGAAGGTGGACTCCTCTACTGCTCTGAATGTGAAGAATGTATCCAAACAGGGGAGGAGTGATGGCATGAATTCAGGGGAGGCTGTGGATGTGTTTGTTGGAGTAACTATGGAAGAAGATGTTGATAGTGGAGATCAAGATTTTTTGGTTTCTGATAAAGATGGGAATGAGGTTGTTCTTGAAAATTTGAAGAATGTTGAGGTAGTGCAGAACACAAAAACTGATAGTGTACCTGAAACCATGGTTAGTACTTTTGTAACCACTGATGCAGTTTCAGACTTGGCTATTGTTCCTACTACTGATACACCCACTGCTATCATAACCACTTCCACTGTTGTCACAACTCTTTCTATAATACCACCTAAGCCTAAAGAAGTAGAGAAAGAAGCTGCAAGTACATTGATTAATCTGAGTAAAACATCATCTATACCTACACCTATCATTGCACCTGTTTTATCTGTTCAGTCTACTGCTACCAAACCCAGAGTTAAAAGTTTGGTTATTGGTGAACCTTTGAAGAAGAAAGTGGTTAAATCTAATGTTGGAAAAGGTAAAGAGGTAGTGCTGAAGTTTAAAAATAAAGCAGAACAAGAAGCTTATGATGCAGAGTATGCTAAAAGTATTGAAGCTGAGGATAAAGCAGTTTTGGTGAAGAGAAAGCAAGATGAAGAGGAAGCTAGTCATAAATTGTTAGCTACATGGTATGAATCACAAAACTATCTTGAAGCTTCTGAATTAATAAGTGATGAGTATACTGTACAAGAATGGGCTTTGTTTGATGATGAAGAAAAAGCTAGACTTTTGGGTATATTGGCAAGGAAGGTTAGTAAAGAAAAGAAGCAAGTTGTAAGAAAGAAACCTCCTACTATTGCTTAGCTGAGGAATGTATTGATGAAGATTATCAATAATTCAGGCATATATGTTTATGATAATCTCAGTAGGTGTTCATTTGCAAGAATTTTTGAGATTTATGAGAGATGTATGAGAATTAATGATGATTTCTGTCCAATGAATTCTAAAAAGGAAGAAGAGTGGATTAAAAAGGATGATGAATGGATTCAAAGTAAAAGAAAGAGAAAATCTGAGATTCAGGAGACATCTGATTCTAAAAGAGTGAAAGTTGTTGCAGATGAAAATCAAATTATTTCTTATGAATTTAAGCTTTTAGTTGGAAGTGAAGGAGTTTGGAAAATTCAAAGACTCAACAATGAAGTTTTTGAGTATAATAAATTTTCACAGATGCTTCAGTATTTTGATAGAGATGATTTGATGAATCTTTGGATACTTTACAAGAATAAATTTGGTGAAGTACATCCTAATGATTATCATGAGAGGCTGGTTTATCATAATTTGAAGATTCTATTTGAACCTACTCATGATGAAACTGAATGGCAAGGACTCTACAATGGTCAAGTTACTAGATGGTTTTTATATCAAACTTGTGGAGTTCATGTTTTAACTGTTTCTGGAAAGGTTATTCATATGCTTGTAGAAGGTGATTATCCTCAACTGAATAAGCATCCAGGAATAATTGCTCAGATGTTGAAGCCTGGTTGTATCAAGATGTTAGTATCTTATGATGGTCAAGCTTATGATTTGTTGCTGAAGTATGAGAAGATACTTAAAGCTAGTAAGTGTTTGGCTACATCCTCCAATTCAGATGTTTTGAGCTTAAAGAAAACTTGAAGAATTCTGTTGGAATTTATCAAGTTCAGGGGAGGATTGTTGGGTTTTAGGTTCCTTGGATAAAGAAATACTCTAAGTACTGGAACCACGGACAGCCTTGATGTAACCACGGACTGAAGAGTGTAACCACGGATGAAGACAACCGCGGCTAGTAGTATTGTGTAACCACTGATAATATATAGTAAGCATTGCTAGTCTTGTATAGTCGGTTAGTTTATTGTATTAGATAAATATGGAAAAGATATTTATCTTGTAGGTTACGTATTGTATATTGTATAGGACTCCTTAGCCTATAAAAGGAGGTCCTAGGTTAGGTTAGATATACGAATGTTTTATATCTAAGGTCGATACACTTCAAGGTTGCAAAACCCTAATACTGTAAGAGTATTCGTATTAATAAATAATATTGAGGTGTTGAATGTTTACTGTTCTTCTTCTTAAGATTAAGTATTAAATTCCGTGTAATACTTGATAAGCTTTTGTTACAAGTCAGTTTCTATATTAGATCGTTTGCTCATCTGGGATCAACAGTTTTAAGTAAGTTCAGTAAGTGGACCACAAGATTTCAAGCATACGACCATTATAACACATATAACGTCATACAAAAAGGTATTATGATTGCACTAAGTTTATGACACCGAAGCTATGACAGTTAAAGGATGCAAATCTATGCACATAGTATACGGGCTCGGTAAGTGTTTAACCCTTGAAACTTGGATTCCAACATCGTATACGTCCGTTTTTCTATCCGGTCAATCCGAATGGGGGAGTCACCCCAATAGATCTATTTATAACTCCCGCGCTTCTGTAAGAATTAACGGTTCATAATAGTGGGCAGAGTGGGTTATCGGTACTTAGGCTAATCCACAATAGTTTAAAGGAGTACTTTGTGTCCATAGTAAAACAAGCATGTTCTCACCCCTAAGGTTTGTAAAACAAGTAATAAAATGAGTAAAAGGTAGGGCTATAAACTCACCTCAAGTAAAGTAGTATTTTGGATATGAGTAAGTCAAACTATAAGGTGTGAAGGCTCCGAAGCGCGACCTAAGTAAGTAAGGGTTCATCTTAGTATGATGCTAAATGAAATGAATGATGCAATGCATTTTCAAGACTTTGTATCACCATTGCATGTTTGTGTTTGATTTTCTATAAGTAACAATACATTTTACATCAAAAGTGTAATTATATAAGTCTCGACACTTTATTAAATATTCTCGTGTTAAGTACTTTAATACTCACGTTATAAGAATAATATCTTCTTTATAACACGTATTTAAAATTATAGTCTTTTTATAAGTTATAAAAATATTACGTCCTTCTGTCGAGTTTAAAATGATAACCATTTATTATCTATAAAAGTCCATTAAAAAGAGTTTCGTCTACATATCGTGTTCAAAATTAATAACTATCTTATTATTTATAAAAGTCCATTTACAAGAGTTTCGTGTTTTTGTCATTCTTTATTGAAAATAAATTTATGTAATATATATATATATATATATATATATATATATATATATATATATATATATATATATATATATATTGAATCTGGATCGATTGAGAAGGTTTTTATTTTGAGAAGATTGAGAAGGTTTTCAAAAACGATTGATTTGTAACTTTGATTCATGTTTTTCAAGCGTAAAACTCATTTTAATGTGATTAAAATTCAAAATGTGTAAAATTTTTTTTAAATTAATGTTAAAAATCTCTCGATTTTGCGATATATGTAGAATATTGAATCATCTGTACAAATTTAATGAATCATCATCATAACTCGATTTTAACAATGATTTGTGAATCAAATTTGTGATTTATAGATTCGGTTTACCATAAAATGATGTTTATTTGTGAATCAAATCAAAAACATGTATTAGTTTTTTCAAACGAAGATTTTTCAATATTCTCAAAATAAAAACCTTCTCAATGGAACCGGAGCCTATATATATATATATATATATATATATATATATATATATATATATATAGACAGAGAGAGAGAGAGTGAGGATCACGTGCGGATATTTTTTTTTAGTGCGGATGTGCGGATGTACCTCATCCGTTGATCTTTTTTCATTTAGCGGCTGAGATTTGACCAAATTCATCCCTTTTTTCTCTCCGTATCTTTTTTTTTATTAGAATATTCTATTTCCTTATTTTTCTCAGCTTTTTTTATTTAAATTTTTTATCGAATGGAATTACCTGATCAGTATTCTCGTATCGGTCCTGATCTATCGGTAAATTTTTCATTAAAAACGCTGTTGAAGGTATTTTTATGATAGTTATTCTGATATTAAGGTTTTTATTATGATTTTGAGGATAGTTACTCTGATATTACTATTGTTATTCTGAGTATTAGTACATTTACACTTTGATGTTTCTATCGTTAGTATGATAGTTATTCTGATATTAATTTTCTTATTCTGATATTAGGATAGTTATTCTGATATTAAGTTTGTTATTCTGATATGAGGATAGTTATTCTGATATTAATGTTATTTTTGTATCTGATATCAATATCCTTAATATGACAGTTATTCTGATAATAATTCTTTATTCTGATATGTGTATAGTTATTCTGATATTATTAACGTTAATATGATAGTTATTCTGATTTTAAAACTGGTAATTTAATATGTTGATAGTTATTCTGATATTAAGTTTTTTTTTCTTCTTATTATGCGTTTTAAAACTGGTCTTATTATATAAGGATAGTTATTATGATATAAATAACCTTAATATCATATAAGGATAGTTATTATGATATTTAATCTTTTTTGTTATTATCCGTTTTAAAATTGGCCGTATTATATATGGATAGTTATTCTGATATCAATAACCTTTATATGATAGTTATTCTGATATTAAAACTGGTAATATCATATAATGATAGTTATTTTGATATTAAATCTGGTAATATCATATAAGGATAGTTATTCTGATATTTAATCTTTTTTTCTTATTATCTGTTTTAAAACTGGTCGTATTTATATAAGGATAGTTATTCTGATACTAGAATTTGTAATATCATATAATGGTAGTTATTGTGATATTAATCTTTTTTGTTATTGTCATATAAGTATTTTTATTCTGATTTTATTAATAATAATATGATAGTTATTCTGATATTAAAACTGGTAATATCATATAAGGATAGTTAATGTGATCATATAAGAATAGTTATTGTGATATTAAAACTGTTTCTATCATTCAAGTTTAGTTATTGTTTATAGCTAACCAAATAGTTGTTCAATTGTAATTATTCTAATAGTTTGTCTTCAAATCAATCACATTTTACTTCTAAACATACAATTTCAAACGTAATTTTACCTCCAACTACTTCTAGCACACAATTTCAAACACAAAATTATTATGGCTTGTCGTCTCTCCCACTCCGTTGAAGATATGCAAGTGTACGTTAAAAAACAATGCGAAGAAGACGATGTTGCTCGAAAAAACACTATTTGTTTGAGCAGGCAAGGGCAGAGAAGCAACGTATGAGGGATGACATTACGCTTGAAACGAAAAGCCGTGATCGAAAAGTTTTTGATGGATGAAGCCCGCAAAGATGACAATATTTGCTGACATGTTGTTGGGGTGTGTTCAACAAATACGGAACAACATCAATACCAAAATGTATTTGAGCTATTGGGAGAACAAAACTGATGGTGTAGGTGCATCAAGTTCGTATGCTAGATTTGTTGGGCAACCTCTGCTAGACTAGGAAGATTTGGCTCGCATCGAGGAATATGCCGGTTGTCAGTCTTCTTTGTATGATTTTGCATGCGGGGAGCATTCCGATTAGGATTTATCATTTATATATTTCGTATTGTTAATATTGTTTAATTAGTAGTAACAGCAGCAGTAATATTTTAATGCAGTAGCAGTATTTTTTTTTTTTTTTTTTTTTGCAGTAACACTTGTTTTCTAAGATAGTTATTCTGATATTTAAAACTGGAATATTATTTTAATAAAACATTTTTGTTCAAGTTTATTTTTATTTGTGATGTTTAATAATTTTAATATGATAGTTATTGTGATATTAAAGCTTTGCGAAAAAGATATTCTGATATTAAAACTGTGTATATCATTCAAGTATAGTTATTGTGATAGGTAACAAAACAGTTGTTCAATGATAGTTATTGTGATATTAAAACTGTTAATATCATTCAATGATAGTTATTGTGATACTTATCTAAACAGTTGTTCAAGGTAGTAGAAGCAGTAGTAGAAATAATTTCTGCAGCAATAGTAACTTGTTGCAGCAGGAGTAAAATTTGTTTTTGTAGTAGCACTTTCTGATATGCTATTAATATATCTTTCAAGGATAGTTATATTGAGATGATATTAATAAAATTTGTTGTTGCAGTAGCACTTTCAAGTATAGTTACTGTGATATTTTAAGTAAAGTTGAGTTTTCTATGTTTTGTTTTTTTAGGTGATTCAATGAGACAGAATTGTGCAAGTAATGAGTTTGTCGAAGATGAAAATTTGTCCGCTGATGTTAATGTTGAAGAGAATGAAGAAGTAAATTCACCAGATTTTTTTACATCAACTTCAATGCTTATTAAACCTGTTGTTGTTAAAACTCTTGTACCAGTGGAAGGTACTTTGTTTGATAGCGTTGAAGAAGCTTATAAAGCATACAAAGATTATGCTGCTGAAGCTGGTTTTATTGTTCGTAGAGGCCATCAAACTAACGATGGAGGTATTGTTATAAATAAGGAATTTCTTTGTAGTAAAGAAGGTACCAAGAAAGTTAAAGTTAAAGAATTTGATAGTTTAAAAGATAATTGTGATGCTAAGGCTGTAAAGAGAATAAGATCGGAGTTTAGGATAAATTGCAAAGCTATAATTTATGTTGTCAGATCTGGTGAAAAGTATAGGGTTAAAAATTTTGTTGAAGAGCACAATCATGGTTTTTTTACTGCTGAGGATAGACATTTGCAAAAGTCTCATAGGTCTATGAGTTTGGCTCATCAGTATTTTGCTATTAACGCTTCGAACTTAAACATCGGTCCTTGTATGTCATTCAGTTTTATTGCAGAGCTTTTGGGAGGATATGAAAATGTTGGTGCCACTAAGATTGATTTTAAGAATATGAGTCGTGACATTTACAGCTATATTGGTAAATATGATGCTCAAATGATTATTGACAAGTTTAGTATTTTGAAAGAAAGAGATGAAAATTTTACGTACGAGTTTAAGACTAATACTGATGGTCAGTTAAGTTGTTTGTTTTGGTCTGATGATACAAGTAAAAGGAATTATGAAGCTTTTGGTGATGTTCTTTCTTTTGATGCTACATACAAAACCAATATGTAAGTTTTATTTTTCTTTCTTTCAAATAAAATTTTATTTTAATTTTTTTTATTTATTTATTTTTGTATTTTTATATATAATATAATTTTTTATATTTTAATTTTTTTTAGGTACAATATGGTTTTTGTGCCTTTTACGGGTGTTGATAATCATAAAAAATGTGTAATTTTTGCTTGTGGTTTACTTTCGAAAGAAGATATTGTTTCATATAAGTGGCTACTGCAAGCTTTTCTTAACACCCATATTAAGGAGCCGTACCTTGTTTTAACAAATCAAGATCCTTCAATGTTAATAGCTGATGACGTATAGTCCGCATTTGGGTCACGAACCCGACCAATGACCGCTACTAGCGAGCACAGTACGACTGGGCTAACCCGGTATCGGTTTGGGCTCACGAAGGCCCAAACCCGAAGTTATTTAGGGCTTGGGATATCGGATATCTCTTATTTTTGGAGATATGTATTCAATGACCGACTTAGGAGGGATACGCCGAAGGTTGGGGAACACGAAACAAATAAGGATTTCGTGTGTATATAAAGGGCATCCAAGCCTCATTAAAAGGTACGATTTTCAAACCCTAACTCTCCACTAAACCCTAAAACCGATTACTTACTCTCACACCGGAGGATAATCGTGGGAGACAATCCCACGATAAGCCTAACGGTGTTTTCTGTTTAATTAGTGCGTAGATCTCAAGCATCAAGATCTAATTGATACGAGAACCGGAGTCCAAACAAGGAACGCCCAACTTTTGTATCAACAAGTGGCGCCATCTGTGGGATCAATCACTAAGAACTAGAATGACAAAGCACATAAACCTAAGCCAGCGATCGCATAGCGAATTACAAGGGAAAAACGGCAAAGTGGATCAGCCTCTAAGCAGGCCTCTGGAACAACTAGTACAACCAGAAACCAAGGGTCAGATCTGGTCTTCGCAACAGTGGAACCATCAGCGCTGAGGTTCCACAGCGCACCCTCCTTACCACTCCCCTACAATCGGTGCCAGAAACGAACCTCACAACCCCGCCAGGCGCACCTGAGCATAACAGGGTTTCAGAGGTGGTAACAGAAACCCTCGCGCTAGAAGGGGTCGCGCCTGAACTAGCGCCAAGTGACTTCGTGTCTCAAAACTACGAAACCTTGGCTGCCCTCATGCAAGAGGAGGCGAAAAAGAGGTCGAATCAAAAGCTGCAGCACCGACTAAACTTCGACACGGAGTACGAGACATCCCCATCGCGTCATCAAAAGGAGAGGCGCGGGAAGGATAGCCGTCGCCCTCCAGTGTTTACCAGGATTGGGAGGAGAGTCAAGAACGATGAAGCAGCTGACCTGCGGTATCTGGAAGAACACGAAAAGGATGGACGACGTACCAATGTCCACGCTAGGCTTGGTAGCCGCAGGGTCCATGACAGACTTGGACGACAACACTCCCCAAGTGAAAGCTCTTCAAGATCCGATTCTGAGGATAGTCGGCGCAAGCGCCGAAATAGGGGAGGCTCGTCCTCTGGTGATTCCTCGGACAACGAGGATAGCGAAACAGGACACTGGAAGTCCAGGGAAAGATATCGCGACCGGGAGGAGGAAGATATGTCTCTTCCCTGGCGCCGCCAAAAGATGGATGCGTTCACCCAACGCATCAGCGATTTCTCAGAAGATAAGAGAAGGCGCATGCCCGCCAATGTGAAAACCTACGATGGAATAGGTGATCCGGACGACCACCTAAAAATTTTTGAATCAGCTGCTACTATCGAAAATTGGCCACAACCTGTGTGGTGCCACATGTTCAATTCCACATTAGTGGGAAATGCGCGAAATTGGTTCAGTAAGCTTCCACGCAGAAGCATTGATGGCTTTGAAGAGTTGCGGAAGGCGTTTCGCCTGAACTTCACTCAAAGGAAGAAGTACGCCAAAAACCCTGTCGAACTTGCCAGGGTAAAACAGCGCCAGGGGGAATCTACAAACGCTTATGTGGAGCGCTACAAAGATGAGTGCATACATGTCAAGGCATGTCCCGAAATACTAAAGATCTTAGGATTCATGAACGGGATAAATAACCCAGAACTCATCAAAAAGCTGAATGACAAGGTCCCCCAAACCTTTGATGAACTAATGAAACGCACAAGGTCCTTTATCCAAGGGGAAGCTGTCGCGGCAGACAGCGAGAAAGGCTACTCCAACTATAGGTCACAAGAACAGCCTAGGAGACAATCCATTGACCAGATAGCAACCGCAACAGGAACTACCGTAGCCAGGGGAGCGGACGAGATAATGACAAATATACACCGCTAACCAAGACTCCAAAGGAGATATTCGCGGCGAAAGACGCGAACTTCCCGAGACCCCCACCAATGTGCACCCCAGAAGATCGGTGCGTGGGGAACGATTACTGCGACTATCATGGACAGAAGGGCCACACCACCATTGAATGTATCCAATTGCGCTAGCTAATTGATAAGCTAGTAAAAGAAGGCAGATTGGACCATTTGGTTAAAAATATCAAGGAAGGGAAAGATAAGCAAAAGATTGGAAACAAGAAAGAAGTACCCAAAGATAAGGCTGATACCATCTACATGATACAATCATGGCAGCGAATGACTAGGCAGAAGATCAGCCAAAATTTTTCCCGCGGTAGCCAAATCTCCTTCCCCACCTTGGCTGCGGACAACGCAGTGGTAGAACCGTTCACCATTGAAATCAATGCAGGGGGTCACGATATCCACCGCATGTATGTTGATGGAGGAGCATCCGCAGATATAATGTATGAACACTGTTTCAAACGACTGCGACCTGAGATACGGAGTCAGTTAAGCCCGGTCAGGACGTCGTTGACTGGTTTTACAGGAGAAAAGATATGGCCGATGGGGAAAATACGCCTACTAGTCAATGTTGGCAATAACGAACACTCCACGACAACTTGGATGAATTTTATGGTGATCAAATCTCCTTCGCCATACAATGACATTATTGGAAGACCAGGGATTTCAGCCATACGCGCAGTACCATCTACAACACATGGGATGCTCAAATTCCCGGTGGAGGGAGGCATTGTTACTCTCTACAATACCACTGTACCACCTGGAGAATGTAACACAATCACATGTGAGACGACACACATTCCAGAACAACGCGCAACTAAAGTGCCAAACCTGAGGGTCGCACTCCATCCTGATTACCCAAAGCAAGAAGTATCGATCGGGGGATCGCTATCTGATAACGGCAGGGTAGCTGTGTGTGGACTCTTGCAAAAGAACTTGGATATCTTTGCATGAGAACCAAAGCACATGACCGGTGTACCACGCTCGATTAAAGAACACAAATTGAGGATCCAACAAGGATACTCCCCAGTACGACAAAAGAAGCACGGCCAGGCTCCAGAACGCACACAAGCAATTCTGGCAGAAGTACATAAACTTGTGGATGCAGGTATCATGCGAGAAGTCTATTACCATAATTGGCTTTCCAACTCATTGATGGTCAAGAAGAGCGACGGTAGTTGGCGGATGTGCGTGGACTTCACGGATCTCAACAAAGCATGTCCACAAGACTGCTACCCACTACCAGAGATAGACTGGAAGATAGAATCTTTGTGTAGATACCCACTTAAATGCTTCTTGGACGCATACAAAGGATACCACCAAATCCATATGGCTAAAGAAGATGAAGAAAAAATGGCCTTCCATACAAGCCAAGGCGTCTATTGTTATACTAAGATGCCCTTCGGCTTGAAGAATGCAGGTGCCACCTACGAGCGATTGGTGGACAACGCATTTGAAAAGCAGGTGGGCCGCAACCTAGAGGTTTATGTTGATGACCTTGTCATCAAAAGCCATACGGAGGATGAATTGGTGCGCGACATTGAGGAAACATTTAAGACACTAAAAAAGATCAACATGAAGCTAAATCCCAAGAAATGCACTTTTGGCGCTACAGAAGGGATGTTCCTCGGATATTTGATAGAGCCTGATGGCATCAAACCGTGTCCAGAAAAAATGAAGGCTGTCATCCAACTCCCTTCACCACGCACGTTGAAAGAAGTCCAATCTCTAAACGGAAAACTGGCCGGTTTGAATAGATTCTTGTCCAAATCAGCAGACAAGTCACTCCCTCTCTTCAAAACGCTCAAGAACTGTACAAAAAAGGGAGACTTTTGCAAGACTACGGAAGCAGAAGAAGCTTTCATACAGCTTAAACAACACTTAGCAGCGCTCCCCACGCTAGTCGCGCCCCGCCCAGGGGAAGAATTAATTATCTACTTATCTGCGACTAATGAAGCAGTCAGCGCGGTGCTACTGACAGACAGGGATTCAGTACAAACACCGGTATACTTTGTAAGCAAAGCGCTCAAGAAAACGGAGGTTAACTATAGTGCAATAGAGAAGTTGGTCTTGGCATTAGTATTCGCCGCTAAACGGCTGCGCAGGTACTTCCAGGCACATCCTGTTAGCCTTAATAGTTTTTATTAGAAGTGATGGTCATTCATATTTAGGAACTTTGTAACGAGTGTTAGATATCGTGATAGAATAGTCAACGGGCTCGTGGACTGGGCTAAGCTAATTGGTTAGAAGTTAAGTTAAGCTAGCCTTATATCAATCCATGTCCAACCCAAGCCCAAACGAGCCCATGCCAAGCCCATTAGGGCGTCTACTACTTGTACTATATAAACCCCTCAAAGTCTCATTTGAGGGGTGTGCTTGAATGTGTGTGTGTGTGTTTTTCCTTTGAAATAAACATCTATCTTGTTTTCATCTTTCTTCACATACACGGTTTGTAGAACATCAAGTCACCATCTTTCCTTTCTTTATTTCATCTTCTTATACGCATAAGTGTGTTTGGTTCAACGTGGGTATTTGTGATAAGGTTGAGATAGTTTTTAGGTCCAACAATTGGTATCAATCGCTAACAATGGTTTAAGAGTGTTTGGTTGAAGTTATTTTGTGTAGTGGTTAAGCGTAGACTCGCTCTCAAAGTTATCTTGCTTAAAGCTTTACTTTTTGCACTAAAATCTTCAAGATTATTATGGTGTAAGGTTTTTATAGTGTTAAAGAGTCTAGTTTTGGAAAAAAGTTCAAAGCTTTACGTGCTTTTCATCAGTTTTAAACTCATGTGTATTGGTTTGTACGTTTCTACGCATAAGCTATCTAGGCACTTTGGGTGAAAAAGGTCAATACTTTTGTGTTATTTGAGTGTTTTTAAGGCTGTTTGTGCAAGAGAAATTGTTTGAATCGTTGGGAATTTTTTACGCGTAAAGGTCAAAAAGTCAAAACCCCAGTTTTCTACGCATAACTTTTTTGTGAAGAATCTTCTTGCAACAACGGTTACTCAGTGCTTCCCTCACTTGGATAAGTGTGTGGAACACTTCGACTTCTGGATATCTTTTACGCTGTGACAGTGTAAAGGATTTTTGGTTTTTAACCTAGATTTACGCATAAGCTAAATCTTACGCGTATAATTTCTTACGCATAAGCATTTTCTTACGCCTAAGCTTGTCTTACGCATAAGTAAATCCTACGCATAAGGATTCTACGTTTAAGTTTTTAGTCTACGCATAACTCTAAAGGTTACGCGTAAGTTGGGTTTTACGCATAAGAATCCTACGCATAAGCAATCCTACGCATAAGCACTCATTTCTACGCATAAGTTTCATGTTTTACGAGTAAGATTTTGTGAAAAACTTCAAACAGCTATAACTTTTGAACCGTAACTCCGTTTTCAGCAATCTACCCATCAAAACGACCGTAAGAATGAGGAGAATAGACTGCCGAATGTTCGATGGGTCAACCTTCAAGTCCTAAAAATGCTCCGAACAGAAGTTACTGAGTTTTTTAAGTTTTTAGACCCAATTTTCACTACAACAACTGAGCTTAATCTTCATCCAACACAACTCCTTTATCGTTGAATCGATCCTACATCAACTTTATCATATCATACCTTCATCAATGGCAACTCACCAAGACATTCATGCAGCCGGTGCCGAAAACCGTCCTCCTATGTTTGAAAAAGGTGGTTATCTTCAATGGACAAGTCGTATGCTTCGTTACATCAAGACAAAACCTAATGGAAAATTGATGATTCAATCCATTCAGAATGGACCATTCATACCTCGACAAGTCCAAGACCCTGGAAATGCTAATGCAACACCTCCCGTCCCACCATTTTTTCGTCTTTAAAAAGAATCGGAATACTCTGAAGAGGATCAGAAGCAAGTCGAAGCAGATGACATGGCAATTCATATTGTCCAACTGGGTTTACCAAGAGACATCTTTGCTACTGTAGACAGTTGTGAAACTGCTTTCGATATGTGGGAACGTGTTAGACGGCTTTGCCATGGAACTGAAATTGGTCAACAAGACACGGAGAACAAGCTGCTAACTGCTTGGGAGAAGTTTACATCTACTCCAAGAGAATCCATTGAATCCTACTATGGAAGGTTCTGTACTTTAATGAATGAGCTGATCAGAAACAAGTTGACACCCAGAACTATCGTGAGCAACATCAAGTTCCTGAAAAATCTACCAGAAGAATGGGGACGATATGTCACCTTTGTCAACCAAAAAAAAGACTTACATCAAGTGAACTTTGATCAACTCAACGATTTTCTGAAACAAAACCAAAATGAAGTGAATGAAGTCAGGAAAGAAAGATTAGCAAAGAATTATGATCCATTGGCACTCATTGCAAAGACTCAAACTCCAGTGAATACACAACAACAAGCTTCATCATCTTATACTAACAACAACTTGCAGCAATACATCCCTCAACAACAAAACTATCCACCTGAACAACAACATTACCAGGAACAAGGAAACACTGATCTTGAAATGGAACCAGAAGAAGCTTTGTCACAAGCATTTGCATTCTTGGGTAAAGCATTCAGAGGTCGCTATTCCACACCAACTAACAACAACCAAAGGATTTCATCAAACACTCGCAACAGGCAAATTGCACAGCCGGGTGTGAACATGGGTAATCAAAGACAAATGGTTGGAGTTATTGCGAACCCACAGGGATATGCTACTGGATTTCAGATGGGTAATCAAGCGGTTCTGAATCATGGTAATCAGATGGGTCAGAATGTTGGGAATAGAGCAGTGGGTAATCAGAATGGGAATGTTGCAGCTCCAGTCGTTGGGAATTATGGAAATGTGAATCAGGGAAATCAAGTTAAGTGTTATAACTGTCAAGGATTGGGTCACATGGCAAGGAATTGTCCAACTAAGCCGAAAAAGAAGGATCTTGGGTATCTTCAGAAAGCTATCGTGTTGGTACAAAAGGAACAATCTGGAGTTCAATTGAGTGCTGAGGAACATGACTTTATGGCTATTATGGATGATTTGGAAGACCTCGAGGAACTCAATGCGAACTGCATCTTCATGGCAAATCTTCAGGAGACTAAGTACGAAACTGATTCTGACGCACCTCCTGTCTATGACGCCAACGTAGTATCTGAGGTACCAATCACTGATCCATGCTATAACAATGTCATATTTGATGTGTTTACTCATGAAGAACAGCATTCTGTGACATCAGCACCTACTTATGATACATACCTGGACAATCCGAGTTGTAGCAATACTAACTCTGAGACTCCAGATGTGGATCCTAGTGGAGACTGTGTGGCACAAAATACTGAGACTGATGAGGAAACACGTTCTTATTTTGAATCATTAATCAATAAATGTGGCATTGAAATTGAGAAAGTTAGAACGGTCAATCGCGAAGTTAAGGCCGCGAATGCTAAATTGACCGCTGAGCTTGAGAGTTATAAGGAGAACGCAAAAGCCTTTGAATTTCATAAAAACAAAGAATCAGAATTAGAAATTGGTTATCGAAATTTGGTTTCTAAAGAAAAACTATTGCAAATCAAGTACAACACACTTGATGTGAATTTGAACTTGAAAATTAAATCTTTAAACAACGAAATTTCTGATTTAAATAACCAACTTTCTAAACAAAAAGAAATGTTTTCTAATCTTGAAAAAGAGAAGAAGCAGTTGATTACTGATTTTTCAAAACGAGAAGATTCCCTTCTTGATGAAATTCTTGATAAAAATGAAAAAATCCAAACTTTAGAAAATTTGCTTCTTAAAACGGGTCATTCTGCTCAAACTATCAAGATGCTTTCTAATCAAGTAAATCCGTGTTTTCATACTAATCATAGAATGACACTTGGTAACGACCCTTCTTCGTTCCTCAAGAAAGCTCAGAAACCTCAGAATGTGTTAAACAATGGAAATGTTTTACATGAACCCATTATTGTTCGTGATTCTCTTGAAACGTTAGAACTATCTGAGGAGAGTAGATCAAAAATGAAACAAAAACATCCGGAAATCAAACCAATTGATTATAACAAATGGAATAAAATTAACGGAATCACTTTTGTTAATAAAAAAGAAAAGTCAAAGTTTTCCATCACACCAAGTGTTTCAAACAAAGAGTCAACACCTGTTTCAAAATCTGTTTCAAAACCAGTTGTTGTCTCAAATTCTCTTTCGAACATTGAAAAAATGTCTTCAAACAATCCTTTTAACACAAGTGATGCGAGAAGTATTTTAGAAAATGTAAAAACTAGAATTGCGGATCTTCAAGACACTGTTAAAACTAAAACCAATATTACAACAAACATCTGGTTTAATAGTTTTGATAATGAAAATAAAAAGTATTTTGAAACTCAAATTGCCCCTCAGCTGAATGCCATCAGTGTAAGGGTAATTCATTTTGAACAAGCATTTTTGAAAGAAACAGTTGACTTTTTCAAGGACCATAAATCCCTGGTAAAGCAAGCTAATGACTGTGCCGAACACATCAAAGTTTTGGAAAATTTAAATGACTCTCTCTTCGAAGATGTTCTGACTACCGATATTATGTCCATTATTTTACAAACATATTCTGTTGAAGATCATGAAAGACTCCAGTCTGAGACCTCCAAAATTGTTTCAAAATATGAAAAAGCACTTGAGAAACTTGAAAAAGAAAATGTCTCATATTTTAAACAACTTGATCGAAAAACTGAGGAATGCAAGTATGACAAACTATCGTATGAGCGTGCCTACAATGACATGAAAGCGAAAAATGATCTTTTGAGGGCTCAGCTGGAATGTCAAAAAGGAAAGGCAGTGGATACTAAGATTTCAAAACCATTGACTGCGGAGAAAGCAAATGTTCCCAAACCGGTTTTAAAACCAAAAATGTCTGTTTCTATGCCTCCTCCAAAAGTCAATGAGAAAAATGATTTATCAAAAGCAGTCACTCTACCTGCCTTGCCTAAACAAAATGTTGATAAAGGAAAAGCGGTTATCGAGAAACCACAAGTTTTAGCTCCTGGCCTTTTTAAGATGAGTACCACTAATGCGTCTGCCTCCACATCTAAAACATATGGAACAAACGACATAAGTCTAGAAAAGCACTCTAAAGAGACTAGGAAAGCCGAAACCACCTCTCTAGATAAAAATGTGAATCCTAATGAGTGTGCCTTACCTTCTACAGGACTAGGAAGCACCTCTAGGAGCAGCAAACTAAAGCCTAAGAGCAATGCAAGGAACAATAGAGTCTCGCTTGCCTCTAAGAGTACTCGCTTGAATAAAGAGAAGAAATTAGAAGAACACCATAGGAATTTACCGCTTTGTAATAAGAAAGACATTTCATCTGAATGTAATGAACCTATGAAACTTGCTAAGTTTAATGAATCTGTTGAATCTGTTTGTTTAACTTGCAAGAAATCTTTAACTAATGTTCATGATGATTGTGTTTCTAAGAATGAGATTGTTAAGCCTGTTAAGAAGAATGTTCCCAAAAGAACTTATGCTAAACGAATAGGAAGACTAGTTGCGAGACTTAGGATTTACACTACTGATAGGAAGCATAATGTTTACTTTAGGGATGACATATGGAAACCCACGGGTAGAACTTTCACACTCCAGAATGGTAGAATGAGTGATAAACCTGTTTTACCAATAGATAACTTCTATGAGTGTGATCAGGATTTTACCTCTAACCCAAAGGAACCAAAATCAAAATGGTTTCCAAAATCTTCTTCTTCTGTTATTGGCAGGTTATCGAAATATGTCTTTGGATCGTCGACTCGGGTTGCTCCAAGCACATGACCGGGAATCTAAAGCTGCTGATCAATTTCATCTGGAAATTCATGGGAACCGTACGTTTCGGAAATGATCATGTAGGAGCTATCATGGGTTATGGAGATCTACCTTTTGGAAATTATTTGATCTCTCGGGTTTACTATGTCGAAGGGTTGGGACACAATTTGTTTTCAGTCGGGCAGTTCTGTGATGCAGATTTAGAGGTTGCTTTTAGGAAAAATGCTTGCTTCGTTAGAAACTTGGATGGCACTGATCTCTTAACTGGGAATCGTGATACAAACTTGTATGCTATCGATATAAACCAAATGGACTCTTCATCACCAATATGTCTTATGACACGAGCATCTGGAACAAAGTCCTGGTTGTGGCACAGACGGTTATCCCATCTCAATTTCGACACCATCAACAAACTGGCCAAAGACAACATCGTCAATGGACTTCCAAAGTTCAAATACACCAAGGATCACTTATGTCCATCATGTGAACAAGGAAAAAGCAAAACAGCATCATATAAACCCAAACCCGTACCTAGTTCGGAAGCAAGGTTGCATATGTTGAACATGGACTTATGTGGCCCAATGAGAGTTGAAAGCATTAACGGGAAAAAGTATATTCTTGTTATCGTCGATGATTATTCGAGATATACATGGGTTAGGTTTCTGAGATCAAAAGACGAAGCACCAGGAATCATCATCACCTTTCTGAAGCGTATTCAAGTACTTCTTCAAGCTCTAGTAATAGTTGTAAGAACAGACAACGGCACTGAATTCACAAATCAGGAGTTAAGAGCTTATTTTGAAGATGTTGGAATAACTCATCAGACATCAGTTGTTAGAACTCCACAGCAGAATGGGGTAGTTGAAAGAAGAAATCGTACTCTTGTGGAAGTTGCTCGCACTATGCTAATTTATTCTAGTGCACCGTTATTTCTATGGGCTGATGTTTTTGCCACTGCTTGTTTCACTCAGAACCGATCCCTAATCCATCCAAGATTCAATAAAACCCAATATGAAATAGTGAACAACAGAAAACCTGATATCTCTTACTTTCACGTGTTTGGCGCTTTGTGCTATCCGACAATCGACAGAGAAGATCTAGGGAAACTGAAAGCTAAAAGTGATATTGGAATCTTCATTGGATATTCAGATAACTCGAGGGCATTCAGGGTGTATAACAGGAGAACTAGGAGGATAATGGAGACGATGAATGTGAATGTTGATGAACTTTCACAAATGGCTTCTGAGAGACTCGCTCTAGAATCCGCACCAAACCCGCAGACTTCTGGACACATCAGTTCAGGACTCGTACATCAAAGAGCTCCATCAACTTTTGCTGACACACCTCATGAACAAGAATGGGAGAAATTCTTTGAGTTAATGTTCGATGAATACTATGGTGGAACTTCGACAAATGCATCAAACCATCATTCCGCTGCACCCGCTCAAAATCATCTACCACCGCCACCAACAGAAGATGCATCTACAACGGTCGAAACTAATGCACCAACTCCATCAACATCATCTACACCTACTCCAGGAACTTCAATTCTTCAAACAGTTTTACCAGCAGTTGATGAGCAAAACCAAAACATATCATTTCAAGAAGAACCTATACAAAACCAGAACGATGCAACGTTAGATGAAGACTTATTTGAAAAGTCGTTTGCTACGGAATCAGCTGAATCATCTTCAAGCTTACGAGAACCATCTAACTCGCACTCGTATAATCTACGGTATCCTTCTACTCTGAAGTGGACAAAAGACTACCCAATTGAACAAGTTATTGGTGAACCTTCAAGGCCAATTCAGACGAGACGCCAACTTGCCACCGATTGCGACTTATGCATTTACCTTTGCTCAATTAGCAATATAGAGCCAAAGAACATTCGCGAGGAAATGGCAGAACCCGCATGGATAGAAGCAATGCAGGAGGAACTTCTCCAATACCGTCTACATGACTCTTGGGATATGGTTCCAAGACCAATTGACGTTCGCGTCATTGATCTCAAATGGTTATGGAAGAACAAAAGGGATGAAGAGATGACTGTAATTCGCAACAAAGCTCGTCTTGTGGCCAAAGGATACAGACAGGAAGAAGGGATAGACTTTGAAGAGTCATTCGCGCCGGTAGCTAGACTTGAGGCAGTCAGGATTTTCTTAGCCTATGCAGCTCACAAAAAAATCACGGTTTATCAGATGGACATTAAGACCGCGTTCTTGAATGGAAATATGAAAGAAGAAGTGTACGTGAGTCAGCCAGAAGGCTTCATAGACATGGAACATCCAGACTACGTCTACAAACTCAAAAAGGCAATCTATGGTTTGAAACAAGCTCCGAGAGCGTGTTATGACGAACTATCTTGTTTCCTTATCCTAAACAATTTCACCAAAGGAACGGCTGATCCTACCTTGTTTACACAAAAATGCAAAAACGACATTTTGATTGTTCAGATTTACGTGGACGACATCATTTTTGGGTCCACTAATCCGAAACTCTCAAAACATTTTGAAAATCTCATGAAAAGCAAATTTGAAATGTCCATGATGGGGGAACTAAAGTTTTTTCTTGGTTTACAAATACATCAGTCCCCACGTGGAATTTTTATTAATCAAGCGAAATATACAACTGAGATTTTGAAAAATCATGGTATGGATAATTGTGACTCTGTTGGAACACCAATGGTAACATCACCAAAAATTGGAGCCGATTTGTTTGGGAAACCTATTGATCCGAAGAAATATCAGAGCATGATTGGTTCTCTCATGTACCTTACTGCTAGTCGACCCGATATTCATTTTGTTGTTTGCTTATTAGCACGGTTTCAGGCTAAGCCTACTGAACTGCACCTCAAAGAGGTTAAAAGGATCTTTCGGTACCTGAAGACATCCATTCACAAGGGTCTTTGGTATCCGAAGGAATCCGGATTTGATCTAATTGCCTTTTCAGATGCGGACCACGCAGGTGACCAAGTTACAGCAAAAAGTACATCATGAGGCGCACAATTTTTGGGTGAAAAGTTAGTCAGCTGGTCTTCAAAGAAACAAGATTGCACTGCACTTTCAACCGCTGAAGCTGAGTATGTGTCTCTATCTGCGTGTTGTGCTCAAGTTCTATGGATGAGAACACAACTCACAGATTATGGCTTTACTTTCGATAAAATACCTATGTATTGTGACTCAAAAAGTGCCATAGCCATCTCATGCAATCCTGTTCATCACTCAAAGACCAAGCATATCAGAGTACGCTATCACTTCATAAAAGAACATGTGGAAGAAGGTACTGTTGAATTATTTTTCGTGAAGACAGATTACCAACTCGCCGATATATTTACTAAAGCCCTTCCAAAAGAAAGGTTTGACGATTTAGTTCGACGAATTGGAATGCGAAGCCTAACCCCTGAGGAGTTAGAACGTCTTCTCGAATCTTCGTGAAAATGATTTTCCAAAAAGCTTCGCTGTAAATATTTTTGAAAAACAAAATACAAAATTTGAAAAACCAACAAAAGCAAAATATAAAAATATAAAACTTTCAAAAATACAAAAACAATAGAAAATCAAAAATCCAAAAAATATTCTTCTCACGACATGTCTCTTGTATAATCGATATTCTGTACGTCTCTAGAAATGTCATTCAACAATGATACGGGCATGTACAGATGCTTGAGCGAGAGTTCTTTAATGTTTTCCAAAACATGTCGTTTCTCAAAATTTCTTCAAAAATGGATTTCGTATACTTCAGTACGAAACCCAGACTAAAATGATGACTTTTGATTTAAAATCAAATGTACGCTTCAGTGCACTACATTTAAAACTGGTGAGAAATAATCATCATCTTGAGCACCTTTTCAAGATTGTTCAAAAAGATTTTCAAAATCTTTCAAAATATTTTGTGCTCAAGATAACTCCCTCTAAAACCCTTTAATTGACTATGCTTTATTAAAGGGGGAGTATAAAACAAAAATGTTCCAAATTCATGCTTAAATCAAATCCGTTTGTCTTCCCAAAAGATTCTAAAATGTTGTTTAATCCGTTGATATAAAAAATATCACGTATACGCTATTTTTGAGGGGGAGGAGACGTGATTAAAATGTGATAAAAAAGTTTAATGATCATTGTTTGATTCTCAAAAGAGCTCGACTCAGTTGAAACCAATGAATTGACGAGGAATCATGTACCATTTCGAGAAACTTTCTATGGACTTGACTAGGACGGGTAATAATTTCAAGCTAGTTCTCTAGTGATGTAAACGTGTCTCGAATCGGTCTTGTTCATTTAAAGTCGATCAATTCAAAAAGTGCGAACTCTACCCTCTATGTGCAGATTTCTATCAAAACTTATAAGCACATGTGAAGGGGGAGTATTTCTGAAAATATAAAACTCATGGAGTGTTTCAAACATGTTTTCTATCATATGAGAGATTTTCAAGAAAAATGGTTTTATGGCAACATGGGACAGTCATGGAGTTATGTTAAGACCGTTTAACATAAAGATTTATGTGGTTTGGGAGGTCGGGGTTGGTGGAAGAAGATGAAGATCTTCATCCTCTTAGTGAGAGAAACTAGAGAGAGGGAGGAGAAAACACAAGGTTTTATTAAGAAACACCCATAATACAAATAACCTAATGATTCACCTCACCCCTCATGGAGTGTCATGAGGGGTATATATAGGCCCTATCTTTGCCACTTAAACGATACTAGTCCCTAAGGGCAAAGTATACTACGCGTCTAGTCCAATTCACGTAAGTGACGTTATCTTTATAAAAAGCGAGGCTAACAATCTCCCTCCAAGATAGCGTCACACGTGAATGGTTACAATGAGACCTATAAATACAAAACAAAGTAAATTACAATAGTAATGAACAATGTTGACTTTGTTGAAGCGCAGAGTCTCTGTAGTCTAGATATTGAGGCAAACTTGAAGTTCTCTCCTTCCGACGATCTCGGCATTTGATCTTCTTGTAGCTCTGAACTTCAACAATAACGGTCTAGTTAGGTTATTACTCCTTCCTAACTAGTGAGCCTTTTTTTATTTCTTCTGCTCCCTCTTGAACCGACAACACTCTTCCAACACACAACGGAGAAAGTAAACTCTTGAACATCATAACAACATAACTCACTTAGTATTGCATCCAAGTTGGTAAAAAGCCCCGATGTACACCACACTACTTCTCCTTCTTCAGTCTTAAGCAAAAAATCCCTTCGTAATCCAATCACGGAAGATGAAATACCAACTTCTCCCTCCTGATGGTTGCGAGCTATCAGAATCATAATAATGTTGCGTACATGTCGTATTACCTTCTTTGATGCAATATATGTCGCAAAGATACTCTCAATAATTTTCTCAAACCAACCTTTTAAACGAACCTCCTTTGAATTCACCGGCTAATTGTAATGACCACATATGGAGATAACCCGATACGACTAACTTGAAAAGGAAGTAAAACATCCCAAATTTTTGACTTACTGCTTGTTCTAAATTCTTGACCAATCCACAACTACGTGTGACACTGAGCACAACAACGTAACTCCTTAGAGTGATTGTTACACACTGTGAGCACTACAACGTAACTCCTTACCAGTTATAACCAGATTGTCAAATTTCATAATGTGCTCCAACAAGTTATCTTGAGACATGCACCCAACCAACCAACGTCTCAAAGATAAAGAAGTCCACCCGTGAAACATCACTTCAATTCCGCATCAATAATACCGTACAAAAACCCCGTAGTCATTTTTCAAATTTCGCTCAAGCCGTGAATATTGTATCCCTCCGTGAAAATTTTATACCATACCAAAAGTTACCTCACATTTAAATAGAATAAACTTGTATCCTATTTTAAACAATTCGGATAGCAAAGTGCCAAAGTCTATTCGTCCAAAAATTCACAAGTCCAATGAAAACATCCATGATCCAGAAAGAGTTAATCCTAATTGTTCATTTGTTAACTAATTTCAGCCCAATAACGAGTTGAACTCCAAAGCCCACGATCCATTTGAGTTTACATAACCGGTTATAAGAATACATTGTCACAAGTATTTCTAACCTAATACCTCATAGTACTCTAACCCTAAACACTTTGTGATAAAATAACGCCCCCCTCACCTTATCTCATCTCATGATCTCTATCAAAACTTAACCAAAGCAGTAATAAATTCTCTTCATCAAACATAAAAACGAATCAAGCACCAAATAAACCAAAGTTTCTTTCTTCTATTATTCTGATTTGTATGGTTAATCCGAACATCAACATACTTCGGTGATTCATCTTCTTCTTTTGAGAACACGAGCCTCAATAATTGCTTCAAGATCTTGTAATAGAAGGTCTCAGGTAGGGTAAATGATTTGTTTTGATTTTCGTTTTGGTTTTTAACGAATTAAAGGAAAACAAATAACAAATTTGTTATATTGTTTCTTTAAGAGTTCGGATATTATCATGGATTGGTGAGGATAATTGTTTCAATTAAAACAATCTTAAAAGATTGCAAAAAAGATTGAAACTGAATCTGAGATCTATCTTGTTATTTCATTTTGAGTCTAGAATAGATGTAGAGGATGGAGGATGAGTTAGATTAGGTTTGATTGGATGTAGTTGGAGGTGGATTTGTTGAACTGTTAGAGTTTTTATGGACGGAAATGGTTTGGTAAATGGTATGTTTTGTGGTCGTGGCTCATTTTTAACAAATTTACGCATAACTTTTCAGTTCTTGACACCTTATGCGTAAACTTGGATTAGTCCTTATGCGTAACCTATTTTTCTTATGCGTAGCCTTACGCGTAACGTCATGGTTATGCGTAAGCATACGCGTAAACATATGCGTAGGCCATAGGCGTAAGCCAAGGCTTAAGCGTAAACGCATACGCGTAACTTTTCATACGCGTAACTTCACAGCTACGCGTAACCACTCTGTAGATGTTCATTATGCGTAAGTTTAGGGTTTTGACCCTTTGACCACTTTTTTCGACGAGTTTTTCGACTGAAAAATCCGACCATCTTCATAAAATACCCAGAAAAGCATAAACCTGCTTCTGTTTTTGCCAGTTTGACCACGAAGATGACGGTTGACCACTTTTGTTTCACAGATATATTGGTACAAAAAAGCATAAAAGTAACCTGTTTAGATAAGATGACCCAAGACAGATGTACATGAAAGATCAAGACTTTTTGTTTTTAGACCAAAATAACAAGGATACTAAACATGAATAAAACTGTTTTCCACAATATACGGAAAAAAAAATTTCCGACCCACAGAAGTATCACAAAAAAACAGTAACAAAACATGTATAAACCAACATAAATCAGCAAACAACAACCTTGGCTTGTTATACCACTTGTTAAGACCGTTTAACATAAAGATTTATGTGGTTTGGGAGGTCGGGGTTGGTGGAAGAAGATGAAGATCTTCATCCTCTTAGTGAGAGAAACTAGAGAGAGGGAGGAGAAAACACAAGCTTTTATTAAGAAACACCCACAATACAAATAACCTAATGATTCACCTCACCCCTCATGGAGAGTCATGAGGGGTATATATAGGCCCTATCTTTGCCACTTAAACGATACTAGTCCCTAAGGGCAAAGTATACTACGAGTCTAGTCCAATTCACGTAAGTGACGTTATCTTTATAAAAAGCGAGGCTAACAAGTTATAAGGTGACTAAGGATAGGAAATCCGTCCTATGATCTGCCAGAGCCGGAGGGATCTACCCAAGGACACCACCAATAGTTTAGAACTAGAAGTCCTTAGGTATGATTGAAAAAAAGGAGTAATGTGAGAAAGGAGAAAGAAGGGGTTGAAGAATTAAAAAGAAATGTAATGAAAAAGGGTGAAAAGAAATAGCCCTCCATAATCAACCTTAGGGCAGAAACCGGGTTCAATTCATCTGCTACTGGTTGTCACTAGATGACACTGGTATTGAAGACAAAGACTTCATGGACCCAGTGACGCACTGCACCTAACCTTCTAGCCACTCAATTCCTCTTAAAAGGATTTGTTTCATTCTCACTAGGAACCCTACGTAAACTATCGGCTTTCTCTTAGAGATCGTTGATATTGAAGAAGGAGACCCTCTCCCTAGTCTCCGCTTAGGAAAACCAAAATGCACTAATTGTGTCTAGAGCCACGAGATTCATCAAAAAGATCTCATAGGAACACTTGACATGACATCGCTTGCTGTTCATCAATAAGGACACAAGTGATATATTCTAGAGTCCTACGCAGGTCCTAGCAATCTGCCAGAACATTTATGAGAAGTTTCACCTCTGTGATCTTCAGTGATTGAATGGAAACTCCTGCCAGGGTCAACATCAAGCAGCCCTAACAGCAGGTCACTTCGGTAACTCCCCGTGGATTACGCTTAGTGTGTCTCAAACGGTCTACAGTCGTGGGGTGATGCTTCGGTGTACCTCAGCGAATTATCTGAACTGTAGGTGTACTTCGGTACATCGCGTTATCTCACTTGTGGGACTCCAGTTGAGGAACGGCCTTTGTGAGAATTAGAGATGTGTTTTCACTGCACTATGCTGTTAACACCCTCGAAATTCAAACTTGTAAGTTCCGGAATCCGCTTATTACTAACCTATTTTTTATGTTTTCTTCTTATGGAAGCTCCGGAGCGGATTGATCGTGCAGAATTTCCATATGCTCATACCAACAAGACATGAAAGTTCTCATCAAAATCAAAGGCAACAAAAGTTTAAGATGATTCTTCGTCAATGTCAAAGAATCTACAAAGTTTAAAGACTCGAGAACTACATCATTGGTAACCTAAAGACAAATAGAAGTGTGAGCATGGAGGAGAAAGGCGTGGAGACACCTAACCAACAAAGTTGACAACGACAGACAACCACATTAACTGATCACAAAGCATGAAGGAACAAAGAATCAAGACTATTCTATATCTACACACAAAGTTCAAGCTCGAGAAAAGTAAAGACCTAATCAAGTGGAGCATCTTTTAAATGACCACCCCTTAGGGGGAGATTGTTAGCCTTAATAGTTTTTATTAGAAGTGATGGTCATTCATATTTAGGAACTTTGTAACGAGTGTTAGATATCGTGATAGAATAGTCAACGGGCTCGTGGACTGTGCTAAGCTAATTGGTTAGAAGTTAAGTTAAGCTAGCCTTATATCAATCCATGTCCAACCCAAGCCCAAACGAGCCCATGCCAAGCCCATTAGGGCATCTACTACTTGTACTATATAAACCCCTTAAAGTCTCATTTGAGGGGTGTGCTTGAATGTGTGTGTGTGTGTTTTTCCTTTGAAATAAACATTTATCTTGTTTTCATCTTTCTTCACATACATGGTTTGTAGAACATCAAGTCACCATCTTTCCTTTCTTTATTTCATCTTCTTATACGCATAAGTGTGTTTGGTTTAACGTGTTCATCTTGTGATAAGGTGTGTTACGCTTAAGGTTGGTGTAAAAGTGAGGTCCTACACATCCAATAGCGGTGATCACATATCAACCTATCAAGCAAATCATCTCCAAACCCGACGCATTAGGACGACTACAGAAGTGGAGCGTATTGGTAGGTGAGCATAACATCTCCTACAGACCACGTACTGCGGTTAAGGGGCAGATACTAGCAGACTTCATCATCGAAAAACCGGACACTGACGAGGCACCTTCATAAAGCAAGGTGGAACTGCAAGAACCATTGATCCTATTTACGGATGGATCTTCATGCGTGGACGGGTCAGGCGTAGGCCTTATCCTCACTAGACCAGAAGGAATGGAATTCACTTACGCACTGTGTTTTGAATTCACAGCCACGAACAACGAGGCAGAGTATGAAGCCCTGATTGCTGGATTACGCATTGCAGCTCGAATGGGCATACGCAACCTAGAAGCAAATGTGGATTCCCCGTTTAGTAGCCAATCATGTGTTGGGCGAGTATGTGGCTAAAGAGGAAAACATGATTCAATACCTCGATAAGACCAAGTCCCTAATCCAGAGCTTTGACAGGTTTACCATCAAACAAGTTCCTAGACGGGAAAACAGAAAGGCGGATGCACTGAGCAAGATTGCATCCACAAGCTTTGCACACCTGTCAAAACAAGTATTGGTGGAAACTTTGAAGAGCAAGTCCATCTCGGGGATGGAGATATCCACGGTGATAGAGGAACAAGGTCCTACATGGATGACCCCAATCGTCGAGTTTATAAGCAAGGGCGTATTGCCCCAAGAGCAGAAGGACGCCCGCCGAATACGGTGCACATCATAGAGGTTCGAACTTCAGGACGGTATACTATATCGGCGTTCATTTCTACAACCAGGGCTTCGATGTGTCGGACCCCTTCAAGCAGATTACGTACTCCGAGAGATCCACGCTGGTTCATGTAGTATGCACTCAGGACTACGGTCCGTTGTAGCACGCGCTTTAGGGTCAGGATAATACTGGCCTATGATGCACCGTGACACGTGGGACTTAATAAGAAAGTGTGGCGATTGCCAAGTTCACAGACCAATTCCACGCCAACCACAACAGGAGCTAACACCTATTACATCGCCATGGCCATTCTATAAATGGGGTATCGACATTGCAGGCCCCTTGCCTATTGCAACAGGGGGATTGAAATTCCTTATAGTGGCTATAGACTATTTCACTAAATGGATTGAGGCAAAGGCGGTCGCGACAATCACAGGTAACCAGGTAAAACGATTTGTTTGGGACAATATCGTATGTCGTTTCGGATTACCTGGGGAAATCATCTCGGACAATGGAAAACAATTCTGCGACAACCCTTTCAAAGAGTGGTGTAAGAAACTGAATATTGCCGAACACTTCGCGTCAGTTAAACACCCACAAACCAATGGTTTGGTCGAGCGTGCAAATCGTAGTCTAGGTGAAGGAATTAAAGCACGCTTACACAAACACAAAGGAAGATGGGTGGAGGAATTATTGCATGTTTTGTGGGCGCATCGCACTTCAATCAAAATTAGCACGGGAGACACTCCCTTTTCTCTTGTCTATGGGACAGAAGCCGTCATACCAGCCGAAATCAGGATGCCAACTATTCGCACTGCCGAGGTTAATGTTACAACCAACGACGATGAATGACGTATTGACTTGGACCTGTTGGAAGAAAGGCGCGAATGCGCAGCCATATGTGAGGCAAGAGCAAAGTCAAAAATAAAGGGATACTACGATGCTAAAGTTCGAAGCATCTCATTCAGACCAGGCAACTTCGTATATCGCGCCAATGATGCGAGCCACGCAGAAGATACAGGAAAACTTGGACCGAAGTGGGAAGGACCTTATGAGGTTACTGAAGCATTAGGAAAAGGCGCGTACAAGCTGCGTGACATGGAGGGTCGAGAGCTACCACGCACATGGAACATCTGGAATCTCAAACGATGTTATCTCTAGGAACAACTACGGCCCAGCGCACAGATACTCCCGCACTTTAGTATAGTGCTCAATAAATATCCGTGTATTTACATTCTGTTTTACTTAGGCAAATGACTTTTTTCTCTTTACAAAAACTTGAAAGTATTAATAAAACGTCGCGGTGTCTAGCTAACTCCGCGACACATTTCAATTTATTATTTACATAATATTTATGTTTCAACATTGTTGTTATATTGTGCCTACATGGCGTGCATGCACTTACTAAACCCACGATGGTGCAAAGGATGAGTAAACCTACTAAATAACTCGTTGAGTAAGAGGGTTGCAAACCCATCAACATTGGATCATGCATCCTTGTTAAACACCTTATTTTCAAGACGTTGGAATAAGTTCAATGCGCATTCCACGACGGATGCGCAACAATGCATACTGTGCGCGTTTAACAAACTAGGAATCAAGACTCTTGACTCCTTAATATGATATTTACAGTACGCTGCATATCACACCATACACGATTATGATAAAAGTACTTAGACATTATGTTTCAAGTATGATAGGTCATGACTTTCATACATGATTATGGACTTCATATATTATTCGCACTTATGTAACAGTTTGATACTTAGACAACAAGTATGTTTTTTTATGCAAAGACAGATAACTGAGTACAAACATTATAAGTCGCAACAACACGCATTCAACAAAAGGAACATTTTATTAAGGACCACGAGTTATTACAAAAGGATATTTACAAAGAAGATATAACCTACAAACTATTACAACGCCTAAGAGATGAGCTCTCCACATGGCTTGCAGCGTCCCCAGCCTCTTTTAGCTTCTTCAACAAATCAGAATCTTGGCGTGATACCGTGGCAACACTAACAGGTACCCCGTCAGATCTAGGAAGATGCGCTGCGCCAATACCACACAGAATGGCCTTTCCCTTAACACCCTTCTTCTTTGTAAGTCTTGTAGCATGAGCTTCTAAGGATTTCTTCAAAGGAATTTCCTTCTCGAGTGCGAAAGGGTTCAAGATGTCGCGGGGGCGAGCAAAAATAGGCACCTGCAGCTGTGACTCATCAGGCTTCAAAAAATAATCAGGCTGCGTCTCTGCATCATCAGCGTGGTGGCGGGCCAATGTCAATCCCTCCATAATTACACCTATGGGATAGTCCTGGTCGCGCTCCAAATGAGCAATTTGAGGAAGCTCCAACAGTTTCATCTTTTTCATCGCAGCGACCAGATCCTCATAGGCATGATCATTGTACCCGGACACTTGTGCGACAGGCACCTTCAAAAGGCCACCCTCATGCAGCCCCTCTCTCAACGGGCGCACCCCTACAGTAACATGTCGTGGCTTCGCCAAATTTACAACGCTAAATAGATCCATCTCTGCGCGGTAAGAAATAAACAACAAACAGGTTATATAAAGTACAAAGGTGCAAAGAAAGGCTCACATCAATAAAGTAAAGGAGTACGAAGGACGAGCACCCACCCTGGCCATCCGCGTCTAAAAAGGTTGGCACCTCATCAGGCCTATCGAAATAGTTACGACTGATGCCCATGTGCACCAAAAATTCCTCGGGGTAGGAACTGATGGGAATACGATTGGCGTTTATCGTTTCCGCATCATCTACGCTGTATGTTCCAGGGAGGGGGCGCTGATCCTTCGGTAGTGAACCCTGGGTATAGAAGCCGAAGTCCCAGGGGAACAACGCCTTATCCACCCAGAAAAAATTTTCCCTCCAGTTCCTAAGCGCGTCTAGTTTATCGGTGTAACATTGCAGCCGTCCTGCGCGCTTAGCAAACGAAACCCATTCGTTCGACCACGTCGTGTGGTAAAACGCGCGAAAAAGGTAGATAGTTGGGTTAATCGCCAACAGACGGCAATTAACCTCGAAGTTTGTTATTTTTGCTGCACCTATACAGTGCAGTTGGGATATGTGTAAGCGATAGTAATTTAATACATCGCATAAGAATAATGAGATGGGCACACGTTGATTCGCGAATTCAAAAAAACGTGTGTAGACCCCCACTTTCCCTTCAGGGAAATCTGCTATTGATGCCTGCGCAGCCGGAATTACCGGATGTAGCACAAGCGGGATATAATAATCCGAGGTGAACTCACGCAGTTCATCCTCGGTCATATCGGAGGCAAAATCAGTTAATCCACGAACCATAATCAGGTTTAGAATGCGCACGCGCGGTTACCTTTAAACGTTTATGGTTTTCTTGGTGGATATTTCAAGCTTTTCAACAATGGTGGAAATGTTTTTTACTGTGATAAACACAGTAAAACGGAGGCGGTCGTTTATATAGGGTTTCACACACATGTGATGCTCGACACGTGGATCCCACTTTCTCTAAACGTGTGGATGGGAGTTGCTGACGTGGCACACTTTCCATTCACTTTCCCACGTTTTACGAGGTATGTATTTGACATATTTTGACTAGATTCACCGTGTATTCTTTAAAGCGGGAAAACTTTTTAGCTTCTCCGATACGCCTCGAAGTATATATGGGCTACAATTATTAGTCTAGCATCCGTGGGTCTAACCCTGCGCATACTAGACTGGGGGGGACATGATGACGTATAGTCCGCATTCGGGTCACGAACCCGACCAATGACCGCTACTAGCGAGCGCAGTACGACTGGGCTAACCCAGTATCGGTTTGGGCTCACGAAGGCCCAAACCCAAAGTTATTTAGGGCTTGGGATATCGGATATCTCTTATTTTTGGAGATATGTATTCAATGACCGACTTAGGCGGGATACGCCGAAGGTTGGGGAACACGAAACCAATAAGGTTTTCGTGTGTATATAAAGGGCATCCAAGCCTCATTAAAAGGTACGATTTTCAAACCCTAACTCTCCACTAAACCCTAAAACCGATTACAGTGGGAGACAATCCCACGATAAGCCTAACGGTGTTTTCTGTTTAATTAGTGCGCAGGTCTCAAGCATCAAGATCTAATTGATACGAGAACCGGAGTCCAAACAAGGAACGCCCAACTTTTGTATCAACAATAGCTATACCAGATATGTTTAAAACTGCTAAACACCGGCTTTGTATGTGGCATATAATGAATAAACTTCCTACAAAGGTATTTATATATATAATTTTTTTTAATTATTATTATTATTATTATTATTATTATTATTATTATTATTATTATTATTATTATTATTATTATTATTATTATTATTATTATTATTATTATTATTATTATTATTATTATTATTATTATTATTATTATTTTTATATAGATCGGTTCTAGTATATGTGAAGAAGGAGGATTCAAGAAACGTCTATGTTCTCTTGTATGGAGGGAAAGCGATAAACCTGTTGAATTTGTTCAGAAATGGGAAGCTTTATTGGATGAATTTGATTTAGATAAGCATAAATGGTTGAATGATATGTTTAACATAAAAGAACGTTGGATCCCTGCTTATTTTAGAGATATCCGAATGAGTGGTTTGATGAAAACTACTTCAAGATCTGAAAGTGAAAACTATTTTTTTGGTCATAATTCTAATTGGAGTTCTACTCTAGTTCATTTTCTTTTTCGTTATGAAAGCGCTTTAGATCAACAAAGGAATAATCAACGTGTTCTTGATAATAATTCAAGAATTAATAGACCTTCATTGAAAACCAATCATTTAGTTAAACAACATGCTGCATAATTTTATACTCTTGAAGCATTCTATGTGGTTCAGGCTGAGATTGTTGCTTCTATTGAGAGTTGTACTGGGTCTATGAAAAACTTGGGTTATGTAAAAGACATTGATAAAGAGTGGTTTGGAGAGTTTAAGGTATTGTCTTTTTAAATAAATAAGTATTGTCAAGAAAATGTTTTTTAAATTCATTATAAATTGTAGTTAATTTTTTCATTTGCTTTTTTCAGGTTGAGTATGATGAATAAACTCGTTCAGTTAACTGTTCTTGTCTACATTTTGAAAGACGTGGTCTGTTATGTTGTCATGCTTTTTATACTCTTAGAGGATATGGTATTAACAAGATTCCAAAACAATATCTTTTAAGACGTTGGAAAAAAGAAGCTGTTGTTTTACCTCTTCTTGGATCTTCTTTTAAAGCAAATGGATCTTCAGGTAGTTGTATTTCTAAAATTTATTCTAAAGTGAATGCGATAATCAATCATTGCGGATATGATGAAGAAAAACTGGGTATATTTTTTGAAAAATTGAGCACTTATGAATCTGGATTGGAATCATCAACTGTTGCACAGTCTTCAGGAAATAAAGAGGATATTATATCATCTATGATTGGTATTCCTAAACCTCCTGCTATTGATGTTTTTCCTCCTGATATTGGATCAAATAAGGGTGGTGTTACTGGTGCAAGATATAAACCTTCTAATAATGATGTCAGATTTAAAGATCCTAAAGAATGTGGGAAAAATTTGAGAAAGTGTAGAATCTGTAACATATTAACAGATCATGATTACAGGAATTGTCCAAACAATCCAGACAGGAAAGTTCTTACTGCTAAGAAAGACATTAAGAAGATGAAACGAAATGGAAAGAAAGTTAAAAGGAAATCAAATAAAGCTAATGTTGAGCACAATACTGAAGAATTTAACTTTAAGGAGTAAGTTAACTTATCGTGTCTGAGTCGGTTTTGTTAAGATTTAATCTGCATTAATTTTTTTTTTAAGCTATAAAGTCAAATTGATGTACTGTGATATTATCAATGTTATGTCTTTTTATTTTTTTCATTATTTATGTTCATTTGTTAAGTTGTTATGTTGATTAAGTATTTTTTTAAAGGTTATAAAGTGAAATTTATATACTGTGATATTCAAAAATTATGTACTATGATATTTAAAAATTATGTACTGTGATATTAAAAGATAATGTGATTTTTTGTTTAAAATTAATTCATTAAACCATTTTAACACAAAATATGAGTTTGATACAACTCGTTTTTTCATCAGAAAATAAAGTTAAAAACACAAAATATAAAGTTAACAAACATAAATACTAATTTAATCTTCATCAGAGTTGCAATTATCTTGAGAATCTTTATCTTGTTCTTCTCCTTGATCACCCATCTTTTCAAGTTTTGCTACTTCTTTCTCATATTCTTTTAATGATGGAGATTTTTGATAATCATAGTCATCTTCAGATTCATCAATATACTTCATTCACTTAAAAATATCATTTTCTTCTTCTTCTTCTTCTTCTTCTTCTTCTTCTTCATTTTCTTCTTCTTTTTTAACTTCAATTTCTTTTTTAACTTCTTTTTCAACGTCATTTTCCTTTTTTTCACGATCATATTGTTTCCTTTTCTTATTGATATTTTTATTTTCCATTTTTTTCTTTTTGTATGTTTTTGTTTTATGTGTTTTGCTGTGATATTAAGCTATTTATACATAAATTTTGTTGTGATATTTAAGCTATTTATACATAAATTAAAATAAGCAAATTGTTTACTTTGCATGTAATGATTGATAAAAGAAGCAACTTGAGCCGCCTAATTTATTATTACGACTATTCAGTTAATTGTTTTTAATATGAAATTGCATCTTATTAGAAATAATAAAATAACATAAATTAATATCACATTAAAATTTAATAATAATTTTTATAAATATCACACAACATAATAGTATAAATCAATTTATATTAATGTTATTATGTCATTAAAATATCATAATAACTTTCAGTTAATTATCAGAGTATAAAAAAAATAGATATCACACTAGATAAAAAAATATTAAATTAACAATTTTCTGATTAGAAAAGGTTAAGTCTAGTAAATTTTATTCAATTTGTGATATTACAATATTTTACATGATTTATGTTATTATTTTATTATATATCATTTTTTTCTTTTTGTGTTTTTGTTTTATGTGTTTTTTTCACAAATTTTGCTGTGATATTAAGCTATTTATACTTAATATCTATTTAAGCTATTTATACATCAATTAAAATAAGCAAATTGTTTACTGTGCATGTAATGACTGATAAAAGAAGCAACTTGAGCCGCCTAATTTATTATTACGACTATTCATTTAATTATTTTTAATATGAAATTGCATCTTATTAGAAATAATAAAATAACATAAATTAATATCACATTAAATTTTAACAATAATTTTTATAAATATCACACAACATAATAATATAAATCAATTTATGTTAATGTTATTATGTCATTAAATATCATAATAACTTTCAGTTAATTATCAGAGTATAAAAAAAATAGATATCACACTAGATAAAAAAAATATTAAATTAACAATATTATGATTAGAAAAGGTTAATTCTAGTAAATTTTATTCAATTTGTGATATTACAATAATTTACATGATTAATGTTATTATTTTATTATATATCATTTTTTTCTTTTTATGTTTTTGTTTTATGTGTTTTTTTCACAAATTTTGCTGTGATATTAAGCTATTTATACTTAATATCTATTTAAGTTATTTATACATAAATTAAAATAAGCAAATTGTTTACTGTGCATGTAATGATTGATTAAAGAAGCAACTTGAGCCGCCTAATTTATTATTACGACTATTCAGTTAATTGTTTTTAATATGAAATTGCATCTTATTAGAAATAATAAAATAACATAAATTAATATCACATTAAAATTTAATAATAATTTTTTTAAATATCACATAACATAATAATATAAATCAATTTATATTAATGTTATTATGTCATTAAATATCATAATAACTTTCAGTTAATTATCAGAGTATAAAAAAAATAGATATCACACTAGGTAAAAAAAAAATATTAAATTAACAATATTCTGATTATATTAATATCTTTTGAAAGAATGTAAAAATAATATATTAATATCTTTTGAAAGAATGTAAACGAAATTTTACATTTCATTTTTTTAATATTTGCGTCTTGAGCAATATTTTTCTCTTACATTTTTTTGTGTCTCGAGGTTATTATCTTTTGTCTATGAAAAACAAAGACTTAAATATTTGCAATGAAAATTTGTTTATAATATTTGTGTTAATATCACAGTGATTTTGCAATATTTATTTTAATAAATATGTTTAATTTAAAAATTTATTTTTAAATATTTACTATATAAATAATTTTGATGTACTGTGATATTAAATTTAATATCTCAGTAACTTAATATCATAGACAAAAGATATGAGAAAGAAGTAACTTAATATCTCTGACATATATATCAGATATTTATTATAGTCATGAACATTACTTCCTCGAGACTCAAAATATTACTTTATGACAAAGTTTTATATTTAATTTTAATATAATTTTTCATTAATATTTTTTTTAATTCATGTAATATTAACAATTATAAAGTAGAAACGAATTTTTACATTTAATTTTTTTAATATTTGCGTCTTGAGCAATAATTTTCTCTTACATTTTTTTGTGTCTCGAGGTTATGATCTATTGTCTATGAAAAACAACGACTTAAATATTTGCAATGGAAATTTGTTTATAATATTTGTGTTAATATCACAGTACATCAAAGAAATATGTTTAATATTTCTTAATATCAGAAAATGTTTAATATGTGTTATTTTCTTAATATCAGAAAATATTAATCTTCACGTTCTATTTAAAATCAAAATCAAAGAAAATTTTATATTTAAAAAATACATATCACACTAGATAAAAAAAATTATTAAATTAACAATATTCTTAATATAATTTATTAAGAATATTTTTCAACATGATTAACGTTATTATTTTTTAAAATATCATAATAACTTTCAGTTTACTTATTACAGGAAAAAAAAACAAAAAACAAAAAATCACACCAGATTAAAAAAAAAAAAAAATACATAGATGATGATTCCGCTATATAATTAATATTGCAAAGTTATATATTACATGATTTCTTTTGAATAACATGATTTCTAAGAACACAAGGTATGTTGTGCTATTGGTGTGCCAAACGCATGTCATTCGTGTGCCAACCATACTAGAGCATCTTGTCATCCGCGAGCCAAACGTTTTGAGCCAATGCAATTGTTCAAGCCATTTGCATTCTTGTGTTTTTTTTTTTTTTTTTCTTTTTTTGTGTATTGTGAGTGAGTGTGTATTTTTAGTGTGGTATTTTTGTGGGACCCAAAAACATGTTAGTGGTGTTTTGTGAGGGAGGGTGTTTTAGTTATTAGCATGTTATTGGGGAGTTGTATGATGTTGCGCTGAAGTGGCATACCAATAAAATGTTATTTGTATCTTTGATGAGTGTGTAAATACTCATCATTTTTTGTACAAAATAAACTGCAAATTCATCTGAAAACACTCAGAAACACATCAAAATGATCAAAATATCACAAATCAGTGTTTTATGTGTTTTAAATTCAAAAATATCAAAATCAGATGAAAAACATATCAAATTTGCAAAAATTGCAGTTTCAGTCCCCCAAGTATCAAAAGTTGTCAAAAAACAGTCCCTGAGCACATAATTTCAAAAGAAAAATCACCAAAGGTCCTTTTAGAATCAAAAGTTGTCAAATTTAGTCCTTTGGTGAAAAATGTGAAAAGTTTGAGAAATTTACAAAAATGGTCCTCCAAGTTTGAAAATTGGCAGAATTGGTCCCTGGAAAATGTGAAAAAGGCAACATTGGTCCTTGTACTTTTGAAAGTTGTCACTTTTGGTCCTTGGAATAACTTTTCTGAAATGGCAGCCTAGTCCCTCAATTTTCAGAATTGGCAACATTAGTCCCTTGAGTTTTAAACCTTTAATACATCATTTGGACCCTTCCACTCTATTGGACCCCCTGTCAAAAAGCCATTTTGACCCCCCTTTTAATAACTCTGCCTAGTCAAATGGTTTGACTTATCCCAATGGCGCCAAAACCCACCTTCTTCCCCACTTGGCCTTGTAACTGCCTGCTACACACTACCTCCCCATGCCTTATCTCTTTTCCCCCCCCCTCCTCAATAATCATCACACCCACACATCATCCCC
>BPTQ01000003.1:118886995-119017836 GCA_019973895.1 Chrysanthemum seticuspe
AGATTTTAGGTACCAACTTTGAACACATGCACAAGCTTAAAAATAAGCTCAATCTGAAAACTACCAATTAGAACTTGGAAAAGACCTGGTTGAGAGTATATGTACCAAAAATCAGACAATGATAAGCTCTAATAAGCTCTGTGCACAAGCTGCCATTTCTGTGAAAATCTCAGTATTAACTGAGCTTGTGTGGTGCAGGGCAGTAAAGGCCAGAAAGAAGAACAGATTTGAGGCTCTTAAATAAATTGCAAAATTTTACAAAAATTCCAATAAGAAAGAGGACCAGTTGAGGTTTCTAAAATACCAATCCTTACTTGATTAGACCCAAAGGTTAGTTCAAGAAAAATCCTTCTAAGTGAGCTCAAAACAGATTTTCTGCCATTTTGACTTTTTTAGTAAAAGTGTAACTTTGACTAATATGAACTTTGGATCCAATTTTGTTACTGAAATTGATATTATAAGATGGATTAAGTGTAATACAAGCAATATTTGATGAATCTACACACAAATCAATGGTCTGCTATCCCAAATCCCCAACAGTAAGTCAGATAAGCAGATTAAGGTGATGTTTTGACTTTTGGTGCTAGCAGACCCAAGCTACTGATTCAAATGAACTCAAATGACCTAAACAAGTACTATCCAAAAGATTCTAACCACTGAAATAGTCTTTAAGACAGATAGAACAGTAATTCCAAACACCCCTTTAATACATTGATTAACAAAGTAAAACTGATCTAATCACTAGACAAACACAAGTTATGATCAAACTAAGTTAAGACAACCTAAATACTACTATTCCCACAGATTTTAACAGATTTAAACTACAATCACAGATTATGCATGAGAGCTTGAAAATAGCTTACAACTTGTCCAAGCCACAATGGCTAGCAAAATGAGAACCATGAACCACTACCCTAATACAAATCAACCCATAGCTTCCATTTCAACCCACATTCATGCCTGAATCAACCCAATTCCTTTCTGCATCATTTTTGATCCGTGTTGACTTTTGTTGACCAAAGTTAAAAGGTGAATGAAACTTCAATGTGAGCTTATGGAAAGATATTATGAGCTTATATAAGCTTATTTGAGATTGAGAATGAGTTGCTAAATGCTTAAACAAGTGAGTTTGAAATTCAAAATTTCAACAGTTGACAATAATGATGGAATTTGAATACTAACTGAAATTGACACTTAAATAAATGTGAGATACACTAAAATGGTTTACTTGAACACAATGTAGCTTTAAATTACAACTGAAAATCTAATTTAGACTAAAAAACATGAAACGACATACATTGCTAAGAAAAATAAAAACTAACTCCTTCTTTGATGCTTCTCTTGGCCTTTTATACACCCAAGTTTGTCTCTCTCCTCCTTCTGAATAAATCCCAGCACAAAAAGTGACCCTTGGATCACTCAAATCAATCTTGGCCATTCAATTGCTTTTTGGCGCCAATTTTAGTTTTACAGCTAAGGCTTGAGTGTTAGGTGCACAAGTGCATTAAATGATCCTTGGCCTCTTGTGTTTGGAGGGGGGGGGAAATAGGGGTGATGATGGTGAGGATTGAGTGTGATCAGGGGAGTTGCAGGGAGTGGTGATGATGGAAATGGTGCACCCGTGATGTTTAGGAGGGAAGGAGGTGGTCAAAAGCCTTTGACTGGGATATTAAATACAGGGGGGTCCAAAATGTTGTAATGACAGGGTCACAAAGATATTGGCAGGGGTTCATTTGCAATTTGATAAGTCCAAGTGGTAGTAATAGGGTTTAGAATACAAGGGACTTATTTGTAATTTCTGGAAATGCAAGGACCTAGGCTGCCAATCTCTCAAAGTTGCTCCAAGGACTGAATTTGACAAGTGGTAATATTACAAGGACCAAAGTTGCCATTTTCACATTTTCCAGGGGCCAATTCTGCCAATTTTGAAAGTTGAAGGACCATTTTTGTAAATTTCTCAAACTTTTCACATTTTTCACCAAAGGACTAAATTTGACAACTTTTGATTTTACAAGGACCTTTGGTGACTTTACTTTTGAAATTATGTGCTCAGGGACTGTTTTTGACAACTTTTGAAACTTGGGGGACTAAAACTGCAATTTTTGCAAATTTGAAATGTTTTTCATCTGATTTTGATATTTTTGTATTTAAAACACATAAAACACTGATTTGTGATATTTTGATCATTTTGATGTGTTTCTGAGTGTTTTCAGATGATTTTGCAGTTTATATTGTACAAAAATGATGAGTATTTAGACACTCATCATATACTCTTTTTTTTTAGATTCAGAAACACGCTATCCGTGGGACTATGAATATGAATGGATGCTTATCAATCAAGGCCACTCACATTGGTTCTGAAAGTGGACTTTCTCAAATTGTTGAGATAGTTGAGGATGCTCACGTTGGAAGAGCTCCTGCACATAAGCTAGCTTATCGCGTACCAAGGTTTTAAGTTACTATGGTCAGTAATCTGTCTCTAGAATCTGTTCATGCTACTAAACATGGTCGATGAGTGCATTTTCATGCTTACTTTTGGTGTCTACCTATAACCTAACAATCATCAAATTTTGTCATAGTTTTTTTTCCACACAAGCTTTATTTAAAGGATCGAGTACTTTCTGAATATTAAAAATATACAATTTCTTTGACTATAAAATTCAGTAGTTTGAGCAATAAACTATGATACTCATGTCCAGCTTGAGAATTCTTTTGTTGACTACGTATATTATGTATTACCGAGTACAACATTTCAAATTGGTCTGATCATGCATAAAATCAGCTCATCATGCTACAAATATGTCCATTGTGCAGAGAAACACAGCTACACAGAGGGTTTAGAGGCCGAGATAGAAACAACTAATGCTGGTCCAGAAATGCTTAATTTCAGTAATCGTCTACCTTACCAGAGAAAGGTATCTGACTTCCATTCCAAACATTGGAGTATTCTTATTTTTTGCACATGCAATATAGTCATGGTATTTGTGGTTTGTGTTTTTACCTTGCTACTCAACTAAATATGTATGTTCAGAAATGTATGCAACTGCCCAAAGACAACTAGGAAGGACAAGAGCACGCGTTAAAACTGCATTTTTCAAACAAACCCAAACGCCACTTAAAACGATATGAAAAGGCTGTTATTATATCGTCTATTTTTTTGAACCTTCTGCGTTTGTGATAATGTGATTGATTTAGGTTTGGGACGATCGGATTATAAGGTTTTATATATAACGGTAATTAGGATCGCTTGTCAAAACTGAATTTCTGTAACTAAAATTCTTTTTAAAGAACATGTAACCACGTTTTCTGGCCTTGCTGTTTTAAATTGATAAGCAAATTAGCCATTGTAAAAAAGTATAACCCAATTAATGGAATGATGCATAGGCTTGAGAGATTCAGCAAGAAGGTTGGAGGCGGTGATCTAGCAACCTAGCGGCTCTATTGTTTGGAACAAAGTATACACAGGTAAAATTTACTCCATTGTTTGCTGCTGCAAAATGCTTTGTGTGACCACCATTCATACGTGGTAGCTGTGTGATTGATAATATGTGCATACAGTATGTAATTCATAATTTGTCATAGCACATTGACTGCTCTCAAGCCTCCACTGCACAATTTGGATTCACTGTTTTTTTCACTGCATAGCACATTGACTGTTTCTTTTAATGAAATGATAATCTTTGATTTACTATTTTTTTCTTCAACCACGCACTGCACATCTGTACATATTCCATTATTGAAATCTGATCATACAAAAACACTCAACTGAAGCCTGTATTCTGTCTGCTTTAATCACCTCAAACCTGTATACATTCACTGCTTTAATTCACTATTTTTTTCTTCAAGGCTGCACATTGTCTGCACATATTCCATTAATAAACCAAGCACTCATCTGAAATTTCATCTATAAAAAGCCTCTCCACCAAACATTCATTTACCAAACAATAATCTGAAACAAACCACACCATGAATTCCAACAAGAAAAAAAGTTTGTCTTTTTCATTTCCATCTTTATATCAGAAGAGCACACTCTGAGTACATAGGCTGAGTTTTTATTTTTTTTATGTGAAGAAATCATCTACATTTCAAGTAGTGAATCAAGCTCAGAAGGGCCTGAACTCCTATGCCATGGGAAGACTACCTTCCAATTGATTATTGTGGCTCAGGCTCTAAAAAAGAAGATGATAGGAGGATTAAAGCTCCAAAACAGCTTGCCCGAAAAAATGATGATATCATGGATAAAACTCCAAAACAGATTGCCAAAGAGGCTTTTAATGCCAGGGTTAAAGTTCTTGGCCTTCCCAATGCCCATTTTTGTGAAGAGATAGGTATGAAACCATTTGCCAAAGATGGGTCAAAAGGGACGGGGAAAAAAACTAGGGGTTAGTCATGAAGGATGTATGTTGGTGGTTTCTGTATGGCTTAAATGCCCTTCAATAAAACTGTTGTAAGCTTACGCATGGTGGTGTTGGTAGAAATTTAATTTGTTTTTGATAAGAAAGATAGGCAAGGTCACTTTCTGGCGCATGATATGCCCTATCCAAGGGACATTTTGTAGTGTCTGCTGCACATCTGCAGTTATGCATGTGCTTGGTATAATAATTATCATGCTTATAACTTGCTTATTGCACTTTCAGTGGTTAGTGGTATTCGTTGTCATGGGTGGGGATGGCTTTGAAGAGGATCAGGTTATCCGCATGTTGGCGGGGCAACCCATGATGGTTGCAGCCACGGTGGATGCATCCTTTTTCTTAACATGTTACTTTGGTATCTGTTTGAGGTTACAACTATTGTAAGTGTAACTATTGTTTTCAGACTATCGCTGAAACTATCTTCGGATCAAAATATCGCCGGATAATTTTCCGGATTGTTTTAGTGCACACGAATAAGCCACAGATATACAAAAGAAAATCACATATTACACATTTACTTTAAACCTATTATGTCTGCAACCATATTTAAGAAAACACACCGCGGGAATGTGCGGGCTCTCCACCTCGTTTATAATATGTTTGGGGTCGTATCTGATTGACCCGATTACATAAAAAACCCAACCCGTGACCCAATTTTATAAAAAAATCGGGTTAGGGTCAAAATAACTCGATAAGCTTTTTGAACCCATCAGGTCTGCTCAACCCGACTTTATTGACCCCCTAGACGTGGTGTTGAGTTGACGGCAATAATATTAGTCACTGTTGCTGCTTACTTTGATAGTATGTATCAAGGTTTCCAAGATCAAGATCTTGCCCCAGAATCGTTCGTCTTTGTGAGATCGTGATCGTAAGATCGGATCGGGATCTTAAGATCCTACTCTAACGTTATTTCTTAATAGTTTTTGCAATAGTATACAAATCTACAAGTTATTATACATTATAAACACAAAATATTATGAATGTTTCATAGAAATGTTGTCCTAAATTATGATTATGAATTATTTTAAAAGATTAACATGTTGTTTTTTGAATTCTACAAAAAAATAACCCATAAATTTGTAGTTTTTTAGCATGCTCTAATGTAAAACCGGCCGGTTTTCGGGTCACTAGGTCAACCCGGGTTGACCCGGCCGGTTCAACCGGTTAAACCGAAAACCGTTCTCATGGCCGGGCTAAAAGTGACCGGTTTTTTACTTGTTTGGGAACCAGATTGAACCGCCAGTTTTTACATGACCCGGGTTGACCTAGTGACCCGAAAACCGGCCGGTTTGTATATCTGTCCTTTTTTTCTTGAATTTAACAAAATCTCTTCCCTTTATCGTACAATGCAAAAGTTACATATAAAACATTAGAAACATTTCATGCCATGAAATCAACTATTCCTAAATAAGCACGTAAATAAAAGTCTATGCTTCTTTTGCATAGTTATAAACACTAAACAAAAACTTAATTCTTGTAACACAAAGTGATTATGTATCAAGTGATCAGGTGTTACATGTTTTATAGTTACCAACTTTAAGAAAAAAATAATTTAGTCTATCTGTTGTCTTGTAATTGATTGTATAAACTCCTTTTATCGTCTTTTTTTTTACTTACTAAATATAATGTAGAACGAGATTTTATTTGTTAAAAATCTAAAAGAAATATATTTATAACGAATATATGGTAATGATAAAAAAGTTAACAACACACAAGTAACCAAGTCTCATCTCAAACTTTTGAAAAAATTCATGCATATTAGTTAAACCATGGAGTAACATTAGCACTTGGTATTGGACACTATTTTTGGGAAGAAAACCGAATTGACCCGGCGGTTCAACCGGGTGAATCGGGCACTCGATCGGGTGAATAAAAAACCCGGGTTTTAAAACATTTGTAATCCGAGAAAAGTAAGATCGGATCGGATTAGATTTTAAGATCGTATGGTCAAGATCGGAATCTTATAAGATTTTGAACTTACAAAGATCCTATGTAGAATCCGGATCGTTTTCGCTTTTTGATATCATAAAATCGTATGATATTAAGATCAAAATCAAGTATTATCTTGGTCAATATTTGAAGGTACCCTCTTACCTCCTGGACCTAGGGAAACCCTTTTTGATTTCTAGTACAACTATATAATTAACAAACTTTATGCTAGCTGTTGACCGCAGAATCTTTGTACATTAAGTGGGTTATTAAAAAACTGGCATGCTTTTTCTTCAAAACGTTAAAGATCAAGTTGTTTAAGACTAAGTTCAAAAAAAAAAGTTGTTTAAGACCTCTAGCTCTAGTGTAAAGTCGGGCTGTATTGATTAACCGCCAAGCGCGTAATTATAATACTTATAAAGGCTAAAGTTGTAGGAACCATACAAAATGCTGACAGATTTGTTTAGAATGAAGATAGCTGTTAGTGGAATGAGCATGTGAATGTGTACTTTTAGCATACTCTAATGTAATTAACCTTTGAATGTTTGAAGGGCAAATAGGCCTTTCAAAACCAATACAATGGCTGTTAACTCGTGTTTAGAATAGAAGTTGTAGAGATCTCATATGATTCTATGTATATAATTTGGAATTTTGGCCACTAGGGATTTTGAAAGATTACAACTTTCATTTAAAGATCCAATCACCTTGGAGCTACACAGTTTCTTTAAGTTTTAGTGCAATGCTAGGGAATCTTTACCGGTCAAAAGTAGGATCAGAAACATTTTGTACGTAATTGTAATGATTTTTTAGATACTAGTGTATATTCGCATTTTCTTTGACGTTTTTCAGGTAAAATAATTTTTGTATTAGCTAGCTAATGTACGACAGCATCTTTAAACATTGAACTCGTAGGTCAAAGAAGCGCTACAGAAGCAAAGTCTAGTGGCCTAACTCTAAAAAAAAAAAAAAAAAAAAAAAAAAGACTTAACTAACAAATTAGCATTAAATAAACTAATATATTTCATAATTATACATATTTATTCATTTTAAACATGGAAAGTGATGTTAAATATGGTATGTTTAGTGTTCATTGATTGTTTATTTTGTAATTAATGAATGCTTAACCACAACCCATAGGGTTGTTGTTAACAAAACCCAAAGATAAAAGCATACACAAATAAATAGATCTATGAACATATATAAGTTATACACAAGGGATAACGCAAAACATATATATTAGCTAGGAATCTCGATCTACATCATATTTACTTGTCATTATGCTACTAAATCGTTTAGAAAGCGTAGAAAAAAACTACCAGGATTATTGAAACAAGTCGAATAAACGCCTCGACAATTAATAAGGTAAAAAAATTAAGTACAGCTCAATACTTCAAGACATGCTAATTATATATGTACAGTTTAAGTATTCAAAGTTCAATCCCTGATTGTTTAACTTTTGAGTTGATTTGAATTGTAGCTCAGTTGGTTTTGGAAAAAAATATTTTATGAATGTAAAACATAGTAATTAAGTTTTTGTGACATGTTAGAGCATTCGGTATAATAACGCGGAGAGGCGGATCACGTGGCATGCGTTAATATCAAGTTATAAGGGTGGTGGCAACCGTTGCGGTTTGCCTTCGGTTTGCTTCCATGCCGCACGGTAACACCGTTGCCACCTGTGCGGTATGGAGCTACACGGTATGGGGAGCGGGCATTGATGCCGAATCGGTTTGGAAAGGGAGCGTGTACTTGGCTTTGAAAATACGGCCGTTGCATGCAAAATTAAAAAAAAAAAAAAAAAGAAAAAAAAAAAAAAAAAAAAATTCCATGTGACCGTTGCATGCTAATCTTAAAAAAATAAATAAATAAATAAAATTCTCTTTTATTAATAACACTTCATCCTCCTCACATTTTATTCCAAATCTCATCATTTTTACACGCACAAATCAAATACAACACTCAAAAAAAATGTCTTCATCATCCTCTTCTTCATCCGATGACGAATTAATTTTTCCCGAAGAGTCTTCCGAACTAATTTTCTCCACCGGTAGTACCCTAGAAACCTATTTCGCCTTGCGCGATTCCATTGAAGACACCGCTAGCTCAAGCAATACTCGGGGTTAGTCTTTCACCCGCTTTCGTGATAAAGCATTACAAACTCTAATGAATGACTATTTCGTCGAACGACCAAAGTTTCCCGACCGTGTTTTTCGTGAAAGATTTCGAATGAGTGAAAGCTTGTTTTTAAGAATTGTTGGTGATGTTGAAGCGAGATTTGAATGGTTTAAAAAGGGCTAAGACGCAAGGGAAAAAAAAGTTTCACGGCGTTACAAAAATGCACATCGGCCATTCGGCAACTCGCAACGGGTGAACCTCCGGATAGATTTGATGACTATTTAAACATGTCACGAAGAACGTCCGGTATTTTTTTTTAATTCGGTATTTTTTACTAACTTTTAAATTCGGTACTTTTTTTTTTTTTTTTTTTTTTTTAATACTATTTAATATTTTGTAGGAGATTGCCTTGATCATTTTTGCCTTGCGGTAATTGAATTATATGGTCGACAGTTCTTGTGTAGGCCGACAACCCATGACTTTGCACGGTTATTCGAGGCACATGAAGAAAAATATCACATTCCTGGAATGCTTGGTAGCATTGATTGTAGACATTTCGTTTGGCGAAATTGTCCTACGCATTTGAAAGGCCAATATAAGAGAGGTGATCACCAATACCCGACTATTATGCTTGAAGCCGTCGCTTCAAATGATTTGTGGATTTGGCATTCGTTTTTTGGTCCTCCCGGTGCAAATAACGACATCAATGTTTTGAATCAATCTCCGTTGTATCTTACTGAGCGAAATGGAACGGCGCCAAACAGTTCATTTACTATAAATGGACGGCTTTACAAACGTGGATATTATCTTGCCGATGGAATCTATCCTACGTATTCAACGTTTGTTAAAGCATATAAGTTTCCCACTGACCCGAAGGAAAAGAGATTCAAGAAGCTACAAGAGTCTGCAAGAAAGGATGTCGAACGAGCTTTTGAGCGTCTTAAGGCAAAATGGATGATTCTCAGTCGTCCTCTACGGGCTATGTCGGTCGAAAAGAATCGACTCCTCGTTTATACGTGTATTATATTATGCAATATGATTTAAAAAGACGACGAGATGGCAATATCACCGGTTCATATAATGGATCAGCAGGTAGCGCCAATTTACGATGATAGTGCACTACAGGAGTTAATCGACGAAGATATCCATAATCGTCTACGATATGATCTTACGGAGCATGTAGCGACTTTAGACTTAGCATACCTCGATGGCTAGTATAATTTTCTTTTTATTTCAACGGTGATGTAATTTTCTTTTTTTTTAAGTATTTTGTAAATTTTTTTTTATTATTAATGAAATATTATGTTTTTATTTAATTGTTTAATATAATTATGAATTAAAAAAAAATGAGTGAGGTATGGAATGACCATTGCCACTAAAAAACTATGGTGAGATATGAGTGAGGTATGAGATTAGGTGGAATGATATTATTGGTAGGTGCTGAGGTATGGTGAGGTATGGTGTGGCATGGTTGCCACCACCCTAATACCGTTAAGGCGCGTTATTATCCGGCGTTGAGGCATGTATTGCCTTGGTTACAAGCGACTTGAATAAAACAAAATACAAAACCGCCACCTCAAACGGCTAGTTGGTTTGAATTTAAAAAAAAAAAAAAAAAATTACATTTTCGGCCCTTACCGTTTCATTACGGCCATATTGTTAAAAAAGTAAAAGTAAAATAAAAATTCAAAACCTTTAATAAACCAATATAAATACCCACTTAATACACAAATTTTTTTCATACTTTCACAACTCAAACGCATATATGTATACTTCCAAAAAAAAAAAAAAAAAAAAAAAAAAAACTTTCACGATGGATCCGAATCAAAGTAACGAAGAACGTAACAACTGGTCCGATGCAGATGACGAAAGTAACATATACTTTATGGCGGCCGCGTACGAATATTAGCAACAGTTAGAACAAGAAGCAGCTCGACGTCGTGTGAGCCGTAACCATATCTACCGTGAACATGAGGTTGCCGAAGAACGTTTTGATGAACGACTATTTCAATCCAGGTTGTAAGTATCCGCACATGAATTCTCGAAGAAGATTTCGTATGAGCCGTAAACTATTTCTAGAAATTGTCAAAGGTATTAAATCTTATACTCTCGATCCTCTTCCAAGTCATTTTCAATTCTTTAGCCAAGCACCCGATTGTACGGGTCGAATGAGTATAAGTGTTATTATGAAGTGTACAAGCGTCATACGCCAGTTGGCATACAACACCTGTAGGACCTTACTTTTATCAACCTTATCACTTTACCAAGCAAACCCAACACACGTAACCCAAGTTACGCGTATAAAACGTGAAACACAAACACAAACAAATCTTAGAAATAAGATGAGAAAGATGGTGACTTGAATGATACGTAAACCGTGTATGTGAGAGGATAAAGATAAACACAATATGTTTTATATACCAAAGAAAACACACACACACACACACTTTCAAGCACACCCCTCAAATGGTCATTTGAGGGGTATTTATAGGTGGAATACATGAAAACCTAAAAGGCTTTCCTTTGGGCCTCGTTGGACTTGGATTGGGCTTGGGGTACTTAAGCTTATAAACGGCTAACATACCCTGAAGTTTAACCAATTAGATTAGCCCAATCCACGAGCCCGTTGACTATTCTATCACGATATCTAACACACTTTACAAAGTTCCTAATCATGAATGACCATCACTTCTAATAAAAACTATTAAGGCTAACAATCTCCCCCTAAGGGGTGGTCATTCAAATGATGCTCCACTTGATAAGATCTTTACTTTCCTTGAGCTTGAACTTTACGTGTAGATATAGAATAGTCTTGATTCTTTGTTCCTTCATGCTTTGTGATCAGATAATGTGGTTGTCTGCCATTGTCAACTTTGTTGGTTAGGTGTCTCCACGCCTTTCTCCACCATGCTCACACTTCTATTTGTCTTTTGGTTACCAATGATGTAGTTCTCGAGTCTTTAAACTTTGTGTTGCCTTTGATTTTGATGAGAACTATCATGTGTTGTTGGTATGAGCATGTGGAAAATCTGCACGATCAATCCGCTCCGGAGCTTCCATAAGAAGAAAACATAAAACAGGTTAGTAATAAGCGGATTCCGGCACTTATAAGTTTGAATTTCGAGGGTGTTAACAGCATAGTGTGAAAACACGTCTCTAATTCTCACAAAGGCCATTCCTGAACTGGAGTCCCACAAGTGAGATAACGCGATATACCGAAGTACATCTACAGTTCAGATGAGTCGCTGAGGTACACCGAAGCATCACCCCACGACTGTAGACCGTTTGAGACACACTAAGCGTAATCCACGGGGAGTTACTGAAGTGACCTACTGTCAGGGCTGCTTGATGTTGACCCTGGCAGGAGTTTCCATTCAATCACTGAAGATCACAGATGTGAAACTTCTCATAAATGTTCTGGCAGATTGCTAGGATCTGCGTAGGACTCTATAATATATCACTTGTGTCCTTATTGATGAACAACAAGCGATGTCATGTCAAGTGTTCCTATGAGATCTTTTGATGAATCTCGTGGCTCTTGACTCAATTAGGTGCATTTTGGTTTTCCTGAGCGGAGACTAGGGAGAGGGTCTCCTTCTTCAATACCAATGATCTCTAACAGAAAGTCAATAGATTATGTAGGGTTCCCAGTGAGAATGAAACAAATCCCTTTTGAGAGGAATTGAGTGGCTAGAAGGTTTAGTGCAGTGCGTCACTGGGTCCATGACGTCTTTGTCTTCAATACCAGTGTCATCTAGTGACAACCAGTAGCAGATGAATTGAACCCGGTTTCTGCCCTAAGGTTGAATATGGAGGGCTATTTCTTTTCACCCTTTCTTTTACATTTCTTTTTAATTCTTCAACTCCTTCTTTCTCCTTTCTCACATTAATCCTTTTTTCAATCATTCCTAAGGACTTCTAATACAAACTATTTGTGATGTCCTTGGGTAGATCCCTCCGGCTCTGGCGGATCATAGGACGAATTTATCTATCCTTAGTCACCTTATAGCTCCATGACTGTCCTATTGTTGCCATAAAACCTTTTTCCTTGAAAATCTCTCAGAGTGTTTATGATAGAAAACATGTTTGAAACATTCCGAGAGTTTTATATTTTTAGAAACACTCCCCCTTCACATGTGCTTATATGTTTTGACAGAAATCTGCACATAGAGGGTAGAGTTTGCACTTTTTGAATTGATCGACTTTAAATGAACAAGACCGATTCGAGACACGTTTACATCACTAGAGAACTAGCTTGAAATTATTACCCGTCCTGGTCAAGTCCATAGAAAGTTTCTCGAGATGGTACATGATTGCTCGTCAATTCATTGGTTTCAACTGAGTCGAGCTCATTTGAGATTCAGACAACGATCATTAAACTTTTTTGATCACATTTTAATCACGTCTCCTCCCCCTCAAAAATAACATATTCGTGATATTTTTGATATCAACGGATTAAACAACATTTTAGAATCTTTTGGGGAGACAAACGGATTTGATTTAAGCATGAATTTGAAACATTTTTGTTTTATACTCCCCCTTTAATAAAGCATAATCAATTAAAGGGTTTTAGAGGGAGTTATCTTGAGCACAAAGTATTTTGAAAGAGTTTGAAAAATCTTTTTAAACAATCTTGAAAAGGTGCTCAAGATGATGATGATTTCTCACCATTTTTAAATGTAGTGCACTGAAACGTACACTAGTGATTTTCATTAAAAAGCACGAGTTTTGATTTGAAAATAATCAAAAGTCATCATTTCGGTCCGGGTTTCGTACTGAAGTATACGAAAGCCATTATTATGAAGAAATTTTGAGAAACGACATGTTTTAGAAAACAATTAAAGAACTCTCGCTCAAGCATCTGTACATGCCCGTATCATTGTTGAATGACATTTCTAGAAACGTACAGAATATCGATTATACAAGAGACATGTCGAGAGAAGAATATTTTTGGATTTTTGATTTTATATTGTTTTTGTATTTTTTGAAAGTTTTATATTTTTATATTTTGCTTTTGTTGGTTTTTCAAATTTTGTATTTTGTTTTTCAAAAATATTTACAGCGAAGCTTTTTGGAAAATCATTTTCAAGAAGATTCGAGAAGACGTTCTAACTCCTCAGGGGTTAGGCTTCGCATTCCAATTCGTCGAACTAAATAGTCAAACCTTTCTTTTGGAAGGGCTTTAGTTAATAGATCGGCGAGTTGGTAATCTGTCTTCACGAAAAATAATTCAACAGTACCATTTTCGACGTACTCTTTGATGAAGTGATAGCGGACTCTGATATGCTTAGTCTTTGAGTGATGAACAGGATTGCATGATATGGCTATGGCACTTTTCGAGTCACAATATATAGGTATTTTATCAAAAGTAAAGCCATAATCTGTGAGTTGTGTTCTCATCTATAGAACTTGAGCACAACACGCAGATAGAGACACATACTCAGCTTCAGCGGTTGAAAGTGCAGTGCTATCTTGTTTCTTTGAAGACCAGCTGACTAACTTTTCACCCAAAAATTGTGCTCCTCCGGATGTACTTTTTGCTGTAACTTGATCACCTGCGTAGTCCGCATCTGAAAAGGCAATTAGATCAAATCCGGATTCCTTCGGATACCAAAGTCCCATGTGAATGGATGTCTTCAGGTACCGAAAGATCCGTTTAACCTCTTTGAGGTGCAGTTCGGTAGGCTTTTCCTGAAACCGTGCTAATAAGCAAACAGCAAAATGAATATCTGGTCGACTAGCAGTGAGGTACATGAGAGAACCAATCATGCTCCGATATTTCTTCGGATCAATAGGTTTCCCAAACAAATCGGCTCCAATTTTTGGTGAAGTTACCATTGGTGTTCCGACAGAGTCACAATTATCCATACCATGATTTTTCAAAATCTCAGTTGTGTATTTAGCTTGATTAATAAAAATTCCACGAGGGGACTGATGTATTTGTAAACCAAGAAAGAATTTTAGTTCCCCCATCATGGACATTTCAAATTTGCTTTTCAGGAGATTTTCAAAATGTTTTGAAAGTTTCGGATTAGTGGACCCAAAGATGATGTCGTCCACATAAATCTGAACAATCAAAATGTCGTTTTTGCTTTTTTGAGTAAACAAGGTAGGATCAACTGTTCCTTTGGTGAAATTGTTTTGGATAAGGAAAGAGGACAGTTCGTCATACCACGCTCTTGGAGCTTGTTTTAAACCATAGATTGCCTTTTTGAGTTTGTAGACGTAGTCTGGATGTTCCATGTCTACGAAGCCTTCTGGCTGACTCACGTACACTTCTTCTTTCAGAGTTCCATTCAAGAACGCGGTCTTAATGTCCATCTGATAAACCGTGATGTTTTTGTGAGCTGCATAGGCTAAGAATATCCTGACTGCTTCAAGTCTAGCTACCGGCGCGAATGACTCTTCAAAGTCTATCCCTTCCTCTTGTCTGTATCCTTTGGCCACAAGACGAGCTTTGTTGCGAATTACAGTCATCTCTTCATCCCTTTTGTTCTTCCATAACCATTTGAGATCAATGACGCGAATGTCAATTGGTCTTGGAACCATTTCCCAAGAGTCATGAAGACGGTATTGGAGAAGTTCCTCCTGCATCGCTTCTATCCATGCGGGTTCTGCCATTGCCTCGCGAATGTTCTTTGGCTCTATATTGCTAATTGAGCAAAGGTAAATGCACAAGTCGCAATCGGTGGCAAGTTGGCGTCTCGTCTGAATTGGCCTTGAAGGTTCACCAATAACTTGTTCAATTGGGTGGTCTTTTGTCCACTTCAGAGTAGAAGGATACCGTTGGTTAAACGTATGCGAGTTAGATGGTTCTCATAAGCATGAAGATGATTCAGCTGATTCCGTAGCAAACGGGTTTTCAAATAAGTCTTCATCTAACGTTGCATCGTTCTGGTTTTGGTTTTGCTCATCAACTGCTGGTAGAACGGGTGCAATAGCTGTAGTAGATGTAGATGATGTTGATGGAGTTGGTGCATTGGTTTCGACCGTTGTAGATGCATCTTCTGTTGGTGGTGGAGGATGATTTTGAGCGGGTGCAGCGGAATGATGGTTTGATGCAATTGTCGAAGTTCCACCATAGTATTCATCGAACATTAACTCGAACAAATTCTCCCATTCTTGTTCTTTAGGATTGTCAAACGAAGTTGATTGAGCTCTTTGAGGTACGAGTCCTGGACTGATGTGTCCAGAAGTCTGCTGGTTTAGTGCGGGTTCTAGAGCGAGTCTCTCAGAAGCCATATGTGAAAGTTCATCAAATTTCACATTCATTGTCTCCATGATCCTCCTAGTTCTCCTGTTATACACCCTGAATGCCCTTGAGTTATCTGAATATCCAATGAAGATTCCAATATCACCTTTTGCTTTCAGTTTTCCAAGATCTTCTCTGTCATTCATAGGATAGCACAAAGCGCCAAACACGTGAAAGTAAGAGATATCCGGTTTTCTGTTGTTCACAATCTCATATGGGGTTTTATTGAATCTTGGATGGATTAGGGATCGGTTCTGAGTGAAACAAGCAGTGGCAACAACATCAGCCCATAGAAATAACGGTGCACTAGAATAGATTAGCATTGTGCGAGCAGCTTCCACAAGAGTTCTATTTCTTCTTTCAACTACCCCATTCTGCTGTGGAGTTCTAACAACTGATGTCTGGTGTGTAATTCCAACATCTTCAAAATAAGTTCTTAACTCCTGATTCGTGAATTCAGTGCCGTTGTCTGTTCTTACAACTCTTACTGGAGTTTGAAGAAGTACTTGAATACGTTTCAAAAAGGTGATGATGATGCCTGGTGCTTCGTCTAATTTTGATCTCAGAAACTTAACCCATGTATATCTCGAATAATCATCGACGATAACAAGAATATACTTTTTCCAATTAAAGCTTTCAACTCTCAATGGGCCACATAAGTCCATGTGCAACATATGCAACTTTGCTTCCGAACTAGGTACGGATTTGGGTTTATATGATGCTCTTTTGCTTTTTCCTTGTTCGCATGATGGACATAAGTGATCCTTGGTGTATTTAAACTTTGGAAGTCCATTGACGATGTTGTCTTTGGCAAGATTGTTGATGGTGTCAAAATTGAGATGGGATAACCGTCTGTGCCACAACCAGGACTGTGTTCCAGATGCTCGTGTCATAAGACATATTGGAGATGAAGAGGCCATTTGATTGATGTCGATAGCATACAAGTTTGTATCACGATTCCCAGTTAAGAGATCAGTGCCATCCAAGTTTCTAACGAAGCAAGCATTTTTCCTAAAAGCAACCTCTAAATCTGCATCACAGAACTGCCCGACTTAAAACAAATTGTGTCCCAACCCTTCGATATAGTAAACCCGAGTGATCAAATAATTTCCAAAAGGTAGATCTCCATAACCCATGATTGCTGCTACATGATCATTTCCGAAACGTACGGTTCCCATGAATTTCCAGACGAAATTGATCAGCAGCTTCAGATTCCCGGTCATGTGCTTGGAGCAACCCGAGTCGACGATCCAAAGACAAATTTCGATAACCTGCCAGTAACAGAAAAAGAATATTGTGGAAACCGTTTTGATTTAGGTTCCTTTGGGTTAGAGGTAAAATCCTGATCACACTCAAAGAGGTTTTCTATAGGGAGTTCTGGTTTATCACTCATTTTACCATTCTAGAGTGTAAAAGTTCTACCTGTGGGTTTCCAAATATCATCCCTAAAGTAAACGCTTTGGTTCCTGTCAGTAGTGTAAAGTCTAAGTTTTGCAACTAGTCTTCCTACTCGTTTAGCGTAAGATCTTTTTGGGACGTTCTTCTTAACAGGCTTATCATTCACATTCTTAGAAACACAATCATCTTGAACATTAATTAAAGATTTCTTGCAAGTTAAACAAAGAGATTCAACACATTCATTAGACTTAGCAAGTTTCATAGGTTCAGTACATTCAGATGAAATGTCTTTCTTATTCAAAAACGGTAAATTCCTAGGGTGTTCTTCTACTTTCTTCTCTTTATTCAAGCTACTACTCCTAGAGGCAGTCGAGACTCTATTGTTCCTTGTATTGCGCTTAGGCTTTAGTCTGCTGCTCCTAGAGGTGCTTTCTAGTCCTGTAGAAGGTAAGGCACACGCATTAGGATTCACATTTTTATGAAGGGAGGTGGTTTCAGCTTTCCTAGTCTCTTTAGAGTGCTTTTCTAAACTTATGTCGTTTGTTCCATATGTTTTAGATGTGGAGGCAGACGCATTAGTGGTACTCATCTTAAAAAGGCCAGGTGCTAAAACTTTTGGTTTCTCGATAACCGCTTTTCCCTTATTAACATTTTGAATAGGTAGGGAGGGTGGAGTGACTGGTTTTGATGAAACATTTTTCTCATTGACTTTTGGAGGAGGCATAGAAACAGACATTTTTGGTTTGGAAACCGGTTTGGGAACATTTGCTTTCTCCTCAGTCAATGGTTTTTTAATCACAGTTTCCACTGCCTTTCCTTTTTGAATTTCCAGCTGAGCCCTCAAAAGATCATTTTTCGCTTTCATGTCATTGTAGGCACGCTCATACGACAGTTTGTCATACTTGCATTCCTCTGTTTTTCAATCAAGTTGTTTAAAATATGAGACATTTTCTTTTTCAAGTTTTTCAAGAGCTTTTTCATATTTTGAAACAATTTCAGAGGTCTCATCCTGGAGTCTTTCATGATCTTCAACAGAATATGTTTGCAAAATGATGGACATAATATCAGTAGTCAGAACATCTTCGAAGAGAGAATCATTTAAATTTTCCAAAACTTTGATGTGTTCAACACTTTCATTAGCTTGCTTTACCAGGGATTTATGGTCCTTGACAAAGTCAGCCGTTTCTTTCAAAAAGGCTTGTTCAAAATGGATTACCCTTGAGTTGATGTTAGTTAGCTAAGGGGCAATTTGAGTTTCAAAAAACTTTTTCTGTTCAATATCAAAACTATTAAACCAGATGTTTGTTGTAATATTGGTTTTAGTTTTAACGGTCTCTTGAAGATCTGCAATTCTCATTTTCACATTTTCCAAAATGCTTCTGGCATCACTTGTGTTAAAAGGATTGTTTGAATACATTTGTTCAATGTTCGAAAGAGATTTGGATACAACAACTGGTTTTGAAACTGATTTTGAAACTGGTGTTGACACTTTGTTTGAAACACTTGGTTTGGTGGAAAACGTTGATTGAGAAACAAACGAAATACCATTAATTTTGTTCCATTTGTTATAATCAATTGGTTTGATTTCCGGATGTTTTTGTTTCATGTTTGATCTACTCTCCTCAGATAGTTCCAACGTTTCAAGAGAATCATGCACAATTATGGGTTCATGCAAAGGTTTTCCATTGTTCAACACATTCTGAGATTTCTGAGCTTTCTTGAGGAAACAAGGAGATGAGTTACCAAGAGCCATTTTATGTGACGTATGAAAAATCAGATTTACTTGATTAGAAAGCATCTTGTTTGTTTTAGCGGAATGACCCGTTGTAAGAAGTAAATTATCCAATTTTTTGATAGTTTCATTTTTATCCAGAATTTCATCAAGAAGAGAATCTTCTCGTTTTGAAAAATCAGCGATCAACTGTTTCTTCTCTTTTTCAAGTTCAGAAAACAGTGCTTTTTGTTTAGAAAGTTGGTTGTTTAGATCAGAAATTTCCTTGTTTAAAGATTTTATTTTCAAATTCAGATTCACATCAAGTGTATCGTATTTGAGTTGCAATTGTTTTTCTCTTAAAACAGAATCTCGGTAACCAATTTCTAATTCTGACATTTTGTTTGTATGAAATTCATAGGCTCTGGCGTTCTCTTTGTAACTCTCAAGCTCAGTGGTCAATTTAACATTCGCGGCCTTAACTTCGTGATTGACCTTACTCACTTTCTCAATTTCAACGCCACAGTTATTGATTAATGATTCAAAATAAGCACGTGTTTCCTCATCAGTCTCAGTATTTTGTGCCACACAGTCTCCACTAGTATCCACATCTGGAGTTTCGGAGTTAGTATTGCTACAACTCGGATTGTCCAGGTATGTATCATAAGTAGGTGCTGGCGTCACAGAATGCTGTTCGTCATGAGTAAACACATCAAATATGACATTGTTATAGCATGGATCAATGATTGGTACCTCAGATACTGCGTTGGCGTCATAGATAGGAGGTGCGTCAGAGTCAGTGTCGTACTTAGTCTCCTGAAGATTTGCCATGAAGATGCAGTTTGCATTGATTTCCTCAAGGTCTTCCAAATCATCCACAATAGCGAAAAAGTCATTTTCCTCAGCACTCAACTGCATCCCTGCTTCTTGCTTCTGTGCTAACAGCATAGCTTTCCGAAGAAACTCAGCATTCTTCTTGTGCGGCTTAGTGGGACAGTTTCGTGCCATGTGACCTATTCCTTGACAGTTATAACACTTAACCTGATTACCCTGATTCACATTTCCATAATTCCCAGTGACTGGAGCTGCAACATTCCCATTCTGATTACCCACTGCTCTATTCCCAGCATTCTGACCCAACTGATTACCCTGATTCGAAACCGCCTGATTACCCATTCGAAATCCAGTAGCATATCCCTGCTGATTCCCAATAACTCCAACCATTTGTCCTTGATTACCCATATTCACACCCGGCTGTGCAATTTGCCTGTTGCGAGTGTTTGATGAAATCCTTTGGTTGTTGTTAGTTGGTGTGGAATAGCGACTGCTGAATGCTTTACCCAATAAAGAAAATACTTGTCGCAAAGCTTCTTCTTGTTCAGTTTCAGGATCAGTGATTCCTTGTTCCTGGTATTGTGGATACTGTTGTTGAATGACTTGTTGTTCTGGTTTATAGAATTGTTGTTGTGGTTGTGGAATGTATTGTTGCAAGTTGTTGTTGTTGGAAGATGATGAAGGTTGCTGTTGTGTATTCACTGAAGGTTGAGTCTTTGCAATAAGTGCCAATGGATCATGATTCTTTGCCAATCTTTCTTTCCTGACTTCATTCACTTCAGCTTGGTTTTGATTCAGAAAATCATTCAGTTGATCAAAGTTCACCTGATGAAGGTCTTTTGTTTGGTTGACAATAGTGACATATCGTCCCCATTCTTCTGGAAGATTGTTCAGGAACTTGATGTTTTGAACGATAGTTCTGGGTGTCAACTTGTTTCTGATTAGCTCATTCATCAAAGTGCAAAACCTTCCATAGTAGGATTCAATGGATTCTCCTGGAGTAGAAGTAAACTTTTCCCATTCAATTAGCAGCTTGTTCTCCATGTCTTGTTGACCAATTTCTGTTCCATGACAAAGCCTTCTAACACGTTCCCACATATCGAAAGCAGTTTCACAACTGTCTACAGCAGCAAAGATGTCTATTGGTAAACCCAGTTGGACAATATGAATTGCCATGTCATCTGCATCGACTTGCTTCTGATCCTCTGCAGTGTATTCAGATTCGTATTGAAGACGAGAAGATGGTGGGATGGGAGGTGTTGCATCTGCATTTCCAGGTACATGAACTTGTCGAGGCTGGAAGGGTCCATCCTGAATGGATTTAATCATGAGTTTCCCATTAGGTTTGGTCTTGATGTAGCGGAGCATTCGACTTGTCCATTGAAGATAACCACCTTTTGCCAACATAGGAGGACGGTTTTCGGCACCGGCTGCATGAATGTCGTGTTGAGTTGCCATTGATGAAGGTATGATCTGATAAAGTTGATGTAGGATCGATTCAACGATAAAGGAGTTGTGGTTGATGAAGATTAAGCTCAGTTGAAGTTTTTCTGAAAGTCGTACTCGTAAACTCGGTTCTTAGGCGTAAAAACAATTTTCCCAAAATTTGAAATTCACTATAAAAATCAATTCTAAGGTCGTATGAAAAATTTGAGTTATGACAATTTTGACGCCAAATTTGACCCGAAAAATTTGAATTTAGGCCCAAAAATTTGAATTTTTGACCAAAATTTTCACAGTTAAACCAAAATTTGAATTTCGCGTAAAATTGAACGTTTAGTCTCCTCAAAAATTTAAATTTTACTCAAATTTAATTTTTTTTTTTTTTAAATGAAAATGAAGAGCTTAGGCGTAGAAACACGAAGTTACGAGTAGACGATGCTTAGGCGTAGGATCTTATGCGTAGGAAGCTTAGGCGTAGGATTCCTTAGGCGTAGGATCTTATGCGTAGACTTAAAGTTAGGCGTAGGAAAACTTATGCGTAAGATTTAGCTTATGCGTAAGACAAGGCTTAGGCGTAGGATAAATACTTAAGCGTAAAGCAATCTACGCGTAAGTCTAAGCTTATGCGTAAGATTAGGGTTTTGCCCAAAAATCCTTTACACTATCACAGTGTAAGGGATATCCAAAAGTCGAAGTGTTCCACAAACTTATCCAAGTGAGGGAAGCACTGAGTCACCGTTTAAGCTCGAAGAATCTGCACCAAAAAGTTATGAGTAGAACCTTATGCGTAGTTTGACTTTCTTATGCGTAGAACTAGGGTTTTGACCTACGCGTAAAAAAATTTCAGCGATTCAAACGATTTCTCTTGCACAGATAGCCTTAAAAACACTCGAATAACCCAAAAATGTTGACCTTTTTCACCCAAAGTGCTTAGAAAAGTTACGAGTAGAAATGACCAATGAACCAAAAACGAGCTTAAAAATGATTTAAAACACGTAAAGCTTCGAACTTTTTGCAAAAAACTGAAACTTTAGCACCAAATAAACCTTAAACCACAAGAATCTTGAATTTTTGAGTGCAAAAATTAAAGCTTTAAGAGTTTCAAATATGAATAACGAGAGCCTTTACGCAAACAGTACCAACCTTCAAAACAAACACAAACACTCCTAAACCATTGTTAGGTGATTGATACCAATTGTAGGACCACTACGATATCAACCTTATCACGAAATACCCACGTTAACCACAGTTAAGCGTAGAACTCGTGAAACCCAAACACAAAGAAAGCGTAGAAATAAGATGAGAAAGATGATGACTTGATGTTATATTCGTGTATGTGAGAGGATAAAGATAAACACAGTATGTTGTATATTCCAAAGAAAACACACACACACACACTTTCAAGCACACCCCTCAAATGGTCATTTGAGGGGTATTTATAGGTGGAATACATGAAAACCTAAAAGGCTTTCCTTTGGGCCTCGTTGGACTTGGATTGGGCTTGGGGTACTTTAGCTTATAAACGGCTAACATACCCTAAAGTTTAACCAATTAGATTAGCCCAATCCATGAGCCCGTTGACTATTCTATCACGATATCTAACACACTTTACAAAGTTCCTAATCGTGAATGACCATCACTTCTAATAAAAACTATTAAGGCTAACAACACCTTACCCAATGCGTTTGATGAATATTTTCAAATGGGTGAGCATACATCACGTGATTGTTTTGATAATTTTAACAAGTGCGTTATTGAATTGTTTATGCCGGAGTATTTAAGAAAACTAACCTATGCCGACATTCAAAATATTTATGAAAGACATGAGCGTTATCATGGTTTTCGAGAATGCTTGGTACCATTGACTGCATGCATTGGGAGTGAAAATATTGTCCGATGGGTTGGCATGGGCAATATGGTAGGGGTGATAAACAATACCCAACAATATTGCTTGAAGATGTTGCTTCGCAACATTTATGGATTTGACATGCATTTTTTTGGGTGGCGGGGGCGAATAACGATATTAATGTTTTAGATAACTCTATGTTATTCGATGACCTTCTTGATGACGTCGCCCCTGTAGCATCATATGTGGTAATGGAACCATGTATGAAAAGGGATATTACTTAGCTGACGAAATTTACACACATTGGGCAAGCTTCGTCAAATCCTTCACGTGCGCAACAGACAATAAACATGGTCATTTTAAAAGGAAAAAAGAAAGTGCACGAAAGGATGTCAAAGTGCTTTTGGTGTGCTCCAAGGACGTTGGAGTATACTACAACAACCGACACGTCAATATGAAGTTACCAGGATAAGTAGAAAAGATTAAAAGTTTGCACTAAGTGATTATAGTGAAATGTGGATGAATTCGATACCACATATGAGGCAACAAAGGTGGGTCGACAGATGTGATGTCCATCGTCGAAAGACAAAAAAAATACGCAACAGAGAAACGCAAACTAGTCTCCAATAAGACATTATGAAACATCTTTGACAAAAACATCTTCAACGACAACAAAAATAAGAGCAAGAAGAAGATGAGTAAGTATTTGTAATTTGTATGTTTTCCGTATGTTTTTATTTGTAATAGACTTTAATAAATGAATTATTATTTATGAGGTGATGTTATGAATGAAAATATTAGTTAAATAGTTTAAATTGTAATTTATGAGTTTTAAAAGAAAAGTGGAGCACAAAATGTGGTGTTATGTTTGAGTTATGATATAAGATGTTTTTTTGCTGTTAAAGTTGAAATGTTGGCGCTGATGTGACGTGCTATTATAAGTTAACCTTATGGCACCATACCAAGTGATCTTAGATAATAAAAGGAAAAATAAAATGTTTTTGTGATATGAGAGGGGCCATGTTCCTCTTAGTTGCACAATCTTAACAATGTTTTTCGTATATAGTCTTTGAAGTAGGATCAGACGTTTATATCAATTTATCGAGTAATAAACATTATTGTGAAACTTTAAATTCACACATAAAAAAAAAACCATGAATAGTTACTAAAATTTCTACGCTAATTCGATTGTATACAAATTATTAAATGCGTTCTCCTATAGCAAGACCAGTCAAGAACTAAATCTCTTACATAAACATCCCAGTCGTACGGTTGAGCAAATTATATACACGGTCGAGTAAAATTATAATACACGGTCAAACAAAATTATAAATAAAGGGTGTTTATATAGGGTTGGGGTTCTTTATATAGAATCACCCTTATTTTTTTTTTGAACGGCAAAGATGATATATATAAAACTAGCAAGAAGCTAGAAAGTTATAAAGGGTTACAAAGCCAATCATTCCAATTAAAAACTAATCTACCTCTATGTTTTAACCAATTAAAAGAAAATAAACGGATAGAATCGTAAATATCACTTTTCCTCAATTGATGAGAGTTGAAAGTGATGTTGTTTCGGAACTTCCAAATGACCCAAAACATAGAGGCGATGATGACGAAAAGACGTTTCCTCTTAATACTCGAACTTGTCACAATTTCGATCCACGAAGACCAATCGGAATAAGATGGCACGGAAGGGTCCGTAATGTTGCACCATATACGAACCATACGCCATACCTCGGAAGCCACTTCGCAGGAGAAGAAGATGTGATCTATAGTTTCCACGTTGCTATTACAAACCGGGCATAAAATAGACTCGATATCAATACCATGCTTAGAAAGATTAAACCGATGCGGGAGCCTATCCAAACCGAATCTCCACAGGAATATGTTTACCTTTCTTGGGAGGCACGAGTTCCATGTTGTTAAGGATGCCAACGAGGGAAGCATGAGGTGATCAATGTGAGAGCGAGTGGAAGCTACAGCAAATGATCCGTCGTTTCCTAAGAGCCATTTCCAGGAGTCAGGGGAAGAAGAAATGGTTACATCGACAAGCTCAGATTGAAGATTATGAAGCAATGCTTCAGTACGACCACAAACAGGTCTTTGCCATTGCCAAATCCAGTTTCCTTCATTGTACCGATCACAAATCAAGCAATTCTCGTTGATGTCTAAACGAAACAGGCGGTTATAACGAAAGCATAAAGGCTCGTCACCGAGCCAAAGATCTTTCCAGAATCTAATCGAAGAGCCACAACCAAGATGACATTTCAACGTATCTTTAGGGAGAAGGTTATGAGAATGAAGGTAGTTTGTAGTACCTACGATAGAAGACCAGGTGCCAGATGTAGCACAACTTTTCCCGTCGAATCCCGCTTCGGAACCATGAATAGCTTTGATAAGTTTAACCCATAAAAGTTCTGGATTAGTAGTAAACCTCCAACGCCATTTTTGTAATAACGCGAGGTTAAACGCCTTCAAGCTACCAATACCCAATCCTCCTTGTTCAAACGAAGCAAGAACGTTTTCCCATCGAACCCATGCCATCTTATTATTCCCATCAGACCCTCCCCAGAAAAATCTAGCTCGGAGTCTTTCAAGGGTGTTGATAATAGATTCTGGAGCTTTGAACATGGATAGATAGTAAATTCCCAGGCTTCCTAGAACTGATTTGATTAAGGTGAGACGGCCTCCGATAGAGAGTAGAGAAGCTTTCCAAGTTGACAACTTTGATTTGAACTTGTCAACCAATATATTCCAACTCGACAGGTAATACATACTCTTCCCGATTGGTAATCCGAGGTAAGTAAGAGGGAATGTGCTAGCTTGACAACCTGTTACCTGAGCCATAGATTGGAGATCATCATCGGATACCCCTACTCCAAATAAGTTAGATTTTGAAATATTAATTTTGAGACCTGATGCCCGATAAAATGAGTTAAGAGAGCTTGTGATTTGTTGGAGGTCATTTCTATCCCATTCCGATAGAATCATCACGTCGTCGGCAAAGAAGAAATGAGACAGATTTATACTTGGGTTTCCAACAGTAACGCCTTTGATGTGATGAGAGTTGACTTCCGCTTCCAATTTTAGGTGAAGACCTTCCATAATTAGAATGAATAATAAGGGCGAGAGCGGATCCCCTTGACGAAGCCCACGTTCCAAAGAGAACTCGGGAGTGGGACTACCGTTAACTAATATAGATGTACGAGCCGACTGTAGGCAAGCTCGAATCCATGAACGCCACAGCTCTCCAAAACCCATGTGATATAGAACAAAATCAAGATAATTCCAGCTTACCGAGTCAAAAGCTTTTTCGAAATCAACTTTAAAGATCATAAGGCGTTTGTTTCGTTTCTTGTACCACTCAATAATTTCGCTAACCATAAGAGGCCCGTCAAGGATTTGGCGACCCGATATGAAAGCAGATTGGGTTGGACTAACAAGCTTGTCAAGAACAGTAGATAGACGATTAGCTAGAAGCTTCGCCACAATTTTGTATTGCATACCGATGAGCGAGATAGGACGGTAGTCTTTGATTAGGATTGGATTCGAAACTTTCGGAATCAAAGTAATAAAAGCAGAATTAGTACCTTTAGGCATTGTACCAGATTCCATGAAGTGGTTTACAAAGGCGGCTACATCGTCTTTGAAGAATTCCCAGTACGTTTTCAGAAATAGGAACGAGAATCCGTCTGGACCCGGGGATTTACTACTGCCACAGTCCCAAACGGCATTACGAATTTCATCGAGAGAGGCCCGTTGTTGGAGCATGTTAACATCAATAGGGCAAAGGGCAGAGAACCCGGGATTAGAGTTAGCATCAAATTCAGAATCGAACGCTTGAAATTTGCTTTTGTAAAACTTGAAGAACTCGTCTTTGATTCGTTGTGGATTGGAGATCCATTCTCCTTCAACAAGGATCCCTTGAACCGATTAAGGCTGGTAGCAGTGGCTCGGTTGCCTTGCTCGGTCGAGCTAAGTCAACCGAGGTCGACATCATTGTGGGGGTTGGGTGATGTTCGGTTGAGCAACAACAAACACACAAACTAGTTCGTCTGGGTGAACTAGTTCGCAACACATTAAAATCCAAAAAATGTACCGTTTGGACATTAAATTAAAAAAAAAAATTAAAAAAATTAAAAAAAAGCTTTATTACTTTTACAACATTATAAATACCCTACTTTAAAAAGATGAATTATAAAAAAAATATAATAATAAAAAAAAAACAGATGACAAGGTCACCACTGTGCATAGCCTAAATATTATTTATCTATATTACAAGTGTTTTAAGTGTAGACTTTTGGCAAATATTTGTTGACTACTGCTTACATAACTCGTAAATGCTTGTATATATACATGTATAATGGTGATATTTCTCAATTTTAATTATTGGTATGCATTTGCATGGACGGTAAAGAATATCGAGTACCTTTACTTTTATTTTTGTAGTCAGCTAAGGTAAGCTACGCACATTTTAACTGTTACATGTTGTACGAATCAATCATACCTCTACATGCATACTCATCCATAATATCCTATAGAGGGGTCATTTTTGTAATTTCACATTCTCATTATACTCAAAACGCAAAACGTGAAAACACACACACACGCTTCACTCACACTCTCACCCTCTCAACTTTTCAGATCCCCAAACCATCTTCAAACCCTAACCACCGCCAACCACCGCCAAACCGCCCCCAAACCAACCCCAAAACCACCGCGCAACCGTAAGTATTCATTTAAAATGGATATTCGAGAAGAGATTGCCCTATCTAAAGGCGATTCAGTGGCAAAAGCTGCTTCATCTAACGTTCCTAATTAAAGTAAGCTTCGAAATTCATTTTTTTAATTATTTTTTGATTAATTAACATCAGTTGCTTATTTTTTGATTGAATAGTTGTGACTGAAATTTATGATGGATTAAAGTTTGTGTTATAGGAATCAGATTATATTGCTTATTTTAGAGCCTAATTTGTGAATGAAGAGTTGTGATTGAAATTTGTGATTGAAGAGTTGTGGCTGAAATTTGTGATTAGATTGCTTATTTTAGAGCTTAATTTGTCAGCTTATTTTAGAGTTTATGAGGAGACTGCTAAACGAGGGGTGTTATGAAGTTAATGCTATGTTTGGCGAAACTAGCACCAGTTAGTGGTATTTGGTAAATATATGTATGCTTATTGAGACACGCAACTAGTCTTGCGTTTGCTAAATACATGTAATTAGTAGCTTGCAGAGTAATGTAGAATATAAGCTCTTGCTGAGTAGCGTAATCAGCTAGGTATATGTATGCATATTAAGACACTTGCGTTTGCTAAATATGTGTGATTAGTAGCTTGTAGAGTAATGCAGAACGTACATGCTTGGTATATATGTGTATGGGACTACCTAAGTTTTAAGGAAAAGTATAAGTTGAATGAGTAGATGATTGAGCAGAGCGTGTTTGATTGTGTACGAGTTTACTGTAACTGATTGCGAGATACATTAATTAGTAATGTAGAATGTATGTTGCTTGCTAAGCAGTGTAATTAAGTTAGCTATTAGCGTTGATATGTGTGTGTATATGTATACTACGAAATATATGAATCTTATTGTAATTGATTGCGTGACTCAAGAAAAAATTAGTAATGTAGAATGTACTGATAAGGTTTTAAAAGGTACCATTTTGAGGGGTCGTTTAAGTCCTTATTTGATCACTTTTGTATCCGTTATTGCTTAATATCGTTCCTTTTCACTTTTTAGGTCTCTTGAAGGCAAAATGCTGGAATGGCACTTATTTGGACGAAAAGGCGCGAATATATAAAGAAAATGGCCAAAGTCAAAATCGAGACACTCACAGTTGCTGAAATTAGAAGGCGACGGCGTCAGGTGCTAATGGCGACGCCGTCCCAAAATTGTTGTGACGATCCAGAACCCAAAACTCGTATTTTCAAGTGACGACGTCTAGTTGTGAAAGAGTAGGCCGTCGCTACTCAGACGGCCTAGATGCAATCCAGACGACGTCAGAAGCTGAAGAGGACGGCGTCACGGACATAAGGTGACGCCGTCGCAAGGTTAACGTGGCCAAGACGAAACCCTAATGACGGCGACACGACGGCGTCACTAAACATAAGGTGACGTCGTCGCATATGTAATCTTATATATAGAATCCGAATTTTTCAGTCTTTGGTAGAGAGTCTTTTGGAGTAAAAACCTAAAACCGAACCTAAGGTGTCTTGTACAGTATTTTAGGGTTTTAAACCCTATCTTACATCAAGATAAGTCTTTACTTCATTAATTCAATTATGTCTTTGATTATTTGTGTGTATGCTTGCATGTTCTCCATGTCCGGCTAATTTATTTGTGTGTTTGCTTAGGAAGTATGAAACTTAATTATTGAATATTGATTGGTTGTTTCTTATCTTAGTTGATTAATGATCTAGTAATGCGATAGGTCATTCGTTGTGTACTTAATGCTTGATTCATCTTTGTGAACCTTAGAATATAATTACCTGAGTAGTTGTAGGCTAAACCATCCAAAGAGCGCCTTAGAGTAGGAGTTTATCATCCCTAGTGGGTTTGTAGACGAGACCCTTTGGTAAGTTCAAAGAGTTAGGGAGAAACGCATACCCTACAACTTTAGACACACAACGCAACTAAGAATAAGACGTGACAACTCAACCATCAATAGGAGATAATTAAGGAGTAGTACAACCTAAGTAAACACATCTTTAAACTATCATACGAGCACACATTAATTAGACATAGACTCCCACAACCTTAGTTTAGATAATTAGATAATAGTAGAGTAATCGGTAGAAATACCAACCCCCCAAATCCAATACCCGAGATTCGTACCTTTCCATTTCATAAAACATAAAAAGATAAAAAATAATCTTCCTCAACCTTAACCTTAGCGTAATAACTCCTTACTAGCATTCCTATTCCCCTAGAGAACGATATCAATACCCGTGGCTTACCCTAATTACTACACTACAACGATTAGGTTCACTGCCTAGGGTGTTATAAAACTTGCTCGAAGAAAAGGAAGTTTCCTTGACCCCGAACGACGCGTGTAGCGTTATCATGTACGCACTTGCTAAGTAGCGTAATCAGTTAGGTATATGTATGCTTATTGAGACACTTGACAAGTCTAGCGTTTGCTAAATACGTGTAATTAGTAATGTAGAATGTACGTGCTTGCTGTGTAAACTAATTAAGTTAGGTATATTATTGAGGACACGTGACTAGTCTAGCGTTTGGGCGGTTTGGTAAATACTTGTAATTAGTAGCTTGCAGAGTAATGTAGAATATAAGCTCTTGCTGAGTGGCCTAATCAGTTAGGTATATGTATGCTTATTAAGACTCTCACGTTTAGTAATGTATAATATAAACTCTTGCTGAGTAGCGTAATCAGCTAGGTATATGTATGCATATTAAGACACTTGCGTTTGCTAAATATGTGTGATTAGTAGCTTGTAGAGTAATATGTGCTGTAGCTTCGACTTCTATTGTGCCAGCTTGTTTATAAGGAGCATCTAATGTGCTAGCTGTTGACCAAACCATTGTTTATAAGGAGCTACTAAACCAGCTTGTTTAGTAGCTGAATGTGGAAGGTAATAATTCTGGTACAGAGGGAGTAACTAAATTGGCACTTTTTCAAATGAGACATAAATGAAATTAAAATGCAGATTATTGTATATCTAACTTTTTTTTTAATTTTTTTTATGTTAGGTGTTGTCACAGTTTCCCCACGTAAGAAGTGGTTACCAAAATCTGATATCCTTCAAGCTGCAAAAGAGACGTCGCCGGCTAAAAAAGACAAGGTGCCGGCTGAAAAAAAGAAAGTGCTGGTTGAAAAAGACAAGGTGCCGGCTAAGAAGGTGTTGGAGAAGGCACCTGTTCAAAAGGAGAAGGTGCCGGATAAGGTGATGTCGAAGAAGGATGCAGAGTCCAAGGAGCAAGGGGATAAGGCCAAGGACCAAGGAGCCAAGGATGCAGAGGCTAAGAAGGGTAAGAAGGCTGTTGGTAAGCTGTCTAGTTTTTTAAAGAAGCCAACGGATAAGTCGGCTAAGGTTGATAAGTCGGATAAGTCGGCTAAGGTTAAGCCAGTTGAGACTGAAGATACTGAAGATAAACAGAAGAGTTTAAAGGTCTATCAGAAAAAACTGAAAAAAGGTATATTTTTTATCTCATGGGATTTATTAAGAGGATTTTGCATGCTCCTTTTTTTAGTTTGTTAAACTGTTCTAAATCAGCTAATGAATCCCATGGGATTCCATACAATCCCATGGGATTGTATCATGGTATTTTTTGATCAATATATTTATATCATGTCTTTTTTTATGTAGATTCTGTTGTTAAGTTGGATAAACTGGAGTCGGTTGAACCAGTTCAGTCCAAAGATGAAGTGAAGCGTAAAAGGATTTTGTCTTTATCTGAATTAGAAGACAGAAAAAAACCGAAGGTCAAGCAACAAAAAGGTATAGTTTTAATCTGTTTTTAATGTTGAGATTTATGTTAATTATCAGTTTTGAATCAGTTTAAGACAGAAGTTCTTCTAATTTTAGTAGTGAATTGCATTTTAGAAGTCATAAAGTAGTTTTACTTGGTTTTGATAAACAGTTTTAGTCCAAAAGGAGAAGGTGTCGGAGAAGGCACCTGTTCAAAAGGAGGTGTCGGAGAAGGATGAAGAGGCGAAGGAGCAAAAGGGTAAGAAGGGTAAGAAGGCGGTTGGTAAGGAACGAGGGGATAAGAATGTAAAGGTGATGAGTGTGTAAATACTCATCATTTTTGGTCAAATCTGAACTGCAAAACACTTAAAAACGCTCAGAAATGCATCAAAATACTGAAAATATCTCAAAATTGCATTTTATATGTTTCAGATGCAAAATGTTTTTAATCAGATGAAAAATGAGCTAAGTTTGCATAATTGGCAGTTTCAGTCCTCAGACTTTCAAATCTTGTCAAAAATAGTCCCTGAGCACTTATTTTAAAAGAAAAGTCACCAAAGGTCCTTTTGAAATCATAAGTTGTCATAATTAGTCCTTTGGTGAAAAATGTCAAAAGTTTTGAGAAATTACAAGTTTGGTCCTTCAAGTTTCAAATTTGGCAAAAATAGTCCTTGGAAGTTTGAAAATGTCTTTAATGGTCCTTGTACTATTGAAACTTGGCAAAAGTGACCCTTGAAACAACTTTGCAAAAATGGCAGATTTGGTCCTTGGTTTTTGTGAAATTGCAAAAATGGTCCTTGTATTAATACCAAGGCTTGACCCTTACCCCTTTTTGAACCTGTGACCCCTACCAATATAACCATTGAACCCCCTTTTGAACCCCTGCCTTAATAATTCCCCCAAGTCAAACCCCCAGTCAACCCAACCCTTCCCTCAATTTTCTTTCTTCTTCACCCACCTCGCCTGCAACACTCAACCCACCTCTCCTCCAGCTAACCCTCACCATCCTTGACCCCTCCACCTCACCAAACAGCCAAAAAGCATTTAATGCTTTCCCCCCCCCCCCTTGCACTCAACCCCCCAGTGGCTATATTAGTTTTCCCGCCAAAATTCATCAAACGGCCAAAATTGTCTCAAGTGATCCAAGGGCCAAGATTAAAAGTGGGATTTGCTCAGAGATGTGAGAGAAGTACATTTGCTATAAAAAGGAGGAAGAAGAGAGAGTGAAGAGAGTAGTCTTTTAGTTTTAAAATTCATGTATGTCGTTTTTAATTAAATGGTCTTAATCAGTTTCTAAAATTGTAATCTTAAGCTTTCTTGTATTGAACCTAAGCTATTTAGTCTATTGTAACTCATTTCAAGTATTAATTCAAGGTTTCATTTAAGTTTCATGTTTTTATATCCACTGTTATAAAATTCAGTTTCAAGCTCTTATATTCAAGCTTTTAGTAGCTTATTTTTAAATTCAAATAAGCTTATTTAAGCTATTTATAGCTTTTGGTAAGCTTATAACTCAAGTGCAAGCAATATTCATGTTTGGTCAACAAAAGTCAACTGAAAAGCTCATTTGGACTTGGTTATGGAATTGGGTGTTGCAGAGCTTGATTTGGGTTGGAATAGCTTCAGTTAGTATAGTTATGGTTCTGGTATAAGTTGCTAATAAGCTGGACCACAAGTGAGTTGTATTATACTCCAATTTTTAAACTGTTTTGTTGCACTTTTGTAGTACTACTTGATATAGTTTACTTATCAATAGTAGATCATTTGTTAGCTGCTATTTGATTGATAGAATCTGGTTAATTGCTGTGTTTGATTAAGATTAGGATATAAGTTAGAGTAAGTTGCAGATTAGCTTGTAAAGTGGTGTTTGGTTCATTGTACAAATCTGAATTTGAGACTAGCTATAGGGGTGAATTCATTTGAGTCAGTCTCACTTGGGTTCTTCACACTTAATTCAGTCTTCAAATTGCATCCAATAACTCATTTAGTCAAAATTCCTTTTAATCTGTTCCAAGTTTCACATCAGTTAGAGTTAGGATAGGATATTTTGCATTTAGGCTTAGAATTATATAGGCTAGCTTATTTCAGTATCACTATAGCTTAAATCATCATTTACAATCTGCTTTTGAGGATCAAAACTCATAAAAGTCAAAGATTCAATTCTGTGTCAAAAGTCAAAAAGTTGAAAAATCCATTTTTCACCCAACCTTGGTGGAATTTTCATAGCTTCAATTGTGGTTCAAATCAAGTGAAATTTTGAGCTCAGCAACTTCAATTGGTCATGAGTTGAAACATGATTTTTGCATAATTTTTGTAATTTTTTATAAGCCTCTGATTCGTTGTGAAGTGAGTGGTGAAAAACACAATATCAACGTATATCAAAATAACCGTAAAATTCGACAAATTAACCCTTTAGTAAAAAGGTCAACGTATCAAATCTCACGGGTGTGATAAAAGTGATACCGGAAAAGTGATTTCCCGGGTCGTGTCCCAACGAGGTGTGAATGGAAGGATTCGTTGAGTTTCGTGATTTGAACTTGAATTGGATTTTTAATGATTTTGGATTTGATTACGTATTCTACAATTTTATTAACTGGAAGGAAATTAAGGCAAGGGAACCCTAATAAACTACAAACTAACTACTACTAAGCCTAAGAAATGATAAAACGAAGCTACACTAAGTCCTAGGGTGCAAAAACTAAAAAACGTAAAAACCGAGAAACAACCCGAGCCATAAACGTAAAAGTTTTGCAATTTAAGGGCTACGGGTGTGAAATCAATTTTCCTACGTTCTAAATGACTAAAAATAATTTTAGAAAAAGACCAGGTATTTTTTTGACTTTTAAATTAATTACTACGAATTAAAAACTATTAAACTCTAATTAATTGATTAAAAATATTAAACTAATTAATAAAAATCTGGAAAAATCACAAAAACTATTTTGATCTATGCTTGTTCTAAGAAAAATAAGAAAACACTGCTTTGTTTAGGAGAATAAGCTGTAAATGAGCCAAAAAGAGCTTATATTCAAAACTGCATACAAGTCTATAAAGGAATAGTTTGTGTAGAACTTGTGAGACAAGTCCCAAGGGCGCAGTTGGTTGTGTGGTGTGAGTGGAATGGTCGTGTGCTGTGAGTGGGGAGACCAAGGTTCGAATCCTGGCTCCTCACTTTTTGAAAATCTATTTTTTTTTTTCAACTTTTTCTTTTTAGATTTTGAAGACACAATCAAAACAAAAGATTTTTGTTAAAACTTTTCTTTTGAAAACACCTCAATAAGCTGTTTGAAATAGCTTATTGCAAACTGATGGGAAGTTTTTACCAAACACCACTTGACAGATTATTTGCAATCTTAGAACAAAAAGAACCATGGAGCAACAGTGGATAAGCAAAATGGGCAAGCAAGTAAGCTAGAATATGTGCACCTAAATCTGAGATAAGCTGCACACATCTAAATAAGGGGAAGATCAGTTGGAAAATTAAGCTATTCTAAGGGAATCCTAAAATTAAAATAAATGACTGACTAAGCATTGACAGTTATAATAAGCAATATATAAGCTGACATAAACCTATCCTAACCTTGTACACTAATAGCAAGAGATAAAACCTAAATAAGCTGAATAAAGAGCTAAATAAGCACTAAGTTAATGACTCATCTGCTGAATTGCAGGCTTGGAACAACTCACAGTCCGCTGTTTGGAGCTTATTTATAAGCTGAAAGGAAGGGATTCCAAGTAAGGAAAAGCTGCAAAAAGTAGGTTAGCATAGGTAGCTTTACAGAAAAGCTGAGTTGGGACCAAGTACTTCTCTGTAACAGCTTATAAATAAGCTGTTATCAGCATCCCTTGAACAAACACATGCTGATGCAACTTTTGAAATCTTTGTGAAAGTCAGTTTTGGACACCAATTTGAACTAAGCTAGAAAGAGTTGAAGTGTAATTAAATTGTACAAATACTAAATATGAAACATAAACACTAAAAAGAACCAAAAGTAGCTAATTTCGAGCTTCAAATGAGCTAAAAAAAAGGTCTCAAACAGCAGTGGGGGCTGCTATCATGGTTAGTAAAAACAGAATCCTTTCCCTCTTATTTTTAACAGATTCTCACAAACTTTTCAAATTGACTTCAACACTTATGAACCCAGCTATTAGGCTAAACAATGGTTTGACTTTAAAGGTCAAACGGGTAAAAGATACCTTTCTTGACCATCTAAAATCTTGACCCAAACATCCCTATAAAGATCATGAAAACTTAACCAGACCCTCTTTTGTTTTAGATTGATTTGAACCTCAAACCTTTAACAATTTTCAACTGAGATTAAGCAACTACAAACATGAAACTAAAGTAGGAAAAATTGCTTTTCATTGATTTGAAAAAAAATACATTACAACAGAAATTAAAAACAAGGAAACTAAAATTTTTTTTTAACTAAAGCTAGGGGTTTTAAAAGAAAGAAACTAAATTTTAAAACTAAAACTAGGGTGCCTTATACTTTGGCTACAAGCTCCTATTTATACTACTTCTTCAATGGTCTTCAATCTCTTGTTGTGCTTCTGCTGTGAGACAAAACAAGCCAAAGACTCACTCTTGTGCTTCTTTCAGTTTAATCCAAGCCACCCATTAAGTAGGTACCAATTTAGAATTCATCTAAGCCATCCACTGTGGCTTTTATGCCAAGGATTGCCAACTTGGCAACCATGGAAAGGGAAGATTAGGTTGAGTGGGTTTGGGAATTGTGATGTTTCTGGGTAAAAGCTTGGGCTTCTGGGTATTGTGAAGTGGAGGGAACAAGGGTACAGGTAAAACGTTTTTTTTTTATTTTTTTTTTCTTCTTGTGTTCTCTGTGTGTTTGGGCGGGAAGGCAGGGAGAAGAAAGGGGGTGTTAACCCTTGACCGGGTTGGGGTTTGACTTGGATATGGACCGGGTTTGGTGTTGGGCTTGGGTAGGGTATTTATTAGTAGTAATATGGATTTGGACTTAGGATGGGTTATGAAACCAAATGAGATTTCAAGGACCAAAAATGCAATTCTGAAAATCCAGGGACCAATCAAGTAATTTTTGAAAAGTGATCCAAGGCTGGACTTGTAAATCTCAAATAATGTAGGGACCATTTTTGCCAATTCTGAATCTTCAGGGACTGAATTTGCCATTTTCTGATTTTTGCTCGTTTTCGCTCAGTTTTCGATCCTTTTGTACCTGCAAGACACAAAACACACTTCGAGGATATTTTTAACATATTTAGAGCATATTTGAGTGTTTTTAGACATTTTTGTGGTCTTAGATGGGTAAAAACGATGAGTGGATAAGCACTCATCAAAATCCCCCACACTAAGCAATTGCTAGTCCCTAGCAATCTTTTTGAAAAAACTTAATGGATTTGAATCTCTTTACCAAAATCCATTACTTCTGGAGTAGCCAAATGTTTCAGTTCAAGTAAGAACTATGGTACACTGATAACCATATGATTTTGAGCAAATCACCAGCTTCCAACGGATTTGATTTGTCTTTACCAGAAGCCGTTTGCTTCTGGACTAGCCAACTCTTAGATAAAATATCTTTGGTGAGTCGATTACCAATTATGGTTTTCCAACTGCCTTTACCACAAGCCATAAACTTGCGGGCTAGCCAACTCTTCACTAATTAAAGATATGGTGAGCTGAACACCATACAATTTTGGGCAAATTGCAAGCCGTCAACGGATTTGAGATATCTTTACCAAGAGCCGTTTGCTCCTGGATTAGCCAATCCTTTTGTTTATTAGACATGGTGGACTGATAAACGTAAGCTGAGTAAGTGCAAAACACTTACTCCAAAAAAAAATTTTTGGCCACAAATGGGGGAATAAGATGGTAATACATATGATAAAACTCGCGAGAATTCCCCCCCACACTAGAAATGAATATTGCCCTCAATATTCAAAGTACCGGCGGTTATGCCGAAACTGAGAACGTAAAGGGAAATACTATGGCCATTATTTGAATTTTTTTTTTTTTTTTTTTTTTTTTTTTTTTTTTTTTAAGAAAACTTTGTATACAACAGCGGGGGGGGGGGGGGGGGGGGGGCAACTCCCCCACACTAGGGTAGTAGAAAGTAGAAAGAAGACAGAAATACGGGTGAAAACCCATATAGTGTGCTACTGTTTTTGATTCCCGAGTCGCTAGCTTGACTCGATCCCCGCATTCATTGGTCCATGGGGAAGGTTTGGAGATCCGGGACAACCATGGAGGGTATGTTCCCTCCAAAATAATGTTTCAATCTATGTCCATTCACCTTGAAGTTTGGTCCGTCGGTTTGAGATAACTCGACGGCGCCATATGGAAAAACTTTGGCAACGGTGAATGGACCGGTCCAACGGGTCTTAAGCTTCCCCGAGAAGATTTTCAATCTAGAATTGAAAAGAAGGACTCGGTCACCAACGTTGAAAACGCGGTTCTTAATCTTTAAGTCATGGATCTTCTTTGTCTTTTCTTTATAAATCAACGAGTTCTCGTAGGCTTGATCACGGAGTTCATTTAATTCATTGAGTTGAACTTTCCGGTGATCACCCGCGGACTTAAGGTCAAAATTTACATGCTTCAAGGCCCAATAGGCTTTGTGCTCGAGCTCGATCGGGAGATGACACGCCTTTCCGTACACAAGCTTGTAAGGAGTACACCCGATGGGTGTTTTGTAAGCGGTGCAGAAGGCCCAAAGTGCATCTTCAAGTTTGTCCGACCAAGAGGCACGGTTTTCACCTACGGTCCTCTCCAAAATTCTTTTCAAACCACGATTCGAAACTTCCACTTGCCCACTAGTTTGTGGGTGATACGCGGTAGAGAGACGGTGAGTGACACCGTACTTAAGCATGACTTTTGCGAATTGGTCGTTGCAAAAGTGCGTACCGCGATCACTAATGATGGCACGGGGAGTTCCGAAACGGGTAAAGAGAGACTTTAGAAACTTCAAAACTACTCGGGCGTCGTTGGTAGGGAGCGCTTTCGCTTCCACCCATTTAGACAAGTAATCAACCGCCACGAGTATATACTTGTTCCCTCGAGAAGACGGGAACGGCCCCATAAAATCGATGCCCCATATGTCAAAGATCTCGCACACTTGAATGTCATTTTGAGGCATTTCATCTCTTTTAGAGATGTTGCTATGACGTTGGCAAGAGTCGCAAGTTTTGACGAGGTCATGGGCATCTTTGTAAATCGTGGGCCAATAGAAACCGGAATCAAACACCTTTTTAGAGGTGTAGTTCGGGCCATGATGTCCCCCCGTGGGTCCATTATGACAAGCCTTGAGAATTTCATCGGCTTCTTGGCCGTGAACACACCGTCGGATGACTTGATCCGCACAAACCTTAAACAAGTAGGGGTCGTCCCAGAAATAATGCTTAACATCTTTGAAAAATTTGTTCTTTTGTTGGGACGACATCCCTTTCACAACAAAGTTACCCGCATGATAGTTCGCAAAGTCGGCAAACCATGGGGTACTCGAATTTTCATGATGAGATACCACATTAAGAGTCTCAAGAGGAAAAGTTTCATTTATTTCCTTTTTCTCGAGCACACCTTGATGTGGATTTTCAAGACGAGAGAGATGATCAGCCGCTAGGTTTTCTGCTCCTTTTTTATCATGGATAATGATATCAAATTCTTGTAGGAGGAGAACCCATCGGAGCAATCTCGGCTTTGCATCTTGCTTAGCAAAAAGATATTTGAGAGCCGAGTGATCCGTATACACTATGCTTTTGGACAAGATCAAGTATGGCCGAAACTTCTCGAAAGCATACACCACGGCTAGTAATTCTTTCTCCGTAGTGGTGTAGTGTGCTTGAGCTTTGGTCAAATTTTTGCTAGCATAATGTATAGGCTGGAAATGTTTTGATTTTCGTTGCCCCAAAACGGCACCTATGGCGAAATCGCTTGCGTCGCACATAAGCTCAAATGGTAATTCCCAATCGGGGGCAACTAGAATTGGTGCTTCAGTGAGCTTCTTCTTAAGAGTTTGAAAAGCTTCAACGCACTCACTAGAGAAGATGAAAGGAGTATCCTTTTCAAGAAGTCGGGTCATAGGCCGGGATATTTTTGAAAAGTCTTGAATGAAACGACGATAAAATCCGGCATGACCAAGGAAACTTCTAACTCCTTTGACGGTTGTGGGAGGAGGTAATTTTGAAATGACATCGACTTTAGCTTTGTCAACCTCAATCCCGCTCTTAGAAATCTTATGGCCAAGGACAATTCCTTCCTTAACCATAAAGTGACATTTCTCCCAATTTAGACTAAGATTCGTGTTTTCACAACGTTCAAGCATCTTGTCCAAATGGGAGAGACATGTTTGAAAAGAATCCCCAAAGACCGAAAAATCATCCATAAAGACTTCCATAGTCTTTTCGATCATGTCATGGAAAATGGCCATCATACACCTTTGGAACATACCGGGAGCATTACACAAGCCAAAACGCATGCGCCGGTAAGCAAATGTTCCATAAGGACATGTGAATGTGGTCTTTTCTTGATCTTGTGGGTCAATGGGAATTTGGAAGTAACCCGAGAAACCATCGAGAAAACAATAGTATTCATTTCCCGCTAATCTCTCAAGCATTTGGTCCATGAAGGGTAATGGAAAGTGGTCTTTACGGGTGGCTTCATTTAACTTTCGATAGTCAATGCAAACACGCCATCCCGTAACCAATCGAGTAGGAATCAACTCGTTTTCATCATTTTCGACAACAGTAATGCCACCTTTTTTGGGCACACAATGAACGGGGCTCACCCAAGGACTATCCGAGATAGGGTAAATCAATACGGCATCGAGAAGTTTTATGACTTCCCCTTTGATAACCTCATGAATTTTAGGATTCACCCTTCTTTGGTGTTGAACCGCCGGTTTGAAGTCATCTTCCATGAGAATTTTGTGCGTACAAAATCTCGGGTCAATACCCTTGATGTCGGAAAGGTTCCAAGCGATGGCTTGCTTGTGTGACTTCAAAACCTTTATGAGAGCGGATTTTTCATCCTCACTCAAGTCTTTAGCAATGATGACGGGTGATTTATTGTCACCCTCCAAAAATGCATACTCGAGATGAGGTGGTAAGTCCTTAAGTTCGACCTCGGGAGGATCATTAGATTTTTCAATCGTTTTGATTTCCTCTTTATGAAGTTCTTGAGGAGGGAGTGATGAAGGATCTTCATTGAGCATCTTCTCGATGAGAAGTATATCTCCCTCAATGTCGATGGGAGCTTGATCAATTTCCCATGGAACAGAATCACTAGCCAAGTATGCTTCAATCTCTTCCAAAATAAAGTCACTTCCCTCAAACGGAGTGAGGGGAGGGGAAGAGAAAGCAACAATAGGATTAACCGAAGTGGGATTGCCACTCGAGAATCCAAGAATTTCTTGAGAATACTCCTCCGACACAATGTCAAGGACATCAATTTTGTTGACGGAATTGTCTCCATAATTGGGGGAGTATTTCGTAACTTGATTGAGATTGAAGGTGACGGCTTCCTTGTTTACCCTCAAAGTAATTTCCCCTTCATCAACGTCGATCAATGCCCGACCCGTTTTCAAGAAGCACCTCCCAAGGATGAGGGGTACTCGGGGATCGGCATCAAATTCGACAACAACAAAGTCGGCGGGGAAATGAAACTTGCCTACTTTCACAAATACATCCTCGGCTATACCTAGCGGACGAGAACTTGTACGGTCCGCAAGCTCGAGGATCATACATGTAGGTGTAAGCGGAGGTAATGAAAGCTTTTTCCACATGGAGTGTGGCATCAAGTTAATGCTAGCGCCAAGATCGGCCAAGGCGGAGCATTGAACTATGCCTTGAAAATCACATGGGATGAGAAATTTTCCGGGGTCTCCTAACTTTTCGGGAAGCTTTTTGAGGATAACCGCCGAACAATTTTCGTTCAAAGAAGTTTTAGCCATTTCGGAAATCTTTTCTTTGTTATTCAACAAATTTTTGATTGTTGGACCGAACTTTGGCATTAGAAGAAGAGCGTCCGCGAAACTAATCTCGAAGTGCAAATCTTGAAAGATTTGGATAAGCTTCTCCATTTGTTGACTAGTTTTATCACGGAGCTTTTGATCATTAAGCCTTGAAGGATAAGGAAGTGAAGGCTTAGGAGTGGTCATCGGAACAACGGGTTCCGGAATTGGAGGAAAGACCACCGGAGGTTGGACTTGTGCGGTACTTCGTGGGATTGAGTTATGCACCTTGTCCTTTGATACCTCGGTTTCTCGTTCCGCATCCCTCACCGGAGAAGGATTAGGCATCGAGGGTCCCTCATCAGACTTACCACTTCGGGTGGCAATAGCATTCAATTCACCTTTTGGGTTGGGAATGGTATTACTCGGAAGAGCACCCGAAGTTGAAGCTTGATTCTTTTGACTCATGAGACTAGCAATCATGCTTTCAATCTTGCTATGAGATTGATCAATTTTGTTGCTAGTAGCTCTAAGCTCGGAAGTGAAATCGTTCTTCAAAGTGGTAATTTGATTTTGCATGGACACCATCTTAGCTTCATTGCTTTTGATGTAATTAGCAATGTCAATGGAAGCTTGAGGAGGCTGGGCATGCATATTTTGTTGAGGAGCTTGGAATCGGTTTTGATTGAAATTTCCTTGATTTTGAAAACCTTGATTTTGATTTTGAAAATTCCGATTCTGACTCTGATTTTGATTGAACTGATTGTTTCTATTTTGCACATTTTGATTGTTCTGATTTTGATTAAACCCGGGTGGTCCAAGGAAATTGTTAGAACGATAGCTGAGAAGGTTTCGGTCTCCTTGCGGTTGGTAGGAATTACCTCCCGTATTGTAGGAACCAGAAGCGGCATAAACGCTCTCTTGAGTGAAGCCACCGGAGGCTGGACACTCAAAATAAGGATGTGGACCACCACAAGTTTCACAACTCTTGTTTACGACATTCACTTGTTGATTGTTGTTATTTTGACTCATTTTAAGTACGGCCGTGGATATTTCTTCAATCTTTTTGGTTAGAGTCGTGTATTCAGAAGATGGAAGGGTGGTAGATCTCCTTGACTCACTCCTCTCGGCTGAGGAATCCCAATAATTGTGGTGGGCAGTCATGTTTTCAATGAGATCATAGCACTCTTCGGGTCGCCTTTTCATAAAGGTACCACCGGCAGCAGCATTTATCGTGTCACGATGTCTCAATGTTAACCCGTTATAGAACGTATAAATTTGGGTGACAAGCAACATATTGTGGTTCGGACATCGATCAATCGAAAGCGTATAGCGTTCCCATGCCTCAAATAAGGACTCATCGGGATGCTGCCAAAAATTACTGATTTCATTCCGTAGTTTCGTCACCATCGACGGTGGAAAGTATTTCGCCAAGAATTTGGAGATCATTTCATCGAAACTATGGATTGAGTTCTTGGGAAGACGATCAAACCATGCGGTGGCATGAAGCGTCAAGGAATATGGAAAGAGATATAAGCGAAGGGCGTCATCGGTGACCCCATTTTGCTTCATACTTTGGGTGACGGTGAGAAATTTGTCGAGATGCTTGTTGGCATCGTCACCCGGTGATCCGTGAAATTGGCAAAAACTTTGGACTTGTTGAATCATGTGATGCTTAAGTCCAAAATCCGTGGCCTCGATGTTGACCGGGGCAATTGGACCGCCCCGTCCATCCATCGTGGGTTGGCAAAGCTCCTCCATCGTTCGGAGATCGGGAGCTTGATTTTGTGGACCAGGTGGTTGGACTTGAGGTCCGTTCCCTAGGTTATGTGTCATTGTGATTTGTTCGACGGTAAGTATCTCGGGTATGTTTGCTTGGTTACGGTTACGTCTACGAGCTTGCGAGCGAGTGCGCATGCACTTCCAAAAACAACACTTTCAATTAAAACAAGACCGAGGCAAAACACAGTGAACTTAAACCAATAATCCCACATGAAATGATCACTTCTATAAGTAAAACGCACAAAGGAGCGGAGAGACTTTGTAGGTCAGCGCGAAGCTTATTAAAAACCCGTCTCTTTTCAGCCGCAATTTAATGTCAGGCCGTCCTTATACCCTTCACACAGTTTGTTAAACCGATAAAAGTAAACCAAAACACGAGCGACACAAAGGCAAGTTTTAAATCTTTAGTTCGGGAACTTATAATGATAACACCTCAGTTGAGAATGTTATATTGATTGTGTCTTCTATTTATTTAAAACAACAAGGAAAATCTTTTTGTATTTTTAATCTTTTACATATATATACAAAGAAAAGAAAAATATTTTTGTATTTTTGTATTTTTATAAAAAACAATAACTTCACGAGGAAGGTTCTTCAAGTCACTAATCGCAAAAACTTCACGATATTGTCGCAACACACCTCCCCGGCAGCGGCGCCAAAATTTGATTCGTTGTGAAGTGAGTGGTGAAAAACACAATATCAACGTATATCAAAATAACCGTAAAATTCGACAAATTAACCCTTTAGGAAAAAGGTCAACGTATCAAATCTCACGGGTGTGATAAAAGTGATACCGGAAAAGTGATTTCCTGGGTCGTGTCCCAACGAGGTGTGAATGGAAGGATTCGTTGAGTTTCGTGATTTGAACTTGAATTGGATTTTTAATGATTTTGGATTTGATTACGTATTCTACAATTTAATTAACGGGAAGGAAATTAAGGCAAGGGAACCCTAATAAACTACAAACTAACTACTACTAAGCCTAAGAAATGATAAAACGTAGCTACACTAAGTCCTAGGGTGCAAAAACTAAAAAACGTAAAAACCGAGAAACAACCCGAGCCATAAACGTAAAAGTTTTGCAATTTAAGGGCTACGGGTGTGAAATCAATTTTCCTACGTTCTAAATGACTAAAAATAATTTTAGAAAAAGACCGGGTATTTTTTTGACTTTTAAATTAATTACTACGAATTAAAAACTATTAAACTCTAATTAATTGATTAAAAATATTAAACTAATTAATAAAAATCTAGAAAAATCACAAAAACTATTTTGATCTATGCTTGTTCTAAGAAAAATAAGAAAACACTGCTTTGTTTAGGAGAATAAGCTGTAAATGAGCCAAAAAGAGCTTATATTCAAAACTGCATACAAGTCTATAAAGGAATAGTTTGTGTAGAACTTGTGAGACAAGTCCCAAGGGCGCAGTTGGTTGTGTGGTGTGAGTGGAATGGTCGTGTGCTGTGAGTGGGGAGACCAAGGTTCGAATCCTGGCTCCTCACTTTTTGAAAATCTATTTTTTTTTTCAACTTTTTCTTTTTAGATTTTGAAGACACAATCAAAACAAAAGATTTTTGTTAAAACTTTTCTTTTGAAAACACCTCAATAAGCTGTTTGAAATAGCTTATTGCAAACTGATGGGAAGTTTTTACCAAACACCACTTGACAGATTATTTGCAATATTAGAACAAAAAGAACCATGGAGCAACAGTGGATAAGCAAAATGGGCAAGCAAGTAAGCTAGAATATGTGCACCTAAATCTGAGATAAGCTGCACACATCTAAATAAGGGGAAGATCAGTTGGAAAATTAAGCTATTCTAAGGGAATCCTAAAATTAAAATAAATGACTGACTAAGCATTGACAGTTATAATAAGCAATCTATAAGCTGACATAAACCTATCCTAACCTTGTACACTAATAGCAAGAGATAAAACCTAAATAAGCTGAATAAAGAGCTAAATAAGCACTAAGTTAATGACTCATCTGCTGAATTGCAGGCTTGGAACAGCTCACAGTTCGCTGTTTGGAGCTTATTTATAAGCTGAAAGGAAGGGATTCCAAGTAAGGAAAAGCTGCAAAAAGTAGGTTAGCATAGGTAGCTTTACAGAAAAGCTGAGTTGGGACCAAGTACTTCTCTGTAACAGCTTATAAATAAGCTGTTATCAGCATCCCTTGAACAAACACATGCTGATGCAACTTTTGAAATCTTTGTGAAAGTCAGTTTTGGACACCAATTTGAACTAAGCTAGAAAGAGTTGAAGTGTAATTAAATTGTACAAATACTAAATATGAAACATAAACACTAAAAAGAACCAAAAGTAGCTAATTTCGAGCTTCAAATGAGCTAAAAAAAGGTCTCAAACAGCAGTGGGGGCTGCTATCATGGTTAGTAAAAACAGAATCCTTTCCCTCTTATTTTTAACAGATTCTCACAAACTTTTCAAATTGACTTCAACACTTATGAACCCAGCTATTAGGCTAAACAATGGTTTGACTTTAAAGGTCAAACGGGTAAAAGATACATTTCTTGACCATCTAAAATCTTGACCCAAACATCCCTATAAAGATCATGAAAACTTAACCAGACCCTCTTTTGTTTTAGATTGATTTGAACCTCAAACCTTTAACAATTTTCAACTGAGATTAAGCAACTACAAACATGAAACTAAAGTAGGAAAAATTGCTTTTCATTGATTTGAAAAAAAATACATTACAACAGAAATTAAAAACAAGGAAACTAAATTTTTTTTAAAACTAAAGCTAGGGGTTTTAAAAGAAAGAAACTAAATTTTAAAACTAAAACTAGGGTGCCTTATACTTTGGCTACAAGCTCCTATTTATACTACTTCTTCAATGGTCTTCAATCTCTTGTTGTGCTTCTGCTGTGAGACAAAACAAGCCAAAGACTCACTCTTGTGCTTCTTTCAGTTTAATCCAAGCCACCCATTAAGTAGGTACCAATTTAGAATTCATCTAAGCCATCCACTGTGGCTTTTATGCCAAGGATTGCCAACTTGGCAACCATGGAAAGGGAAGATTAGGTTGAGTGGGTTTGGGAATTGTGATGTTTCTGGGTAAAAGCTTGGGCTTCTGGGTATTGTGAAGTGGAGGGAACAAGGGCACAGGTAAAACGTTTTTTTTTTATTTTTTTTTTCTTCTTGTGTTCTGTGTGTGTTTGGGCGGGAAGGCAGGGAGAAGAAAGGGGGTGTTAACCCTTGACCGGGTTGGGGTTTGACTTGGATATGGACCGGGTTTGGTGTTGGGCTTGGGTAGGGTATTTATTAGTAGTAATACGGATTTGGACTTAGGATGGGTTATGAAACCAAATGAGATTTCAAGGACCAAAAATGCAATTCTGAAAATCCAGGGACCAATCAAGTAATTTTTGAAAAGTGATCCAAGGCTGGACTTGTAAATCTCAAATAATGTAGGGACCATTTTTGCCAATTCTGAATCTTCAGGGACTGAATTTGCCATTTTCTGATTTTTGCTCGTTTTCGCTCAGTTTTCGATCCTTTTGTACCTGCAAGACACAAAACACACTCCGAGGATATTTTTAACATATTTAGAGCATATTTGAGTGTTTTTAGACATTTTTGTGGTCTTAGATGGGTAAAAACGATGAGTGAATAAGCACTCATCAGCCTCAAATCAGCTGCTTAATAAGCTCAAAAGTGCCCTGTGCACACTCAGCATACACTGAGTGTGAGACAGGCACCTTGCAGACCTTGCATAGGTTTGGTTTTAGATCACTTGGGCCTGAAACTTGGTTTAGAGATAGTTAAGCTGGTTGTCTTGAGGTCTCCAGTTTTGTTTTTTCACAAAAGCTTTTTCAATAAGCTTGTGCTTAAGCTTTAAAGTAGACAGAAAACTTGTTTGGGCACTTGAGTTTTTAAATCATCAAATCTGTTTAGCTTGCACTCTTGAGGTTTAGGTTAGTTGATATAGGTTGCTGTTAAGTAGTTTTAGCATATTATAGCTTGTGTGATCATTTGGTTCTCTGTGGTAGTCTTTAGCTTATTTTGAGTGCTTATTTATAAGCACTTTTCACTGCAGCTCCCATATATTGCACACTAGTATAGGTTTTTATATTTTTCTTAGATTCAGAATATTATTTTAGACTTTTCCTGAATTTTTCATATTTTTCCAGCACTGTTTGATATTTTTCCTCATTTAAATCAGTTTTTAGTACTTTTTAATTAGCTTTTAATACAATTAAATCAGAAAAGCTTCAAAAAAAATAGGTTTTCAATTTTCATAGGTTAAGATAAATATAAAAAGCAAAAAAATAATTTTTCCAGATTTTTCTTAGTTAAATTTGTAATTTTTAGCCATTTAATTAGTTTTAAATAGTTTTTAATTCATAGAAAATAGAAAAATAATCAGAAAAATACAAAATTAGTTTTGAAAATTCTCTTTAGTTATTTTAGATTTTTCTAAGTCATAATTTCACTTTTCTAGCTTTATTTCATATTTTCTTACATTTTAGGGTATTATTAAATAGGTAAAAATAGTTTTTAATTAATAATAATTAAATAAATAGTCATAAAAATAATTTTCTTTTTCTCAAAATTTTCTCTTATTATTAGGTTTGTAAAAATTTCATTTTTATATTTTTAGGATTAATATTGTTTCAATTTCACATTTTCTTTTGTACGTTACGTAGTTTTTAATTCAAATTTATAAAAGAAAAATCAAAAACATCATTTTAAAAATAGTGATAGCGTTTATTTAATATAATTTAGCTTTTTAATTTTCTTTCATTTTTCCTTTGTCATCTAGTATCAATCATAACCCTTTTCTCGTTCAAATTCACCCGATCACTATACGTTTGGTGATTCAGTCGCACAGCTCGTTGGGACTTAACGACCTGGGGAAACACTATACTCCTCTTGATCTTCATTGCATTGGTGTCTGAGCTGTTTGAAGTTTATTACGGTTGACCATTCACAAGTGGTTAGCTTGTGTGATAAAACTTGACGGTTTGGTATCGATCAAATTTTGGCGCCGCTGCCGGGGAGCTGTGCTAATTATCTTACGTTTAGCAGATTAGTGATTTGAATATTCACTCCTTGTTCATACCCTCTATATGTATTTATATTTTCTTATAAAAATCCAAAAATCCAAAAACATCTTAAAAATCAAAAACCCAAAAAGATTTTCATTCTTTGTTTTTACAACATGTTTTTCAAAAATACCAAAAATATTCCTCTTTACCCTCTTACCCCTTTTGATTCTTTATCCCTTTACCCTCTATCCATTTGATTCTAACTTCTTCTATTCTCATGGAATCTCTCGACTACGACGAATTCTGGAACGAAGTTGAAAAACTTCATACTTTATCACAAATGTCAAGAATTCGTGTTGTTCGTGATGATCCATTTATTCTGCGTAGGGAAATGGAATGAAAAACCGGGGTGACAAAGGACCAGGTACTTCCCTCTGATAATGGAAGTGCTAAATACGTCCAACCTACGGTTATCCAAAGATCTAACCCCTCAATTGCTCCTAAGCCGTCTAAAATTGATCCTAAACTTTCACAATTTACGGTTAAAAGCGATCATACAGAATTTAGACCGGTGACTAGCAAGAATGACTTGCCTAAACTTCATGTTTCTCAAAAACTAGAACCGGAGACCATAACGGAAGTGGTGGAAATTGCTAGCTCTCAGAGCACACCACTTGTCCCACCTCCGGATTTTTCAAAAAGTTCTTCGAGACTTGATAGTCATTCGGATCACCATGTTGGTTTTGTTGATTCTTTGAATGAACCGATTCCTTCTCATAACTCTCAAATGGAATCGTTTATTCCTTGTGTCGGTTGTGGTGAGCCTCTTTTTGGTTCACCATGTCGCTGGTGTACGTGTGTACAGTGTGGTAATGATATTCGGAACGGGAGTTGTTTGTTTTGTGGTTCGAGGAATTCATTTGATTATGATCCTAATCCGAACTCATTTAACGACCCCTCAAACTTTTCCAATTACCCACCACAGCCCGACTTATCTTCATATAATCAACATAACTGCTGTGAATTTTGTGGAGGTCCTCACCAAGGATTTGAGTGTCAATCCGAAAACACGTTTGTCTATGAACAGTTTTCCGGTGATGCTCAGAACTTTGGTTATGACCAATATCCATATAATTCACCAGTCCAGACTCAACAGTTTTACTGTTGTGAGAATTGTGGAGGTCCTCACGATAATCTTCAATGTCAACCGTGGAATCAAAATTACTATACTTCCGGTTTTGACAATTTCCAACCTCCACAGCACCATACGGTTCAAACTCCACCTGAGCCGTTGTCTCAAGAAATTTCCCAAGATTTTGAAACCGCAATGAAAACACTTGATGATATGATTCGTAACTTTAAGAATCAAGTAAGTGGTGAAAAGACCATGGGAGAATTGCTAGCCGAAGAACGAGAGGCCCGCAAATCTAGGGAAGAATTATTAGTCCTAGTGCAAGCAGCTCTAAGGCGTTCCCAATTTCTTAAGGCAGCTATGTATGATGATGACGAGGAGAGTATTCCTTTTAAGAATATTATTTCTCAACTCCCTCAGTCAGTTGATATCCCAGCAGTTGAGATTCCATCTCAAACAACTGCTATCACACCCGAAGCTCCTACTCACTCTCTGAACATGGGGGACGAGCATCTTGACACTGTTCCTGAAAAGGAATCGGACGAATTCATAAAGTCTAGTGTTGAGAACCTTGTCCCAATCCCGAGAGAGTCACAGGGAACTTCTGATCATATGTGTGATTCTTCTTCCCCTCTTGAGTGTTCAAAAGATCATTTTGAGACTTTCTCCAATTGTAGCGAAGATTGTGCATCATATGGAGACATCGAGTATGTTGAGGCATCACTTCCACAATCTGATGCTGATCATCTTCTTGAGGAGTTCACCGATGAACTCACTCACATCAGTCCACTTTCATCAGAAAGTGACGATGGTCTCTTTGATTTCGAAGCCGATCTGGGAGAGATTGAAAGTCTCCCTTATAATGATCGTTCACCCACTTCTTATCCCAACAGTCCAATAGAGAATGTTGATCACTTTGTTCCTGAAGCATTCAAAACAACTCTCACTAATCCTCTATTTGAATTCGACTCTGAATTCACTTTAATTTCTGAGAATCCACTCTTTGATACTCAGATTGAGGATAGTGATGAGTCTATAGTGGAACAAGAATTCACAGATTTACATCTTGTGATTGATTCTCTTCACGAGGAGTTCGCCGGTGAACTCACTCATATCATATCTCCGCCGGAGTATGATAACTTCCACTTTGATCATGACACACCCGGGATTTGTCTTGATCACGTGAGCTTAAATGATGAGATTCATAATACTGAAATTATGGATTCTCCCATGGATGAAGATGAGTTAGTCATGATTTTCATCATGACTTTCTTTCTTTTCTTCACCTATCCCGTGACTTCTTCTCTTCTTCACTCCTTCGGGAATGAAGACACTATCTTTGACCCCGGCATTTTCATTTATTATTTGTGAGCCGGATCTATGTATACCTCATCGGTGTGGAACTTTCGCGTGCTTCAAATGTTTATACAAACATTTTGAATGAAAGTCCGATGGAGATTGTCTCTTCCACTTACTTCCCCATGAACAAATTAATACGGGGTCGAGTCAAGCTAGCGACTCGGTAATCAAAAACAGTAGTTAAACATGGGTTTTCACCCGTGTGTACCACCCTAGTGTGGGGGAGTTGCCCCCCGCTGTTGTAAATAAGTTTTCATAAAAAAAAAAAAAAAAAAAAAAAAAAAAAAAAAAAAAAGTATTTCAAATAATGGCTGTAGTATTTCCCTTTTACGTTCTCAGTTTCGGCATAACAGCGGTACTTTGAATATTGAGGGCAATATTCATTTCTAGTGTGGGGGGGAATTCTCACGAATTTTATCATGTAATTATACCACCCAATTCCCTCATTTTTGGCCAAAATTTTTTTTTTGGAGTAAGTGTTTTGCACTTACTCAGCTTATGGTTATCAGTCCGCCATGTCTAATAAACAAAAGGATTGGCTAATCCAGGAGCAAACGGCTCTTGGTAAAGATATCTCAAATTCGTTGACGGCTTGCAATTTGCCCAAAATTGTATGGTATTCAGCTCACCATATCTTTAATTAGTGAAGAGTTGGCTAGCCCGCAAGTTTATGGCTTGTGGTAAAGACAGTGGAAAACCATAATTGGTAATCGACTCACCAAAGATATTTAATCTAAGAGTTGGCTAGTCCAGAAGCAAACGGCTTCTGGTAAAGACAAATCAAATCCGTTGGAAGCTGGTGGTTTGCTCAAAATCATATGGTTATCAGTGTACCATAGTTCTTACTTGAACTGAAACATTTGGCTACTCCAGAAGTAATGGCTTTTGGTAAAGAGATTCAAATCCATTAAGTTTTCTCAAAATATTGCTAGGGACTAGCAATAGTTTAGTGTGGGGGATTGATGAGTGTGTAAATACTCATCATTTTTGGTCAAATCTGAACTGCAAAACACTTAAAAACGCTCATAAATGCATCAAAATACTGAAAATATCTCAAAATTGCATTTTATATGTTTCAGATGCAAAATATTTTTAATCAGATGAAAAATGAGCTAAGTTTGCATAATTGGCAGTTTCAGTCCCCCAACTTTCAAATCTTGTCAAAAATAGTCCCTGAGCACTTATTTTAAAAGAAAAGTCACCAAAGGTCCTTTTAAAATCATAAGTTGTCATAATTAGTCCTTTGGTGAAAAATGTCACAAGTTTTGAGAAATTACAAGTTTGGTCCTTCAAGTTTCAAATTTGGCAAAAATAGTCCTTGGAAGTTTGAAAATGTCTTTAATGGTCCTTGTACTATTGAAACTTGGCAAAAGTGACCCTTGAAACAACTTTGCAAAAATGGCAGATTTGGTCCTTGGTTTTTGTGAAATTGCAAAAATGGTCTTTGTATTAATACCAAGGCTTGACCCTTACCCCTTTTTGAACCTGTGAACCCTGCCAATATAACCATTGAACCCCCTTTTGAACCCCTGCCTTAATAATTCCCCCAAGTCAAACCCCCAGTCAACCCAACCCTTCCCTCCATTTTCTTTCTTCTTCACCCACCTCGCCTGCAACACTCAACCCACTGATAACGCTACACGCGTCGTTCGGGGTCAAGGAAACTTCCTTTTCTTCGAGCAAGTTTTATAACACCCTAGGCAGTGAACCTAATCGTTGTAGTGTAGTAATTAGGGTAAGCCACGGGTATTGATATCGTTCTCTAGGGGAATAGGAATGCTAGTAGGGAGTTACTACGCTAAGGTTAAGGTTGAGGAAGATTATTTTTTATCTTTTTATATTTTATGAAAATGGAAAAGTACGAATCTCGGGTATTGGATTTGGGGGTTTGGTATTTCTACCGATTACTCTACTATTATCTAATTATCTAAACTAAGGTTGTGGGAGTCTATGTCTAATTAATGTGTGCTCGTATGATAGTTTAAAGATGTGTTTACTTAGTTTGTATTACTCCTTAATTATCTCCTATTGATGGTTGAGTGTCACGTCTTATTCCTAGTTGCGTTCTGTTTCTAAAGTTGTAGGGTATGCGTTTCTCCCTAACTCTTTGAAATTACCAAAGGGTCTTGTCTACAAATCCACGTAGAGATTATAGACTCCTACTCTAAGGCACTCTTCGGATGTTTTAGCCTACAATCACTCAGGTAATCATACTCTAAGGTTCACAAAGATGAATCAAGCATTAAGTACACAACGAATGACCTATCGCATTACTAGATCATTAGTCAACTAAGATAAGAAACAACCAATCAATATTCAATAATTAAGTTTCATACTTCCTAAGCAAACACACAAATAAATTAGCCGGACATGGAGAACATGCAAGCATACACACAAATAATCAAAGACATAATTGAATTAATGAAGCAAAGACTTATCTTGGTGTAAGATAGGGTTAAAAACCCTAAAATACTGTACAAGACACCTTAGGTTCGGTTTTAGGTTTTTACTCCAAAGACTCTCCACCAAAGACTGAAAAATTCGGATTCTATATATAAGATTACATTTGCGACGGCGTCACCTTATGTTTAGTGACGCCGTCGTGTCGCCACCATTAGGGTTTCGTCTTGGCCACGTTAACCTTGCGACGGCGTCACCTTATGTCCGTGACGCCGTCCTCTTCAGCTTCTGACGTCGTCTGGATTGCATCTAGGCCGTCTGAGTAGCGACGGCCTACTCTTTCACAACTAGACGCCGTCTCTTGAAAACACGAGTTTTGCGTTCTGACTCGTCACAATAATTCTCCGACGGCGTCGAAAATAGAACCTGACGCCGTCGCCTTCTACATTCAGCGACTGTGAGTGTCTGATTTCGACTTTGGCCATTTTCTTCATATATTCGCGCCTTTCTGTCCAAATAAGTGTCATTCCAGCATTTTGCCTTCACGAGACCTAAAAAGTGAAAAGGAACGATATTAAGCAATAACGGATACAAAAGTGGTCAAATAAGGACTTAAACGACCCCTCAAAATGGTACCTTTTAAAACCTTATCAAATATCCCTACACTTGTTATTTGCTTGTCCTCAAGCAAATGTGCTTTTAGCCAATTAATTTATAAGTTAGGGGTCATGAAGCATTAATTCAAAACGGTCCACAACACATATAAGCCCCGCAAAAGTCATAACAAGCACGGAAATTACATACTAGCACCTCGCATGGGGTGTTTGGATACTCACATCTCTCTCAGGTGTATAAATGAAATATAACAATATAGGAAATGGAAGATAAACACTCATTAACCGGTCCTAGTACATAGATTACCATAGGCTTGAGAATAGATCAAACCTCCATCGCTTTGGCGTAAGCACCTAGGAAAGACTATCAAAGAGGTCTTTAAAGGGTTGTAACGTTAGGCTTACGGTAGGGAAATAAGGGTTTGGTGGGATAGGCTATATAGTGGTGGTAAGTCAAAAATCTTTATGTTAACTGCATATGAAGAATGGCGTTGCTAAGCCAAGAATCGACACTCTAAACTCTAGATAACTGAAATAAACAAACATAAATTAAAAGATAGATGTAGGATGGTAGCCCGTATGTTTTTTTTTTTTTTTTTTTTTTTTTTTTTTTTTTTTTTTTTTATCACTCTATTTTTTTTTCTTTTCTCTTTTTCTATTTTTTTTTTTCGATTTTTTTTTTTTTTTTTTTTTTTTTTTTTTCATACACTTTTACTCTACCATCCTCTACGATAACATCAAAATACTAGGGATTTACAGGGACATCCCTACACTTGAGTTTTTATTATTCTAACACTAATTTGACCCGATTTGAAAAGATCAAAACACTTGGGGTACATTATTACGTAAACAAAGGGAATTTGAATTTAACGTTCCCTTCCCGTCATTTCATAAACTTTAACTTTTCCCATGAATCCCAATCATCCCAAAACTGTATACAAAGGATATGACTCGACTTAGCAACTTATGCAAGCAACTAGATAATTGAACTAAGGGTTTAGGGTGATAACAAACATTTGCACTAAAAGTGAGTGCATAAGGGGTAGGCTAAGGCGATTTGGGTGTATATTTGGGGGTGGAGTGTAAACAATGCTCTTCATTGATATTCCGGAAAAACCGAAATATCACGAGAACCGCGAAAAGGATAGGCTCTGAGGGGTTAACTAGGGGTATCGTGTACTAAAGATGAGTACAACGCAAAGGGTGTGGGGGAATTACTCAACCGATATGGAAGAAGTAATTATATTACAGGTATCAAACAAGGGTTTATCCTAATGCCTCTTATCATTTAGTTATTCCTAACTACACAAGTGTAGCCTCACTTGCGATCTCGGAATGCATCACAAAACAAGTTCTAGAATCTAATATACTACCGGTTCACACTCTAAGCATTAAAGATGAATGCTTTAATTCCTACTAATCTAAGGGCGATCCTCACATTTTGGGTGGAATTTGGGTGGTAAGGGTTTTTGTGCTAGTCATGCAACTTCCTATCCGTGAGACGCTTTTGTTAAGACTAATGGCCCACTCCTATATGTCATAAAAAATTTTAAATTTGGTGCCAAAATTACCCTAACCGACATTTCTCATGGTTTATTACACAATCACAATTGGACAAAGCAAATAGTCAAGGATAAGCATAGTTTCAAAGTTCCCGTTTTATTTTCCCTCCCTACACTTAAACTGAACATTGTCCCCAATGTTCCCCGAAAGTATCAAAGTTATGATAAAAGAAGGTAATTAAAAACGAAAGAAACTAATACTCCCCTGATTAGCTCGGTAGGATCCGTGTGTGAAGTAGTGGTTAAATTCTTTTCAAGAAGAATTTTTGCGTGAAAAGCTCCTTCCAATCTTATGTAACTTCTTCTTGACAAACTAAACCTGCACACTTGAAGAAAACAAACGAAACCTTCGCGTAAAATCGGCGGTAATAATATATATAAGACTCGATTTAAACTAGGATATAATGCTTGTGGAATGAATGTTTACAGAATTTCTAAGAAAATTAAGACCTGGAAAATTCCAAAAATTTATAAGTAGCTCAGAAAACGAGAAAAAGTAATCTGATGTTTTTACTCCTTCCTGACTCCGTCAGGTTGCAATCCTGACGCCGTCAGGTTATCCTGACAAAAACTGGTCTGCGATTTTCTGGAAAAATTTCTGGAAAATTTACATCTTTAGAATCTGGAAAAATTTCTGCAAAACATTCATTATGACTCGATACAAGCATTTGACTCAAACAAACAAACATATATATCTTTTAATTAATTGTTATTCTCATGTTTACGTTTCTTTTGAAAACGTGTGTAATCCTCCCTACACTTATCCCTTATGTAAAATACCTTTATATGTAATTAAGACAAAGTTAAAAACAAAATAAAGCATTTTTACAAATTTAAACATGAGGATAAACAATTAATAAAAGATATATGACACTAACAAGCAAACAATTAAGCATGGGTTGCCTCCCACGAAGCGCTTTTCTTTATTTAAGAGTCTTGTAGCTAGACTCGTAGTCGTGCTCCTACGTTTTCTCACCAATCCTCTCGTGCTCATACTTGAGCCATTCCAACGCTCTTTCATTCTTTTTGTAATCATCTCCTAATTCAAGGCATTTTTTGTAATATCGCTTAGTTTTCTCATATGGGTACCTAAGCCCATTCTGCCTATCCTTTTTACTAAGCAATGAAATAGGGGTCATTCTATTACAAACCTCAATGTTCTTATGTTTAAACCTAGGATGAGTACGTGGCATTTGGTAGACGAAATCTTCAACTTCATCGGAGAATGTAATTAGACCATCAATCATCCGTTCATTCAACTTAGTCAATTTTTTGAAAGGTTTTCCAAAAATTACTTGAGTGAGGTCCTTATCTATAAATTCTCCTAAGTCTTCTAAGACCATGAACTCTACCAAATAAGCAAAACTTCCGACAAACACGTGCAAATAAATGACTGCTTCAACAACATTGTTCCCTTGATAAGTTAACTCATTGACCTTGATTTTGTTGTATAGGTCCCTTGAGATTAAGTTTAAAGGTAAGAATGAATTCAAATAAGCATCGAACCCTTCTAATCCTATTTTGCAAGGGAATTGCATATTAAAGGGGCCATCTTTCTCAATCCTACACCTAGGGTCAAAACATTGGGATGGGTCTTCCTTAATTTCAGAACTAGCTTCATTAATGACCTCCCCGCCATCAAGTGCTTCATCATAATTAAATTCCTCATCAGAATCTGAGTAATAGAAAGGACTTTGTTGTTGCCAATTTATCTCATTATGCTCTAGGTGATTACCAAAATGGTGAGTGGGTGAAGGGTTTTGTGGGATTGCGTTCTCAATCTCGGGATTGGGAACGGGTAGAGTAAAGAATCTTCGATGGAAAATACGGATCATGGTTAATGATGGTTTTTTTTTTTTTTTTTTTTTACGAACGAGGGTCACGAAGAAGGGGGATAGACTAAGAGAAATCTAAAAATGAGAAAAAAAAGTTTACTTGATAGGAATCAAGCAAAGAAACCTAAACGAGGTGGACTACTAACTAGCTATTCTATTCCCCGGCAGCGGCGCCAAAAACTTGATAACGCTACACGCGTCGTTCGGGGTCAAGGAAACTTCCTTTTCTTCGAGCAAGTTTTATAACACCCTAGGCAGTGAACCTAATCGTTGTAGTGTAGTAATTAGGGTAAGCCACGGGTATTGATATCGTTCTCTAGGGGAATAGGAATGCTAGTAGGGAGTTACTACGCTAAGGTTAAGGTTGAGGAAGATTATTTTTTATCTTTTTATATTTTATGAAAATGGAAAAGTACGAATCTCGGGTATTGGATTTGGGGGTTTGGTATTTCTACCGATTACTCTACTATTATCTAATTATCTAAACTAAGGTTGTGGGAGTCTATGTCTAATTAATGTGTGCTCGTATGATAGTTTAAAGATGTGTTTACTTAGTTTGTATTACTCCTTAATTATCTCCTATTGATGGTTGAGTGTCACGTCTTATTCCTAGTTGCGTTGTGTTTCTAAAGTTGTAGGGTATGCGTTTCTCCCTAACTCTTTGAAATTACCAAAGGGTCTTGTCTACAAATCCACGTAGAGATTATAGACTCCTACTCTAAGGCACTCTTCGGATGTTTTAGCCTACAATCACTCAGGTAATCATACTCTAAGGTTCACAAAGATGAATCAAGCATTAAGTACACAACGAATGACCTATCGCATTACTAGATCATTAGTCAACTAAGATAAGAAACAACCAATCAATATTCAATAATTAAGTTTCATACTTCCTAAGCAAACACACAAATAAATTAGCCGGACATGGAGAACATGCAAGCATACACACAAATAATCAAAGACATAATTGAATTAATGAAGCAAAGACTTATCTTGGTGTAAGATAGGGTTAAAAACCCTAAAATACTGTACAAGACACCTTAGGTTCGGTTTTAGGTTTTTACTCCAAAGACTCTCCACCAAAGACTGAAAAATTCGGATTCTATATATAAGATTACATTTGCGACGGCGTCACCTTATGTTTAGTGACGCCGTCGTGTCGCTGCCATTAGGGTTTCGTCTTGGCCACGTTAACCTTGCGACGGCGTCACCTTATGTCCGTGACGCCGTCCTCTTCAGCTTCTGACGTCGTCTGGATTGCATCTAGGCCGTCTGAGTAGCGACGGCCTACTCTTTCACAACTAGACGCCGTCTCTTGAAAACACGAGTTTTGCGTTCTGACCCGTCACAATAATTCTCCGACGGCGTCGCAAATAGAACCTGACGCCGTCGCCTTCTACATTCAGCGACTGTGAGTGTCTGATTTCGACTTTGGCCATTTTCTTCATATATTCGCGCCTTTCTGTCCAAATAAGTGTCATTCCAGCATTTTGCCTTCACGAGACCTAAAAAGTGAAAAGGAACGATATTAAGCAATAACGGATACAAAAGTGGTCAAATAAGGACTTAAACGACCCCTCAAAATGGTACCTTTTAAAACCTTATCAAATATCCCTACACTTGTTATTTGCTTGTCCTCAAGCAAATGTGCTTTTAGCCAATTAATTTATAAGTTAGGGGTCATGAAGCATTAATTCAAAACGGTCCACAACACATATAAGCCCCGCAAAAGTCATAACAAGCACGGAAATTACATACTAGCACCTCACATGGGGTGTTTGGATACTCACATCTCTCTCAGGTGTATAAATGAAATATAACAATATAGGAAATGGAAGATAAACACTCATTAACCGGTCCTAGTACATAGATTACCATAGGCTTGAGAATAGATCAAACCTCCATCGCTTTGGCGTAAGCACCTAGGAAAGACTATCAAAGAGGTCTTTAAAGGGTTGTAACGTTAGGCTTACGGTAGGGAAATAAGGGTTTGGTGGGATAGGCTATATAGTGGTGGTAAGTCAAAAATCTTTATGTTAACTGCATATGAAGAATGGCGTTGCTAAGCCAAGACTCGACACTCTAAACTCTAGATAACTGAAATAAACAAACATAAATTAAAAGATAGATGTAGGATGGTAGCCCGTATGTTTTTTTTTTTTTTTTTTTTATCACTCTATTTTTTTTCTTTTCTCTTTTTCTATTTTTTTTTTCGATTTTTTTTTTTTTTTTTTTTTTCATACACTTTTACTCTACCATCCTCTACGATAACATCAAAATACTAGGGATTTACAGGGACATCCCTACACTTGAGTTTTTATTATTCTAACACTAATTTGACCCGATTTGAAAAGATCAAAACACTTGGGGTACATTATTACGTAAACAAAGGGAATTTGAATTTAACGTTCCCTTCCCGTCATTTCATAAACTTTAACTTTTCCCATGAATCCCAATCATCCCAAAACTGTATACAAAGGATATGACTCGACTTAGCAACTTATGCAAGCAACTAGATAATTGAACTAAGGGTTTAGGGTGATAACAAACATTTGCACTAAAAGTGAGTGCATAAGGGGTAGGCTAAGGCGATTTGGGTGTATATTTGGGGGTGGGGTGTAAACAATGCTCTTCATTGATATTCCGGAAAAACCGAAATATCACGAGAACCGCGAAAAGGATAGGCTCTGAGGGGTTAACTAGGGGTATCGTGTACTAAAGATGAGTACAACGCAAAGGGTGTGGGGGAATTACTCAACCGATATGGAAGAAGTAATTATATTACAGGTATCAAACAAGGGTTTATCCTAATGCCTCTTATCATTTAGTTATTCCTAACTACACAAGTGTAGCCTCACTTGCGATCTCGGAATGCATCACAAAACAAGTTCTAGAATCTAATATACTACCGGTTCACACTCTAAGCATTAAAGATGAATGCTTTAATTCCTACTAATCTAAGGGCGATCCTCACATTTTGGGTGGAATTTGGGTGGTAAGGGTTTTTGTGCTAGTCATGCAACTTCCTATCCGTGAGACGCTTTTGTTAAGACTAATGGCAAACTCCTATATGTCATAAAAAAATTTTAAATTTGGTGCCAAAATTACCCTAACCGACATTTCTCATGGTTTATTACACAATCACAATTGGACAAAGCAAATAGTCAAGGATAAGCATAGTTTCAAAGTTCCCGTTTTATTTTCCCTCCCTACACTTAAACTGAACATTGTCCCCAATGTTCCCCGAAAGTATCAAAGTTATGATAAAAGAAGGTAATTAAAAACGAAAGAAACTAATACTCCCCTGATTAGCTCGGTAGGATCCGTGTGTGAAGTAGTGGTTAAATTCTTTTCAAGAAGAATTTTTTGCGTGAAAAGCTCCTTCCAATCTTATGTAACTTCTTCTTGACAAACTAAACCTGCACACTTGAAGAAAACAAACGAAACCTTCGCGTAAAATCGGCGGTAATAATATATATAAGACTCGATTTAAACTAGAATATAATGCTTGTGGAATGAATGTTTACAGAATTTTTAAGAAAATTAAGACCTGGAAAATTCCAAAAATTTATAAGTAGCTCAGAAAACGAGAAAAAGTAATCTGATGTTTTTACTCCTTCCTGACGCCGTCAGGTTGCAATCCTGACGCCGTCAGGTTATCCTGACAAAAACTGGTCTGCGATTTTCTGGAAAAATTTCTGGAAAATTTACATCTTTAGAATCTGGAAAAATTTCTGCAAAACATTCATTATGACTCGATACAAGCATTTGACTCAAACAAACAAACATATATATCTTTTAATTAATTGTTATTCTCATGTTTACGTTTCTTTTGAAAACGTGTGTAATCCTCCCTACACTTATCCCTTATGTAAAATACCTTTATATGTAATTAAGACAAAGTTAAAAACAAAATAAAGCATTTTTACAAATTTAAACATGAGGATAAACAATTAATAAAAGATATATGACACTAACAAGCAAACAATTAAGCATGGGTTGCCTCCCACGAAGCGCTTTTCTTTATTTAAGAGTCTTGTAGCTAGACTCGTAGTCGTGCTCCTACGTTTTCTCACCAATCCTCTCGTGCTCATACTTGAGCCATTCCAACGCTCTTTCATTCTTTTTGTAATCATCTCCTAATTCAAGGCATTTTTTGTAATATCGCTTAGTTTTCTCATATGGGTACCTAAGCCCATTCTGCCTATCCTTTTTACTAAGCAATGAAATAGGGGTCATTCTATTACAAACCTCAATGTTCTTATGTTTAAACCTAGGATGAGTACGTGGCATTTGGTAGACGAAATCTTCAACTTCATCGGAGAATGTAATTAGACCATCAATCATCCGTTCATTCAACTTAGTCAATTTTTTGAAAGGTTTTCCAAAAATTACTTGAGTGAGGTCCTTATCTATAAATTCTCCTAAGTCTTCTAAGACCATGAACTCTACCAAATAAGCAAAACTTCCGACAAACACGTGCAAATAAATGACTGCTTCAACAACATTGTTCCCTTGATAAGTTAACTCATTGACCTTGATTTTGTTGTATAGGTCCCTTGAGATTAAGTTTAAAGGTAAGAATGAATTCAAATAAGCATCGAACCCTTCTAATCCTATTTTGCAAGGGAATTGCATATTAAAGGGGCCATCTTTCTCAATCCTACACCTAGGATCAAAACATTGGGATGGGTCTTCCTTAATTTCAGAACTAGCTTCCTTAATGACCTCCCCGGCATCAAGTGCTTCATCATAATTAAATTCCTCATCAGAATCTGAGTAATAGAAAGGACTTTGTTGTTGCCAATTTATCTCATTATGCTCTAGGTGATTACCAAAATGGTGAGTGGGTGAAGGGTTTTGTGGGATTGCGTTCTCAATCTCGGGATTGGGAACGGGTAGAGTAAAGAATCTTCGATGGAAAATACGGATCATGGTTAATGATGGTTTTTTTTTTTTTTATACGAACGAGGGTCACGAAGAAGGGGGATAGACTAAGAGAAATCTAAAAATGAGAAAAAAAAGTTTACTTGATAGGAATCAAGCAAAGAAACCTAAACGAGGTGGACTACTAACTAGCTATTCTATTCCCCGGCAGCGGCGCCAAAAACTTGATAACGCTACACGCGTCGTTCGGGGTCAAGGAAACTTCCTTTTCTTCGAGCAAGTTTTATAACACCCTAGGCAGTGAACCTAATCGTTGTAGTGTAGTAATTAGGGTAAGCCACGGGTATTGATATCATTCTCTAGGAGAATAGGAATGCTAGTAGGGAGTTACTACGCTAAGGTTAAGGTTGAGGAAGATTATTTTTTATCTTTTTATATTTTATGAAAATGGAAAAGTACGAATCTCGGGTATTGGATTTGGGGGTTTGGTATTTCTACCGATTACTCTACTATTATCTAATTATCTAAACTAAGGTTGTGGGAGTCTATGTCTAATTAATGTGTGCTCGTATGATAGTTTAAAGATGTGTTTACTTAGTTTGTATTACTCCTTAATTATCTCCTATTGATGGTTGAGTGTCACGTCTTATTCCTAGTTGCGTTGTGTTTCTAAAGTTGTAGGGTATGCGTTTCTCCCTAACTCTTTGAAATTACCAAAGGGTCTTGTCTACAAATCCACGTAGAGATTATAGACTCCTACTCTAAGGCACTCTTCGGATGTTTTAGCCTACAATCACTCAGGTAATCATACTCTAAGGTTCACAAAGATGAATCAAGCATTAAGTACACAACGAATGACCTATCGCATTACTAGATCATTAGTCAACTAAGATAAGAAACAACCAATCAATATTCAATAATTAAGTTTCATACTTCCTAAGCAAACACACAAATAAATTAGCCGGACATGGAGAACATGCAAGCATACACACAAATAATCAAAGACATAATTGAATTAATGAAGCAAAGACTTATCTTGGTGTAAGATAGGGTTAAAAACCCTAAAATACTGTACAAGACACCTTAGGTTCGGTTTTAGGTTTTTACTCCAAAGACTCTCCACCAAAGACTGAAAAATTCGGATTCTATATATAAGATTACATTTGCGACGGCGTCACCTTATGTTTAGTGACGCCGTCGTGTCGCCGCCATTAGGGTTTCGTCTTGGCCACGTTAACCTTGCGACGGCGTCACCTTATGTCCGTGACGCCGTCCTCTTCAGCTTCTGACGTCGTCTGGATTGCATCTAGGCCGTCTGAGTAGCGACGGCCTACTCTTTCACAACTAGACGCCGTCTCTTGAAAACACGAGTTTTGCGTTCTGACCCGTCACAATAATTCTCCGACGGCGTCGCAAATAGAACCTGACGCCGTCGCCTTCTACATTCAGCGACTGTGAGTGTCTGATTTCGACTTTGGCCATTTTCTTCATATATTCGCGCCTTTCTGTCCAAATAAGTGTCATTCCAGCATTTTGCCTTCACGAGACCTAAAAAGTGAAAAGGAACGATATTAAGCAATAACGGATACAAAAGTGGTCAAATAAGGACTTAAACGACCCCTCAAAATGGTACCTTTTAAAACCTTATCAAATATCCCTACACTTGTTATTTGCTTGTCCTCAAGCAAATGTGCTTTTAGCCAATTAATTTATAAGTTAGGGGTCATGAAGCATTAATTCAAAACGGTCCACAACACATATAAGCCCCGCAAAAGTCATAACAAGCACGGAAATTACATACTAGCACCTCACATGGGGTGTTTGGATACTCACATCTCTCTCAGGTGTATAAATGAAATATAACAATATAGGAAATGGAAGATAAACACTCATTAACCGGTCCTAGTACATAGATTACCATAGGCTTGAGAATAGATTAAACCTCCATCGCTTTGGCGTAAGCACCTAGGAAAGACTATCAAAGAGGTCTTTAAAGGGTTGTAACGTTAGGCTTACGGTAGGGAAATAAGGGTTTGGTGGGATAGGCTATATAGTGGTGGTAAGTCAAAAATCTTTATGTTAACTGCATATGAAGAATGGCGTTGCTAAGCCAAGACTCGACACTCTAAACTCTAGATAACTGAAATAAACAAACATAAATTAAAAGATAGATGTAGGATGGTAGCCCGTATGTTTTTTTTTTTTTTTTTTTTTTTTTTTTATCACTCTATTTTTTTTCTTTTCTCTTTTTCTATTTTTTTTTTCGATTTTTTTTTTTTTCATACACTTTTACTCTACCATCCTCTACGATAACATCAAAATACTAGGGATTTACAGGGACATCCCTACACTTGAGTTTTTATACTAGGGAAGTACATTTGCTATAAAAAGGAGGAAGAAGAGAGAGTGAAGAGAGTAGTATTTTAGTTTTAAAATTCATGTATGTCGTTTTTAATTAAATGGTCTTAACCAGTTTCTAAAATTGTAATCTTAAGCTTTCTTGTATTGAACCTAAGCTATTTAGTCTATTGTAACTCATTTCAAGTATTAATTCAAGGTTTCATTTAAGTTTCATGTTTTTATATCCACTGTTATAAAATTCAGTTTCAAGCTCTTATATTCAAGCTTTTAGTAGCTTATTTTTAAATTTAAATAAGCTTATTTAAGCTACTTATAGCTTTTGGTAAGCTTATAACTCAAGTGCAAGCAATATTCATGTTTGGTCAACAAAAGTCAACTGAAAAGCTCATTTGGACTTGGTTATGGAATTGGGTGTTGCAGAGCTTGATTTGGGTTGGAATAGCTTCAGTTAGTATAGTTATGGTTCTGGTATAAGTTGCTAATAAGCTGGACCACAAGTGAGTTGTATTATACTCCAATTTTTAAACTGTTTTGTTGCACTTTTGTAGTACTACTTGATATAGTTTACTTATCAATAGTAGATCATTTGTTAGCTGCTATTTGATTGATAGAATCTGGTTAATTGCTGTGTTTGATTAAGATTAGGATATAAGTTAGAGTAAGTTGCAGATTAGCTTGTAAAGTGGTGTTTGGTTCATTGTACAAATCTGAATTTGAGACTAGCTATAGGGGTGAATTCATTTGAGTCAGTCTCACTTGGGTTCTTCACACTTAATTCAGTCTTCAAATTGCATCCAATAACTCATTTAGTCAAAATTCCTTTTAATCTGTTCCAAGTTTCACATCAGTTAGAGTTAGGATAGGATATTTTGCATTTAGGCTTAGAATTATATAGGCTAGCTTATTTCAGTATCACTATAGCTTAAATCATCATTTACAATCTGCTTTTGAGGATCAAAACTCATAAAAGTCAAAGATTCAATTCTGTGTCAAAAGTCAAAAAGTTGAAAAATCCATTTTTCACCCAACCTTGGTGGAATTTTCATAGCTTCAATTGTGGTTCAAATCAAGTGAAATTTTGAGCTCAGCAACTTCAATTGGTCATGAGTTGAAACATGATTTTTGCATAATTTTTGTAATTTTTTATAAGCCTCAAATCAGCTGCTTAATAAGCTCAAAAGTGCCATGTGCACACTCAGCATACACTGAGTGTGAGACAGGCACCTTGCAGACCTTGCATAGGTTTGGTTTTAGATCACTTGGGCCTGAAACTTGGTTTAGAGATAGTTAAGCTGGTTGTCTTGAGGTCTCCAGTTTTGTTTTTTCACAAAAGCTTTTTCAATAAGCTTGTGCTTAAGCTTTAAAGTAGACAGAAAACTTGTTTGGGCACTTGAGTTTTTAAATCATCAAATCTGTTTAGCTTGCAATCTTGAGGTTTAGGTTAGTTGATATAGGTTGTTGTTAAGTAGTTTTAGCATATTATAGCTTGTGTGATCATTTGGTTCTCTGTGGTAGTCTTTAGCTTATTTTGAGTGCTTATTTATAAGCACTTTTCACTGCAGCTCCCATATATTGCACACTAGTATAGGTTTTTATATTTTTCTTAGATTCAGAATATTATTTTAGACTTTTCCTGAATTTTTCATATTTTTCCAGCACTGTTTGATATTTTTCCTCATTTAAATCAGTTTTTAGTACTTTTTAATTAGCTTTTAATACAATTAAATCAGAAAAGCTTCAAAAAAAATAGGTTTTCAATTTTCATAGGTTAAGATAAATATAAAAATCAAAAAAATAATTTTTCCAGATTTTTCTTAGTTAAATTTTTTAATTTTTAGCCATTTAATTAGTTTTAAATAGTTTTTAATTCATAGAAAATAGAAAAATAATCAGAAAAATACAAAATTAGTTTTGAAAATTCTCTTTAGTTATTTTAGATTTTTCTAAGTCATAATTTCACTTTTCTAGCTTTATTTCATATTTTCTTACATTTTAGGGTATTATTAAATAGGTAAAAATAGTTTTTAATTAATAATAATTAAATAAATAGTCATAAAAATAATTTTCTTTTTCTCAAAATTTTCTCTTATCATTAGGTTTGTAAAAATTTCATTTTTATATTTTAGGATTAATATTGTTTCAATTTCACATTTTCTTTTGTACGTTACGTAGTTTTTAATTCAAATTTATAAAAGAAAAATCAAAAACATCATTTTAAAAATAGTGATAGCGTTTATTTAATATAATTTAGCTTTTTAATTTTCTTTCATTTTTCCTTTGTCATCTAGTATCAATCATAACCCTTTTCTCGTTCAAATTCACCCGATCACTATACGTTTGGTGATTCAGTCGCACAGCTCGTTGGAACTTAACGACCTGGGGAAACACTATACTCCTCTTGATCTTCATTGCATTGGTGTCTGAGCTGTTTGAAGTTTATTACGGTTGACCATTCACAAGTGGTTAGCTTGTGTGATAAAACTTGACGGTTTGGCATCGATCAAAAGGAACAGGCAAAAGGTAATGCCCTGCACCACAGTATGCTACCTGTTTCAAATTTGTTTTTCTGTTATATGTACTTGAGTTTATTGTTGCACATCTAGCATTCCATGGGATTCATTGTGAATCCCATGGGATTTCTACCTGAATCCCATGGGATTCATTTTGAATCCTATGGGATTCATTGTGAATCCCATGGGATTTCTACCTGAATCCCATGGGATTGTATGTGAATCCCATGGGATTCATTGTGAATCCCATGGGATTCATTGTGAATCCCATGGGATTCATTGTGATCCATGCAGGTTATGCATACAAGTTTTTGAAATATAATATAAGTATGGGATTTTGTTGACCAACATATTTATAATGTCTTTTTTTTTACGTAGATTGTGATGACATTGAAGATGCGAAAAAGGTTTTGAAGGGAAAGGGTTTGGCTAAGAGAAAGAGGGAGAATTCTGATGACGTTGATGATAAGAAGCGTGTAAAGAAGGAAGAATATGAAGAGGGGAAGTCGAAGAAGAAAGGTAAGGAGTTGACGGCAAAAGAGGAAGCGCATGAAAAGTATGTTGCCATGTTTCCGATTCTTAAAACACGGACAACACCTACAGCTCTTTTTGCTGCCATCCGTGACGCTAAGGTTGATATGAGGCAGTTTTTGGCTGACATCGGATTTAGTTCGTTACACAAGTGTAACATAGATCACATTCCTTCAAGGTTGGGAAGGTATGTAGTTTCTAGATTTCATGCAGAAAGTTGTGAGTTGGTTTTGGAGAATGGCGAGTCAATCAAGCTCACTAGTTCAAAAATTCATGAGATATTAGGTGTTCCATTTGGTGGTCAATCTCTTTTTTCTCTAGATGCTAGATCAGAAAATGATGACTTTGTGAGGAATTGGATCGGTCAGTTTCATCCTAAAAAACTCAAGGATGTCCGTGTTAATGACATTGCTAATAAATTGATCGAGTCTCGGGAAGCCGACTTCCTTTTTAAAGTCAACTTCTGTACCCTTTTTGAAAACTTGATGGGTGAGGTTGATGGGTTAAAGGGGAAGATATGTTTGGATGTTGTGTTAAGATTGCGTGAAGATACTGATGTTAAGGCTATTGATTGGTGTGACTTTATTTTTTCCTGCCTTAAACGCCATAAAGTCCCAACAACGACATCTAATCATTATACTGGTCCATATACCTTCCTTGTTGTAAGTTTCTAAGTTTTGAACTCTATTTTTTTGATTATTAAATGTGTTTGTGTGACAGATTTGTTATAACCTTCTTTTACACTTTTTTGTTTTTCAGCTTTTGTATCTGGATTCCACAAAGCATGAAAAGATTCCTGTTGTCCGGACACGTCCTGCAATCAAAAGCTGGTCTTCATACTTAATGTCCCAACGACAGGATCTAGAACTTAAAGAAGAATGTTTTGGTTTGCTACCACTTCAACCAGAATGGACTGAATCTGAGGTTTAAGAGGTTGAAGGGTTTATTTGTGGCGATTCGGAAGATTCTGAGGTTCCTTTTAAAATTTTGTTATTTGTTTTACATTTATTGTTATTAAATGATATCAGTGTGAATCCCATGGGATTCAATACAGAATCACAGAATCCCATGGGATTCACTACAAATCTTATTGAATTCATTATGAATCCCATGAGATTTGAAGTGAATCCCATGAGATTTGAAGTGAATCCCATGAGATTCTGTAATGAATCCCATGGGATTCATACAAACTCCAATGTTTTTCTGAAATGATGTTTTTCTTTTTCTTGTTTACAACCACAGAGAATCCCATGGGATTCACATGCAATTCAGTTAGAAATGAAATCCCATGGGATTCATTGCAATGAGCTTTATTATGACTATTACAATGTTTCTTATTTCAGGATTTGTTTAATAAACTTGAAAAAAAGTTAGAGTTGATTTGTGATGAAAGACTTGTTATAGAAGATTATTTCACGAAAGCAATGTCAGATTACCCCGGTGATGCAAAGTTGCAAGAGCTACATCAAAAGTATGCTAATATTTTCAAGCAACCGAAGCTATTAATTGAGAATGTCAATGAAAGGAAGGATGACGATGATAAGGATGATGATGCTGATGGTAATGGGAAGGATGATGAGGATAACGATGATGAAGAGGATGACGATGATGATGGTAATGAGGATGATGACGATGATGATGGTCGTGGGAAGGATGACGATGGTGATGAGGAGGATGATGATGACGATGATAAGAATGGGAAGAAGGTAACTTTAGAAGATTTGGCCGATGAGGCCGAGAAACAAGATGAAGATTTGGTTGAGAAGGATGAGGCTGAGAAGGAAGTTGATGAGGCTGAGAATGATGAATCTGATAAAAAAGAGGATGAGGCTGAGAAGGAAGTTGATGCTAAGAAGGATGAGGCTGAGAAGGAAGTTGATGAGGCTGAGAAGGATGAGGATGAGCCTGAGATCACGTTCACACCGGAGGGGTTAACGCAATGGATAGAAAATAATTTAGATAATGTTGATGAGATTATCATGTGTATAGCTGCTGAGCACGCATATGTAATATTCTTGAATCTCTTTCTTTTTTACGAAAATTTTGTTTCTTTTTAATTAAATCTTTTTATTGTTTTCAGCAAGAATCGCTCAACGGAGGTCCGGATCCAATGACTCCTGAAAGAATCGCTACTCGAGCTGGAAAACGTGAGGTGAAACCTTCTTCGTACTTGTTATCTCCGTATATGAATAAGAAGACAAAGGTTGTATCCAAAATCACAAAGCTGGAGTTTATTCTAGGAAATAGTTTGTTTGCAATGCAAGGCGACAAGTTGTAAGTTTACATGTGTATTTTTAATATAGTTAATAAAAAAAAAAAAACATCTAATCCCATGTGATTCAATACAGAATCTCATGGGATTTGAAGTGAATCCCATGGGATTCTATATTGAATCTCATGGGATTCAGTACTGAATCCCATGGGATTCATACAAACTCCAATCTGATTCTGAAAGATGTTTTTTCTTTTTCTTGTTTACTCATATAGTGAGAAAATTTTTGAATCTGATTCTGATTCTCCTGAGTTCACGGTGTTTTCCATTCGTTTGCAAATGGAAACGTTAGCACCCGGTTTGTGGATTGATTCAAATGTTGTTGACTGTTGGAGTGCTATTTTAAACTATGAAGAGAGATTTAAAGAACATGGTTCTCCATCACGGCACTTTTTTCCAACAGGATGTATTGTAAGTATTTATTTTTGATTTGCTTTAGTAAATTTCTTATTTGTTTAATAAAGTGCTTATCATCTTATCTGACTTACCAAACACCCCCAAAGCAATACAAATCATAACATGATCTTTTAAATTGCATATACAGGTAAAATCTATGTTTGATGGAACGTTGGCGTCTGAGGACAATAAATTTGAAAGTTTTGAAGATGAAATTTTAGCTCAGTTTGCAGATAATGTTGCTGGCTTGGCTCTCGACGGCATTGACTTGGTATTTTATTATTTTTTTTATTTTTTTTTTTGTTTATAAATTGATGTTTGCATTTTTACTTTGGATTCATTTTTATTATTTTTGTTTTGTTAAAACATGCTTTCTTTCCAATTTGCAATGGTGGCCACTTTTATGTCATCGTGATCAGCCTTACCAGAACAATATCGATAACAATACTAGATAACAGTGATTCGGGAGCAACTTATGATTCGAAATATAAAAAAACATGTGATCTACTTGTAAGTATTTTTTTTTTCAACTTAGTACTTGTAAGTATTTACTTTTCTGTTTTTAAAGAGATTCATTAGAAATCCCATGGGATTCATTAGAAATCCCATGGGATTCATACAGAATCCCATGGGATTCTGTATGAATCCCATGGGATTCTGCAGTAATCACATGGGATTCTTTGATGAATACTTTATGATTTAAACATAATCCCATGGGATTAATACAGAATTCCATTTGAATCGCTATTGACATTTTCCTAGAATTCTAGTAATTTATGATCTTTTTTTTAATAATTTTGTAGAAAAAGTTGTTTTCCCGACATTTGAAGCTCTATGGTCACAAAAAGCATGCTAACATTCTTAAAGCTAAACCAAGAATCCCAAAGCTAAAATGGAGAACCAAGAAAAATTTTCGTGATTGTGGTATTTTCACAATACTACATATGGAATGTTACCATGGTGAACCTGCTACAAAATGGGACTGTGGGCTGTTTTCCGAGTCTGGCTGCTGTGAAATGGATGGTTACAAGTTGACACAGGGTGACATGTTGAGGCGACTGAGATTCAAGTTTGCCACTAAGATCTTGTTACATGAGATTAATAAGCATGCTGGTAAGCTTAGTGATCTAGCAAAAGAGTTTGATAAAGTTCCTCCTCCAGAAAAGATGAATATCATTGTTGAAGCTATTAAGAATAGGGAAAATCGCGAAGTGATAAAGTTACCAGTTGAAGGTACCTTGAAAACATGTTAATTGATGTTAGATCAGTTTGAGAATGTTCTTTTGAAAACATGTGCATTGATGGTAGATCATTTTGAGAATGTTAGAACAGTTTATGAATCCAATGGGATCCATACAGATTATGTTAACTGTTGTTTAACTGATATTTATCTTTTTATGTGAATTATACTGAATCCCATGGGATTCATTGTGAATCCAATGGGATCCATACAGATTATGTTAACTGTTGTTTAACTGCTGTTTATATCTTTTAAGTGAATTATACAGAATCCCATGGGATTCATTGTGAATCCAATGGGATCCATACAGATTATGTTAACTGTTGTTTATCTTTTATTTGAATTATACAGAATCGCATGGGATTCAATATGGGATTCATTTGTGATCCATTCAGATTATCCACACAAGTTTTTAAACAGAATATAAATAACAAAGAAAAATAAATTTTCTTTTGGAAACCATCTAAAAAACATCTGAATATTCAATCTATATATTCAAGAAAACAATAAAAAAGAACTAACAAAAAAAATAAGTAAATTAATTTTTTTCAAACATCAGTTGGTTTCGCCTTTCGCCTTGCCTTTGGGTTCATCGGACAAGTTGTTTTCGTATGCAAGTTCGTCTTCTCTCCACAATGTCCACAAGGCTTCATTTGTTTCTTTTTAGCTTGAAGCGCTTTTTCTCTTTCACTCTTTCGCCTTTCATTTCGTTCTGCTTCTGAAATATTCCCTTTATTTCTTGCTTTTGTTGGATTGTTAACTATTTTCTTCTCAGGGTTAGAAATAGCAAAATGATCACCAATTACATCTCCTGTATTTCTTGAAGGAGGATTTGGCACCTCGTCCTCCACTTCTGTTTTCAATGTCTTTAACTTTTCTACAAAAGCACCCATCTTCACTTTGTCTTTGCTCAACCGAAACAAACATTCATCCACCAGAAACGTTGCCTCATTTGTAAGTCTTTGAATTTCTTCAGCTGTTTCACCATATCTGTTTCTTTTCCTTCTCAAATCAGGTGGTATGATATCTCTTGTCCAACGCCTCAAAATATATTGTTTTGGAATGAAGTTAATATCACGATTCTTGAAAACACAGAATATGTGTCGGCATAGGAAACCGAATCGTACAAAATGTCTGCAACTACACACCACCGACCCATCTTCTGTATTACGCAGTACCTTTTTAAAACATAATAATTATTAGCCAATCCCATTAGACAATCCCATAGGATTTTAAACAGAATCCCATGGGATTCACAAAAATCCCTTGGGATTCCCAGTGAATCCCTATAATTATTAGCCAATCCTATTAGACAATCCCATGAGATTCATACTGAATCCCATGGGATTACTATGGGATTGATTATGAATCCCATGGGATTGATTATGAATCCCATGGGATTACTTGATTAATCCTACTATACCAGAAAGTAATATACCTTATAGTCTACAAATATTTCTGTTGCTACTGTTTCGCCTTCATCTGCTAGTTCTTTTGCAACTTCCTTATTAAGGATTCTATAAGCTGCCGGATTTTTGTCTCTAACAATGACAATCTCAGAACGTTCGTCTATTTTTAGTTCCTGTATCGCACAAGTCCAGCATGCCTCTTTTATTTCCGTTTGAACAAGTAGAAATATTGTCCTAGTATAAACTTTTGCTGCATGACGTTCAATTGCTAACTTTGTTTCACATTTTGGAGCCGCATCTAGTGTTTTAAAGTCCAAATGTTCTTGAATATAACGTTGTCTCTCCATTGCTGATTCATAGGACATCATGAAACCAACTAGTGTCGCTCCTGGGCTTGTGAAACTTTTGAAGAACGAGTTTTCACTCTCAGACCTTGATGTCGTTCTCATCAATCCAAACAAAGGCGAGGTGATAAAATAAGCTGGAATCCACATTTCTCATAGTTTAAACATTTTGGTCATCCATTTGTGGTTTTGCAAACCAAAATCTTCAATCAACTTAGCCCATTTCTCTTCAAATTCCATCGGTTCCATGAACATATTCCAAATTATCTTGTTTAAACGCTTTTTGAAATCAGTTTCATTGTATATTTCCTTGCAAATCTGTAAATAAAATGATAAACACATGTAAACCACTGTCGTATTCCCAGAAGAATCCCATGAGATTCAGAGAAGAATCCCATGGGATTCAGAAAGAATCCCATGGGATTCAGAAAGAATCCCATGGGATTCAGAGAAGAATCCCATGAGATTCAGATAAAAACATTCAATAAATTACCTTTGCTAGAATTTTTTGGTGAATATGCCACATGCAAAGTCTATGTTTTGATTTAGTGAAAACGGCTTCAATGGCTCTTTTCATTGCCCCGTCTTGATCCGTCACCACCATCGTTGGTTCTTTAGAAAAAGCAGTCATGAATGCCTTTAGTAGCCATGTGTAGGATTCAGTGTCTTCTTTTAAAAGCATTCCCGAACCAAGCGTGACACACTTTTTATCATTATCGACACCGGTAAATGGTACAAACACCATGTTGTATCTAAAAATAACATAAGTTTTAGTGACAGAATCAAATGTGATTACTGAATCCCATGGGATTCTCTATGATCCATGTCTTTTAATAATTTTACTTGCCAAGTATCTTTATGTGATTTAAAAACAATCCATGGGATTCACAGAGAATCCCATGGGATTCTCTAGGATCCCTTGTGATCCATACAGATTACCATGTGATCCCTTGTATAATCCCATGGGATTCACATATAAATCCCATGGGATTTATAACAGAATCTTATGTGATTTTCATCAAAATAAATTATATTAAGAACAGATACTTACTTATTACTCCTGAATGTTGCATCAAAAGATACTATGTCTCCAAACTCCTTAAAATTGCATTTTGCAACTTCATCAGCCCAAAACATTGCGACTAACTCACTTTCTTCTACCTTATACTGAAATGTAAAGTTTGGCACATACAACTTTCTGTTTTCCATTTTATTTATAAGCATTTGTGCGTCACTTTCGCCTATGAAAATATTAATATCCCGCTGATGATTCTTAAAATCAGAAGATGTCCCATGTACATATTCATATCCACCTTTCATACTCGTTAACAAGTTGTGAGCCCGTGTTGCACCTATTTTGTTTGTTGCTGCTTTAACAACAAACATTTTTTCTGCTTCGGTCATTTTTCTTTGCTTTTTTGTAAAATGTTTATACTCTTTTGGTATAAGCATATGATTGTGTTTTGCAATAAACTTAATTAGCTTGTATTTTCCAGAAACGATATCCAATTCTAACCTTATACGAGCTTGACAACCTGTTACATGTAGAGTTGTATTTCTTTTTTGTTTCTCGCTGTGCTTAGGATCCAAAGTGTCTACATTAATATGTCTCGGAGCTCCTTCTTTGTTACACATGATGTACTTGGCTTGTACAATTCCAGATTTTGTTAATCGTTGTCCTGCTTTTTTAATTTGAAACCCTCCCGCTTCAGCATAGGTACTATACATATCTATAGCTTCCTCTATAGTATCATAGTATTTCCCCTCTTCTGGTACAACAATTCCTTCCACATGAGGCTCCCAATATATCGATCCACCCGGTGTCTCGGTGTGTTCATATAAAGTTGGTCTTGGTGATCTCATAGAATCTACATATAAAAAGAAAAATATTAAGGGATTAAGATTTTAAAAAATATGAATCCCATGGGATTTATATGTGAATCCCATGGGATTTATATGTGAATCCCATGGGATTTATATTTTCTTGCTGAATCCCATGGGATTCACATATAAATCCCATGGGATTCACATAAGATTCACATATAAATCACTTGAATCCCATGGGATTTGCTTTTTTAAAAAAGAATTGAATTTAATCACATGTAAACCACTAGAATCCCATGGGATTTTGCATTTTTCCAACAACAATTGAATCTAAAAACATATAAACCACTGGAATCCCATGGGATTTTGCATTTTTACAACAACTTTTGAATCTAAAAACATGTAAACTCTGGAATCCCATGGGATTTGGCATTTTTACAACAACTTTTGAATCTAAAAACATGTAAACCCTGGAATCCCATGGGATTTGGCATTTTTACAACAACTTTTGAATCTAAAAACATGTAAACACTGGAATCCCATGGGATTTGGCATTTTTACAACAACATTTGAATCTAAAAACATGTAAACCCTGGAATCCCATGGGATTTGGCATTTTTACAACAACTTTTGAATCTAAAAACATGTAAACACTGGAATCCCATGGGATTTGGCATTTTTACAACAACATTTGAATCTAAAAACATGTAAACACTGGAATCCCATGGGATTTGGCATTTTTACAACAACTTTTGAATCTAAAAACATGTAAACCCTGGAATCCCATGGGATTTGGCATTTTTACAACAACTTTTGAATCTAAAAACATGTAAACACTGGAATCCCATGGGATTTGGCATTTTTACAACAACATTTGAATCTAAAAACATGTAAACACTGGAATCCCATGGGATTTGGCATTTTTACAACAACATTTGAATCTAAAAACATGTAAACACTGGAATCCCATGGGATTTGGCATTTTTACAACAAGAATTGAATCAAGGAATTTACCAGTTGTTTCATTGACAGCATCATCTTTATCTTGACTTTCATCCACTGGAACTTCAATTAAATCAGTTTCGTCTACTGGCGGCATTATTTCCCGGTTAATCGGTGGTGGTTCAATGGTGATTCGTACGTTTTGATGTGATGGTGACGGTTTTAATAGATTTGATTCCGGCGGTTTGATTCCGGCGGCTTCAATGAATCCGGCGGTGGTTTCTATTATTCCGGCGGTTTGATTCGTACGGTTTGATGGTGGTTTCAATGATTCCGGCGGCGGCTTCAATGAATCCGGCGGTGGTTTCATTATTCCGGCGTTGTTTCAATTGATTATGGCGAGATGGAGATGAGATCCGGCGAGATGGAGATGAGATCTGGAATTGGGTTTTTTTGATGAGAGAGAAAGTGGTATGTTGAATGAGTGGATTTGGGATTATTTTTTGCTTTTATTGTAACATGTGATTTTACTAATATGCCCCTCCTTGTTATTGTCAGATGGATTGTGGACCATTGGATGAAAGAAGATTGGATGGTTGAGATCTTCTCATTTGTTCTTTGGATAACATTGGTTTTGCATAGATCTCATCTCATATCCCATATTACATGTACTCACTATAATCACTTACAACAATTAAGCTTATAACATATACCGCAACATATTAAGATGGTGTTTTGGATTGCTTATTGAAAATAGATTATGCGTTTTGAAAATAAATAATCAGATAATCAGTTGTTACAAAACGTGATTATGAAAATAGTGTTTGGATTTGATTATGCTGTTTGATATCGCAATGATCAGATAATCAGTTTTTTTAGTGTTTGGCAAATCAGATTATTTATTTAATTAATAAGTAAAATTACCATAATAGACATTATACAATTTTTGAAAATTAACATATACGTAACAATCTAGAAGTAACATATCAACTAAAAATACTCTTAAAAAAAAAAAAAAAAAAAAAAAAAAAAAAAAAAAAAAAAAAAAACTCTTTCTCTATAAACAATTAATTTATAATTTACTACCAAAACCTTAACAACAATCAAGAAGCTTTCAATTTATCTTTGGGCAAATTACCTAGAAATGTAGTTAACTTACCATTTTTTCTCATTGTATGTAACATTCTTTTTTTTTTCTCATTCTGTCAATGAACTTCCATCGTTAGTCCTTTGTGTGTACCCGTTACCAAAAAAGCATGCATCGTTAGTCCTTTATGCTAACGACCGTTAATAAATAACTTAAAATTTGGTTATCTTACCCTAAACTTGCGTCGTTGGTCCTTTATACTAACAATCGTTAAAAAATAACTTGAAATTTGGTTTTCTTACGTTTCCGTCCATTTTTTTTCACGTTTTCGTACGTTTTTACACGTTTTCGTTCGTTTTAACACGCTTTCGTCCGTTTTTTCACGTTTTTATCCGTTTTTACACGTTTTCATTCGTTTTTACACGTTTTCGTCTGTTTTTTCACGTTTCTTTTGTTTTTCCCCGTTTCGTTCATTTTTTCACGTTTTCATCAGTTTTTACACGTTTTCATCCATTTTTACACATTTTCGTCCATTTTTGCACGTTTTCGTTCGTTTTTACATGTTTTCATCCGTTTTAACACGGTTTCGTCCGTTTTAACACGATTTCGTCTGTTTTTTCACGTTTTCATCTGTTTTTACACGTTTTCATCCGTTTTAACATGGTTTCGTCTGCTTTTCACGTTTTCTTCTATTTTTACACGTTTGCATCCGTTTTTGCGTGTTTTCGTCTGTTTGCATGTTTTCGTATGTTTTTACACATTTTCGTATGTTTTAACACGTTTTCGTCCATTTTAACACGTATTCGTCCGTTATTCACGTTTTCATCCATTTTTTCACGTTTTCATCCGTTTCTACATGTTTTCATCCGTTTTTGCACGTTTTCGTCCGCTGTTTCACGTTTTCATCCGTTGTTTCACGTTTTCATCCGTTTTTACACATTTTCATCCGTTGTTTCACGTATTCGTTCGTGTTTGCACATTTTGTGTAAAAATGGACGAAAAAGTGTAGAGACAGATGAAAACGTGTAAAAACGGAGGAAAACAAGAAAAATGGACAAAAACGTGTTAAAACAAAAAAAAAATTGGGTTAAAACATACGAAATCGTGCAAAAACAGTCGAAAACGTGAAAAAACGGACGGAAACGTGTTAGAACGGGCGAAAACGTGTAAGAAGGGATGAAAGCGTGCATAAACGGACGAAAATGTGTTAAAACGGATGAAAACGTGTAAAAACGCATGAAGAAGTGAAAAAACGAAAGAAAACGTGTAAAAACGGATGAATACGTGTAAAAACGAATGAAAATGTGCAAAAACGGACGAAAATGTGTAAAAACGGATGAAAACGTGCAAAAACAGTCGAAAACGTGCAAAAACGGATGTAAACGTGTAAAAACAGATGAAAACGTGAAAAAACTGATGAAAGCGTGCTAAAACGGACCAAAACGTGTAAAGACGGATGAAAACGTGAAAAACGGACGAAAACGTGTAAAAATGGATGAAAACATGTAAAAACGGATGAAAACGTGTAAAAACAGACGAAAACTTGAAAAGCGGATGAAAGCGTGTAAAAACGTATGAAAACGTGAAAAAACGGACAAAAACGTGTTAAAACGAACGAAAACGTGTAAAAACGGGCGAAAACGTGAAAAAACGGACGAAAACGTAAGAAAACCAAATTTTAAGTTATTTTTTAACGATCGTTAGTATAAAGGACCAACGATGCAAGTTTAGCGTAAGATAACCAAACTTGAAGTTATTTATTAACGGTCGTTAGCGTAAAGGACTAACGATGCAGGTTTTTTTGGTAACGGGTACACACAAAGGACTAACGATAGAAGTTTATTGACAGAATGAGAAAAAAAAAAGAATGGTACATATAATGGGAAAAAATGTCAAGTTAGCTACATTTCTAGGTGATTTGCCCAATTTAAAATGCAAATATTTTATAAAAGTATTATACTTGTCACTATTTCCTTTTTGTGGGTATCGAACAATTTTTTTCCTTATACGGGTATTATTCTTTTAATTCGGTCTTTTTAGGGGTATTTTATGACATTTATGCCCCTTGCAGCTAATAGGAATTTTAATATTTTGAGAGCTGAAAATGTTACAAAGCACCTAAAGAAGGACGAATTTGAAAAAAAATTACTCTTATAAGGAAAAAATTGTGTTACATACAAAAAAAAAAAGAAGCAAGTATTATACCTTTATAAAACATTTCTCAGGACAATCTGGTGGAACAAATACCCGAATTGATTATTTTTGAAACATACGTAGATATATTTCTCATATTTCAAATAATCTAAAGTAAGTGAAGTCCTAAAATAGACATTACTCAATACATTGTTTCTTCTCGTTAATTTACACCTCGTCTATCTGTTGCTTCTTAAAACCGACCTATCGCGCGTAAGCATTTTCCCCATCAGTTAAACTCCGATTCTATGTACATTTCAGTGTAACGCAAATTTAAACCCATTGAGAGACTTGTCATCAATCTTGTTCTCATTAAAACTACATTTGCCATGCATTGCATATAGCTCCTACATTTAATAAACAATATCATGTTACGCTAATATTTGTTGCATTGGGAATGTTTGTCTGCATCGAGGAACAAATATGTTGTAGTTCATAGGCACTACAATAACTTATATGAGAAAAAAGATTGATTTCAATGAGGATTACAACATAGAAAGGAATGACAAAAATATTTACATCTTCTCGAATAATAATGAACCTAGCTAGAAATGAAAATCAAACTTAACACTAACAAGTTCCTTTGCTATAATTAAGGTTATCGATGCCGCCTCGTGCAACTAGATAACTAGTCTTGAAATGGCTAGTCGTGAATGGAATGGCCAACTCCAGGGCTATGTCCAGGTGTGGTGGGCCGAAAAGCGTCCAAGTCCCCTTCCTTAATCGTAACACCAGAAGGTGGCATTTGGCTAGGATTTGCACTACTATTTTCTGCGTTCACCATCTTACCCTCCTTAAAGTTTTCACCGAGCTTTCTTGCTTCACTCATTTGCAACACCTCACTGGTGACAAATAACATAAGCAACACACAAAACAAAAGGGTTCTACAACACCTAGCCATTTTAGGTCAAGTAAAAATATTTAAGAAAGTATTAGTGAGATTAAGAACTAGAGAAAATTAATCCATCATTTTTTAATCAGTTGAATATAATATATCGTTTTATGACACGAGTATTTTTTTAATTGTCGATCACTTGAAGAATTAAAACCACTACTCGTGACCTGTTGTCCTAAAAAAGTATACTTCTTCCGTATTTCCATAACGTCTGGACCTCACATGCAACCACAACATCCTCTATAAATACCATGAACCTTAGCACCAAAAGAATCAAATAGAAACTCATTTTGAGCAAAATATTATATCCAAACTTTGAATCGGAAATCAAACTAAATATGGCATCTGGGTTATAAATAAGATTAAAAGAAGAGAAAATTATCAAAAGGGGACTTTTTTTCAAGTGTGGTCCGTTTTTAAGACTTTTTTCTAGGCTCTTTCTCAAAAGAGCCACGCTCAACTGCTCGACCCCATACATTTTTCGACACGTGGCAATTCCCGGTACTGTTCCAATAGTACACTAAGTGTCAAATCAAATCTTAAAGAAAACTCTTGTTTTGTTTTCTTGCATAAGGTTAACGCTCAACCGTCGGCGCTCAACCGACGGTGCTCAACTGACCCCACAACTTTTCACCTAGGAAATTGAAAAAGTAAACCAAAAGATTACCCAAATCCAAGTGATATGACCATTTTTTATTTCTTTTTTATTTTTCTTTTGCCACTTTAACCATTGAATATCATCAAAAAAAACACACACTCAACACACAGTAACATTGCAGTAACATTGCATGTAGCAGAAAGAAGAAAAAAAAAGTCCCGAAACTTTGATCACACAACACCCGTTTTGTTGTTTAGATCATTTCCAGACCAGATCCGTTGATGTTCGACTCGATTATATGATAATGGCTTCTAGACAAGAAAGTAAAAAGTGCGATTTTCACAGTAACACATACATCTGTTTTATACCCTTTGATTTTTAATCGATTTTTTTCGATTTGTACAGTAACTTTGATTATAAATTTGTTTTAGGGTATTTAAAATATTTTAGGGTTATTTGATGTTTAGTGTGGTTATTGTTACTATTATTGTTAGAAAACCGACTACGTTAGTATACATGTTAGGGTATGCTTATTTCTGCACAATAACCCTCGTTTTTGTGCTTAACATATATGAAATATATTGATTATCTGAAAAATTGGACACCTGCATACGTGAGATGTTTAGGTTATTAAGATATTGGTCATTAGTATTTTTTTATTGCTCATAAGTTTATAACATTTGCTAATATGTGTATGCATCTAATGTTTATTTTATTTTTTTGTGTATAGGTGTATTCTGCGAAGCTCAGTGCTAGATCAAAGTTGCACTATATCAAAACTATAAGACAAAAGCTGAGTTTCAAGCCTGATCGTCTTGAACTTTTTAAAACCACAGTTTTCGGGAAATGGTTAGACATAAAAACATACGAGCTTGATAACCATTTGCTTCATTATTTGCTCCAACATCAACGCTTTGTTGAAAACCCTGATATAAACACTCCATTGTATTTTGATATCTGGGGAAACAACTTAGAGTTTGGTCGTGAAGATATGTGTCTAGTATTAGGTCTTCGCTTTGGTGATGTTTCTTTAGAGCATTTTAAAAAACGGGAATCTGGATTTGGTAAACGTATGCTAAGTTTTCTTAGAGAGAGGCGTAACGAGAGAATCAACAATATAAAAGCTGAACAACTAGTTAGGGTTCTTACTGATCAAGTTGAGTTTAATGAACTTTCAGATGATGATGTTGTTCGCCTTTGTCTGGTTCTGATGTTAGAGAACGTTTTTATCGGCAAACAGGAAAGAAATGTGGTGTCCCCTGAGATATTGGTTTTAGTAGATGACATTTATGCATGGAATGCATTTCCATGGGGCGAGTACATTTGGGTTGAGTTTCACAATAAGATTTGTAATGCTATCTCAAAGGTTAGAGATAGACATTTGACTGAAAAGGCTACTAAGGGCGATGGTTACATTGCAACTTATACATTGAATGGATTTGTGTTCGCTTTGAAGGTGCGTAACTATTGCTTAAATACTAAGAATTTAAATCAGTATTGTAGTAATTTTTTATGCTAATAGTAATAATAATTCCTTCAGATTTGGATTTTGGAAACCTGCCGCAATTCACTAAATTGGTGGGTTAAAAAAGATAATGTGATCCCTCGGGGTGTTGCGTGGGAGGATGCACACAGGTTTGAAAAGACGGATTATGAACTTCTTTTACGTAATGCAGAAATGGTTCGCCTTTTGCCGACAGGTTATACTCTACTCTTTTTTAAAAATTGTTTATGATTTTTTAAGGTATTTGCGTTAGTGTATAATTATTTTTTTATATGCAGTGACTGAGATGAAAGAACTTTGGTGGACATCTAGTTTAGAGTTTTTCAAGAAGTATAACGCAGACACACCAGCAGTCAATAGATCCCGTCGACCGGAGAAGTTGAGACCACAGAGAAGGTGTTCAGTCTCAAATGCAGATACATCACCGGTCATTAGGAAGGCGCAGCAAGGCATGCCGTATATGGAGGATTTGATGCCATCTACAGCAACAGTTGTTTCTCAGATGGCTAAAATGCAACAACAAATTAATCAATTACATAAATTTGTCAAGCATTTGAGGCATGATTGGGATAGACTGATTCCGGGTATGGATGGAGAATTGCCACCTAGTGCAACAGTTTTAGATCAGATGGCTAATATGCAACGGCAAATTGATGAACTTCAGAAATTTATCCATACGAATTTGAAGCTTGATGGGGTTAGTGAGAAGAATGGGGGTGAATCTGATACTGAACGCGTGTCTGCTGAAAAGGTTATATTTCTTGCAATCGTTTTAATCTTTTTCTATATTTTGTTTTGCTTCTATGCCGACTCATTTGATGTATTACTTATTCATACGTGTTTTATGTGGTATGATGGCTGTTTTGGATATGCATTTTAAAAACTTCACGTAAACTACTATAGTTTATGTTGTTAAAATCTGTAGCATTTAAGTAATAAAAAGTAAACTATAAATTATAAATTTTTAGTTTTTGTAAAAGTTAATAAAAACTTCACCTAAACTAGTAGTTCATTAACTTCACCTACACTATTAGTTCTCTCACCTACACTAGTAGTTCATTTATGACACTAGTGCATTGTATTTAATAACTTCACCTAAACTACTTACTCTATATAAATAAGGCTTCTACACTTCTACACATTCATAATGCTACACATTGACAGTCTTTATTTTACACTGTTTCAAAAAAATGTCCGACAACATTCCCTTTGAAATTCAAACGGAAATCATTTCTAAACTTCCTGTACATGCTTTACTTCAGTTTAGAACTGTTTCAAAGACATGGAAGTCGTTCATCGACAACTCCAAATTCCTTGTTGGTTTCGGTGTTCGCACGTCTGTGCCTTGTAGTTTCCTTATTCACTATCAGCAAGGATTTGTTGAGTCACAGTTTTTAGCTTTTGTTGATGATAATGTCAATTTGTTCCAACGACGTCTGTTTTTTCCAAGTTTTCCTAACGTCATCTCTAATACAAGTCTCATGTTTTTGAATCTTTTGCCTATTGGCACCTCTCATGGTTTGTGGTGTTTTTCTGATTCTTATAAGATGGCTGTTCTTTGGAACCCGTCAATAAGAAAATCAGTTGCTATAGTTCTCCCTTGTTGGTTAAGTCAATCTGAATCTGATAAAGTAGTTATCGGTTTTGGTGTTAATCCAGTCAGTTTTGACCCTACCATTTTAAGGATTTCATATCCACTTGATGGACACGGACCATGGAATGTTTCAGTGTTTACATTGAGCTCCAAGCGCTGGAAGAAGTTAGAAAGTCAACATATGCATTGTCTTTCATTCCGACTTAAACGGTCAAGTCAGGCTGTATTAGGTAGTTTTATTTACTGGGTGGCTTCTCAACGGACTTTAGGCTCATCTGAAAAATCTTATATGATCGTCTCTTTTGATTTGGTTAACCACAGCTTTTCGGTATTAGATATACCTTACAGCTTACTTAATCGGATTGCAAGACCTTTCTATATTTCAAAACTAAGAGACTCTTGTCATTTTTTGCAACATGATTGGAGATCAGTGGCACACGGCCTGTATATGGGAGATATTGTTGGATGGTAACAATATAAAATCCTTTAAAACACTATTTAACATTTTCACTCCTCACTTACTAAAATTAATTGGATTTACGAAGTTCGGGGATCCAGTTTTTGAATCTGATCAGCCTTACCAAATGGATCACACTCTTGAAGTCTTCCAAGTTCGGTCACAAGGATTAATTAATCTTCGTGTTGAAGGAGACCCAGGGTCCTTCTTCATGAGTCCTTTCAACGAATCGCTACTTCTGCTTACGCATCCAGATTGTTCAGTTTATTAAGTTGTTTGTATGTTATAGTATTGTATGTTTTTATCTAGTTGGTTGTATTTTAGTTTCTAAGGTTTTCTGTACTTGTTATGTATAATAAAACCATATTATTTATGTAGACAGTAATAAATCTCCAATCCTAATTAACAAATGTATTCGGTACTTTTAATTTTTTCAGAGCGGTACTCAAAATGATGGTAGTATGGATGTAGATGATGATTCAAAGGTTTGTTATAACAACGGTTTTTTCAGTATTCGGTACACATCAATTAGTTGACCAAGTACGTAACATAAGTATATATTTATTTTTCAGACGGGTGGTCAAAATGACGGTGATATGGATGTAGATGATGTTGTGAAGGATGTTAATGTTAATGCAAATCTGAATGTGCAAGATGATATATTTAGTTCTAAGAACGATTTATCTTCACAACAAGTGCAAGAAGTAATAAATGAGTTTTTTGACTCACCGCAAGATCATACAGATGTTCAGGTAATGTATGATAGGAATTACATATGAATCTTATGAGTTAATACATACCCAAAATTTCGAGAAATTTACACGTGCATTTGATTAGGATGGGAATCTTTGTGACGTTGATGAAGATGTGACAAACAAGCAAGAAATGAACGAGCCCCAACAGATGGATTCAGCTCTTTATCCGGTAAGTATGCGTTGTCTGCTTAATATAATGATACATTCACCTTTTAATCTGATAACACGCACATTCAAAAATATTTATGTTTTTTATAGGTCGAGACTCGCTGTGAAGTTGAACATGTTGAACGTGTGGATCTGATGAGTGAGGACAAAAACTTACATTCTCCTTTATGCAAGGTAAATATACTTTGAACATGTTAAATATGTTATCTTACATTTAAAAAAAACGAACATGACATTAACACAAAGTAAACTTCTTTTCAGGATGATAATGTTCTTAAAGTTGATGAAGATGTGGAAATGAAGGCTGTTATGACTGACGACAAAAACTTACAGTCTCCTGTACGCATGGTGAGTATACTTGTAACATTATAATATAATAAAAATAAAAAAACGAACATGACATTCACTCAGACATGATATTGACACAAAGTTTTTTTGTTTTTCAGGTTGAGAATAGTGTAAAAGTTGATGAAGATGTGCAAGGGTGCGACGAGTGAGGCACAAAACTCACAGTCTCCTGTTCTTCAGGATGAGAATGTCGTGATGACTGAGGCACAAATATCAGACTCTCCTTTTAATCCGGTAAATATTCGTTGTAGATGTAAATCTAATAAAAATTTAACCAGTACTCACTCAAGATAAACTGTTTTTCAGGATGTTCTTCTTTTTGACGAGGACCAACAAGTTCAAGAGACGCAAGAGTCTGTCTCTAGCCCTGGAATTAGCACTCCTGTTGATGTGAAGTATGTTGAGGCGTTTGACTGTGATGAAAAGAAGGTAAAAACTGTACGCGTTCCTTTTGAACGGGAGAGAAGGCAGGGCAAGCTCCTTCAATCCCCATATACGCAGCAACCTTCGACCACACCAAGAAGGTCTCTAAGGCGACATTCGAAACCTGTATTTCCCGATGTCATTGGACCGGATGGGAAAGAAATCAAACTCAAACCGTTCAAAGAGGTATTTCAGTGATAATTTTTTTTATAATGTTAATAACAATGATATAGCTTCTATAATTTTATTATAATCCTTATTTCCATTGCCCAAATGCAGAATCTATGTCGTACTGGTCTAGGCACAATGTTCAGACCTTTTGTGCATCCAGAAATAAAATTGTTTTTGGATAAACAAAAAAAGAATAAGAACAGGGAGTTGTTTATGTTCCCATGGGGTGGTGGAGGGACGACTGCAAATCCGAAGTTTTGGCTAGGATTATTGGGCAGAGACGAGGGACACAGGGGTTGGCTAAGTGATGTGGTACGTATTTATTACAAGTATATAGTTCAAAGCTTTATTGCGGGTGGTTCGTACCTAATAGATGATCTGTTTCAATTTTTAAATCACAGCATGTTGGATTGTTTGTGGATTTAATGATGCATTTTCGACCTGATGATGCTGATTGGGTCATTGTTAGCCCATTTTGGGCAACAATGATCATTGACAAGCAAATGCCACTCTATTATGCAGACGGAGTGACGAACGGCATCCCGTGGTTTCGTGAAGGCGTCAATAAGGTGTCTCTTTCTTTAATTATCACATATTATGATATATATTATTCTGCCTTAAGAGTAGCGATAATTTAGTTAGTGAGGCGATGATGAAACTTTTCTGCAAATGGTTTTCGGACTATAATTCAATGACACCCGTATCTTGGCGGGGTAGCCACAGTCTTAGGGCATGTGGTTGCAGCCATGGCGGGTGTTTTGTACCGATAATACATTTTAAGATCTGAGCCTTACTTTCCAATGACACCCGTATCTTGGCGGGGTAGCCACACCTTAGGGCATGTGGTTGCAGCCATGGCGGGTGTGTTGTACCGTTAATTTTCTCTTTCGGAGAAAATTACCAAAAGGGGACTTTTTTCCAAGTGTGGTCCCTTTTTAAGACTTTTTTCTCATCTCTTTCCCAAAAGAGCCACACTCAACTGCTCAACTGCTCGACCCCATACATATTACTACATGTGGCATTTCCCGGTACTGTACCAATTGTACACTAAGTGTCACATCAAATCTCCAGTGTCACATAAATGGCAAACAAATTTACTTTTATTACTTTAAAAAAAGACTATGTGAGAACATAAATGGCAAACAGATTTACTTCTAAATAAGCATCGGTATTTAACAATTAATGTACAAAAGATTTCGAAGAACATAAATGGCAAACAGATTTACGTCCCGTAGATGAAAAGATCCTAGACAACTATGGCCCCTTATAGTCAGATCCTTGTTGGTTTTGGTACATCTTTATAGGCTGAATTGACTTTCTCGCAATGTGGTACCTTGATGTTAGTAGTACCACGTGGTTTACCACCTTGTACTTCTTGATCCATGTAATCTTGTTGTCTTAGCTCTTCTATAATTTTAGCTGGTAATCGGTCCCTTGGTTCAGCATTTGGGCCATATCTCTCTTCAATCTCAGGAAATATGACCTCTCTTAGTGCCTTGATTGACCATTCCATATCATCAGCATCAGCCTTGAATGTAACTTTTTTATTTTTACGTTTTGACATATTTAGAATAAAATGAAGTAGGGTTAATGCTGAATTAAGTGTGTCCACTCTTAAATAGGAAAAACCACACCTACCAAAGGCCATATCAATACTGTTTGGTTTTGAATGACAGTTGATTCCTGAAAACTGACAGTTGAATATCTGAAAACTGTTTGGTTTTGAATAAAGTGTGTCCACTCTTATTGTCAAAACTGACAGTTGAATATCTGAAATTACATGCAAATATTCCTGATCAACAATACCTGATATATACTCTATATATTATTGTCAAATCTTGTATCATTTCAAATAGACTAAAAAACAAAATAAACATTTTGACTGGCAACAGTGATGCGAGAATTAAGAGGCTGTGATGACGATGAATCAAATGATGCGATGTACCATATCTTGGCGTGGCAATTTAATAGCATTATTTTTGCAGCCATGGGTGGTTACGTCCTGATGTTGTTTTGCTTATCTGAGCCTTGTTGTTTGTATGTTTTTTTTATGATATTCAATCGTTAAAGTTGCAAAAGAAAAAAAAAATAAGAAAAAAAAAGTGTCAGATCACTTGGATTTTGGAAATCTTTTGGTTTACTTTTTTACTGGAAACAGTGATGCGAGAATTAAGAGGCTGTGATGACGATGAATCAAATGATGCGATGTACCATATCTTGGCATGGCAATTTTATATCATTATTTTTGCAGCCATGGGTGGTTACGTCCTGATGTTGTTTTGCTGATCTGAGCCTTGTTTTGGTTCAGCCACGGGTGTGTTGTGTGCGTGTTTTTTTGGTTCACATGGATTTGGGAAATCTTTTGGTTTGCTTTATCAATTTTGTAAGTGAAAAGTAAGCCTCTGAATGTGCATAAATTGTATATGGTTTAGTCAGGCGATGATGACTATTTTCTTCAAATGGTTTATTGGACTACAATTTCATAACCGTATCTTGGCAGGGTAGCCACACCTCAGGGAATGTGGCTGCAGCCATGGCGTGTGTTTTCTACCGTTCATACATTTCTAGATCTGAGCCTTGTTAACGTCAAACATTACTTACGTAATGCTTACATATGCTAACCTTGGATTTTGGGCCTCTTTTGGTAAGTTTCGCTTGTTTTATGCATGTTGCTAGATTCAGTCCCACAAAAGGCCCTGATCAGCGGTAGAGTGCATTTCACCAAAGAAAGATGGGACACTGAAGAGAATGTTGTGGCAAGTAATTTGGTGCAGATTACTTTTTCGCAATATCCTCTTTTGTTTCCCATCTTTCTTTGAGAATTGCATTGTATTATTGATCAGGGCCTTTTGTGGAACTGGAACCGAAAACATGCAAGAACGTATTAATTATCACGACCTTTTCGATGAATCAAGAGATGAGAAAAGAGTCTTAAAAATGGCACACACTTGGAAAATTGGGCTCTTTTGGTAATATGAATGTAGTTTGAGCAGTTGAGCGTTGTCGGACTATAATTCAATGACACCTTCATATTTATGCTTAAGGCAATGATGAACCTTTTCTGCAAATGGTTTATCGGACTATAATTCAATGACACCCGTATCTTGGCGGGGTAGCCACAGTCTTAGGGCATGTGGTTGCAGCCATGGCTGGTGTTTTGTACCGATAATACATTTTAAGATCTGAGCCTTACTTTTAGCAGTCGGCTGATATAAAATTGACATTTGTAATTGGGGGCTTACTTTTTCGAACCCATCAAACAATTTTAGTTTTGGAAAGGCGATGATGAACCTTTTCTGCAAATGGTTTATCGGACTATAATTCAATGACACCGTATCTTGGCGGGGTAGCCACAGTCTTAGGGCATGTGGTTGCAGCCATGGCTGGTGTTTTGTACCGATAATACATTTTAAGATCTGAGCCTTACTTTTAGCAGTCGGCTGATATAAAATTGACATTTGTAACTGGGGGCTTACTTTTTCGAACCCATCAAACAGTTTTAGTTTTAGAAAGGCGATGATGAACCTTTTCTGCAAATGGTTTATCGGACTATAATTTAATGACACCGTATCTTGGCGGGGTAGCCACACCTTAGGGCATGTGGTTGCAGCCATGGCGGGTGTTTTGTACCGATAATACATTTCATGATCTGAGCCTTACTTTTAGCCGTCAATGATATAAAATTGAGATTTGTAACCAGGTTTTGTGTTAGTTAGGCGATGATGAACCTTTTCTACAAACGACACCCGTATCTTGGCGGGGTAGCCACAGTCTTAGGGTATGTGGTTGCAGCCATGGCAGGTTTTTTGTACCGTTTATACATTTTAAGATCTGAGCCTTACTTTTGACTGTCAAACTTCCAATTCATATGATCACTTTTTGTAATTGTAAACATTATATAATCATTTTGCTTTCCAATGAATTTGATGCAACTATTTACATGTTTAGGTGTTCTTTCCCATCAATGAACCTGAAACACACTGGTGCCTGGGCGAACTATCTATCAAAACAGGTGTTATAACTTTATATGATAGCCTTGGGAGCCCGAAAGTTGAAACACGTAGGTGGTGGCTAACTTTGAGGGAAGTTTTTGCTTGTCAACTACCCACATATCTTGTTGAGAGTGAGGTGATGAAAAAGAAGAAAATCGATGCCAATAAGTATCGTGTTTCCTTTCAGTATGCACCTGATGTCCCTAAACAAGGTGGTCTTTATGGGGATTGTGGTGTTTGGGTCTGTATACTTTTGTACAGGTTGTCTCATAAGCTATCATTGAAGGTGAAGAATCTTGTCCAAGCTGCTTTGGCTTACCGTGAGTATTTGGCTGAATATTTCTGGAAATACAAGATTCCAGCTACGAGTGACATTTGACATTTAAGTTCTGTAAACAATCTAACTTATGTAAACAATATAACTTCTGCTGTTGGTATGCTACTGTATGGTCGGTTGCCATTTACGAATGGCTTATTTTGAACATGTTATGTAAACATTAATATGCTAGACTATGGTCGTTTTATGTAGACAGGTTATGCAAACATTAATATGTATATATTTATATATTTAACTTATCTTGCTAATGTATCATGTTGCTAGTGTATGGTCGTTTAATCTACTTGGTTAAATGCGATGTGGTATTCAACAATATAAGATTTAAATTGACTGGTGGTTGGGGAGATGGTGCATTTAATGTTTCTTGTGTGATTGTCGATATAAATATAAGTTAACAACATATGGAATTTCCACACAAACAATTATATACCTTCTAGTGTTCTAGAAAGTAAACAACAAAATGAATTCACCCCCAAATTAGGAAGAATTACTTGATATAGATGACTCCGATCTCCGAATGTCAGCCACCTCCCAACTACCATTTTCATATGGAAACACTACATCTCAAAATAATGTTAAAATGCCGGTTACGATAATACGAGGTCCTGCAGGTATTGTTCAAGCGGCGAATGATGTGGGTGTGGATGATGGTATAATGGCGACACATGAGTACATTAGAAAAGTAGTGTATGATGTGGGAGAGGATTCCGATTTTAATAGTGGGCCACGGGTTAGTGCAGTTGAGTATATCAAACCTGATGGCGGTATCATGATTGGTTGTTTCGCCGATATCGAAAAATTTACCAAGAAAGGAAAACTTGACAACGTTGTTGCTATAATTAAGTCTTGTACCCCAAACGTCTTGGGTGATCTCACAGTATCGTTGAAAGATGTTTCAGGTTTTATATCAGGTTCAATACATCACAAAGTGGTTAATGACGAGAGGTATGAAAAGCTGCTTACTGTCGGAGCCATTTTGATCCTTCGTAACGTTTCTGTGTTTTCTACGAAACAATCTGGAAATCACTATCTTAATATTACTTTAAAAAATGTTGTTAAGGTTTTCTCCAAGGATAGTGTTGCTAACAATGAAAGTGGAGTTGGAAGTAGTGGAAGTGTAATCTGAATTTTAATTAATGTAATTTTCTACATGTTTATCCATGTAATTTTCTATTAATTCAATAATTTAATCGACTTGGTTAAATGTGATGTGGTATTCAACAATATAAGATATAAAATAACTAGATGGGACGCATTTGATTCCAATTTGACTAACGTAGAACATAAGTCAACACATTAAACATAGGTTTGTTACTACCCCACACTAAGATTTCCTACCGAATCTAACAGCTCATTTAGCAATGCACCTGACATACATGCGTGGTTTTCTGGATTCGTTGCCAATTCGAGTTTGGTCTCTAACATCTTTATTCTTGTCTCTAGCATGCTTATTTGCAAATCTTTGAACTTGCAGTTGTAACATTCTGTTAGTTCAGATGTACAAGCTGGTGGAGTTGAAGGTCCCGGAGAATTAAAACTTGGCTGTTGTGAAGGATTATAACCGGGATTCTTATCAAATTCTTCCTTCCACATAAAAAATCTACACCCGTATTCTTTTTTTGCTGGCTGTTAAATATTAAAATAAGAGATGGTTATGAAATAACATTTTAACTATACGGGAAACATAAGATATCTAACCTTTGAACGAGGACATGAATAGAAAAGTTGACCATAACTATGCTCCTTGTATGATTTTCGTAGCACTATGTTTCCAGCTCCACATCGACACATATATCGATCCATGCGAATTTCTTTGGGATACAATTCTTTGAGATTCAATATAAACGTGCTCAACTGCTCAACCGGTGGTTGGGGAGATGGATATAATTAATGTAATGTAAATGTGGTGAGGTAGCTGAAAAATTTAATGTGGTTGCTGGTTATATTAAATGTGGCATTAAATATCCATCTCCCAACTACCAGTTGAGCAGTTGAGCGGTTGAGCAGTTGAGCATGTGTTGCATTAAATGGCCCCAACTACCAGTTAATATAAATGTGGTGAGGTAGCTGAAAAGTTTAATGTGGTTGCCGGTTATATTAAATGTGGCATTAAATATGCATCTCCCCAACTACCAGTTGAGCAGTTGAGTTGAGCAGTTGAGCGGTTGAGCAGTTGTTGCATTAAATATCCCCATCTCCCCAACCACCGGTCGTGCAGTCAACCCAAGTCATATTTCGACATGTGTCCCATGCTCAACTGCTCAACTGGTAGTTGGGGAGATGGATATTTAATGTGGTGAGGTAGTTGGTAAATTTAATGGGTATTAAATGTGAGTAAATGGTTGAGCAGTTGAGCGGTTGAGCAGTTGAGCAGTTGAGCATGTGTTGCATTAAATGGCCCCAACTACCAGTTAATATAAATGTGGTGAGGTAGCTGAAAAATTTAATGTGGTTGCCGGTTATATTAAATGTGGCATTAAATATGCATCTCCCCAACTACCAGTTGAGCGGTTGAGTTGAGCAATTGAGCGGTTGAGCAGTTGTTGCATTAAATATCCCCATCTCCCCAACCACCGGTCGTGCAGTCAACCCAAGTCATATTTCGACACGTGTCCCATGCTCAACTGCTCAACTGGTAGTTGGGGAGATGGATATTTAATGTGGTGAGGTAGTTGGTAAATTTAATGGTTATTAAATGTGAGTAAATGTCCATAGGTGGTTTTAATAAATGTGGAATTAAAGATCGATTGCTCAACTGCTCAACTGATCGACTGATCGACTGCTCGACTTTTACCAAATTTTTCAATAGATATATATTAGTACGGAAAATTATTGAAACTTATTCTCACACGTCCATAACATTCATATGGAAAAATTTCGTGTGTTTCTTGTCTTTGAAGATGGCAATAGTTATGGTGTTTCGCTAAAAAGAGATATTAGATATGCTGGGTTAGTTTCATTTGTGAAGAAAAAGTTCAAGATTAGCAAAGGATACGAGTTAGGTTTTTCATACAAAATGCCACACGGTCCGGTCTGCATAGGTGATGACGATGATGTTGAATGTTTTGTTAACGAAGTTTGTAAACCAAACGCTGCATTGCCTAAACTTTTAATCAAAATGATTGTCAACAGTTCAAAGGTAAATCCATCTTCTTCTAATGATTTTGATCTTAATGATCCCTTATTTCGTAATGATTTTGATCCCCAATGTGTGGATAATCATTCGGAAATACCACAAAACGAACCTTTTGACAATTTCAACCAATCTAACATTCAATGTGCCAATAAGTATATAAACCAGCAAAAAAATGATCAATTTATGCTTAAATGGCAAACAACAAATACTTTTAACTAAGATACCGAATACATTGAAATACAACAACAGCTCTATAATCCTCAAAGAGGGTGATGAATTTGATAGTAAAGAATTATGCATGTTTGCAATTGCTAAAAAAGCTATCAAAGATGGATTTGAATTTAAGGCTAGGAAAACAAATAAGTCTAGGTACGATGTACTTTGTGTGCAAGATGGGCGCAAATGGAAGATACTGTCTGGTATGAACAAATCAGGTGTAAAATGGAGGTTAGGAAGAGTTTACGATGTTCACACTTGTTCAAGAACACAAATTCACCCTAATCACCGTAATGCTACCAAAAAACTTTTGGGACATTTACTCGAACCCAAGATGAAAGATAGTAGTCGAATTTATACCCCAAAGGACATAATGGAAGATATTAGTCAAGAGTATAAAATTGACATTTCTTATAAGAAAGCATGGGGTGGAAGAAACCGAGCTTTGGAATTGGTAAATGGTTGCCCTAACGACTCGTTTGAGCAGTTGCCATTTTATTGTCATAATTTAAAGATGAAAAACGAGGGTACGGTAACACATATTGATACCGATGATGAAGGACACTTTAAAATATGTTTTATAGCATTTGGTGTTGCGGTATGCATTTGTATTTTTTTTTACATTTTTTTCTTTTACGTTTTTTATTTATTTTTCTAATATATTATATGTTGTGTCACTAATAATTTCTACATAAAACATATTCGGAGTTTCTTACGGTATATGCGACCGTTGCTTATAATTGATGCAGCACATCTTAAAGGGAAGTACCTTGGGACAAATTTGCTTGTCGTTGGAATGGATGGTAACAATCAAATTATACCTATTGCTACCGGTGTTTGTCAAGGGGAGACTGGGGAGGCATGGACATGGTTTTTGTCCAAATTGAAGGAATGCATAGGGGAACGACCAGGTTTGGCTATTATATCGGATAGACATTATTCTATTGGACAAGCGTGTAACACGGTCTTCCCAAATTCATTTCATGGTTACTGTTGTAGACATTTGATGATGAACTGCAGTTTGAACGGTAGTATAAAGTTAAAGGCAAAATATTGGAAAACATGCAAAGCTTACACCGCGGAAGAATTTGATAGAGCGATTTCGGATATTAGGGTATATAGAAATGGTACGGCTTACAACAAACTTCTTGAAGCTGGGTTTGATAAATGGTCTAGGGCACATTGCACTGGTAATCGGTACAACTACATGACTTCAAACAGTGCAGAGTCAATAAATGCATTAACAAGGGATGTGAGAAAAGTACCAATAACAATGCTTATGGAGTGGTACAGAAAGCTTTTACAACGGTGGTATTGTGACCGTCGACACAAATATCAACGTAATGTACTTTTTAAAATATGTTTTCTTTTTCTTTATTAGTCAATATAAGATGAAGAGAACATTCTGTTATTTTATCTTGTAAAAATTATTTCAGATGCACCCGAGGGAGAACTTAGTGATTGGGCTGCCGCGAAAGTACAGGACAGAATGTTGAAGAGCGTTAACTGGGTTGTGTATGGGATTGAAAAGTTTAAACTCTACATGGTAGATGATCATCGAAAACAACATACCGTCGATCTAGTTAGTAATTCATGTACTTGTCGTAAATGGCAACTTTCCGGCATACCATGTGGTCATGCGATAGCGGTAACTAGACTTCTTAGATTGTCTGATTGTAATCATTTGGCTTTTGATTGGTTCAAGAAAACAACACTGGAAGGTACGTACCAAGGATTGGTTTATCATGTAGGAGAAATGTCAAGTTGGGAGCTTCCTGATGGCTTGCAAGTTGTGAAGCCACCAATACTGGTAGTGCGTCAATATGGAAGACCCAAAAACAAAGATCGTGTAAGATCTCAAGGAGAAGAACTAACCCCGGTAAGGTGCTCAAGGTGCCAATCCGTTGGACACACGCGAACAGCATGCAGGGAACCATTTCCAAAGAAAAAGAATGTAAGTGAATAAAATTAGTATTCAAAAAACACAATTTTGCTTGGTAACTAACGAAGAAAGAAATCTCACAAATGTTGAAACTGTGTACGGAAATGTATCTAATAGAGGAAGCTCAAGTAGGGAACTACCATCGAGGGAGATTGATATGGTGCAAATCTTTGATCCTATTAACTTGGCTGACCCGTAAGATCAACTAGCGGAAACATTTGATGGGTTGTTAGTTTCCTTTTTTTCGTTGCTCTGGAATCATGTAACACGCTTTTGTTTTTTGTTTACTTTGAATATGTACTTGTCGTAAAACAATCTCTGGGTCTGTTGGATTATAACCGGGATGTAACACGCTTAATGTAATTGTTTAGTTTGACTATGTAAGACGCTTAATGTTCAACCTTGTTTGCTACTGCTTATGTTGCACCTTATTAGTCATGCAATCCAGGAGGAATAAAAAACAATTTAGAAACATACAAACAGCAAATATATACAGAAAATTAGGTGCCAAAGTTAGCCAGGAGGGATACATACATTCATACAATATTCAGCCAATAAACCATACAAGTTATCCAGCAGCAAAACACAAAAGTGACCATACCATGCAGACGTGTTTTAGACCCATAAACCATACAATTGTTTACAAATTCGACACCTAAATGTTTAACAAAACAAGCACATAAAACATTCAGCCAACATGGATCTTGTGCTTGTAATAAAACCTAACCATTCTTTCACGGTACGCCAATGCAGCCTGAACTGGATCATCCACATCCAACAGTTTGCCATTCCCTAACCTGTACATTTATACGCTTCAGTTAAGAATGTGATTTTGAGTGGACACTTACTATAGCAATACTAACCTAATGTAGCTGCTAAACTAGTAAACATGTTTTACGTTTCACATTACAGTTATATCAATCGACACCTTAGAATACCACTTCCAACTACTACACCTATTTTACGTTCAAGATTACATTCATGCTAACATCACAAATAGTACAATAAAAAGAAGATGCAAAGCTGAATAAGAAGATGCAGACCCACACACCACAATCATCATACAATCCACCCTGCTTGGGAACATTCATAGCATTGTTAAAAGTAATCCTATAGGTCATAGGATCAATTCCCTTCTTCTCGAAAACACCTGCATCTTGCAACACTTCCGGAAGCCTAGTCTCTAGAAATTTCCTCACAGTCAAATAGAATGGACGAGTCTCAGGATCATATACAGGTCCACTGTCATACAATGTAACTCGACCGGTCTGGATATGATACACAGCTAGGGACCAGTGTGTTTCTGGCTGATTTATGGGAATGAAAACTCGTTCAACATCACCCCAACCCAGAGGGTAAGTTTCTTTGGTTGCGTACCAGACAGGCATCCTTCCGTTCATCAGTAATGGTAGGAAAAAGCAGCTTACCATAGACCACTCCATATCTGATGGTCTGGTATGCCACATGTAGCTAATCCAAAGATCAATGTGCTGTAGGTAAAACAAATTGACATATATATTCAGTCATTTATAAAAAAAACTGTGCTTTTCATTTTCTCTACCTGTACTAGATATCAAGTAAGATAGTGTTACGAGACAAGCATCATTGCCACACCTTCCTACTTTTAGCCTCTGCTCAAAAACCCATCCCATTGACGACGTAACATGTACAATGGCTTACACCAACACCCATTGCTACGTCGTCATGGCAATGCATTTTCGAGGGGAAACTCAAGACTTGGATCAAAAAACTTCAAGTAAATTAGGCATCTTAGCATAACATCCACCAAATTCACAAAAATCATTTCTCAAATGATATCACTACTGGTTCAAAATATTGTTGTGTACAAGGAAAAAAATGAAGTTAATCAAGACTTGTAAAATCTGTACTGCTAAAAGCAGCAAAGTTTTGAAGTCATGAATAATATACTCTTCTCTGTGGCTACACTACAATTTTTTTAACAAATAATAATGTCATTTGAGAAAGAATTGAATGGATTTGGTGGATGCTATACTAAAATACCTAAAGTGGTTAAAGTAAATGATGGATTAATGATACTTATATCTAGTATCTCATGTAACACTAAAATGTAAAAATTACTTATAATCAAATGGCAGGCAGAGACAACCAAAAGCATGTTTTATAAAAAATTGAGTAAAGTAAATAAAATTTACTTTACCTCGTCACGTAGACATCCTTTACGATTATCGTCGAAACCGGTTAAAGCATCCCAGAAATGACGATCAACAACGATATCAGACCAAGGGAACACACAGTTACGCCACCCGTCCTTAACCAGGAATCGATCAACTTCAAAGTTAACATAAATTTTATCTAGGTTTTGGTATGGCCGTTCTAGAACCTAAAAATAAAGACAATGTAAATCATGCATGTAATAATACGTTTACACGTTGACGGTTAACTACTGACTGATATATCAAAGCAAAGGAATCATTTCTCATACCTCTACCCATGGTTTGACTTGTACTAACTTCTCAGCCATAAGTGGAGTATGAACAGGTAAATACTTTCGACCCTTCAACATATCTTCTAAGCTAGTAACATCAGAAGTTTTACTCCTCTTCTCCACGTAGAGTGACCTAGGAACATGTTCAAGCCTCCTCTTCTTTGTTTCGCACTGCTCCAAAGCCCTTTTGAAGGGCGTTGAATTCAGTTTCTGAATAACCTTCAATCTATTTTCAGCTTCAACACTCAACTTCTTACTCGCTCCCCTCTGCTCCTCCTCTTCCTCATGTTTTTCAGCTTTCTCAAGTTTTCCTTTTGAGACGTTTTCCAATCCATCAACCTTGCCATCCACATCAACATGTGGCGTATCAAACAACTTGAAAAAATCATTGACTTGACTGCAATACTCATTAGCAAGATCTACAGGCTGCGGATGATATGAAAAAGGTTAACAAAATTTTATTATCGCAAGTTATTAATTATATCACAAATGAAATAAGAACAAAACAAAATATCATTAAATTACATGTTCTCCGTCAGCTGTGTTAACTATGTCTCCATAAACCTGCATACCAAAGTGGTAGACACTTATTAGTATAACATTAGAATGAAAGGTATAATCACATAAATACCATTTAATTACATTTTCATATGCATCATTCTTCATTTTGTCTCCATAAACCTACATACAAAAGTTTATAACACCTATTAGTAGAACATTAGAATTAAAGGTTTAGTCACATTTATACAATTTATACTTACCTTTTCATAGGTTTCTTGGTTCATTTTTTCTCTGTCACTCATTATGACCTGCAGAATAAAGTTTTTAGAAACAAAATCCGCGTATTAGCATACCACATGGTAATTGTTTGATAGCAATGTAACTTGGTCAAGAATTGATAAAGTTAAAAACTAACTCGAATAATAGTCTCAAGTTTCAAAGTGCGGGCTTCCAAAGCCTTAACCCCTTCGTCAACTGAAACAACTTCTACCTCTTTACCCATGCTCTCCATATCATAACCCTCGGGGTATACCACTTTCTGCCTAGCTTTATTCGCGGCCACTTTCTGAAAATGTACATCCCAGGGTCCCCCTTTTGCAAGAGGCGGCGCTCTCGGGGTATACCACTTGAAAAAATCAATGCTTCGTGTGAACCATTCAGCTTCAGCCGCAAAGCATGTTGGCATAATCACGTTGGGTTTCGAGTCCTTACAAAAGATTTATAAGTTATATGGTATCTAAAATTGTGTATATGTTTAAAGTTAACCAATCAATAAAATACTATATATAATTACCTTGTCAAACAGTTGGTCGAAATATTCAGTCTTTCTAAATGGTGTGTGTTTCGACCATGCAAGTGCTCTTGGGATCACCCCTTGAGCCTTGTTCCACCACTGTTTACTTTTACTCGTGTCAGCACACTCTATGATCCATATCTACATAAAGTTAACACAACAAATATAAGTTACGAGGACGAGAAACATATGAAGATAATTTTCAAGCCCTACCATTAAAGGAAAAAAACAGTAAACTAATGATAGCAAATTTTTTTTGTGTTAACCTTGAAAGCAGCAACGAATCCCTTCAAGCTATAGGTAGGAACATCGTTGGATTCTTTATCACCAATTCTTTGACGGTAAACCGTTGGATGATTTGAAGAGACATTTCTAATAGACTCATAAAGCTGCCTCCAAAGGAGTTCCCCCCATGGAAATGCATTCCATTCATCAAGATCCTCGACCATCCTTAGAAAAATATCATCAATGATAGACCCCAAGTCTTTACCCATTAATATCACCTCAAGCGTTATCAACAGACAAACCCGTATCGCATCCTCATCAGACAGATTTAGAAACAGCTCTTCATCTTCAATAACAGATAATAGATCAATTGATTTAACATGTTGACCTACATGGTTTGGAAAAACTCGGTCACGGAAAGGGATATCACCACTAAGCCATTTCCTAAAACTGACCATACCAAATCTAAAACCAGTAACCAGGCAGAATTCATTTCGACCAAAATACAGAGAATGTCCATTCAAATAGTATACAAGTGGAAGATCATAGTTATCATTGTTTTGATGGAATTGTTTCCGAAGCATGTAATGAACAAGGCCTTCCTCGTTATCGACATAGGTAAGATCGAGCCATGGTCCAAAACATGTGGCTTTAAACATGGAACGGCGCGGCTGGTCTAATCGATCCTTCATAAGTAAGAAGTAATGCACTTTGCTTTTAACAATAACTCTAGCATTATACGCCTACAAGAAATAACATATTAAAAAGGTTAAAACAAACAAGAAGTGTCTACAAGCACACTCATCAAGTCAGGCATACAACACCTAAACTACAAGTATGTACAAGTAAAAGCATATTCGCAGAAAACCCGATGTATTCAGGACTAAGAACTCATCGCTAAGTGTTCTTTCTGTCTAGATCAAGTGTCAATACACGTTAATTACACCTATTTGACAACTAACCCTAAAACTCTTATTAAATGGGACAAATACAGTTTCGAACCCTCTCATTTAACGCATTCTATATGTTACTTACACATATATAGCTCTTCCCATGTTCGTTTTATTCATACTTCGTCTTTTTTGGACTAACACAGTATCGTTTTATTCATTTTTTCCTAAACCATCTCAAAAAGGCAAAAACAAAATTATAAAAAAACCACAAACGTGTATGGATGGATCTTCTTTTTTGGTAATTTTCACATAAAACAAAACATGATGTAAATGGATCCAACAAAACCCTAAGTTGCAACAAAAGGGATGCAACAAAACCTTACGTTGTAGTAAGAAACGAAATTAATCAAGTGTGAATACTTACCATTTTTATCTTTGTGTGTCTACTTTGTCATCTGCTACATGCAATCTTACTGTGTGTGTTGAGTGTGTGTTTTTTTTGATGATATTCAATGGTTAAAGTGGCAAAAGAAAAAAAAAAGAAATAGAAAATAGTCATATCACTTGGATTTGGGAAATCTTTTGGTTTGCTTTTTCAATTTACTAGGTGAAAAGTTGTGGGGTCAGTTGAGCACCGCCGGTTGAGCGCCGACGGTTGAGCGTTAACATTATGCAAGAAAACAAAACAAGAGATTTCTTTAAGATTTGATTTGACACTTAGTGTACTATTGGAACAGTACCGGGAATTGCCACGTGTCGTAAATTGTATGAGGTTGAGCAGTTGAGCAGTTGAGCGTGGCTCTTTTGGGAAAGAGCTTAGAAAAAAGTCTTAAAAACGGACCACACTTGAAAAAAAGTCCCCTTTTAGTAATTTTCTCTTAAAAGAATTAGAGAAGTGCAAATTTCAAGCCAGCTCAATAGGCTAGTCTAAAACACTTACGTTTCATGAAATTTTTTATACTCCACCCGTCCTAAAATAAATTTTCATTTTTAAATTACATAAAGTTATAAAATTTCACACTAACTACGCTATCCACCGATCATACATCATCCTCATACGATCACCTAGCTCCTCTGCTATCTCCTTGCATACATGGAATACTTTTAGTTTGTGCATTCATGCATCTTTCCCACGTTTCTTTGGTTTTTCACAAGTTTAGTGAGTAGTTTAGACCATGTAAAGTATAAACATGTTCCATGTTTCTTTTATATTCCTAGAAATTAGGTTAGTAATATTTCGTTTTCTATTTAAAAGTAGTTCAATTCTAAGATTGGTTGTTTCATTAGTTAGTTTTAAATATTGTTTTAGGAGAGTGATCATTTTAAATCGATCTTTTAAAAATGATGCTTTCATTGAGAGCTATGCCTCCATAAATCGAAGAGTCCATGGCCTTCAAGGCCAAGAACCTCGCGAAACTTATCGCTACCAACACCTTACACAATAAACAACTAGCCGCATCACACACTAAACTCAAACTTATTAATAAAGAACTTGCTACCTATAATGAGCGGTTATCCACCCTCATTAAAATTATCGTTAAACCCGACCAAACTATGGCTCCGTCTTTCACCGCCTCATCACATAATGTCAAATCACAATCTTAAACAATACTCCTTTCCGCGTTGCCCGCTCCGCTTACCAACCCGGTTTTTGAATTGTCAAAGTCCAACACAAGATAGTCATATTCCGTCTAACAAAGCTTCATCAAACTAGCGTTCTCGTCACTCACTTCAAGGACAAGTTCACATTAGTTTGGTTCTCTCCCGCAACCTTCATTGGACTTTCTTTTCGTTTCCGAAGGCATTTTCTCCCGGTCTGTCATTAACTCCACCAAAGTTTGTTCTTCTCGTATCCGAACACAACCCACCTTGGGTACCACGGGACCCGAGATACAAAACCATGAGTCTGAGTGTTGATACGATCACCTCCTTTGCTATCTCCTTGCATACATGGAAAACTTTTAGTTTGTGCATTCACGCATCTTTTCTACGTCTCTTTGGTTTTTCACAAGTTAAGTGAGTAGTTTAGAGACCATATAAAGTGTAAACATGTTCAGATGTTTCTTTTATATTCCTATAAAATGGGTTAGTAGTATTTCGTTTTCTATCTATATTTGCAAATGAAATCAGAGAAAGAAATGGTTTAAAAGTAGTTCCAAGTAATTTGGTTGTTTCAGCCAAGGTTGTCAAGATCGGGATCCTACCCAGGATCGTTTTCGCCTTTGCAAGATCGTGATCGTAAGATCTGATCGGGATCTTAAGATCCTACTCTAATGTTATTTCTTAATAGTTTATGTAATTTTATACAAATCTACAAATTCTAATACATTATAACCACAAAATACTATGAATGTTTCACATAAATATTATCCTAAATTATGATTATAAAATGTTTAAAAAGATTAACATGTTATTTTTTGTATTCTACAAACAAACAACCCATAAATTTGTAGTTTTTAAATTTGTAATCCGAGAAAAGTAAGATCGGATCGGATTAGATCGTAAGATCGTATGGTCAAGATCGGGATCCTATAAGATCTTAAGCTTGTAAAGATCCTATGTAGGATCCGGATCGTTTTTGCTTTGCAGTATCGTAAAATCGTAAGATCCTAAGATCAGGATCGGGATCCTGACAACTATACTTTCATCAGTTAGTTTTAGTTATTGTCTTTGGAGAGTGATCATCTCAAATCCATCTTTTAATACATCCTTACTATTTAAAACTTTTTTTATTGGTTGAAACACAAAGTGATACTCCCTTCGTCTCAAAATTATTGTCACTAGACAAGATTCACACAATTTAATAAAAGTGGGGCCACTTTAATTTTCAACCATTCAAAAGGAATATTCCTCCACTAAATTCTCTTTCTTTTACTATAAAAGGAAAGTGGACAATAATTTTGAGACATCCAAAAAAGGAAATGTGGACAATTATATTGAGACGGAGGGAGTATTTATTTTAGGACAATCAAAAATTGAAAGATTGACATTTATTTTGGGATAACAAAAAATAGAAACATTGATATTTATTTTGAGACTGAAAGAGCTTATGTACTATAAACAAATGTGAGTAAAATTCTAGCATGGTAAAAAAACAAGGTGGATTTACATGCACATTATTATTTACATATTTTTTCAATCCCAAGTATTTTTTATAAAATTACTAAAGCAAGGTTTGAAGAAATATGTAAATAATAATATTCATATCAAGATGTATGTAAATACCCAAAAAAAAAAAATAAATAAATAAATAAGTAATGTTTTTTCTCTAACTTCTATTTACTTCCATACAAATGGTGTCTAACAAAAAGATGGTAAAAAATAGCTAAACGATAGTAAATATTAGGGCAAATGCTTTTAAAAGGTATTATATTATATTTATCATCATTTGCTTTTGTTTTTGTGAGTAGCGAACAAAACGTTTTGCTTTTGTAGGTACTTTTTTTTCAAATCATCCCTTTTTGGGTATTTTACAAAAAAATTGAACATTTTTGCCTTTTTTAGCTAATATAATTTTTTTTCCATACAAATATGATATCTTTTAAAAATATTCGCCCTAAATATTACATAAAATACCAAAAAGATTTGGATTAGGGTGGTGGCAACCATGCCTAATACTTTTTTTCATGCCTAATCACCCACCAATAATGCCCCTCCATCTCATCTCATACCAATCTCATACTTAACAATAGATTTTTAGTGGCAACCATGCCTAACTCATACCTCATTTTTTTTTTATAAATATATTAAACAATTTAATAAAAGCATAATATTTTATTAATACTTAAAAGAAAATTACATAATACTTAAAAGAAAATTACATAACACTAATCATCAAGGTATGGTAAGTCTTGAGCGTCCACATACTCCGTAAGATCGTAACGGAGACGGTGATGGATATTTTCATCTTGTAACTCAGGTAGTACATTCGGGTCATAAACTGGCGTGACCGGCGGATCCATTATATGAACCGGTGATATTGCCACCCCGTCGTCTTTTAAAATCATACTGTATAATATAACACGTATGAACGATTTTTCGAATCTTTCCGACGGTCATAGCCCGGAGAGGATTTATGAGAATAATCCATTTTGCTTTAAGACGACCAAAAGCTCTTTCGACATCCTTTCGTGCAGACTCTTGTAGCTTCTTGAATCTCTTTTCTTTCGGGTCAGTTGGATAAGGATATGCTTTAACAAACGTTGAATACGTGGGATAGATTCCATCGGTAAGATAATATCCACGTCTGTAAAGCCGTTCATTTAGAGTAAATGAACTATTGGGCGTTGTTCCATTACGATGAGGGAAACTTTGGGTTTTCTTCTACGAAATAGTCATGCATTAGAGTTTCTAGCGCTTTTTCACGATAACGGGTAACATGTCTTCGGGTAGAGCTAGCCGTGTCTTCAATGCTATCGCACGCGGCTAAATAGGTTTATATGGTAGAACTGGTAGAAAATACGTCGGAGGAAGAGTCGGATAAAAATCTAACTCTTCATCGAATGAAGAAGATGAAGATGAAGATGAATACATTTTGTTTGTGAAATAGAAATGATATTGTTTGACAAAAAATTAGAGATGATATTGTGTTTAAATAGGGAGAAAAAAAAGGGATTTAAAAATTTTTTAAATGCTACAAACGGCTCTTTTTGTCCCATTAAATGCAATCTAACGTCTATATTTTGGCCATGTAGAATCGGGGAAGTTTGCCGAATTGGTTCTCCCTCCTTCCATGCCGCATGAAACCGAATTCCATGCAATACCCACCCCGCTCGGCATGATGCAAACCGAAGCCCACCCCGCTTGGGTTGCCAGTACCCTTACTACACCAGTTAGTTCAAGAGATACTACGATTCTCGCACAATAATGCATAACTCATGAATGCTTGGTCAAAGAATCGTTTTCTGAAAACTAATTAGCACTTGGAACCTTTAAGGGATTCCTCATTGGTTCTGCCAAACCCTCTTGCAATCTTTCTTTGACTCAACTCAATAATCCAATCTTTCTGATATTGCAATATGTTAGGAAATTTGGATCACAGTAATCTGAGAGTCGTGTAAACACTTTCAGATTGAAGTATTTCGGTGGTTCTACCGAAATCTTAAATCGAATAAAACTCAGATTTTGAACCGAGAATATGTTTTGTTATGTTATGAAAACTGATCAGAATGAATTATATGACCAAAAACTGTACAACGGTTAGTTGTAACTGCCATAGCAGTTACGCATCAACCGAAACAGTTAATTTAAGGGACAAAATACCGAAATAACTCGACCCCAGCCAGGGGCTGCCGCCCCTTGCATCCTGCTACCAGGGGCGCTGCCCCCGGACCCCTTTCATTCGGGCTTCGCCCCCGAATGATAATCATAATAACGTCATACAAGTGTGCACTTCGCACAACCCCGACTTGTTGAACATTTATCACAATTACACATTGGTCAACTAAGTCAATTCATTACACTTAAATAATATCGGTGATGTAGAATCACGAACACAATACTTTAATCTTGTGCTAATTATTTTCAGAGAACAACTCTTTGACCAAGCATTCGGCAGTTCTACAATGTATTACGAAAATGTTAGAAGTTTATATAATACTGAACGAGCATCACAAATACATCATGTCATTATCAATATCAACATTTTCCAGCAGAAAGCTAGCTAGACTTATTCACTAATCAGTTGTTGTTTTGTCTTTTCAGTATCAAAAGTAGTTATTTTGCCGATCTTAATCTGATAAAATTTGATACATATGTATTTTGAGTGTATGTATAATAACCTAGCTAAACCACTTAACTAAACACTAGTTATTACATCAATTTTCAATCCTCAAAATCGAAAACCTTAAAACAGGCACACGCTGACGAAAACAAAGGGGTGGTTTAGGGAAGGTCAAGTTGGCTGCGGCTCGAGTTATGCACGCACCCAGCCATAATCCAGACTCGATTCTATTTTTCTTGGTCGACATCCCCAGGCTGTCACCACTCGTACATGTACTTATTTTCTTGATTATTTTATAGTTTTAGTTAGAATAATTAACTAAATCAACCGTCACTAGTATTTTCCTACTTTCTAGTTGTACCTAGCCTACCTTGTACTTGCAATATTTTTTGCGGGCCACGTTATTAATACCCCCCCCCCCCCCCCATTTGGTTATTAATACCCCCCCCACCTTTTTTTATTTATTTTTTTTTTTTATTTTTTTTTTATTTTTATAATTTTGTTTATATCAAAAAGCTATAAACCTGAAAATGCGGAACTGTAAATATAAAGTTTAATAAGCCAAACGCTTAAAACTGTCAGAAATACGGAACAGAAACTGACAAAAAACTGTGTTATACTGGAAAAAGCGGGGGACAAAATGGGGGACAAGGTGGGCAGGCTACGGGGTAGACCCCGTAGCAATAGTAGGACCCATTTTTTGCTTTACTTGAACGAGATTATGAAAAAGTTACAAGAAAAATTGAAAAGGTTTATTTTTTTATTTTAATATGCTAATCGTGTATAAATGTATTTTGCTTGTTATTATCATTTTTATTATTTTTTAATTCTATGCGGCGTACCAATTTAATTTTGTTTCTTTTTGGGTATCATACTTTTGTTTTTATCTTCTTAGTGTATTATGTGCTAGTTCCGTGTATCATTTGCAATATCATTCACATAGGATTTCATTACATGACGTCCTCCTTGCAAAGGTATAATCATCAAGGGGGAGCATATTCGTCACAAAGACGAAATCATTTGTAAACTTAATTGCAATGCACTAGTTTAGTCTTTCTACTTAGTTGACGCCCTCACAAAGGGATGGACTCGTCAGGGGGGAGCTAAGACGAGAAAACTTCTCGTCACTTACTCTCTATTTTTTTCATATTTTCTTTCTTTTCACATGTTTTTCTTAAAACAATGTGTTAGTTTCTTTTCAACGATCTTTTTGTTTCGACAAAAAGGGGAAAAAGAGTAAAAACTCCAATTCAAACCTTTACGAATTTTAGTTTTTCCTTAAAATAATCTTACGTTTTGTCATCAACAAAAAGGGGGAGATTGTTAATACAAATAAGCCGTAAAAACGTTTATTTATATTTTACGATCTTCTAAATGTTTTGTCGATAACAAACGTAAAATCATTTTAACGAAACAAATAAAATACGTAAATGGTTTGAGCCAATAGTTTACTAACATACTTATATTTTCATATACATCACTAAACAAGTAATAGTGCTTTCTTGATTTAGTAATGCATATGTACAACAACTAGTATTTACATATTGGGTAGGTATATACATACTTAGTATGTATTATAATGGGTAGAAGTTTAAGTATTTAACCCATTTACTTAATACATTGAATGTAGTTGGGTAAAACCCAAAGTCCATGACCCATACCCATGGAGCATAACCCATGACCCATTGTATGACATCATGCATAAGTCATAATGGGTATTAGCCATGACCCATGGAGCTAACCCATAACCCATGGACTAGATGCATTGCATCTTCTAGATACATTGTATCTACTTGGATACCCATGGTCTAAATCCTAGAACCCATGACCCATGATCCATGACCCATAACCCATGGATAAGAGGAGCGTCCCACGGTTCCCCCAGTTTACACTGGACGGATCCCTCAAGCAAGGGATCCGTGGGATCCGTGGAACAGTAGCATGTTTTTGTCTATAAATAGTGAGCCATTTCTTCATTGTTGGTTGCTACTCCTACACATACTTTCTCCTAGTATTGTAAACTCTTTAACCTCAGATCCAAAGGATCTTTCTATGTAGTTTGTGTTTGTTTTTGTGTGATTCTCTAGGTTCTTCTTAAATGCGAGATCACTATCTCTTGAAGTCGAGCAAGCTCAAGTCCATGAGTTGCCATGCTTCGTCATCATCAAGACTACTGAGGTTCTCTTGTTGATAGTTCTTTCTTCTTCTTTAGAAGTGTTGTGTCTAAGGCATTAGTGAAGGATGCCAAAAAGGGTCAAGACGAAGGCATTAGTGAAAGGTGCCGAACGTCCGTGTCAAAGGCATTAGTGAAGGATGCCAAAAGGGTCAAGTCGAAGGCATTAGTGAAAGGTGCCAAAAGATCATGTCAAAGGCATTAGTGAAAGATGCCAAGGGTGTACAATCAATATGGTGCATCGATGTACAAATAGAGATAGGTTGTGTCCAAGGATATTGATATCCTTGATGATGTTGTAATAAGGAGTGGGTCTCCTTGGGGATAGGTGTTGTGTAGTGTTGGGTAGTAGTTCCTCATTTGTAATGGAACTCGGTATCTAGCCTTGTACCGGATAAAGTGTAGGAGACGTTGTGATAGGTGTGGTTCTACCTCGTGGAAGAACCCGGTGTCTAGCCTTGTACCGGAAAAAGAGTAGGCGACGTTGTGAAGGCTTCTCCTCCATAAGGAGTTGTGTTGTGTAGTGCTAACGAACTCTCGAGTAGGTGACTCGGGGAGTGGAGTAGGGCAAGATAGGTGTCCTTGTAGCCGAACCACTATAAATACTCGTGTCGTGGTTTTATGTTTCTTACTCCTTACCTTTGCATTATATCTTTACATATATATCTATCAATATCCAACATACACATATAAATAGATTGACATAAGTCGATCTAAATATTTTAAAACAAAGTTTTAATCGGTAAAACTATTCAACCCCCCTTCTAGTTTTTCACAGTTTATACTGCATTTATTGTGTCCATACTTCACAATATAGCCTTGATCCTTCAACTGATCAATACTTAGTACATTTAGGGTTGTTTCTGGTGTGTAAAATACACAAGGAATCACCAAACTCCTATCTTTTGTTTCCACAGTCGCTTCTCCAATTCCATGAGGAAAAATGAACTTCTTCTCATGTGTTGTTCCTTTCATTTGAAACATGTCTTTCAATCTCTTGAACAATGACTTAGTTGGACGCATATGTTGTTTCTATGCACTGCTTACATACCATATGTTGTTCCAACTTGCAGAGTCTGTACCTTCTACCATGTAATCAGTTATTACATGTACATGTTCAGGATAATTTTATTTTTCATCATCTTGCTTGTCAGTGGGCTTCACCATCTTGTTTTGATCTTCAATCTTAATTTTGTTTCTTCTGTTTGGACATTTCTAGAACACATGGCCACGCTTTTTGCATATGTAGCAACGTGCCCTTTTCTCCTTTAGTGTACTTGTGCTTCCTTCTCCATGATCTTTGATAGTTGCAGGAAATTTTGAAGCATTGAATGCTTCAATTTCTTTCACTTTGCGTCTTAACATCTCCTTGCTTTCAGGGGATAACTTTCTCTTTTGATTGTTCCATGATAACAATCTTTGTGGAGATTCTCTCTACAAGTACTTTCTTGTGAGTCCCATTTGTCCTTGTTTGTAAATTGGTTTCCCCCAAGTCTCAGAGCCTTTGCTCTGATACCAATGTTGCACAGGTTCATACTGAAACCAACTCCTATTCATGACATGCTTGTAATTCACCATAGTTTTAATACGAATAAGACAGTGTAATGAAATTTATAAGATAGTAAACAATGAACTTTTATTAAAGTGAATGGATAATGTTTACAGACACATATGAAACTATATATACTAAATGAAACGGCACATGACAGTTAACATGAATCATTGTTTCGTTTGGACACTAACTGCCACATAACTAACTTAACTTCCATAACTACTTCTAACTGCCTATCGAAACGGCTGTTCGGTTTGTTGGCCTTTGGCCCAAACCTCGATCCATTGCAGGCATTCTTTTGACCCATAATACTATACTAATACATACGACTAACTTTTGGCATACATAGACATTAACTGGTCTATATCTCATGACATGCTTGTAATTCACCATAGTTGTAATACGAATAAAACAATGTAATGGAATTTATAAGATAGTAAACAATGAACTTTTATTAAAGTGAATGGATAATGTTTACAGACACATATAAAACAATATATACTAAATGAAACGACACATGACAGTTAACATGAACCATTGTGTCGTTTGGACACTAACTGCCACATAACTAACTTAACTTCCATAACTACTTCTAACTGCCTATCTAAACGGCTGTTTGGTTTGTTGGCCTTTGGCCCAAACCTTGATCCATCACAGGCATTCTTTTGACCAATAATACTATACTAATACATACGACTAACTTTTGGCATACATAGACATTAACTGGTCTATATCTCCTCCCTCATGTCTTGATGCCAACATCCTCTTTAGTAGGTTCTTCTAATCTTTAAGTAATGGCAATGAAGTCATTACTTCCTGATGTGATTGCACTTTCTTCATCATTTGCAGTCCTATCCATGTTGTGTTCCAAGTTAACACCAAAATGAGTAATCTTGCCTTGTATGTTCTCAACTTCTTCATGTGCTTTTCCTACTTCAAGTTCTGTCCCCTCACAGCCTTGTGGACCTTTTTACTTGGCATAACAAATGCCACTTTCAACCACATTCTTCTCAGGCTCTTTTCTAAAGCAGGGCTTCTCTGTTGTCTCATAGTAAACCTGCACCATCTCAATGATTGTTTGTAACATTTCTTCACTGCATCCTCATCTTCCTCTATTAAACCAAGATATAAACCTAGGGTATGAGTTTACCTTTATGGCATACAAAGTTCCATTCATACTTATGTATTCCTCATCTATGTAATCTTGCACATCATTTCTATCCCACTTAAGGTCTTCTAACCCTTTTACCAGTGAACATTCTTCATTTTGGAACTATTGATTCAAAGTATTCCTCACGATATTTGTTGTGCCTTCCAACCATACTCTCTGTGTCGGTATGAGTGTGGTTCTTCTCATAACTAACTTAACTTCCATAACTACTTTTAATTGCCTATCTAAACAGTTGTTTGGTATGTTGGCCTTTGGCCTAAACCTTGATCCATTGCAGGCATTCTTTTGACCCATAATACTATACTAATACATACAACTAACTTTTGGCATACATAGTGGTCTATAGTCCCCAACTTTTGTGATACCTGCAAAACGGTTACTTTATGATAAGCCAAACCCGGTCAATTATTCGTGTATTCACACATGCAAAATTAACTATATAAAGCAATGTTTTAATTTCACTAATTACAAAAAGCAAACTAGTGTGAAGTTAATAAAAGAAATACAAAGAAATTAAACGTGCATGCATGAAGAGGTTTAAACATGTAGCCAATTAATCTAACCATTTGGGATTAAGATTTTCTTTTCTTAGAATGAATCGATAAGTGCGTGAGCTTTTAATTTCCTAGCAAAGTTTGTTTTTCTTGAGTGGTTTTAGGTCAAAGCATGCATCTAACAGGAGCGGACTTAGGGGATTTTTGGGGTTCACGTGCACCCGATGAATGTTTGCCTCATATGTAATTTTTTGTTAAAAATCTCGATTTTTCTAAATGAACCTGATTCCTGTATATACATGTCTTATTTATTTAGTTCACTAATATGTTCAAAAAATACTCCCTACATCTCAATATTTACGTTCATTTTGATTTTTTCTTTTCAACTTTGACATTAATTAAATTTTTTTTCGTATTATATAATACTTGATGCATAATATATAAATAGATTGTGTTTTAAATGTATTTTCATTTGTATAATTTTCATCAAATATTATATAACACAGAAAAAAATAATTAAAGTCAAAATTGGAAAGAAAAAGTCAAAACGAACTTATATTTTGGGACGAAAAGAGTACATGTCTTCTTAACTTGTTTACGAATTTTAATGAAATCGCACATTTATTGTACTAAATTTTCGTTGTTAATTGATGTAGTTGCTTGATGAGTTACTAAGAATGTCGATTTACATATATTTTATGAGCTTCTTTATTAAAGTTCTAAAATATTTTAAATCTTTTACTTTCACGTTTGTTGCATGAAAACTTTTTAACGACTAAAGCTTACCTAAGCGAGGCCTAGAAGTGCCAGTCTAGAAAGCCAGTAACCCATTTATTAAAATATACTCCATTCGTCTCAAAATTATTGTCTCCTATTGATTTTTTAAGTCTTTCTTCTTCAACTTTGATCTTAAATATTTTTATTTGTGTTATATAATACTTGATGCAAATTCATTGATATAATTTTCATCAAAAAAAAAACAAAAAAAACAAAAAAAAACTTAAGGTCAAAGTTAAATAAAAAAGACTTTAAAAGTCAATATGGGACAATAATTTTGAGACGGATGGAGTAGTTTATAACAAAATTTTAAAATTTTATAGCATGGAACTTACTTTTTGAAATTTAAAAGAGTTTTGAATCTTTAATACTTACATTGGTTGCATAAAAACTTTACTTTTTAACATACTTTTATAATTATTGAAGTTATTTTTTTATTTTAGAACGATAATTTTAACTATCTCACAACATTTACACCACAAATATATTTTACATGTCTTAAACAAAATTTGAACCTATAACCGTTTATTTGAACATGTTCTCACACAATATGAGATATCATTATGACAGAGGCCATCCGGTAACTTTTGAAGTTATGAAAGAGTTTCATATCTTTTATACTTGCAATTGTTGTAGTAGGCTTTAACTTATTAGCATGTTAAATAATAGTCGCTCCGTTCCAAAGTAATTGTCTTCTTCGACGTTTTAAAGTCTTATTATTTCAACTTTGATTTTAAATATTTTTGTTTATGTTATATAATATTTGATGTAAAATATATGAATAGATTGGTTTTAAAATGTATTTATTAATATAATTTTTATCACGTATTATATAATAAAAACAAAAATATTAAAAATTAAAGTTAATAAAGAAAGATTTAAAAAGTTGAAAGAGAAAAATTATTTTATTACGAAAGGAGTAACTTATAATAAATTTTTACATTTTCAATACTCACATTTAAAGTATGAAACTCAAATTTTCTTAGCATATTAAATAATAACTCATATTAAAGGTTTTTTTATATTTCATTTAAAGCTTAAAAGTCAAATTTTATATAGCCTAAAAGATTTGCAAATTACTACGTACAATTTATTACGTTAAGAAAATAAGCAGGCTTTATGTATGGAAAAATTGAGTTATTATATGCAACTTTTGACACAAGTTTCCAGGAATGTCGTAAAAGACAACTAAAGCCAAGCGCCACTATATCACGGATTCCATAAAATATTCTTTTAGTAGCGACAGCTATCTTTGCGGCTTTAAACCAGAAAATCTCACATGGTTTTTCTTTCATGTTGCCTTGACTAGTTTAAGACCACTCACAATTCTATTTTAACGAGCATAAAACCAGCCGCGATGCGGCGGGGGCATTTTATTAACATTTTTTATTTTAAGGGCTTTTGCATATATATTCTTCCGAAAATGTAAAATTATATATATATTAAAAGCATGTATAAAACCATTGTATTATGTGTAGAAAAAACTTGCACAAAGGATATAAATGTAATTATTTATTTTTGGAGGGATATATATGCATTTTCGTCTTGATTTTTTTTTATATGGGTTTTAAAATATATGTATGGAGTATTTGTTTTGAACTTTTAAATTTTGTGTATAAAGGACTATTTTTGAAAAAAAAAAAACTTTCCATCAGTGTTAATTATATTTGTTCAACCAATGTATGTAACCTAATTATTTTTAAGTCATTTGTCATTGATTTGTTGAGTGTAAGCAACGAAAATGAGTGCGATGCCAAACATTGACGAAATCAAGGCCGCGAGCGGATCTGAAAGGTTAGCTACAGCATTCAAGCACCTATTCAACACTGAGATAGCCGAAGATCGTGCGTTTTTGGCGCGCTCGGAGAAGGAGCGACAACAATTGACGGGGAAAATGGAAAAGCGTAGGAGGACTATCGCAGAGGCGCAGTGGTATGGTTCTTTTGATACCGAAGCGATTGAGTGTTTGCAGGCACTTACTGAACTTCAACGTGTGGATCGACAAACTCTTGCTGGTCTTGATACTCTTATTGATGAGATACGTGGCGGAATAGCAACGAAGGAGGAGCAGGTTAGTTTTATGGAGGTGAATGAACAGTCGTCTGATGATTAACAGTATTTTGGGTAAGTTCTTTATGGTGATGGTGGATGGTAGTGGTTGTTTTATATGTATGTATAGTTAAATAGTGGTTGTAATCTATGGTAGATTACATTTTGAATATGTAAACCGTCGGTATTATGTTAATGAACAATGATGTAGTTATAGTAATGTTAATTCAACGGTTGTTCAGACATTTATACTATGGATGGTGGTTTTCCGTTTCTTTTGTTCGGTGTTAATGATTTTTTTAATACTGGTGATTGCGGGTTTTGTTTATGTTTATTGATGTTGCCAAGGATATTTGGCGGCAAGCATTTGTTATTGGATTTTGCACTCTCCTGATGTACATTGGCCTTTTTTTTTAGCACTTTCTTGTTACACTTTTCTATGGAATGTGCATGTTTATTTGTAAGAGAATGGTTGATTTTTATTGCTATTTATGCACGCGTGCCAGTATCATAAAGGATGTTTTGTCATATTGTTGATAATGTTGGTTGTGGGTGTTGTTGCTGCCGTGTTGGTTGTCAGTTGTTAATATGGCGCGCAGACATTGTTTGGATAAGGTTAGCTTTACTTGTGACAGTCATAAGTTAAAGAACCAAATGTGTTTGTTCTTTGAACGGGAAGTGATCGCAGTATGTGATTTGGACGCTATGGTGTGTGCACTTTGTTTAGAGATTGGGACGCGTATCACACATTTGGAAGACCTTATTCAAGAGGTTGTGCAAGAGGGTGTAGGCATTGTTGGTACAATGGCTGTCACATATCCGAGACAGGTTGAAGCATGTGAAAGGAGCAAGCAAGCGGCATTTCAGAGAATGGTGCGTCATGTACATGTCGCGGTCCGTGCGGCTACAGGATACATGAGTAGGATCAGGGGTCTTTGATGTATTTGTGTGTCCGTGTTAGGAATTACTCTGGTTAGTTGTTTGGTTGTTTGGTTGTTTCTTTGTTATCCTATGTTTTAAATGTTTATGTTTAAGTTTATGTTGTAGGTAAGTTTTATGTCTGATAAATGTTTCTGTGTTGTTATTTTACACCTTTTTCTATTCACTTGTAATTAGTACTATTGTTTCTTGAATTTGGCAAGGATAGCGTTTGAATCATGTTAACACATATAATCTCATAATGGAGATCTGTGATTCTGTTTTGATGGGGGTTAATTACAGTCAAACCATGCTTCCATACATACCATCCAAAAGACTACATTTTTTTACGCCTGTTGACTATAGTTTACTGGATACAAAATGTACAGGCGAATTCGTTGGTGTCACATGCACCAGGTAGGTTATACAGCATCTAGATTAACATTCTATACAGAACATACATTTTCCTAGCGATTCTACATATTCGGTGATAGGTGTATCAGCATTGGATAACACTGTGTTTAAAGGCTGCAGCAGAGTGAAAATAAGCCTTGTTGACAGTGTGTATCTAGTCGTGTTTGGCTTTCTTGTTCTTGTGTGCAGTCTCTTGTGATTCTTCAGGAGGAAACAATTCTTTGCGTGCACCTGTTGGAACCTTTTCAGTCATTTCTGCAACCTTTTGAATTGGTTCGTCTGTCATTGGTGGCGGTGGTGCAGTTCCTCGAGGGGTGGAGGTTTCGATGGTTTCTTGTATGACAGGTTTTGATGTTGATGCAGATGTCACTTCTTGTTCTTTTGCAGGAATTGGTGGAAGGAGTGGAGGAACGCTGTCCATTGCACTGTCTAAGACATATTTTGGATACCCGCGTCTGCTTCCTATTCCTAAATGTAGCTGGAATACATGCCTTGTGTTAAGCAGGTCACGGATTACTGGTGGAATGATGTATGGATTTAGTTCGGGAATATAGCTGACTACTTCATCACAGGGCGGGAGCAAGGTATCAGCAGCAGGGCTGAAGCACGTAACAGGTATTTCACCGGTACCATCTTGAATAACCACTTTCAAGCAGTAACTGCATGTGTTAATTTGTGTTAGTAATGTTCAGATATTCTGTTGTTTCAATGATGTGAAGAAATGGTTGTGTATACCTGTAGTTCGGTGTTGCTATTGTACCCGGCTGTTGACAGTGCCAATGTGGAAGACCGTCCTCAATTTTTGTATGGCATTTTCGGCAACGGTTGAAGTACCAACCTTTTTCCTCTTCAATGTGCATTATGACTGCCTCGGTTGTAAAGACTTGTTGCTAATGGCAGTTATTAAGTATCAGTTTTTTAATAGATTTTTTTTTTGTTTTTTTAAAAAAATATAGATAAGCAAGAGGTGAGAAGTATAATACCATATGTGCTTCAGGATTCATAGATATGAGCGTCGCGATTGATACTGGCCCTCTGTACATTTCTGCTATCTGACTTCCTGTGTCACCTGGCGGGATTGTTAATGGAATTGGTGGACCCATCAGTTCTGCATATCTGTAATAGGTAGGGTTGTTAGTATGTAAAGTACCCGATATTTTGGTATGATAAATCGAAACCAATTTTCCACCACTTACAGTTCTCGTATCTGGTCTGCTTCTTCAATTTCTGGGTTAAAATAATAGCTTGTAGCGGGTGTCGCAGATAGTTGAACCCCTCCTGTATTCATCCATTTTTTTAATTCATATAACTTACATAATGAGAATCAAATATGGTTAGTGAACTGTGTTTATACCTGCAAAACGCTTAGCCCAGCATGAACTTACTGCAATAATCACCGGCTGTTCTAGTTGCGTACATAGACCAACTTCAAATCCTCTTGCAGCCTCATTCCATAAAGTGAATGCGACAACATTACCGCTATTGTAAGTGTCACTAACATTAGTTTGTGTCTGGTGTAACGATATTGCTACTGGAATGGATGTGTAAATTATTTAGCTACATTGTTAAGGAAACTTACTTGAGATTCTGTATATCAATACTTCTCCTTGCAATGCGGTTGGTTGTCGCATCTCCAAATTCTTTTATTGCACCAATGTTCCGTATAATACCTATGTAATCTGGTATGCAAATTTGTATTAGCACTGGTTTATGATTTTTTTAAAAAAATATTGTCTGTCAAACATACCTGTCAATACAGAATCCCTGTTCTCAGTTCTGCGACTAACTTCGTTATAAGCAGCAAAGTTGAAGTAATGTTCTGGAAAACTTCCTTCTTCAATTGGTGTAATCTGTGTGTATTTTCCGAACAGGAGCGTCATTCTGTTTGGGAGAGTCCGCTGCCACTTGTCTGTTTTCTTACACCCATACCCTTGGATGCGATAACATCCACCCACCTGCAGTTTAGGATCAAGGAGACGCATGTCCCACAGTTGGACATTCGCTTGGATAGCGTCACCCTGGAATTGTAGCCATGAATAAAACTTGGTCATTCGTATGTCCATATTAAATAGAATGTTTATTTCATAAGGTTGTCATTTATACATTACCTTTTTGTCCAACAGGATAAAGCATAAGCCGGTTGGGTTGGGGTCTGGGACATTCCTAGAATACCACTTCCTATAAACTTTCAGTTCCAGCGGCTTGTTCAGGTCTTCTGACTTTAGGTCCATCAAGTCTATGATATCTTCCTCTATCATAATGGCTTTTCCAATATCTTTACGTACATGTGTTGTTGTACTTTCACCAATCTCTGTTGATCCACCAGTTCCAGGTACAGTCGCAACTTTGCCTTGTCTATCCATTGTTCTGCAAATGATGGAAAATGAAAGTTTTAGTACCTGGTTCAAGTCACTTTATGTTATGCGTCATGGATTTCAAGCACAATTTTACATAAAAGTTTGTACCGCAAACCTATCATGATAATAAAGACAGGGAAAATAGTGATAGTATTCTCTAGGATATCATTAGGCTCGTGTATCTTATGGGGTGAATGGTGTGAATAACATTTTAAAAATATAATCGAGGCACATGTTAAAAGTTGTGATTAATGTTTAATTGATGGTGACATGTTATGGGACACGTAGACGATGTTCCTGCAAAACAATAAAAAGGAATCTGCATATAGTTAGTTGCAACTGATATAGGCATCAACAAATGTAAAGAAATAAGTGCAAAAAAAATGTAAATGAAATAAAAGTTGAAAGAACCTGGTCACTTTTAAATTTTCCCAAAAAATCTTTGTAGACTATATTTTTAGTCGTGTTATGCTGCTTTCCTAAAATGTCTGCAATGACCATCTTCAGACCCTGTGGAGTTGTTGCTCTTGACAAAGCAACATATAACTGGCCATGTCCAAATATTGGCTCGGGTAAGTAGATGCCAATTTTTTTCAACGACTGTCCTTGCCTTTTGTTGATCGTCATTGCATAACAAATCTTTATGGGAAACTGCTTACGTTTAAATATGAACGGCATTTTTTCATCTTTCATGGTGAGTACAATACGGGGGATGAATACCTTTTGAGCAATCCTTGTTCTAGTTATTATCTTAGCTTCTATCACGCGTGTTAATAACTGAGTGATAATCATCCTTGTACCATTACAAAGCCCGCCAGCAAGATTCAAATTCCTTAGTAACATGATTGGAGTGCCGACTTTAAGTTCTAATTGGTGTGGAGGAAACCCACTGAGGTTGATGGAGTTCAAATACTCTACAGGATATAGTAATTCTGAAGCGCCCCCGTCATTTCCTACTGGGACAACGTGGTCATTACTCGTATAATATTTACTGACCTGTGGTAGCATTTTCAGAATATCTAAGTTAATCATGTCAGCTGTCTCGTTTTTAGGACATACTATGGCCTTCTCCTGGAACGATTCTGCTGAAGGGGAAGCTAACGTTTCATTATCATATATAAAATGTATGAGTTGCCATTTTCCATCTTCTGTTGGTGGATAACAATATCTGTCCGGGATATGTATCCATGACGTGTTTTCTGGATCACTTTCATCTGGCGTGCCCATTTTACCGTCACCAATGTCCAGTAACCACTTAGAAAATCTGAACATATCTTCTTTCTGTGTTGCATCTATATTTTCCCTTTCAAGACGCATGTTTTGGTCCAGAAAAAACAACTTCAGATGTTGCCATAGATATGATTCTGAAATGGATGAGGCAATAACCTCATCTCTTGTTGCTCTCTTCTTTATCGGCATAGTCTGGCGAAAATCTCCACCAAACATAACTGTTTTGCCTCCGAATAACATTTGAGGTGTTTCACAAATATCGCGCAATGTACGGTCAAGAGCCTCAAAACAGCGCCTATCATTCATGGGTGCCTCATCCCAAATGATCAATTCTATTTGCTGCAATAATTCAGCTAATTGTGTTTTCCTTTTTATGCTGCACATGCTTTCATCGGTTAAGTTTAACGGTAGCTTGAACCTTGAATGCGCTGTTCTCCCTGCAGGTAACAATAGGGACGCAATGCCTGATGACGCAACTGCTAAAACTATCTTTGCCTCTGATCTTAAGGTTGTAATAATGGTTTTCCACAGAAATGTTTTACCTGTTCCACCATGTCCGTATACATATATCAATTGTTGAATCTTATGGTTGACGGAATTTATTATTGCTTCAAATATTTGTCGTTGTTGATTATTGAGCTTTGGAACTAAAATGTCTCTTTCCTTAGCTAATTCTTCTCTATTATAACACTTTTCTTCCATTATTAGCTTGTTGGTGAGGATGTCAAACAAACCTTCCGGAGGCGGATCTATTCCAAAATCTTCTAACGATTTACCGTAGAAGTTGAGGGAGGATTCCAGTTCATAAAGTAGCCCTCCTTTTAGTTCTGGCTCATTCAGATGCGCGACTCTTGTCCCATACAGTTCAGCTAGTGTTCTAGGTATGTCATGTGCCATATGTTCCCAAAAAGAATTAAACAGCGCAACTGGATCCGCAACGTCACAGAAAATAAGTATTTGCACAAAGAGGGAGCGCAACTCCGATGCAGTTGCTGTTGCGGATGCCTCTTCCATGGCAATAGACCATTCGCCATCGTTTTCCAAAAGACCCATCGCCTCTGCAGCAGCGCGGTTTGTGGGATAAGTGTGATTATTCACTGTCCTAATACCAGGAAATGAAGTGCAGCCTTTTTGATGAGCAAGTAACAACCTTTGGAAGAAAATATCTCCTGCAGCTGGATGCACATACGTCAATCTCCCGATAGAAGGTTTATTTGTGTTCTGTCTAGGATACCACTCTTTATCTTTCAACGACCATACAAATTCAGATGGGAAATTTACGTATGTAAGATGTCTACCAATAGTAGAAGCACGGTTAAAGCTCAACCATTGTGTGAGTGTTGTCTTGTGTGTTCCTGGATTATCAATGACTGATTGCAACGATTGATCACTTCTGAAAGTGACCCGCTGCATATTCTCCAAATGTACTGCAAGGATTTGAACAGCCGGTTCTCTAGAATGGATATCAAAATTAAGAATACGCCAGCATGCTTCATGAGGGCCTATGTATCTTGCATCAACAAAGTTTTTGATCTCATCAACCGCTATAGGACAACCGTTGGTTGCAGGCACTGATGTCGATGGCTGTGAACCAACGGCAGCAAATGGACCTGCTCTTCTTGTTATTCGAGCAACTATCCTGTCTGTGCCTTTGGATATGTACTTGAATAAGTACTTTATAACCATAGTCCAACCACAGCACTCGACATTTATGTGGGCATAAAACTTCATCGACAACGATCTGTTATAGGGAACAACATAACCATTGTCCAGCTGCATATTATTTCTTGTACCCCGTATGGTTTTGTCTCGTCTCCGATAGTGAACGTATCCTGACTTGTCGATATAAGTGCTGGTGTAGTAATCTTTTGGGAACCTTTTCTTACATACTGAACGTTCACGCATACATGGAGCGTTTAGTGCTGCCGCTCCGCACGGGCCATGCATCATAAATTCCGATATGACTCTGAAACCCTCAGGATCTTCGTCCTCATCAGGTAACTCTGCTGAGACGTATTTATCAACATCTTCTGGACTTTTTATTTTCGAAGCGGAATCATTCCAAAAAAGCATATGACAATGGGGCAGCCTACGTTTCTGGAATTCCACCGTATACAAAACTGCATGGATGACGTATGTTATTAAATTATGTGACAGAACGTATGTATAAAAACATCCACAAGGTTAAAAAAACACTTAAATGTAGGTCAAATACGTAACCACAATGAGCAAAAACTGACCACCTAGGCATATGAAAATGGACAAAACAACACAAGTGCTGTGTTAAAACTAACCTACGCATATACTTCCAAAAGGCCTTCGTTCACGGACATACTTTATTAACAGATGTATTTTGCGTTCAAACACCCTGTCAACGACGTCCGGCCTATCGTTTGCTGTCAGTGTTGGAAATTCAGCCATAAATTGTTGTATCTCTGGCCAGTGAGTGTTACATGTAAATGTAACAAAAAATGTAGGGTTCCCGTGTACGCGACAGATTGCAAGTGCATCCAAATAGTGACTATACATGTATCTTGGACCTCCTATGAATGATGCTGGCAAAATGATTCTGCTTCCAATATCGGAACCGTCATTGTCCCCCCTTGACATTGCGTCGTAAACCCCCCTGAGAAAGTCACCTCTAATGTCAGATTGTTTTTTCCTAATAAAATCCATCCGACTTTGTTCTATGGCACAATATGCGGTGACAACATATTGCTGGAATAGTCTCCCCCCCTGAGTAGCAGACCATATTTATTCACCCGGTCATGCAACATGTACGCGTAGTATGCATTCATTGTCACCCTTCTCTCGCTATCTGCATCGTCACCCAGACAATCAATTAACTTCTGATCCTTATCGTACCCCTGCTCGCCATATACAAACAACAAAGGGAATTGTAGTGACATATAACAGGGATGCAGCTTGTTTATCCTTTCCGGTTCACCAGAATGCAATTGAATTACAACATCAAATTCTGTAGCGGAATCTGGGCCGCTTTCATATACAATCGCTCCTATCTGATCTGCTGTTGGTAACTCGTGCCTTGACGAAGTGACGGTCGAAAACAGCCTTACTTTAAATTCTGGAACCTCAGCGTCATTCATTTTGTCCTTCGCCGTTCTAAACAACTGCACCAGGGCGTTGTTATGATCAAGGAAATGGATAAGGCCAGCGACCACATCTGGTCTAAGCGTTGTTCTCGTAGCTTCATTAAAATGAGACAGCCGGTTCTTCACCTCATCGTCGGTATCATAGATATACAACTGCAAAAACCTTGGTGTTTCACCAGGTTCAGGACAGAGCTTACCGATGCGATGGTATATGTTCCCAGAAACTTTGAACACATAAGGACCCCTCCCTACATTGACCGTTTCATCTATGTTTGCACCTAGGGACGTCATCGCAAACATTTGGTTATATGCCCTGATATTGTCAATAAAATGTCGGTCGTTGAAAAGTTGTTGAACATAAGGTGGATACTCTGATGGTACAAATATTTGCACTCTCCCACCCATACAACAGTGATGGTAAAGAGGACCTGACCGCCTAGTAGACGAACTCAACCTTTCTTCGTACCAAAACCGTGCGTGACAATGGGAACACACACATGCACATGCACCAAAAGGAATGTATTCTTCTGGAGGACCTGTCAAATCATGAAAGGATACATCGTGTCAGCAATAGTTTACACAATAAGAAAGACAAATAAATAAGACGAAAACCATGGCACGTTAGATTCAAATATGGTTAGCAACCAATGTGCACAAACCTGTACGACGACTGTGTGAATCGGCTGTTTGACGTTGGCCATCTAAACCAGGTTCATCATGATTCCTATCTGGTCTAATCCGTGCCCTTCTCCTAACGGCAGCCGTATTAGTTACAGGTGTATCTGCACATTATATGTGCCAACAATGAAAACAACTTAACAACTATTATGACCAAATATAAAGAATCTGAGTTGGGAACGAACAACAATGACAGTGCGTGAAAAATGTAAGTGATTACCTTGCGTTCCTTGTAAAGTTGTTTCGTCTGGTGGACGAACAAAATCCGAACGCGTTCCATATTGGACCCCATCACATGGAACTGCTGTACCAACATTGTCAACGTGACCATTCCCAACAGGAGAAACTCGGTCTCTCATTGTAAGTGGGGTAACATCAGTAGGAAGGTATCCTGGAACGCAAAACTTATAACATGTGAAAATGACCGTTATAATTATCAACTACATTGCATAAAAAGCGGCAGATCATTAACGAAAGTGACCTAAGATGAATGAAAAGAGTTTTTACCTGTCGTTTGATCCAAAGGTGTTCCATCCGGAAAATGGACTATAGTTGGAGACGCATGATGTTCATGAAACGACTTGTTAGTGGGCTCTGAAACATTATTAGAATGACCAATCTCCCTGTTGATATTACATCTTTTCCTTCTCCTCACATGGCTGGCATCAGTGTCCGACACGGCTGCAAACTGATGTGACAGAATATCTGAAAGTGTTTAACAACTTCATGAGCTATAAGATACAATTATCCATGACTTGTTAACAAAAGAATGATATTATGGTATTCCCATTTGATACGGCACCTGCAACAACAAACGAAACAAAAGCCTAAGCATGCATACAATTATCAAGGTCGGAAAGAAGAAACGACCACCAATGTGAACACGTCACCTGAATTAAACCGCGAAAAAGCTCTTTTGACACTATTCCGTACGTTTCTTGGATTACCTGTGGATCATTGGACTCTAAAGATACAATGTGAAATGAAAGTAATAGGTTCAGGAACAAAATGTAAACGACATAAAGGAAAAAACACTCACCCAACGATGAACTTCCTGTATGATGTACAACCGGCGATCCTGTGTTCAGTAAAATGGGAAAATGTTAATCATTAACAATGCAAAGTAAACTGACAGAAAAAGGAAATAACAATCAATAAACTATGACAATAACAACCATAGGACGATACCTGTGCGTACAAACACTGGCATTTCAGGCACAGAAAAATAAGCATCTCCACAACCGCGTAAAATATTTGGTAAATGACAATCCGTTCCTGATTGATGGCACGTCACATCCACCGGAAACAATTACCGATGTATAACGGACTCTGTTCCAAAATCCCACACAACCTGTCTTATACCAGTACTGGACGTGTCAACAACTGGCCGCACTACAGCCGTACCATGAAGCAAATCTGAAACGTCACCAAAAAACATGAGAAACATACATATCCAAAGATGAATGAAAATTGAAAATACAGTTCAGGACGATTAACCTTGCACATGTACATCGGCACACCCATGGTCAATACATGCCTTTTTGATGACATGCATACACTCATTACCATCATCCGAAGAGCATCGTTTTCGCTGAACGCGATAGTCTTGACACATGCATACACTCATCACCAACATCACCAACGGATCCCATAACCCTCTGACCCATGTCACCAAAGTCATCATCACCCAAACCCCGGGCAGGAACAATTTTTTTTTTGGATCTCATTATAGTATACAGTATGGGACAAAAACAATTGACAAAACTATGAACCACACAGTATAGGGACCATAAACTTGAGATAACACTTTTTGGATTAAATCAAACAAAGGAAAACTACAACGTCAGTAACCATATTTCATCAATAACCAATAAACAACCAAAAAAAAAGGCATGCAAAACCAAGAAACAACATGCAAAACCCAAAAGTTCAAAGCACAAAGAAAACACATGCAGATAAAAGTCAACAAACAACAAACATGAAGAAGAAGGAACAAACATGCAATAAAAGATGAAACCCTAAGAGATCTGGAACACCGACCTGTCGTTAGGTTGGTAGAAAAAGTTTTGGCGCTTGTGAAACCAGCATAGAGAATACGTAAAGTTTATCCGGAATACATATATCTTTTTTAGGACCGAATTGAACAAAGAAGATGGGCCAAAATAAAAGATCCGGCCCATTACAATATAATATGAAAGTGGCACGGAACCATAAGCTTCGAGGCACGAAAACATAAGTTTTCCTCGCCAAATGATTATATATATAATACCACTCATAATTGAGGGTTCCCTCCCGTTAACGCGTCAATTGAACCCCCCCCCCATGATGTTAGTCACTCCCGAATGGATGAAAGATCTACGATCAAAGGCGAGGACCTATTTTCTCAGCTTCAAGTTTCTCTTTTTTGGATTTTGAATCGCTGATCTAGCGTTGGCTTAATTGGTTGAACTGGGTCATGAGTTCAGGTGCTTATTTGTCCCCTGAGGAGGTTTAGGAGTCTGGTTGGTTTGGGCTTTAGGTGTCATTTTGGTGTTCTTTTTTGGGTGTTTGCTACTTTATGTTTTTGTTAGGTTGGTCTCGTTCTTAGTCTTTAGGACTGTAATTTTAGTTTAAATTTAGTATTTCGTCTTAGCATTAACCATGTTCTTTTCGATTTTTTGTAGTCTACGATCCACCATTCATTGTTTTTATTACATGGTTTTATTTGATTATGCACTCCATATTTTGAGTATGGTGAGTATTGTCTTTGTTTTGCTCCTTGGAATTGTATCACAGTTTTGTATTTATTTATGTTTTTTCTTTACAGGTAGCTGGATCCTTTCAAATATGAAGAGTGGATCCCTTTTAAAAGGGATCCGGCATATCCGGCCTCTCAAAAACAAAACTGAAAACTCTTGTTTATTTTTCTGCATTTCTTCATATCATAAACTCTATACCTAATTTACATGTTTTAAGGAAATCCTAACTTACTATTTTGTAGATTTTCAAAATCCACTTGAATCACTTGATGCTCTCGATAAGGGGGAGCATTGCATCTTAACAAATGTGCAATCCTCTATACTTTTAATTTTCCGAGCATTATCTTCTATCGTAGTTAGTTTCATTTCGACACTCTTTTTGTTTCGACAAAAAAGGAGACAAGAGAGTAAAAACTCAAACTCAAACTTAAACTTTTAAATTTTATTTTTACTTAAAATAATTTTATGTTTTATCATCAACAAAAAGGGGAGAGATTTTTAATACAAATAAGCTGTAAAAACGTTTATTTACATTTTTACGATCTTTCTAGGTTTTGTCGATAACAATCGTAAAATCATTTTAAGAAGAAAATAAAATACATAAGTTTTAAGACGACAATTTTCTAACTCATTACGCTAATCATACACTAAACCTTATACATTTTACCAAACAATTCTCTTTATAAAATAACCAAACATTTTCTTTGATTATACAAATAACATTTGTTACTTACATTTTTTAAACAAAACAAATGAAACTAACTAAGCTAAAAGTAAATCAAAATAATTTTATTACCTCATGCATGACATCAAATTTCATATCTTTGGAAGATTTACAAGATCACACAAAGATCTTGAGAGATTTTTTAAACCAAAATCCAGATTTAATTAATCAAGGAGGCGGATCCTTTGGATTATACTGGCCAGATCCTTTTTGAAAGGGATCCATCAGATCCCGGTGAACAGTGACAAACTTGTTTGTAAATAGCTAGCTAATTCTCACTATTTCTTTACCCCTCTTGATACATTCTACCTAACGTTCTTATTATCTTATCTAACCTTTAAACTCACTTTTATTTTCTTTTGGTGATCATCTTTTAGAAGAAGATATTACCGAGCTTTGCATACTAGACAATCAAGTCACAAGATTGCTTGTTGCTAGTCATCATAACCTTTTCAAGATCATTACATTGACTCTTGACTATCACTTGCTCATTGTAAATATAAACATCATTCTCATAAAAGTGTAGATAGTGTTTGGGTTGGGTCTACCATTGTTAGAACTCTTTATTTAGCTTTGTACTGGATAAAGTGAAAGCGACGTTAGGTGAGGTTTTAACTTTAATTAGAACTCGGTATTTAGCTTTATATCAGATAAAATGTAAGCGACGTTGTGAGGCTTCTTCGCTGGATAAGGGGATTGTGGACATAGTGTTTACGAACTCTCGAGTTGGGTACTCGTGGAGTGGAGTAGGGTAAGGAAGGTGACCTTGTAGCCGAACCACTATAAATACTTGTGTCACTGTTTTATCTCTCTTTACTTTACTTTACTTTACATATCACATTTACATTTATCATTCATATTCTCGCACTATCAATATTTAAATATCAAAAGGTTTTCACATACACTAGATCTAATTATTTCGAAACTGAATTTTAATCGGTAAAACTTTTCAACATCCTCTTCTAGTTTTCCATAAAGTACATAGGATGTGACTGAATGCCACATCTCATCTCATTACATAAGCGGAATACAAACGCATAATTTGTGCTTCAACCAAACCAATCATATGAAAAGCTACTAGATAAACTACTTACGGCTAGTATGATCATGAACCCTTACATCACAAGCGACATAGATTGCTAATTGCTTTTACATTAAATCTTCACATTCATCATGGGTTATCATAATAATCATCTTTCCAACGCTCATATAAGCTCTTCATCTCGGTTTCACCTCCGCTTTTCGAAGCATTTGTACCCTTAGAACTTTTTGATGCCATAAATCTCGCTGTTTCATTATTATCATCTTTCACGTAATTCTCACTATCATTGTCCTCATTATCCAAGTTAACAACTTTACTATTACCTACATTTACACCCTCACCTTTCAAGTTAAGTTGAAAACTAGGAGTAATCCCAACATCCGTTTCAACCATATTATGAACATCAAATGGAATTGAAGTCACAATTTCCGTATCACTTGAACTAGCCACATCACCCATAGATCATACCAGATGAGTTATCATCCCCAACCATTTTATCATTCGTATCTTTCAGTTTGGCTAACTTATTATCCGTCTTCTTTGTAGTCTTATTTTGAACAGGCCTGTAGAAAACACGAGACTTAGGACCAACAGGTAAACCTCTAACAACTTGCCTTTGTGTCTTGTCATTCAAATTGGATACAATTTTGTTAGGTCATTGATCCAATGAATGACCAAAAACCTTAGTCGGTTCTTACTCATAAAATGCAAGATATATCCATTACCTTCAATTTTAGGCACTGCCACAACAAGACTATCTTTTAACTCAACATCAGCATGAAGATCAATCATTACACTCATGAAATTGAACCGACCCCATGATTCCATACATAATGAGGCTGTATGAGTATCTAACATCAATGGGTTACCAATCCGTGAATGTCGTGATAGGGACATCATGGAGTTTAACCCAAACCGCTACACTCTTCAAGTCTTCCTTAGACACATTCGCCAAAGGAGACCACTTACGAAGAATCAATGGCACATTACATATATCCATGGTTCATTCTCAAGCATTGATTCCATACCGGTTCTATATCTGAATTTGAAAATGAAAATACCTATCGAATTCATCATTATACGAACAAGACCAAATAAACTCTACGCGTTCTCAACATAGTTTTCAACCACAAGATTAACAACTCTTTTAGCTAGAAATAACCCATATATAGAGTTCTTGAAACTCTCCTTGACCTGTAGGACTGATTTTGTTGATAATACAATATTATCCCAATTACCAGCCAGGGCGATTAAGTTACGAAAGTTAGCAACTTTCTTACATGTTTCACCATTTAGATGATCAACATAGGAAACATGCCCCGTAGCATTCGCTTCATCACCAACAGTAGCCATTTTTGTAGATGTATTGGGGAACCAAACATTTCTGATAAGCATGAAAACGATTCCATATCAGTAGCTTGACTATCGACATTGATAGGTTTTAAAGGTTCCCCATCATCTCCCACTAATACTAGCTTACCTTCAAGCATTTTAAATTCCATATCACGGATCTTTGTAGCAATTGAACACGTGTCCCCCTCATTCACATTAACGGGATGGTCGTTACGTATATTAGAACTCATGACTTAGTGCCATCAACATTCTCATTAGAACCAACAACATTATCATGTTTCTTACACTTCCACCCCTTTCCCTCCTAAATATGAGAAACCTGTTTCATAATTACACTATCCAAACAAACTCAAGTACACACTTAACCACGAACCAAAAAAACCCAACACCCACACATGACCAATAATCACAAGGAAAACGTAAATAATGTTAATTTAGGTTGAAAACCTAATTGACTAATAATAGCGACGCATAGAAAATCAGCATTAAATAAAGTAGATCAGTGAAGCACAATAACAAACCCTAATTCGTTATAAACCCTAGAATACCCATCACTAATAAAAATATTAATACTTGATAGACAAGATATTACAGACGATGTAGATAATGCACAAACAATTACAAACTTGTAATTAAGCATAAAAGATGGTAATTTGGACGAATACACAAGAAGATTATGATTGGTTAGGGTTTTTCAAAGAGAGAGAGAGTCGGGGTTTTAAATGGAGCACACAACTAGAGATAAATTATATTAAGTGACATATACAAACTGTTGGTAATTCACGAACAATAACACACTCTTTATAATGTATAAACTATAAACTTTATATTGAAATTTCTAATATGAAATACAACTTTCTGTTTCCTGGTTTTGTCCTACTTATACTACATGAAAGGGTACTATGTCGATTTATGAACCATCACAATGGTTCAACCATAACCGACTTTAACTACCTATAACTAACTATAACCGCCATTCGGTTATTAACTAACTAGTATACATGTTTAGCCCTTCGGCTTTTGTTTATTACATAAGCATCCTTAAACTTTCTAATATACTATATTTAGTTTATATCTTCAACACTCCCCCTTAAACTAAATATAGTTTAAATGAGGTCTTCGTCTTCATCTTTGCAACTGGTGTATAATAACATTGGCTCGTCATCCTCGTACTGAATCAGATTTGCCTCATCTTTTTTATTTTCCCATTTTGGACATTCATTGCTAAAATGCCCAAGTTCATTGCATTTGAAACACTTCACGTTGCTCTTGTCCCGTTGTGCTCGACCATCGCCTTGACTTCTCCCGGACCCCCGACCTCGTCCTTGGCCACGTCCAAAGTCTTTCTGTCTTGCATCACAACCGCAATATTCACACTTGTGTTCCTTGGTCTTCTCCTTTTCATCTACTTTGCTGAAGAATAGGCTACTGGACCCGTCTTCTTCCTTGACTGCCTTTTTCGTCCGTTCTTCGAAAGCTTTTAATCTCCCCACGACTTCTTGAAATGACATTTTATTTAAATCCGCAAATTGCTCAATCGCCGCTACTATTTGAATAAACTTTTATGGCACCGATCCTAGAAGTTTTCGAACCTGTCTTTTTTCATCCAAAGTATGTCCAAGATTGCTTGCTTGTGAAACAATCTCACTAATCTTTCCCGCATAGACATCTAGTGCTTCATTTGCACCCATTTTTAACGATTCAAACTCTGACTCGAGTGTCTGAACGCGTGCTTCCTTAACCCTTTCAACTCCCACGTGTCGTACCTTTAACGCTTCCCAAATTTCTTCTGCCGAAGTAAGGTTTGCAATTTGCAAAACCATATTTTCTGGAATTGCTTGGTATAACATTGCAATTGCCATGTTGTTTTTCTTTTGATCAACTTCAGCATCCATTGTTGGTTCAACTGCTTCCCAGATTCCATGGACATT
>BPTQ01000003.1:119017936-119311301 GCA_019973895.1 Chrysanthemum seticuspe
AAAACAGAAGAAAAATGAAAAAAAGACGAAAACGTGTAAAAACGAATGAAAACGTGTAAAAACGTGAAAAAACGGACGAAAGCGTGTTAAAACGAACGAAAACGTGTAAAAACGTGAAAAAAACGGACGGAAACGTAAGAAAACCAAATTTTAAGTTATTTTTTAACGATTGTTACTATAAAGGACCAACGACGCAAGTTTAGCGTAAGATAACCAAATTTTAAGTTATTTATTAACGGTCGTTAGCATAAAGGACTAACGATGCAGGTTTTTTTGGTAACGGGTACACACAAAGGACTAACGATAGAAGTTTATTGACAGAATGAGGAAAAAAAAAGAATGCTACATACAATGAGAAAAAGTGGCAAGTTAACTACATTTCTAGGTAATTTGCCCTTTAGTTTATATGTTCAACAAAAACAGCGTCACAAAAGATCAAAAAGTTTCATTGTGTCACTAAAATTTGAGTGTTTTTTTTAATAATTTAATTCTATAATTTTTTATCTACAAAGTACATTTGTATATGTGTCATTAAAATTGGATTTTTTAGTGCCACTTTTATCCGTGTCAGTTTGTCACTAAATTTTAATATCTAAACGTTGCATTTCTTCTAGTGTTCATAAATTGGTTAATTTTCCGGATTTAAGTATCACCACTGGAATATCCATGTTATGCAACAGTATTTAGATTCAGTGTGTTTAAAGAACGTGTACTACTTTCTTTCAACACAATAATAGGAAATCCTTGGATTGTTGTAAAACTATCATGTGATCACGATGTGAAGACAAAAACAACACTCGTAATTGACATAAAAAAAAAGTTAGTTGTTGTTATACGGTACCGAGTTCATCAACTCGATCCCGAAATGATCATTTATTATGATATGAGCAAACTACAAATTTGCCTTCACAAGAAACGTTAACATCTCTAAATGATCGTGTTTATAGTTATCAAAATATAACCGACATTTTAAATAATTAATAAGTTTGTAAATTATCGACCTGCGTATATTAACTGAACTTCTAAAGTAAATTGTCAACCCTTAAAACTATCTTGCTGATACATTGGTCTTCCCATTGCCATTAATATGAACAAATGTTGTAACTGAAAACCCATCATTGACAAGTTCCCTCATACGTCTCACATTGGAAATCTAAAATATTATCATTAGGTGGTAAACTTACTCTCTTAAAATCGGTTCTTTAGTAGCTCGATACTCATTTCTTCTATCTTTACTAAGTTCTGAAGTGTGTAATTAAATACCTTGAGAAGCTTAGGCGAAACTTTCTTTATATCGGGTTGGGGGCGGGGATTCCTTTGATTCTAACATATTGTTATGGATCGTAGGGAAAAATGTTTGCTTTTCTAAGAGTTGTGGTGGTATTGTAATCGGTAGGCTAGATGCCTTATACGCTTTTATATTGACGTGGTAGCGTACAAGTAAAGCTTCGGCATTTGGTAGTTCAAGTACTACATCTCTGACTGTAAGGATTAATGAACTAGAAAGTCAAATTCTTGATGGAAAGCTTGTGCTATTGGGTGATGATGGAAAGCCGCTAAAACCTTGTAAATCAAAGCTTCCTATGCAAAAGGAGCTATTGTGACATCGGTATATGAACCACGTACTATTGTGAAAAAGCAAAGGGAAGATTCAGATAGTGATGAAGTCGTTGATATTGATGATGACATGGCTCGATATATGGCTTGCCCGAATCGTGCTAGTGGAGGAGCTAATGATGCAGTCTCCTTAAGTATGAAGATGAAGATGGTTATGATGGTTATGAGTATGATGTAATGACTTAACTGTGAAACAACTTTCTTTCTGTGACGCGCAAGACATTCTTATTCGTGGTAGAGTTAGGAAGTAGTTCTAGTTTTGTGGTTGGCGTTTTATTTTGGTAGGTTCATAAGATTGGTATGTCTCTCTTATGTTAGTTTTTGTTTGGAGCACAATAGGTGCATTTGTTTGCCTTTTACGGGCTGAGATGTGGGATTCACCCTCATTATATGTACTTAATTGTTTGTTGGAGTAATATATTTTACCGGAGAAACCATTTACCCAAAGAAAATGGTGATGGCGTCTCCATGACGAAATCTCTCCTTTTGAAAACTTGGGATCATCTCAATCAATAGTTCACATAATGCAGACATAGTTGTGAACCCCCCCTTCGATATTCATACAACTCTTATCTTTGGGAAAACAATCTGTAACCTAAACAATCGTCTCCCACATCCGCACGTTAACCTTCAAAACTTTTTTCTTGTAGGAATGTTAGAAATGGTTGCCCAATCCTTTTTGGTTTGATGTTTGGATTGGTAATTCAAGTCTTAGGAGCCGTTAAAAAAAATCAAGTCTTAAGAGCCTATTTCTTCGTTTATTCACTCTAGAGTTACACCCAGTGTGTAATATAAACGATAAGTGTAAATATCTTCTTGTGCCTAATAGTAGGAAAATGACGTGACACAATCCCATAATGGGTGGGCTAAAATTGGCTCAATTTTATTTAATTGCACAACTTGATTAAGGAGTTTGTGCCTTCTATTAACCCTTCGAAAGTTTTTACTCTAACTCCATGAGAAGTAAAAATGAAACATTCACCCTCTTTTCTTCTATTGAACCAATCTGATGGACCAACCTCTTCCATCAAAGATCACCATCGATACTTGGTTTGTTTGTTCCCTACTAGATGTAACCTTGATGTTAGGGGAATTGACGTCCGCTCTACTAGATGTCCAGTTTGTGACAAAGCTCTTGAATCTATTCATCACTTATTCATGGACTGCACAATGGCAACATCTATTTGGGGTTATGTCAAGGCTTGGTGGGGTTATAATGATTATCCGAATTCATTGTCGTCCCAAAAAACTTTAGCAATTTCACCAATGTTTGCTTTGATGTGGTTGTGCAAACAACGATTTGGATACTTTGAAGTAGGGATGAGCATTTCGAACCGAATCCCGGAACCGGACCAGAACCGTACCGAAACGGTACCGATTCTTGAAATACAGTACGGTACCGGGACTAAGAAATAAGGTGAAAAAATATCGGGACCACTAATTCTGTACGAGACCGGTACCAAATCGGGAAATTCCCGAAAAAAAGCGGGGAAAACCCGATTTCCCGGTACCGGTATCCGAATCCCATTTGGTACGGTACCGGTACCACTAATTTATGCTCGGAAAAAAATCGGTACTACTAATTCGGTACGGGATCGGTACGGGACCGGTACCGTGCTCATCCCTACTTTGAAGGTTTAGAAACCAGATTTACTTGGATTTAAAGCCTCAAAGAGAATATTTGCTCATGGAAAACATAATGGTCGTTTCTCACTCATGGATTGTCGATAAGCATAGAACTTTTAAACCAAAGTGGTTGGATTGAATTATTGATCCAGGAGCTTATTTTAATTCGTTGTAATTTTCTTTTTTAGCTTTTTGCTAAAGTCTTGTTAATAAATTCTCGTAAAAAAAAAGCTAGAATTGCAACATGTTTACACAGGCATGTTTGATAACAAGTTTAATCAAACGAATCAGGATTTGCCATTTTATACCTAGCTAGGTTCAATACAAATGTGAGACAATACCTTAATTTATTCACTGAAGCATTCTTCTTAAAAAATTTGAATATCAAACAAATCTTATTGCCACAAAAGCTTTACCCTGATACACAAAACTTTTCTCATTAATTAACTAATTGTATAAAATGAGGTGTATATTTTACATAAATGTATATACACGCATGCATAAAAGAAGAGTGAGGGAGGAAGTGCAAATTGCCACCGATTGCATTCACGTGCATTCCATAATCTCGCGTACCAAAACTTGTGATGTTATTTTATTAATTCACCATAGTAACGTACGTATTTATAGCCTTTGGAGATTCTCGGATTTAGTAAGTAGATGCAAATTCTCGAATTTGTAGCCTTTGGAGAATGCATAAAGCTATATATCCAACGCGACAAAGAAATAGTTTATTCTACTATTTTTACTTTCAGATTCTAGCACACCAAATGTACAAAGATTCTTTGTACTTAAGAGCAAAATATTCTAAACAATTTTACAAGTTGGCACATGTACACAATATGCATATAATTATAATGTTGTTAAGAATATACCAAAAGGTACATGCTTAATTCCCTAGTTCAAGGAAATATAAAACTAGTAACCACCACATTCACCGGTTGGAGATAATAAAAAAAAATCCAGTCACGGTTAATATGTGTCAGATGTAAATCGTGAAGCTGACAAGCAACCACAAGTTTACTATTAAAAAGCCGCCACTTAGTGACACTGATGGTGGTCACTAAAACCAGATATTTTTTACACTCATTAATTAAAAAAGTGGGAAAATAATCTTTGGTTATTGCCTATTGGCAACTTTTCATGAGATATTGTGTCACAAGGAAAATGTATATATACCCACTCTTTCCGTTGTCACTATAAATAAGTCTTTCCGACGCCATCTTAATTACACTTTTTATGTGTAGGTGAAAGACGTTGGCATTTTTTTGTTAACTAGTGACACTTTTTTCAGTTTTTGACTTTTGTGAAATTCTCTGAACTATTGTGACCATTTTCTATGTCACTGAATGACAACATTCTTGTAGTAAGAAATCTGACTAATATAAATAAAACATACCTAAAACAATACGCTTATTACCCTCAATCAACGAAACGAGTTAAATAATATAAGAAACCAATAAGAAGTGACACTGTGTATGGCTATCAGCGTTAGCGTGCAACATGATACATGTAGAATATTGCGTATCACATACTGTGTTGAAATTGCTAGCTTAACCACTCTTCCGTCAAGGAAAGGATGGCTACTTAGGTAGCATAGTCGTTAATACCTTAACAAAATATTTTACGCATATTCTAAAATCAATTCCAAGTTTAATAACATACTTATAGAAATACATTTATGGCTAAAATTAAAAACAATAACATTATAAATAAGCTTACCTACAAAGGAAATAAAACTAAAACGAAAGGGGAACATTGAAACACCAAGTTTGCCATTGATGGAAGGGTTTTGGTCGTAAAATAGCAACGTATTTTTTCAAATGTACCGAGTTAGTATGTGTACTATTTTTTGTTTCGCTTAATGTAACGTACTTTCATGTTTTGTTCCAATCAAGTAAGTGATGATAACGTGTCATGTTATAAATGGTGACACGTGTCAGACTTTCAGGTATGCCACGTCATCATCACGTACTAGATTGGAACAAAATATAAAAGTACGTTACATTAAGTGGAACAAAAAAATAGTACATATACTAACTCGGTACATTTAAAAAAGTACGTTGCTATTTTACGACCAAAACCCTTGATTGAAAACACATCTGCGTCCCTTTTACTCGACCCTAAAGTGGTTAGGCTAGTTATTTGATGATTACTGGTATGAAAATGTGATGAGGACATGATTAAAGGGCTAGCGGAAGAATACATGCATCACATAGAACGTGGCAAGAAAGCTCAACAGAAGAAAACGTAGATATCGGTTTGTCTACGGCGTAAGGCTAAAGCCTTACATACGTCGTAGAAGCTACTGTCTCTTTTTGTTTTCTGTCCTGATTTATATACGTTGTAGGACAAACCCCTTTACGCTGTATATGCTACTGCATCTTTTTATGTTTTTAGGCTTCATTTGTTTACGCCATAGATGGGGTATTCCTTTTACGCGGTAAACAAGTCAATTATGGTTTCTTTATTGTAGTTTAAGACGGTTCTAGACGAGTTGTGATAAATTTTTTCTCACGTTTGGTTTCCCTTTAAATATAGAGCTTGGGTTTATTGTTTATGTATTCATAATTTTTTAACTTTTAGTCTTTAAATCCTTTGTGATTTGGTTTAACCCGTGTTAGAGTTTTAATCACGCTTCTATTCTACGTTAGTTGGTATTAGATCGAGGCTACTGGTATCCTGATGACGAAGGATGCAGATATTCCACAAACCCGTACCATTAATCACTACCACATTTACCAGTTTCCCCATCGCCGTTTTCCCCGGCGACAAGTGTCGCTGGGGAATCATCACTAAACGACAAAAATATATCCTACGTGGCACAAAGTCTCGTAGAAAAGTCAGCTAAATTATGGAGAGGTTTTCCCCGGCGACATGTCGCCGGGGATACCATTGTTATATTTTGACCGAAAATTTCATCGTGCAACGTGGCGGGAACTTTTCCCGCTTACCTTTCCCCAGCGACATGTCGCCGGGGATTCACTTGATTATTTAAAATATGTAATTAGTGTTAATTTTATTACTTTAAAATTTTATTTTGCATGTTTCCCCAGCGACATGTCGCCGGGGATTCATTTGATTATTTAAAATATGTAATTAGTGTTACTTTGATTACTTTAAAATTTTATTTTGCACTTTTCCCCAGCGACATGTCGCCGGGGATACCGTTTGACTTCGTTTGACTTTATTAATAATAATAGTAATGGTAATAATAATAATAATAAGAATAAGAATAATAATAATAATAATAATAATAATAATAATACGTATACCATAACATAACGACTCATCCGTTCAAAGTCTAATGTCTAACCATAACATATCGACTCATCCGTTGAACGTCTAATGTGTAACCATAACATATCGACTCATCCGTTGAACGTCTAATGTCCAACCCTAAGATATCGACTCATCCGTTGAACGTCTAATGTCCAACCCATAACATATCGACTTATCCGTTGAACGTCTAATGTGTAACCATAACATACCGACTCATCCGTTGAACGTCTAATGTGTAACCCTAACATACTGACTCATCCGTTGAACGTCCAATGTGTAACCATAACATATCGACTCATCCGTTGAACGTCTAATGTGTAACCATAACATACCGACTCATTCGTTGAACGTCTAAATTGTAACCATAACATATCGACTCATCCGTTGAACGTCCAATGTGTAACCATAACATATCGACTCATCCGTTGAACGTCTAATGTGTAACCACAACATACCGACTCATTCGTTGAACGTCCAATGTGTAACCCTAACATACGGACTCATCCGTTGAACGTCTAATGTGTAACCATAACATACCGACTCATCCGTTGAACGTCTAATGTGTAACCATAACATACCGACTCATCCGTTGAACGTCTAATGTGTAACCCTAACATACTGACTCATCCGTTGAACGTCCAATGTGTAACCATAACATATCGACTCATCCGTTGAACGTCTAATGTGTAACCATAACATACCGACTCATTCGTTGAACGTCTAATGTGTAAGCATAACATACCGACTCATCCGTTGAACGTCCAATGTGTAACCATAACATATCGACTCATCCGTTGAACGTTCAATGTGTAACCATAACATACCGACTCATCCGTTGAACGTCTAATGTGTAAGCATAACATACCGACTCATCCGTTGAACGTCTAATGTGTAACCATAACATACCGACTCGGATGTTGAACGTCTAATGTGTAACCCTAACATACGGACTCATCCGTTGAACGTCTAATGTGTAACCATAACATACCGACTCATTCGTTGAACGTCTAATGTGTAAGCATAACATACCGACTCATCCGTTGAACGTCTAATGTGTAACCATAACATACCGACTCGGATGTTGAACGTCTAATGTGTAACCATAATTATTCTTCGGTGAATCATAGATTTATAAAACACATTCAACTATGCATCGTTTGGCTTCTTGATCCAATTAAATATTGCATGCAACATTTTGATGTAATATGTTCTTGTTCCTCTAGCCCGTTACTAGATTGTAAATCTAACTCTCATATAAGAATATAAAGATGCCGAATGGTAACTTTTTGTTCCCGAGTTTATATTAAAAGAAAGGAAAATATTTAGGATTATAATAAAAATAAAAGATAAAATTGTATTCTTTTGAAGTCGTTAACAACATAAAGTAATTAAATTTTACCCCAAAAAAAAAAAAAAAAAAGCAGTTTTCCCCGTCGACATGTCGCTGGGGATTATAATAAATAAAAATTAAATAGTTTTCCCCGGCGACATGTCGCCGGGGATAAGTACCCACCAAAATTTTCGTTATCGCGCCATTTACGCTAAACGACAAAGAAATAGTTTATTCTACTATTTTTACTTTCAGATTCTAGCACACCAAATGTACAAAGATTCTTTGTACTTAAGAGCAAAATATTCTAAACAATTTTACAAGTTGGCACATGTACACAATATGCATATAATTATAATGTTGTTAAGAATATACCAAAAGGTACATGCTTAATTCCCTAGTTCAAGGAAATATAAAACTAGTAACCACCACATTCACCGGTTGGAGATAATAAAAAAAAATCCAGTCACGGTTAATATGTGTCAGATGTAAATCGTGAAGCTGACAAGCAACCACAAGTTTACTATTAAAAAGCCGCCACTTAGTGACACTGATGGTGGTCACTAAAACCAGATATTTTTTACACTCATTAATTAAAAAAGTGGGAAAATAATCTTTGGTTATTGCCTATTGGCAACTTTTCATGAGATATTGTGTCACAAGGAAAATGTATATATACCCACTCTTTCCGTTGTCACTATAAATAAGTCTTTCCGACGCCATCTTAATTACACTTTTTATGTGTAGGTGAAAGACGTTGGCATTTTTTTGTTAACTAGTGACACTTTTTTCAGTTTTTGACTTTTGTGAAATTCTCTGAACTATTGTGACCATTTTCTATGTCACTGAATGACAACATTCTTGTAGTAAGAAATCTGACTAATATAAATAAAACATACCTAAAACAATACGCGTATTACCCTCAATCAACGAAACGAGTTAAATAATATAAGAAACCAATAAGAAGTGACACTGTGTATGGCTATCAGCGTTAGCGTGCAACATGATACATGTAGAATATTGCGTATCACATACTGTGTTGAAATTGCTAGCTTAACCACTCTTCCGTCAAGGAAAGGATGGCTACTTAGGTAGCATAGTCGTTAATACCTTAACAAAATATTTTACGCATATTCTAAAATCAATTCCAAGTTTAATAACATACTTATAGAAATACATTTATGGCTAAAATTAAAAACAATAACATTATAAATAAGCTTATCTACAAAGGAAATAAAACTAAAACGAAAGGGGAACATTGAAACACCAAGTTTGCCATTGATGGAAGGGTTTTGGTCGTAAAATAGCAACGTATTTTTTCAAATGTACCGAGTTAGTATGTGTACTATTTTTTGTTTCGCTTAATGTAACGTACTTTCATGTTTTTTTCCAATCAAGTAAGTGATGATAACGTGTCATGTTATAAATGGTGACACGTGTCAGACTTTCAGGTATGCCACGTCATCATCACGTACTAGATTGGAACAAAATATAAAAGTACGTTACATTAAGTGGAACAAAAAAATAGTACATATACTAACTCGGTACATTTAAAAAAGTACATTGCTATTTTACGACCAAAACCCTTGATTGAAAACACATCTGCGTCCCTTTTACTCGACCCTAAAGTGGTTAGGCTAGTTATTTGATGATTACTGGTATGAAAATGTGATGAGGACATGATTAAAAGGCTAGCGGAAGAATACATGCATCACATAGAACGTGGCAAGAAAGCTCAACAGAAGAAAACGTAGATATCGGTTTGTCTACGGCGTAAGGCTAAAGCCTTACATACGTCGTAGAAGCTACTGTCTCTTTTTGTTTTCTGTCCTGATTTATATACGTTGTAGGACAAACCCCTTTACGCTGTATATGCTACTGCATCTTTTTATGTTTTTAGGCTTCATTTGTTTACGCCATAGATGGGGTATTCCTTTTACGCGGTAAACAAGTCAATTATGGTTTCTTTATTGTAGTTTAAGACGGTTCTAGACGAGTTGTGATAAATTTTTTCTCACGTTTGGTTTCCCTTTAAATATAGAGCTTGGGTTTATTGTTTATGTATTCATAATTTTTTAACTTTTAGTCTTTAAATCCTTTGTGATTTGGTTTAACCCGTGTTAGAGTTTTAATCACGCTTCTATTCTACGTTAGTTGGTATCAGATCGAGGCTACTGGTATCCTGATGACGAAGGATGCAGATATTCCACAAACCCGTACCATTAATCACTACCACATTTACCAGTTTCCCCATCGCCGTTTTCCCCGGCGACAAGTGTCGCTGGGGAATCATCACTAAACGACAAAAATATATCCTACGTGGCACAAAGTCTCGTAGAAAAGTCAGCTAAATTATGGAGAGGTTTTCCCCGGCGACATGTCGCCGAGGATACCATTGTTATATTTTGACCGAAAATTTCATCGTGCAACGTGGCGGGAACTTTTCCCGCTTACCTTTCCCCAGCGACATGTCGCCGGGGATTCATTTGATTATTTAAAATATGTAATTAGTGTTAATTTTATTACTTTAAAATTTTATTTTGCATGTTTCCCCAGCGACATGTCGCCGGGGATTCATTTGATTATTTAAAATATGTAATTAGTGTTACTTTGATTACTTTAAAATTTTATTTTGCACTTTTCCCCAGCGACATGTCGCCGGGGATACCGTTTGACTTCGTTTGACTTTATTAATAATAATAGTAATGGTAATAATAATAATAACAAGAATAAGAATAATAATAATAATAATAATAATAATACGTATACCATAACATAACGACTCATCCGTTCAAAGTCTAATGTCTAACCATAACATATCGACTCATCCGTTGAACGTCTAATGTGTAACCATAACATATCGACTCATCCGTTGAACGTCTAATGTCCAACCCTAAGATATCGACTCATCCGTTGAACGTCTAATGTCCAACCCATAACATATCGACTTATCCGTTGAACGTCTAATGTGTAACCATAACATACCGACTCATCCGTTGAACGTCTAATGTGTAACCCTAACATACTGACTCATCCGTTGAACGTCCAATGTGTAACCATAACATATCGACTCATCCGTTGAACGTCTAATGTGTAACCATAACATACCGACTCATTCGTTGAACGTCTAAATTGTAACCATAACATATCGACTCATCCGTTGAACGTCCAATGTGTAACCATAACATATCGACTCATCCGTTGAACGTCTAATGTGTAACCACAACATACCGACTCATTCGTTGAACGTCCAATGTGTAACCCTAACATACGGACTCATCCGTTGAACGTCTAATGTGTAACCATAACATACCGACTCATCCGTTGAACGTCTAATGTGTAACCATAACATACCGACTCATCCGTTGAACGTCTAATGTGTAACCCTAACATACTGACTCATCCGTTGAACGTCCAATGTGTAACCATAACATATCGACTCATCCGTTGAACGTCTAATGTGTGACCATAACATACCGACTCATTCGTTGAACGTCTAATGTGTAAGCATAACATACCGACTCATCCGTTGAACGTCCAATGTGTAACCATAACATATCGACTCATCCGTTGAACGTTCAATGTGTAACCATAACATACCGACTCATCCGTTGAACGTCTAATGTGTAAGCATAACATACCGACTCATCCGTTGAACGTCTAATGTGTAACCATAACATACCGACTCGGATGTTGAACGTCTAATGTGTAACCCTAACATACGGACTCATCCGTTGAACGTCTAATGTGTAACCATAACATACCGACTCATTCGTTGAACGTCTAATGTGTAAGCATAACATACCGACTCATCCGTTGAACGTCTAATGTGTAACCATAACATACCGACTCGGATGTTGAACGTCTAATGTGTAACCATAATTATTCTTCGGTGAATCATAGATTTATAAAACACATTCAACTATGCATCGTTTGGCTTCTTGATCCAATTAAATATTGCATGCAACATTTTGATGTAATATGTTCTTGTTCCTCTAGCCCGTTACTAGATTGTAAATCTAACTCTCATATAAGAATATAAAGATGCCGAATGGTAACTTTTTGTTCCCGAGTTTATATTAAAAGAAAGGAAAATATTTAGGATTATAATAAAAATAAAAGATAAAATTGTATTCTTTTGAAGTCGTTAACAACATAAAGTAATTAAATTTTACCCCAAAAAAAAAAAAAAAAAGCAGTTTTCCCCGGCGACATGTCGCTGGGGATTATAATAAATAAAAATTAAATAGTTTTCCCCGGCGACATGTCGCCGGGGATAAGTACCCACCAAAATTTTCGTTATCGCGCCATTTACGCTAAACGACAAAAACTATACCTTTCCCCAGCGACATGTCGCCGGGGATTGTCGCCGGGGAAAAAACTTTATCATAAAGTAGATCTGGATATCTTCTTCACTGCAGATAACGAAAAAAAAAAAAAAAAAAAACCTTCCTGTGGCGATTTCTGTGGCGATTTCTGCAGCAAAAACCATCACCATTCACCAACAATCATCAACCATCACCACCACCGCATCCACCATCACCACCAACGCATCCACCATCACCACCACCACACGTTATACGGTTTGTTTTACAAATTTTAAATGTTATTCAACTAAATTAGTTAATTATATTATGATTTTTGCAGATTATTATTGTTGTAAGTTGTTGTTAATTAAAAAAGTGAAGTTTTTTTTTTTTTTTTTTTTTTTTTTTTTTTGGCAGTAGCCGACGAGGACCGACGAGGAGCAAGAGCGAGGTATGTTATAATTTTTGCAGATTATTATTGTTGTAAGTTGTTAACTTGGAAAGTTAATTTTTTTTTTTTTTTTTTTTTTTTTTTTTTTTTTTTTTTTTTTTTTTGGCAGTAGGCGACGAGGAGGCTAGACAAGGTATGTAATAATTTTTTTTTTCTCCTTTTGGTATCCCGGGTGACATGTCGCTGGGGAATGTTTATTCATGTCGCTGGGGAATGTTTATTGTTTAAATTTTGTTAGTTTATAGTTATTATTAGTTCAATTGCCTTGAAATGTGCTCGTTTATAATTATAATAATTAGTTGTTTAAATTTTGTTAGTTTATAGTTATTATTTGGTGAAAAAAGTGAAATGGTATGTATGTTAAAATAATGGTATGTATGTTAAAAAAGTGAAATGATATGTATGTTAAAAAAGTGAAATGGTATGTATGTTAAAAAGTGAAATGATATGTATGTTAAAATAATGGTATGTATGTTAAAAAAGTGAAATGATATGTAGTTTATAGTTTATAGTTATTATTTGTTGACATGTGCTCGTTTATATTATTTTGTTAGTTTATAGTTATTATTTGTTGATATGAGCCGTTTATAGTTTATAATAATTAGTTGTTTTAGGATTTTAGTGATTAATTTTGGAAAATCCCCGTCTAAAATTAATCATCCTATAGAAAACCCGTCCGAAATTAATTTATTAGAAATTAATTTCGGAAAGTCCCCCGTTTGGGACTGCTTTTTGAATGTTTTGTCTCATTTAGGATATGAATGCGTATAATTGGATTACTATTTGAGATGATTTCGACAGTGTTTCTCCTTTACTCCTACGAATATGTCTTTAAACACATATTTGGGGAGTTGAGGGGAAATGCTGCCGAAATTTTCTTAAATAGTAAATCGGTTATACGCATTCATATATGAGACAAATTATTCAAAGAGTGGGTTAGGATTTCCTTCCATAGTTGCACTAGGTGAACAAAACATCTGGTATTCCTCGTTTGAATGTGTTTAATTAAGTTGCATATAATAACTAAATGTATCGTTAAAACGTAGTTATGGTATTCGATGATAAGACTTGGACAGTTTTACAGCGTCATGAACCATTATTTATTCTCGGTCTTGAAAAATTCGTCAATCATTGCAAGTCGTTAGTGACTAGTGCCGGGAGAATTAGATGTCCATGCAAGTCTTGTCGAAATATATTATGGGTACACATCAAAAACCTTTCAAACCACATTATGAGAGAAGGGTGGGACCCACGTTATAAAATATGGGTGGAACACGGTGAACCGGCTCCACCTATGCCACCGCCAGTAATAGATAACACAAGACAGCCTCTGATGAGTGACATGACAGCGTTAATTAATGATCTTAGCTATATTCCTCCGAATAATGAACACAATGAACCAACTCAAGGAGATATTGGTGAGACAAGTAACGAACCGACTCAAGCTACACGTAACGAGTTTGAAGAGTTATATGCCAGTGCCAACGAGGAGCTGTACCCCGGTTGTGACTATGTGACTCGATTAGACTTTATGGCAAAGTTTACCTATTTTAAGGCTAAAGGTAGATTGACTGATTCTATATTTAATGAAATGTTAGAGTTTTTACAAAATGTATTTCCCATCAGTAAAGGATTCAAGCTCCCACCATCATACTATTCAATAAAGAAGACATTTAAAACGATTGGGTTAGGGTACGAGTCGATACATGCTTGTGAACACGATTGCTGCTTATTTCGGGGAGACAAGAACAAAGATTTGGATTTTTGTCCGGTCTGTAATACGAGTAGATGGAAAGACAGTAACACGCCGGGGAAGAAAGTTCCTAAGAAGGTGTTGCGTTACTTTCCGATCATTCCTAAACTACAACGTTTGTACAAGTCTAGTCACACTGCAAAGGATATGATTTGGCATGCTACTGGAAAGTGTACGGAGCCCGGTAAGATGCAACACCCGGTTGATGGTGGAGCATGGAAGAAATTTGACACAAAGTATCCAGATTTTGCAAAAGAACCAAGAAATGTTCGACTAGGGTTGGCTGCTGATGGTTTCAATCCGTTTGGGAACCTTAGTCAGGCCTACAGCATGTGGCCGGTGATATTGACAACATACAATCTGCCTCCGTGGTTATGTATGAAAGAGAGTTCTTTTATGCTAACGTTGTTAATTCCTGGTCCTAAATCCCCGGGCAAGGACATTGATGTTTACTTGAGGCCTTTGATTGAGGACCTGAAGGATTTATGGGACAAGAAAGGTATCGAGACTATAGACGTTGCCTCAGGCCAGAAGTTTAATATGAGAGCGATGGTTTTATGGACCATCAATGATTTTCCTGCTCGAAGTAGTTTGTCTGGGTGGAGTGGGCAAGGTTACAAGGCATGCCCTACATGTAATAAAGACACTCCATCTGTTCGTGTGTTAAGCAAAACAGCTTATTTTGGCCACAGAAGTTTCTTAACGAAGCCCCATAAATGGAGACGCTCACTTGAATTCAATGGCCAAACCGATAACGCAGATCCTCCTGAAGAATTTGGTCGGGATGTAATCCTGGCTCAACTTGATAGATTGCCAACGCGTGTGAAGGGTAAACATCCGAGTTATGGAGGTGTGAAGATAAAACGCAATCTTCTTGTCGAGCATAACTGGACTAAACGGTCTATTTTTTACGAGCTTGAGTATTGGTCTTTTCTTTCACTAAGACACAATTTAGACATCATGCATATCGAAAAAAATGTGTTGGAGGCCATCTTGAACACTTTGTTAATGAATGATAAATCTAAAGACACCGTCAAGGCAAGACAAGACTTGCAAATGTTGGGCATTCGAAATGGCTTGTGGCTCGGCCAAACCAAAAACGGGAAGTGCTTGAAGCCTCAGGCTGCGTATTCTTTCACACCAGAGAACCGAAAAAAGTTTTGTCAGTACATCAAAGGATCTAAACTACCAGATGGGTTCGGATCATGCTTCAAGCACAGAGTGACCGATAATGATACCAATATAACGGGCCTGAAGTCTCATGACTGTCATATAATGATGCAACGTTTACTTCCTTACGGACTTCAAAATTACTTGCCCGATAAGATTGCAAAACCATTAATTGAGTTGTGTTCCTTTTTTAAGCAAATATGCTCTGCAACTTTGATGGAGGATGACATGTTGAAAGCTCAGATCAAGGTGGTCGATATTCTGTGCGAGCTTGAGCTCATATATCCTCCTGCTTTCTTTGACATTATGGTTCACTTGGTTATCCATTTACCTATAGAGGCTCTTGAAGGCGGGCCTATTCGCCCCCGGTGGATGTATCCATTTGAAAGATACATGAAGAAGCTAAAAGGTTATGTTCGCAATAAAGCTAAGCCGGAAGGTTCGATTGCGGAGGGTTATGTTGCTGAAGAAGCATTGACATTCAGTTCTCATTATTTTCGGGATGTTACCACGAAATTTAATCGTCCCGACCGTAATGTGGACCCCCCTCCCCCAACGTGTCAGTTTCAGGTGTTTCGATCGGTATGTAAAACGATTGGTTTACGGTCATTTATTGGGTTTGATGCCCAAGAGTTTAAAAAAGTGAAATGGTATGTACTTCACAACAGTCCTGAGATCGACACGTACCGGACCCAGTTCAAGAGGTACGCATTTTTTTATTTTGAAACTTCTTTTTCTTAACTTATCATTTCGACGACTTATTCTAATACCATGAACGTTTTTCAGATTATTTCCTAACAAAGACATGCAAGAAGAATTCCCCGACTGGTTTGGGTCGCAGGTAAACTTAAGACTTATTTGGTCTACTTAACTGTAAAAATAACAATATCATATTTTGTGTTCTCTATCTAGCTAATCCTGTCTTCTTCATAGATCCGTCAACGTCACATAGACAATGACCAAGACTTAGAGGTTAGCACAACGAGCGAGTTATTCGCTTTGGCTAATGGACCATCATGGACTCCAATCTCAGTAAACTCTTGCGTAGTCAACGGTGTGAGGTATGTCGTGCACAACCGTGATGAACGTCGCACAACTCAAAACAGCGGCATTTATTCGCCTGGCCGTGACGGAGAAATGTATTATGGTCAGCTTCAAGAAATCCTCGAGTTTAAGTATTTGTTGTTCACAGTTGCGTTGTTCCGAGTTAAGTGGTTCGACACTAGCAACGAAGGACGTAAAGTCAAAAAACTTGTCTTTAGAAACAACATGACACAAATCGTGGACTGCAGGCCTGAGGCATTTAAAGATGACCAATACATTCTCGCAACACAAGTCAAACAAGTCTTCTACCTTGAAGATAAGACCAAACCCCACCGGAAGGTCGTCGAACATGTTAATCATAAAAAGTTTTCCGACGGGGGTGTCATCGTGGTAGAGGACGATCCTGATATTATACATTTCGACAACTCATCTGATCTCCCACTTTCTACTAGTTTGAATGACTTGGATAATGCGACCTTGCATATAGATGGTCAATCAACGGTTGTTGACGCACCGCCAGATATCATTGATGTTCCTGACGAAGACGATGATATTATTGCTGATGAAGACGCCCTTCCTCATGATTTAGCAGATTCTGATGTTGAAGCCCTCATCAATGTTGATGATGATGGTGTTGAGAAAGTTTATTCTAGTGAAGAAGAAGATTGATCTTGAGTTGTAACTTGCAAAATACACTTATATATTTGAATGAATGAATGAAATTGTTGTGGATTGTTTAAATGTGTATATTTATTTGGATGTGTATGTATTTGGATGTGTGCATGCTTATATTATTTTGTTCATGAATTTCTATATCTTATGCTAATTGTACTTGTACAGATGTCGACAGATGTTGCACGGTCCCACGGCGGTGACGGTGGCGGGGAGGATCGTCCCCCTCCAGACCGCGTACCCACCGGTTGCTGGGCAAGCTTCATTAACAAAGGTAAGAATTTCCGGAGTATTGTAATACAAGCATAAATTTGATACATATTTATGACTTTTATCACTAACTTGATTTTGCAGGCAAAGGTAAACGAAAGCCCAATTTGGGCGGCAGGGCAGCGGGCAGGCTGAATACCCGCGACAAGACCCGGAACCTTTCGCTGAAGGCAATCGTAGACGAAAAAGGTCCCGTGTCGATCACTTTTGAGGCGGGTGACAAACAAACCTTAAACCCTCTCGGCCCCCATGCGGCGCATTGGTCTAACTACATAGGGGAGGTCGTTAGGAAGGTGCCGTTTTACTACCCTTCTTGGGACAAGGTCCCGAAGGAGAAGAAGGCGGGAATCATTTCAGATATTGGGGTCAGTTATCCTTTTATGTTTATTTCATTATCGTGTTCATTTATTTAATTGTGTATATTTATCTAAATTCGCTTATTTATTTATATCATATAAATAAATAAACAAATTTAAATAAATATATAAATTATATCTCTAACTCTCTTTTCGTTTTGTTGTATATGATTGCAGACCCTATTTGACCTCAGGCCGCACATCGACTCCTCCCGCTGGCCCTAGATCTACGAAGGCATAAACTCGCACCTGCAAAAAGCCTACAATACTAACAAGGCTTCTTTCAAAGCCAAACATTGGAAGGTAGACCCCACCACCGGGGATTACGATGCGGAGGCGATTAGGCGGGCACGTCCCGAGGAAATTACAGCGGGTGATTGGGATGAGTACATTAAGTTTTGGAATGATCCCAAGAACATTTCTCGAGCCGCTACAAATCGGCTTAACCGGCAAAAGAGCAAGGTCATATCTAGACAGGGATCCCGGTCCCTGACTCGCCTTCGAGATAATATGGTAATAAACATTATAATTATTTTACATGCATATATACATATATATAATATGGTAATAAACATTATATATATATATATATATATATATATATATATATATATATATATATATATATATATATATATATATATATATATATATATATATATATATATATATCTGATTATACGCTTTGGTGTGTTGTGATTTGTCGTTTTTAAAATTATTCATCTTATATGCGTGTGTATGTACAGATGCAGGCATCAGAGACTCATGAATACCCGTCACTCATCGACACTTATTGGCGAACACATACTGTTGATGGGGTATTCCTTAACGATGAGGACCGCCGGATATATGTAAGTTTTGTTTCAAAACACACTTTAATGAATTATCGAGAAATAATGTAGCAACCCGACTAATATATTTACTATCTTGTGTTTTTGTCACTACATAGGACGAGATGAAAAAGCTTGAGGCCACGGGTGAATACACGGAGGATCAAATCAATGCGTTGGCAAGAGGGGGTAAGCTTCGTGGGCATATTCCCGGTGTGGGTCGCGTATTGCCATCACGGGCCACATCCAGGCCAAGTATGCCCGCCCCCGCCGAGAAAGTCACCAAAGATGTAAGCTTTATGATGAGTCTCCTCAGAAGCGACAACAGATACGCGGATATGTTCAGGGAGTATGACTCGGGTGGTGCTAGCGGGAGTGGTGGGTGTGGTGATGACGAGGAGAATGGCGGTGATGAGGATAACAACGGCGAGAGGTAGTTGTGTATATATTATTAGTATGTTACATTGGTACTAGCTTTAGCTAGTTGTGTTATATATTATTAGTATGCTACATTGGTACTTTAGGTAGTTGTGTTATATATTATTAGGTTCATCTTGGCGCCATTTAAACACTTGTTTCCCTATCTATCAATGCACATATTGACTTTTGAGTCGTGTTTATGTAAAAGTTGTGATCTATTTGTATTGCGTTGATCCGTTATATGGTATTTGTGTTTTGGTACAAGTTGTGGCGAGTCTATACAGGTTTTGGTACAGGTTTATTTGGTAGATTTTTTCCGGAAAAATTCCGGAAAAAATCTGGAAATCGCCTGCACTGCAGGCTGCATTAAAAAAAAAATGCAGACTTTTCCCCGGCGACATGTCGCCGGGGATAACACACGCTAAACGTTGACAAGTCAACGAGAAAACCAAGTTTCCCTAGCGACATGTCGCCGGGGATAGTAGGCTAACTCGTTGACTTGTCAACAAGTAACCATGGTATCCCCAGCGACATGTCGCCGGGGATACTTAATCAGTATAATTAGTGTCTTAATCATTTTGCTTAATTCGACTATTCCCCAGCGACATGTCGCTGGGGATAATGTGCCACAGTGGCACTGCTTCTTTGACTTAAATTTGAGTGGGACCCACGTCGTCGCCGGGGATTGTCGCTGGGGATACAATCCCTTACGAGACTTCCCCAGCTAGGATTCCCCAGCGACATGTCGCTGGGGATACCTTTCCCCAGCGACATGTCGCTGGGGAATCCCCCCATATGTCGCTGGGGTAGCCAGTGAATGTTGTAGTGAATGGGGTGCGGTTGGCTGAAGAGATGGATAGTGCGATTAATTATCTCACTACCAAATTCGTGAGTATGTCCACTGTTCTTGAGGAGATACGAGCCGCGATCCTAGGTGGTGGTAACCATCCAAATCGTGAGGGTAACGAATGTGGTTATCCTAGATTCTGTACCAACTATGAGGGATTATGTGATAATCATGAGCATAACCAACCTCCTAACAAATTTGAAGACAAGAGAACATCATGTTTTCAGATTAGGAATGAGAAGAAACCCATGAGGAGTTCAATGAAGACCTTAGGTGAGGCTATTGACATAAGGTTATGGTTGGAAGGAATGTTAATCATCATGGGTATATGGTGAACGATAAAGTTATCGAGTCAAGGCCGAGATTCTCAACTTTGTTGAGAATATTGACATTGAGGCGGTGCTAAATTGGTTATACGAGGTTGACAAGTTCTTCAACTTATGAGTAACCTCCGACACCACTACCGCTAATTGAAGGTTTCACAACATATTGCAACACTTTCACTTGGAAAATTAAGGCATAATCTAACAATACTAAAACATCAAATAGAGAAACTTCAAGAACATATATCATTGTCTGGTTGTAAGGTAGTCTAAAACTAATTTTCGTAGCTATTAGTATAAACCACTTTGCAAATCGATATCCAATTGTCTAGACAGTTCCAAAGGTATATACTCTAAAATTCCATCAACTTTTTCTTATTTTTCACCGTCACATGCTCGTATTTTGACAATAATTCGAATCTGGTCTACAGGTAATATAGGAAAATGATCAATTGAGACCTAAATATGTGACTAGTAATTTTGTGCCTATATGCATGTGGCACTGATTTATTGGTTTGTGAAGAAGTGCGTATTTCTTTTGCACTAACAGGATGTTATATAGCTTTAGGCATATAATTATGCATACTAATTATTCTTGTCAATCAATGCTCGGCAATATATTGGTTGCAAATAAACCGGCTCATTCCGATACGCAGGTTGATTTAATAACAGTTGATACTCAAAGAACGTTCAATTATTTTCATAATAAACGAAAAAAAAGGGTAAAGAGTTCTACAAAGACAAAAGCTTCAACTAAAAGACAATAACACGTTAAATAAGCAACAAAGTAAAGCACACAGCAGCTAGCCATGCATGCATGCATGCCACTCTTGTTTTGATACAAATGTTCACTTGTTACTCATGAATGGAATGGCCAACACCAGGGCTATGGCCTGGTGTAGTAGGTCGAAAAGCATCTGTGCCAGGAGATGGCACTTGGCTAGGAGTTGTTGTGCCTGTTTCTTCGGTCACCTGATTATCATCAATGCATGTGGTACACTTAACGTTTTGACCTAGCTTTCGTGCTTCACTTGTTTGCATCACCTCGTTATTAATCACAAATAGGATTACAAACACACAGCACATAAGGGTTCTAACCAACCTAGCCATTTTTAGATAAAATGAGAGAGTTAGTGAGGCTCTAGCTTGAGATGAGATGTGCAAATATGCGTTATAGAGATAGAGGTGAGTTTGGCAATTTATGTGGTGATATATTCCACAGTATTTATAGAGGGGAGGAACAAGGGTTAGTAAACTAAGGCCCCATACATACATTTAAAAGCATATGTATAAATTTACACGTGCTGATACTTGAGAAGAGTTTAACTTAATATTAACAAGACCAATACAAGAAAAAGGATTACACATGAATGTGTTCTAGCTAAACCAAACTTTATTATGGTTTGATGTCATAAATCATGGTCTGCTTTTACTTATCAAAGTTTTTAAAACCAAATAGCCGTATATTCACACACATATTAATTACCTCTCTTTCCATTTCACGAATTTTTTCCACTATAATTTCGTTTCTTAATCAATTGTAAAAAAAAAGAGAAATGGCATCTTGCTAAGTTGTTAAACAAAAAATCAATCTTGCCAACTTCAGTTCAACTAGCTATTGTCTCTTCTCATCATCTACCTTTTTTTTTCTCTATTATTTTTTCATGTTAATACCTATTGCTTTTTTTTTTTTTTTTTTTTGGGGGGGGGGGGGGGGGGGGGGGGGGGGGTAGGGTGGGGGGCTTTGTTAATTATAGGGGTAAAATATTAGCATAGGATATATATTATGACTAAGGTAAATTGGTCGCATTTTGATGTAAGAATGCGGTTAGCATTTATTAACGTGAACCTTGTATATCTTCTAGCTTGATTATAACAAAAAAATGTTAAAAGACATCTAGTTTTTCAATTATATTGATTTTCTTTCATCAAGAAAAAATTACTGTTCCAGACCTTAAGCTTATAGTCAGACTAAGTAAAATATAAGTTAACTCAAAAGCCTAACAATGACCTTTTTTTTTTGAACGGCATATGTATTAGAAAGAGACTAGCAAGGAGCTAGTTTAAATTACATGTCAGGATAAAGCGTTACAAGGCTGACTAGCTAGATCACTCTATCTAGTTAGTTGAAAGAATACTTTCTACATGCATCTTCTAATGATCCAACTGAACGAACAAAGCTTCATCTCATATATGAGTAGTTCTTTGCTCGGCCTCTTTGGAGAAAAGAATGAATTATTTTGAAATCTCCAAATGACCCAAATGGTGATTTGAACCACCAAATTAAAATAACGAGAAAGCTTGTCTGGTAGAGGGGCTCAGCCATGGAAATCAATTCTGAGCGTTGAACACTAAAATCTCGTAGGCTATAATTATTATTTATGCATATTATATAAAGATTACATGAGTAAACCCTAACGGACCTAAAGCCCAGACCGGGCTTGGGCCGACTATCCTAAACCATAATATAATCTCTAATACTTAGAGGTTTTGCATCAACATATTACCTATATTCCACCATCATAGAACTTTTTACCATAATACGGTAAGTTATGTTTGGCTGAAATGTAATGTGTATCAAAAGATAAAATTTGTATAATAAATTCAGTGACCAACCTTTCATTAACAATAGTAATAGTTCAAACAAATTTAGCTAAATAAAATAGATAAAGATGCAAAATTTATATAAAAGAATATTGCAAAACTTAATTGATTGAAGCCTATTATCATTATCTATAAAAGTTGATTCTAGCAATAAAAATGAGAGTTCATGTTTTGACTTTTGAGTTTCTGTTGAGTCTTGGCATAAATTATGACATTTGATCTAGAAACTCCGATCAAAGAAATAGGAAGCCGTTATTACCTCAATATCAGTTTATTAAATTTGAACTCTGACACTGTGATATAATAGTCATAATGTAAAAACTTAGTTATATATATTGAGTTCTAAAAAACGATATGTTGTCATAAAAATGTACATATGTCATCATTTGAGAAAATAATACGGAGTAGTTTTTACTTCTTCACTTTAAGAGTTTCTACATTCATTATGTCATCATCTATGCCAACACCCAATCAAAAACTCAGAACATGAATTCTCATATTTATAACTAGAACTCAACTTTTATATCACTCTTAAGAGTTTCTACATCCGCTAAGTCACCAAGGCTTACTCAAAAACTCAAAGCATGAATTCCCATATATATTACCGGGCATAGTCGTAAATTGAAAGACTGTAAGAGCTAACCACAAGTTCAGCATGACAGCATGGTATTCAGCATATGTACGTAAACAACTTGATGATAATATACAATGTGCACTGCACGGCCATTTTAGCTTTGTAAGAATTGGGTTTGGGTGGTTCTGTTTATAAGTAACTACCATGCATCCAACTGTTTTAATGAACACGTAATGTGCATATGGCTATATTTATTATGTACTCGAGTGTGAAAGTTCTGGTTTAGGAACTCATGTAAAAGTGTCACTAAGGTTGAAAGGCAGGTGTCACTAACATAACAAAAATCTCAACAATTTATTCATATGTTTCTTTTTGTGACTAAAAGGTTTTTTCAGTAAATGTATTACCCCAAAAAAGCATTTAAATACAAAAGATGTGAGTGAAATCTCACATCTCAGCCCGTTACATAGGCTGTAAAACTAACATAAGACAATACATTTGACTCAACAACTAAATATAAACTAACATCTATATTTATGACGAATGTTTATATCAAATGCATAACATAATGTCATTTGAGCTTCAGAAAGTCCTCACGTTCTTCATCATCATAAGGATTGTCATTATAGGGATCATCACCGTAACTCTCCTTACAACACTCATATAAGCTCTTCCCCCACTTTTGCTTTCACCTACTCCCTTAGAAGAATTAGCAACTATAGGTTTTTTAGATGATAAAAATCTAGCCACTTCATTAGCATCTTCAATCATCTCACAATCACTTTCATTTCAAGCCAAGTTAGCTTCCTTATGGCGACTTATATCCAAATCTCCATCATTATGCGAACTACCTATACCACTAGGATCATCACCCATGTCATTTCTAGCCATATTAAGAGCATAAAACGGATTCGGTGTCACAATATTTGTCCAACTAGAAATAGCCACTTCTTAGATATTAGTCATACTAACATTGGTAGTATCCGACTTCTTCAACACAGCTTTGTAGTAGGGCTGAATTTCGGCCCTTTACCAACTTTAGTGCCGCCAAATGCCTTTTTCAAAGGAGCTTGAAAACCGTCATTATTCTTGAATGTTTACTTCTTTAAACCAACAATTACATGTTTAGAACATAGTGTTTCATCATGGCCAAACACCATACAAACACCACACCTAGGTGGTTTCCCTCATACTCCACACAAATAGTATGTAACACTTCACCATTACCCTCCCAAGATGGCACATCAATGATCATATTTTCCTTGAGATCTTGAGATCTCGAGCAGCCTTAATGTCAGTCAAGGCATGAGCATAATCAAAACGACCACACGATTCCATACACATACTACTTGCATGTGTACACATCGAGCATGATAAGAATACCCAGATTAGTAGCCATAACACTCAACCCGTCCTTAGTAAACGCAATAATAGGTATACCATGAAGTTTAAGCCAGACATGAATAGAACCTAAATCCTCTTTTACCAAACGTGTCATAGGAGACTACTTCTTCAAAATAATGGAGACTCAGCGAATAAATCAAGGTCCATTCTCCAAAACACCATTCAATCCATCAACTGATGAAAATTTAAAGAAAAAAAAAATCCCCTTTGAGTTCATTATAGCACAAACTAAACCATACTTTTTCATGCATTCTTAAAGTAGTTCTCCATAACAGGAAATGCAACTCTCTTACCAATAAAATACCCGAATATGATGTTTTTAAACCTAGAAATAGCATTCAAGACTGAAGACAAGGGAATCTATACCTCAGGCTTTTCGTTAGTAGGTTTACCTATATCAAGCGTTCGAAAATTAGCCTTTCGAGTAGTAGTACTAGCACCAACTTTACTTGTAAACGACGGACAGCAGGAATCGACTCTTCTACCCCTCTACACAGTTATTTACCTCGAAAGGTACCACCTTAAGTATCTCAGAATTAAAATCCTTTTTCTCAAGCACCGAATCGGTTTGAACCACAAGCGAGACACGATCATACGTGTACTTTAGTGTGCGGTTCTGCGCACACCAATAGGGATTTTAGCATCGTCACTTCTACCTGGACTTGAGACATTATCAACATTAGGTTTTAGTGGGAACTCATCCTCATCCACAAATACAAGTTTTCGATCCAGTAATTACTTTTCTAAATCATGAATTTTTTAAACAAGACCTTCGCTACCAACAACATCCACACCTTCTTTATCCCTCTTTCTCGTAACCCCATCAAGAACAAATCCGAATCAAATGACCCTCAAAACAACCTCTATGATCGCAACACAAAACCAGAAACCCAATATCAAAACCAAAATGAACTACTGTAGCCCGTCCCAACAACCAACAATATAAGTAATATAAATACGTTTCAATAGTATAAGTAATTTCAATGAACTAAAAATAATAATAAAGTTACTGTTGCCAAATACCTTATTTATAGTGACACATAGAAGTGTCTTGAATAATCTTTTTTCGTTGTAGATAGACTTTGTTATTAAGAACGTCTCCGTAAATCTCAGAATTTTACCGTCACTTTTTCTAAGTGTCTCTAAAACACATATTTAGTCACATTCTCTGGTGTCATTAAACTATTGTGTCTAAAAATCACTTCATTGTAGTGTACTTGTATAATCACAAAAGGAGGATAATCACGTTAATGGTTTTGTGCAAGACCTCTTTCGTGACGACTTTACTAGAGGTGAGATAATAAAGATTACTTCTAGATCCATTGTTAACCAACTAATTGATGAAGAAGGTATTAACAATTAAATAGACATTCACTACACCATAAAGTACCTCTAGCGTGTAGTCGTTAGAGATCCACAAATGCGATCGCTAAAAGTTTTAGCGACCACATGTAGTTAGACGAAAAGCCATTGACTTAGGAAGTGTCGCTAAGGTTTTAGCGACTACATTTTTTTCTTATAGCGACACCTCCATTGACTTGACTCTTTTGAGTTTTGACTTGTTGACCTTATTAACCAATTATTAACTTGTGTGACAATACCTATAGTGACTACATATAATCATTAAAGAGTCGTTGTTTATCTGACAAAAATCTTTAGCGATTATAAGTGGTCGCTAAAGTAAATTGACCGTTTGACAAAAACATTTATTACCACCTTTAGCAACCACATGTACTCGCCAAAAGATGTGTCAGGAAATGAATTATGACCACCTATAGCGACCATATGTGGTCGCAAACTAAAAAAGTCTCCAATATCTTTACTTGCGTCATTTTATCAATAGGTAAAATACATGGAGACCTTAGTGACAAAATTAGTACTTTTGCGACCTGGTTAACTATGATACTTTTGACTTATACCAACACCTTTTTGACATTATTGTCACTTATTTTTGTTTGGACACTTTTTAAATGTGTCACTAGACTGACGATTTTCTTGTAGTGATTTTCTTAGAAATATAATATGGCAAAAAATAAATTCTTTCAAATATGTGATGCGGATGCTTTTAGTTAAAACACACATATAGTTTTGTGACTGATTTAGTTATTTTTTGAGTTAATTGACTATGGCACTTTTTTCACTTATACCGGCACTTTCTTGACGTTATTGCCACTTTTTATAGTTTTTGGAGTTTGGACACATTAAAGATGTGTCACCAGACTGAAAATTTACTTGTAATGATATTCGAAATTCCTACATGTGCGTAGTTCTAACTGTGAGTTGGCATATTATAAAAAGCAATTTGCATTAATCAATAGCAAAAATATTTTGTAGGTAGTTAACAAAAGGTTTTGAAATTCCAACTGTACATTTGTAATGTACTTAAGCATGTGAAATGTGATATTTAGGTAGGTCTACAAAATACACGGTGTCAGACACAAAAGCAAAAAAGCTCCCACGAGGCGGGGGTATCTTGGTTCCACGAATCTGGTAGAAGACAGCTCGATCTCATCTGCTGATTCTATCAAATATTCCATATGCTTTCAACACCTTAAATAGTGTATTTAAACACCACTAACTTAGTATTTACACACCGGCTTCCTCTTTCAACTTGCAATATCTTAACCATACGGTGTTTATTGACAGCGAGTTTGTGTGTGACTGTGAATATTGTTGTACTTGAGGTGAGAGGCTTGTGAGTGATTCAGCATTGCCAGTCGACAGGTATCAACAGTTTTGCAAAGTAATAAATGGTAAAAGCTAAGAACTACAATCCTTGGTCAATTTGCTAATCCAATTGACTGAAGACCGGGCAAGAACATCATGGACTGTTTATGTAGACGACTACGTACACATGACCAAAGAAGACCACTTGCGGCACTTGGGTGTAAAATCGAAACATAGATCTGACTTGGTTTGTTGTACCTTTGCTTGAATATCCTACTATAGACCCTTGATTATGAATTTGAACTATACTAAGAATTTTGCTACAACCATAAAAGTTTTATAAAAAAAAAAAAATCACAAAATGATGTGACATGCCTCTTGGCCACTTATGTGAGAGCATTAGTTGGCCAAGTGAGATCATTGAGTGACCAAGAGGCATGCCACATCATTTTGTGGATTTTTTTGTGTAAAATTTATGTGGGTGTAGCATAGCCCCTAAAGTAAACAACTAAACACTAGAATTCACTGAATATCCTACTATAGACCCGGTTACTAATAAGACTACACAAGTCAAAGCTGCTACTGCTCAAGCTCACACAGTGCAAAGTCTCCACAGTTGCAAAACCAGTCAGCACAAGATGAAAGTGATGCTGGATGCTAGCTTAATTCCTTGACAAGAAATGTGATGTATTTATAATGGAATTGTGTCTAGATAAATTGTATGTTAGCATATTGAAAGTAACTTAGTGTAAAGTTAACATGTATAATGAACTTCCATTTTTGTATTGTGTGTTACAATTTCATAATTCAGTTATAGAATTTCTCTCCCTCTCAAACTTTATCATGGTATCAAAGTTGTATCATGCTCAACCATCATCACCACCATATTCCGCCATAACTAGCTACCATAACTAACTCCGGCAACCGTAACAAACTTCAACCACCACTTCTAACCACCAATCTTGATCAAATCACATTGATTTCTCATCACAACAAAACAAATACAGTCAACTACTCAAATCACAACATATCACCAATTTCAAGAATCAAAACTGAAAAAATCGTCAAAGTTTTCACGGTTATCATCAATGGAAGATATTTGGCTAATTGACCTAACAAATTACTAATCACTAATCAACAAGTTCTTGATTTCAAATGGCTGTAACTAGTGATTCTAACACATAAACATCAAACACAAACTCTTCTGATGTAATGGAGGAAATCAACTCAGTGAATCACCCTCTTTACTTTCATCCTCATGATCATCTTGGTATGATACTAATTTCAAAGAAGCTTACAGGTTCAGAAACTATAGTACTTGGAAAAGATCCATGATGATTGCCTTAAGTGCTAGGAATAAACTTAAGTTGATTAATGGTGATCTTGAGGAACCTGAAATGTTATCACCACTTAGTTCTTTTTGGGAGAGAGTTAATGATATGGTCATACCATGGATACTCGATACAGTTTCAGACCAAATTAGCAACAACCTGAATTTTGTACACTCTACACACTTACTTTCGCACCAACTGCATGACCACTACTTACAATTAGATGGACACATAATTTACCAATTGACCAATGAAATTTTCCATCTCAAACAACTAAATTGCTCTGTGAAAGTGTATTACCATAAGCTCAATACTAGATGCATTGGAAGCCCCTTACAACTGTACTTGCAAGTGTATTAGACTAATTCAGTTCCTTATGACTTAGATGAAAGTTACACTAACATTAAGGGCCAAGGTACTTCAGCCATAACCTATAGTGGCCAAAGCACACAACATGCTTAGACAGGAAGAAAGATTGAGGGAAGTACCTAAACAAGCCTCAAGTTTAGTTCCATTTTTTTGAATACATACAGACCCAAATTAATGGTATAAACCAAAATCAAAATCCTCAACCACAAAACCAATCACAGACCAGAAAAAGTACATTCAGAGGTGTCATATATGGGAATTTTAAAAAAGAGGGTCACAAAAAGGAAGAATGCTATAAGCTTGTGGGCTACCCAGTTGGTCATCCACTTCACAACAAATACATACCACCTCAAAGGATAGAATCTTAGACCAAACCAAGGGCTGTCAACATGACTATGGTTGCTGATGGCACATCAATTGAAGCCATCTCAGTAGAATCTTCCAGCCTAGTGAACCTGGCATTAGACTACTCAGTGACTGCAAGGATGGACATGCTTCAAAACCAGCTTAACCAGACACTATTGATGATGCAACACAATAGTGAAGCATCCATTTTAGGCTCACACAACTTCATGGCAGGTAAATCTCACAGACTCATAGCTCATTAATGATGCGGAATTTTTCAAAACCACCAAGTTTTACAATCCTCCTAGGTAGTGTACCTAGCCGTTGTAGTGTAGTATAGGCAAGACGCGGGGGATTGATCGTTCTCTAGGGGAATAGTATTGTGAAGGCTGAAGTGTATGAAAAATTAGGTCTAAATGTAAGGGATGATTCTTTTTTGTATTTTTTATACTTTTTTATAAAGTAAAGTAAAATATCTTAGGGTTTGAAGATTTTGGTTCTTAAACTATTAATTAAACTAATTAAACTAAATTATACTAATTATGCGGAAAAGTAAAGTGGTAACTCTTATGATAGGTAAAGGTGTTTACTTAGAATTTCCTTACTTCCTAGTTATCTCCTATTGATTAGTCGAATTGTCACGTACTTGTTTTAATTAGCGCGTTGTATTCCTTAATATTGGTTTTAGGGTGGTGCCGAATTCCCTAACTCTATGAATATATTGGTCTCCCTTAAGAAATCCTAATGTCAACAATCCGCAATTATACAGTCTCGTTAAGACTCTTAATATCAACAATCCGCAATTCACATAATAAATACAACGAATAAAAACAACTAGTACACTCTAGTGAATAAAGCGTTAAGTCGGATGTACTAGCTAATACATTAACGATAAATCCATTTTCCTACTTCTAACGTGAAACAACTAATCAAACAAGATACGACAATCAATAATCAATAACTAGGTTTCATTCAAAACTAAGCAAACACTAATAATTTAGCCGAGCATGTTAAAGAGAAGAGAAGAACACATATAATCAAACAACACATAGACATATTGAATGATTGAAGAGAAATTACTTAACTTCAATAAAACATGGAGTCCGGGGGCTAAAAACCCTTACAAGATCTGTAAAATTCGTCACTCTAGGTGAACCCTAGATACGTCTCCAAGATGTTACTATGAATGAAAAATAAACGAAAAATATATAAAGATTTACATCTGTGACGGCATCACTTTATAGGTGTGACGCCTTCAGCTCACCGTCATTAGAATTTTGTCCTCAACTGTGTTGCTGTTGTGGCGACGTCACCTTATAGGTTGTGACGCCGTTAGCTACTGTTTCTATGGTAGTGTCGCCGTCAGCTATAGACCGTCACCATGGTCTGAACCGTCACTTGTAAAATTTATAACTGAATCATCATGTTGGTTTGCAAGTGACTGTGTCACGTTGGGATTGTGACGCCGTCAGGCCTCCTTTTCTTGACGTTTTCGTGACTTGATTATTTTCTTCGTCTTTTTGTCCAAAAAAGCCAAATACTCGCTCTTTTCTGACATTCGATTCCAAAGTACCTAAAACTTGAAAAGAAACGATTTAAGATAATAATTGATAAAATATGTACGAGTTTAGAGACTAAATGACCCCCTAAAAATGCATGTTTTTAAACCTCATCAATTACATTTTTGTTTCTAAAGAGATTTGGATTATAGATAGTGGTTCTACTGATCATATATGCATATAACTCACATTGATGGACAACATAATCATATGCATAACACCTATCATTGTGCATTTACCAAATGGTCACACAACCAAAGTCACCAAAATTGGTTCAGTTAAACTACATTCAAACATCACACTCCACAATGTGCTTTACATACCAACTTTCACTTACAACCTTATTTCTATCATCCAAATCCTTAAACACACCTTAAAGTCAATCACCTTCACTTACAATGCTTGTGTTTTCCAGGGCCATGATGGTTCATAAACTCATCGAACTCTTAGTGGTGGTTTGTACACTTTACCCTCCTCTTCAACAACCAATAACATAACTACACCAACACATTCAATGGCTTAGCAAGCTCTCACTATGGCATGCTAGGTTGAGGCATCCATCAACCCAAGCTCTTAAACATGTTGCACAATTACTAGTTTTAGTTTCTAATTATTTGATCACAAATGTACAATATGTCCTTTATCCAAACATCGTGCTTTACCTTTTTCTCCAACTTTTTCTCATGCTAATTTTTCTTTCAAATTGATTCATATGGACATATGGGGTCCTTACCACCGTTGTACAGTCAATAAATGTAAACTGCTTCTTACCATTGTTGATGACTTTGTTAATTACAAATAAACCATAAAAACGTTTATTTATATTTTAATATCCTCTAATGTTTTGTCGATAACAAGCGTAAAATCATTTTAACGAAATAAATCAAATACGTAAAAGGTTTGAGCCAATACTTTACTAACACACTTTCACAAAACATATTAAAACTATATCAAAACATGTGTAGTAAATAAGTTATATAAAACCAAAGACATTTTTATAAAACACTAACAAGTAATATTGTTTACATCTTATAGAAATATATATATATATAACAACTAGTGTTTATATTTTATAGAAATGTATATGTACTTTGTATATGTTGTAATGGGTAAGTAATGAGTAAAAACCAAAGTCCATAACAACCCATGACTAGGTACAATGAATGTTGTTGGGTAAAAACCGAAGTCCATAACCCATACCCATGGAGCATGATCCATAACCCATGACCCATGACCCATTGCATGACATCATGCATGAAGTCATGTTGGGTACTATCCATGATCCATGACCCAAAGTCTATGAACCATGACCCAAGATCCATAACCCAATGACTAGGTCATTGCATCTTGTTGGGTATTCATAATCCAATACCCATAACCCATGGTCCATAACCCATAACCCATAACCCGGTTTGCAACCCAACATCCGGACTAAACTGACCCAGTAGCCGGATCCCAGGTTTTGCACTAGCCGGATCCCTCTGGTGAGGGATCCGTAGAAACCGTGGGACAGTAGACATGTTTTGTCTATAAATAGTGAGTCATTTCTCTCTTGCTCATTACCACCCTTAGATATACTTTTCCCCGTATTCTAACATCACTAACCACATATCCAAAGGATCATTCTATGTAGTTTTATGTTTGTGTGATTCTCTAGGTTCCTCTTAAAGGCGAGATCACCACCTCTTGAAGACGTGCAACTCAAGTCATGAGTTGCTATGCTTCGTCATCATCAAGACCACTGAAGTGCATCTTGTTGATAGTTCTGTTCTCCTTCCATAAAAGTGTCGTGTTGAAGGCATTAGTGAAAGATGCTGAAGGGTCGTGTTGAAGGCATTAGTGAAAGGTGCCAAAGGTGTACATATGATATGGGGCATCGATGTACAAGTTATGTAGGTTGGTGTAAAGATCGTTGTAAGCTCTTAGATGAGATCTAATATTATATCCAGGAACACATAATAATGAAAGCGGAATATTCAAACATAGAATCAACATTATTATGAACAAGGTTTTTATTATCATAAACTAACTAACTAACTATAATAAAGATCAAAGGCTTGATCTAACACTAACTAACTAAACCCTAGACGTTTTCCCTACGCCTAGGTTCCCACACACACACACCTTTAGACGTCTACATCTTGTACGTACTCAAAAACTAATGAACCTATGTCTCTTTATATACTAGAGACATCTAGGGTTTACAAGAGGAATCATAATACAATTAGGAAACTAAATATTCTTTTAAGCATATCTTCTAGAATCTTCCAAATCCTCCATCTTTTTGTAGTTTCCATTCTTGTCACTTTAAGTCCTTCATGTTTCATTCTTCTTGTTTTGTATCATTAAATCTATAATAGACCCAACAGTTGGGTAAGAGGATATTGATATCCTCTCTAGTGTTGTAACAAGGAGTGTGTCTCCTTTGGGTAGTTATGTTGTGGTGTAGTGTTGGGTAGTAGTTCCTCCTTTGTAATGGAACTCGGTATCTAGCCTTGTACCAGATAAAGTGTAGGCGACATTGTGATAGGTTTGGTTCTACCTCGTGGAAGAACTCGGTGTCTAGCCTTGTACCGGATAAGAGTAGGTGACGTTGTGAAGGCTTCTCCGCCACATTAAGGAGCTTGTGTTGTGTAGTGGTTACAAACTCTCTAGTGGGATACTCGGGGAGTGGAGTAGGGCAAGGAAGATGTCCTTATAGCCGAACCACTATAAATACTCGTGTCGTGATTTTGTGTTTCTTTACTCTTTATCTTTTGCATTACTTACTTATATGTTCATCTATCAATATCCAACACACAAACCAAATAGATTGACATAAGTCAATCTAATTACTTTAAAACAAAGTTTTAACCGGTAAAACTATTGAACCCCCTTCTAGTTTTCCACAATTGGCATCAGAGCTTCATTACCAAGTTTTCTTAGAGTATATTTTACTTTAAAAACTTGATACTATCTGTGCATGTTTGAAAACTACAAAGAAAGAAATTTCTTAAAACAAAATTTCATGTTTTAGAAATATTTATTTTAACAAAATGTTGGATAGTGATGATCATTCTAACAGTTTCCTTTCAAGAAATCTTCATGCTAGGATTCTTCCAAAGACTTCGTTCTATCCAAAGAAAAATGAAGTCAACATCCAAGGAAGAACCCAAGAATAATCCAACCCACTTTCACAAAGTACAATGGATTACCTTAAAAGCTCATGAAGTATTTCAGGTCTATGGTTTCTACAAACCTTACAAAAAGAATAGAGCAGAAGTATGTTCTCTTACCTACAACTAGTTGATGTATACATGTAGAAATCATATGTGGATAAAATGATGTTATATGCTTCTCTTTCATAAACATGTTTATAAAAACCATGCATATATATATAATACTATGTGTACATGAATTAGGCATTTAATATCAAAGTCGCAAGTTTCTAAAAAGTCTCTCTTCACTACTTTCCATTCTAACACATCATTGGGAATAGTATTCCTCTTTAATTCTCTTAAAAACTTGTAAGATCGTCAAACCTATCCCGCCATCACAAAATAAATTATTGATAGTTAAATTCTTGATCCACCATCGTTCGATAAACAATTTTCCTTTCTTTCAAAACATCTTAGCCACATGTCAATTCAAATAGAAATATAACCAAAATCTCAATCTACAAGTTCTTCTCCAAAAAAAATTATTGTATAACTTATTACAAGTGAAAGAATAATCCAAAACACTCTAATATTTGTCTGCAGCGCCAGATCCCTCAAGTTATACTAGCCAGATCCCTCAAACAAGGGATCTGGGGGAACCGTGTAAACAGACAAAACATGACACTCGCTTTTAAAACCCAAAAGACTCCATTTTCCCTCTTCCTAAAACCTAGAAAGACCAAATGTCAGTTCATATCATTCTAGGGCTTCATACTCTCAAGTGTCTCAATCCTAAACATCATTGTAAGTAATTACACTCATATTTTTTATTTATCATCATCTCCATCCTAGGGTTTATGGGTTTAAACTTTTCAGTTAATTTCATTTTTTCATATCATCAATTGTCAAATTGTTTATTGAAAAATTATTTTCCATACAAAAAGGTTCTACACAATCAAGGATTTGCAAAATGGCATTGTTAATACAAAGTAAAGTCATAAACCCATCTTGACAAATCTTACCTAATTGGAAAATTATTTTCTAGGATTAAACATGCCTAAAGTTAGTCAACAAGACCATCATAACACCGTTCACTACATTCCTAGATATTATCGCAAAGAAGGGTTGTCAAAAAGTGATCGCAAAACCTTCAAAATGCTCCAAAAACGACTTATTCACGAAGGTCGTGTAATTAAGGAATGTTTCCTTGAAAGCACCGACATTCCTCAAGTCTTTTCCGCAATCAAATTTGATTGTCTCCTAAAATTTGATGAACAAATTTGTCCGGTCTTCATCTTTGAGTTTTACAAGAGTGTTAGGATTATCCGAAACAATGATGAAAGCATTTCAATCGCTTTCGTCATAAACAACCAAAGCATCACCTTACCTCTCAACACATTCTCACAAATCCTTCGCATAATATCTGAAGGAATTTGTATTCTTTCCAAAGATTGGTTAATTGCTACTCAATTCTTCGCACTAGACTCTAAACCTATCTATCACACTCCACTTGATGAACCTATTGTTGTTTGAGACACCATCTTCAAAAAGAGAGTCGACCAATCTCGTTATAATTGCAACAAAGAACTCATTCATCGTGATCCCTATCAAATGGAACTCTTTGAGATGATTTCTATTTAAAAAAAGTGGGAAGAAATTCTTAGAGAAAATGTCCTTTTCTTGGATGGAAACAAAGACCATCCCAATGCTTGTCTTGTCCAAATGATCTATTGTCTCACCCACCAAAAACCTTTCAATCTCGCTTATTACATTGCCAAAAGAATGGTAGGTGTGTTCAAAACCGACAAAATGATTCTTCCTTATGGTATGCTCCTAACACGTCTCCGTAAGTATGTTAGTAGAATGCAACCCACTCCTATTACCGATGATCACTTTCTCGCCAACCATGTTATGGTACCTCTTACCAAACAACCCTCCAAACGATTCATGATCAATGGGAAAAGGCCTCGTACTCTCTCGGACTCTTCGGATGAAGATGAAGATGTAGATGTTGAAATCGACCCCGTTTCTAATTATCAAATCGACCCTATGACTTACTTTGAACAACTTTCCACTCTTCAAAATGAATCCGACGAATTCAACAAACAAGGGATGTTCAAGTGTCTAAGTCATTTCCTCATTAGCTCAGGAAAGAAGAAGAAGTGCAGAGATTGACAAAAGAAATATTGTACCCCATGACTTTCTTTTATGGTTATTTTGGATATTTTATAATTGTCAAAACAATGTATGTTCATTACTTTATGCAAGACTTACTTGATTGTTCTGATTTTGATATATGGTCATTATCTTGTTTTCTCACCCATAGGTTATTTCTATATGCTATGTTTTTAATTGTATGTATGTATACTTATTGCGGAAATTATTAGTTTCAGAATTTGATACTTAGAGAAAAATATTGAACGCTCACTGTTAAGTAGTCTGTCCCAGATGCCGGATCCTTGGCTTTTAACTTGCTGGATCCCTCAAATGAAGGATCCGTGGGATCCGGGCAAACAGGAGTGATTCTTTCCTTTCATTACATCAACCCAACCTTCCAGACCTTATTGAACTAGTTAAACATGCTTCATTAAGATCACTTAAAGTTTCCTTAGCCCCAAGTGATCTTACACTCACCCATGAATGACTTAGGATCACATTCAAGATATTTTTGATTTATCATTACTTCAAAACTCACCATCTTTCCGCTCCAATGTTCACACATTTTTCCTCTCATCTCAAAAAACTTAGTTTGATATTTCTCTCAATTTTAGTAAATTAATTTTAGTCATCTTGATCTTGAAATGGTCGAAAAAAAGTTTTTTATTTCTTGTGATTTTTAAAGAATTCTTTAAATTTTCCTTATATCACCATCTGGTCTCTTGGATCATTTGACACCCTCAAAATTCTTAGTGTCATCTTTGATCAGCAATTGGTGTTCATGAAAACTCCATTTCTATCCATAAAAGATATCATTAGCTATCCTCACTCATTATGCTTGATCATTTAAGACACCTGAGGAGACTAAAAACACTCAAGATATATAGGTACTAGACCTTACTAGAACCTCATCAATCCTCCTCTTGGATCCTGAGAGCCGGATCCCTAGGTTTAGCCTAGCCAGATTCCTCAAGTAAGGGATCTGTGAGAACCATCTGCACAAACTAACATATCCTACTTGTTATAATCATTTCAAACCCTTGTTAATCTAAACACTCCACATCGTCTTAAATGACTTCCTAGATCAGTACAACTCTGTAGTTGACTCTTGTGCATGCAAATCATTGCAATTTGAAGGATCTTAGTGGCTTAAGCTTTAATTCACTTGCCAAATCTCCTTATTTATAAACCACTTGTGTTAGAACTTCCAAATCACCATTCACACACTCATTCTCAGTAGCTAAAGTCTTCTTTTTACACCTATCCTTTCTACCATTTCAGCATGAGGAAAGCTCCTAGTGCTAACTCATCAACCAAAGGACCTCCCAAGTAAATTGCTCGGGGTTGTTCATGAAATTTTCTCAAGCGAATCATCACCCATCAAAGCCTCTAACACTAGAACTCCCTCACAACCAACTCTACCAATCAAACCGACTTCCAAAAGGATTGTTCCCACAAGGCAACCCTTGCCAAACACTACCATACCTCCTAAACCAAACAACCCTACCTCCACTAAAACATCACCTCTAGTACCTAGAGCTATCTAGAGGACTTACCACCTAGGCCTTCTCATCCACCACCATTGCCAACATTTTCCTCAATTGAGAAAATGGTGCCACAACAACCTTCTCACCAAAACTTTGGTGTTGAAACCACACTAGCACCTGTGTCCTATTCTCCGTCTCTCTCAAATAGTCCATTTTGGATTATGAGGAATCATCAAACTCAACAACCGAACCATATGGAAGTAGATGCTTCTTTGCCTCTACCACCAACACATATTCCACCAACTTCACCCTTAATTGAACCACCTCCAACTTCATCAAACTTGTCTCCACAAATCCCTCCATCCTTTGTGAAACCTCCATCTTCCTCATCAAACTTACCACCTCAAACCGCTCCATTCCTACCACAACCATTCCCTAGCCATGACAATGATTGCTTTCATTGTCAACATGTCGAAGGATTAGTTCATGAAGTACGTGATGAATTACGTTTCATGTTCTATCACCTTCTCGAACGTTTTGATGAAGTAAACAAATCTAATCATCCCTAAGCATAGGAATACAAGCATAAGTGGTGTTCTCCTCTAAGTCTTAAGCGAAACTTAGAATTGTTATGAAATTCACTTCATGTTTAGGATCATTTTCTTAGTTTTAGAGATATGTATATCATTTCTCCTATTTTATTGAATGAAACTACATTTTGTATGCTATATAGTTATGTGAATATGTTTTGTGCAACTGTTAGGATTTAGAAAATCTGTTGGTTAAAGTGTCGGTCACCTCAAGTATATGTATTCGTTAGAAAGCTCGTAGTCGTAGTCAAGTTATGTTAATAAGTAGTTAGTTAAGTAACACCGTGGAGGACGGACGGGTCTTTACCCACTGTATGCCTGATCCACAGCCCGTAGGAGGCGTATCTTGTAAGAAACTATAAATACCCTCTACCTCCCAAGGTAGAGGGTTGGAGCTTCAATACAATTTTTTTTTGTTTCATCAAGTTCCCACTTCTCTCTCTACTTTTTCTCTCTAAAACTTCACCCATACGCCCCACTTTTTATATGTTATGATGTGTTTGTGAAATCCAATATGTTATAAATGGTATCAAGAGCCATGGTTTGATCACTCATCTTTCATGTTCTTGGATTTCTAGTGGATTTCATAAGGTTTTTGGGTTTGAATGAGTTTAGAGTAGGTTGCATCATTTGGAACATTTCTAGTGTTAAAGTTTGGATTTTGATTGTACTTTTGTGTTTAGAATCATCATAAGTGTTTAGGTTTTGATTTGGAAGGCTTGAATCATCGTAGTTGGGTTGTTTTTGGATTGAAAAGTGGTGGTTTTTGAATATTGGTACTAAGCGAGTTGAGTCTCGTTGTGACTTTCCTGCGTGCGAGTTGTTGTGTTCTTTGAAGCGAGTTGTCAGATAAGAAAGGTGTACCTTAAGCGAGTTGTCGTTTAAGCGAGTTGCTTTGGAAGCGAGTTATCAGCTTATGCGAGTTGTCGTTTAAGCGAGTTACTTTGGAAGCGAGTTATCAGTTTATGCGAGTTGTCATTTAAGCGAGTTGTATCTTAAGCGAGTTGTCATTTAAGCGAGTTTCCTTGGAAGCGAGTTGTCAGCTTATGCGAGTTGAGCCCTGTTAGGATCCAAATATTATTGTGTTGATGATTCGGGTGGTCTTGGATGATCAAAATACATGTTTGCCACAGTTAGAGAGTTAGTTGAGAGAGAGAGGGTGTTCTTGCTAGAGGTTTACACAAAGGGAATATTAGATTAAAATGAAGCACCACCCCTTCCATGGATGGAAGGGGTATTTATACTTACAGACTCAACGACCTCCTATCAGCCTGTGGATCAGGGATACAGTGGGTAAAGACCCATCCTTCCTCCACGGTTTTGCACTAAACTATTTTACGCTACTGACTAACTAATTAACTACATAATAATGTAAATAACGACAAGTCTACGAGCTAACTTATGCTAGATAATATTTGGGGTGACCGACTCTTCACTATGGAATTTTCTAATTCCTAACAATCTCCCCCTAAGGGAGGTCACCCCATGTTTTACATTTCGAATCCTAGCATTCTATTCTTGACTTTGTTCTTGAGCTCGTAGACTTCAATTCTTCAATTCTGCAATCTTTGTGCTTTAGCAATGACTCTTCAAAGTCCGCATAGATTTGTACTTTCAGTGGAGGCCTTTAACTGATCCACATCTTTGATGATCTTCGAGCTTTCATTGAGATCATCAGCCACAGTAAATCTCTCTGGATCATCCATAGTTGTGTTGCCTTCATGTGATGTTGTGACTTTTGGACCGACATGCTCACACTTTTGAATCATGACATCTTTCCATCAGAGTAGCGGAAGCCTTACTGGTTCATGATATTTGCAGCAGCGTAGCAGAAGCATAGTATAAAAATATCAGAACCAGGTTATGTAGATATGCACCAGTCATGATTTCTTTAATTAAGTGTGGTTGCTGTGAACATGCGGCTTTGGATTGACTCCTCAATTCTGATCAGCTGCAATCGTCGGGGTGTACCTGCATACGACAGTTAGCAATAAAGCACACGAAAGTGTCTTTGATCACTTTCGTTGAATTAAGGTACACGGCCCACGGTTCCCCGTTGATCAGTACAAGTACTGCCTGTGATCAGGTAGGATTCCTAAGAATCTCCTTGACAGGGTTTCGCAGCTGTTCTAGCTGTTCTCAAACCGGAACGTCTCAAAGAAGACAACACGGAGTGAGTGAACCAGCAAATTGAGATTCACTGATTGATGAAAAATGATTTGAAAAACAATCGCGTATTGCTTGAAGAAAGAGTTTTGCAATACGACGAAGGTTTTATGAGAAAGATCAATTTTCAATCAAAATACTTTTTGTATTAGAGAATGAGTACACATTCGACATGCTAGCGAAAAGAAGAGATTCGCACATCGAACGGTTTTTCTAAAAGTATTTTTCAATCAGAGATACTTTTTTAATTTGAAAACATAAGTACACATTCGACGTGCTAGAGAAAAGAAGGTTTGCACATCGAACGGTTTTTCCTAAAGTATTCGTCAATTCCATTCCTGGACCAAGGTTGATTCAAGAATGAATCTCCCCATTGTTTCTATCCAGTAGTCACAAGCTTGATCTTTTGCAAGATTTCACATGTCACCCACCAAGAGCTTGTTTGATGTTGGCTCTAGAAGGATTTCCATCTTCATCGTGAATATTTACATATCACTCAGATGTTCTGGCAATACCACAAGGATAATGCGTAGGACTCTTAATATGTACTTACTTTCCACATTGTGTGAAACAGCAAGTCTTCAATAATTTAGTGTCCTAATGAGATATTGTGGATGATCTCTTGGCTCTAGACTCAATAGTGCACATTTGGTTCCTGTGCCGGAGACTAGGGAGAGGGTCTCCTTCTTCAATATCAACAATCTCTAAGAGAAAGTCGATAGATAATGTCGGTTCCCCGTGAGAATGAAACAAGCCCTTTTAAGAGGAACTTGAGTAGCTTGGGAAGTTTAGTGCAGTGCATCACTGGGTCCATGATGTCTTGTATTCAATACCGGCGTTGCCTTAGTAACCACCAGTAGCATATGTATTGAACCCGGTTTCTGCCCTAAGGTTGAATTGATGGAGGGCTATTTCTTTTCACCCTTTTTCACATTCAGTTCTTTTTCATTCTTCAACCCCTTCAGTGCTTACCGAGACTTCATTACTAGAACCTTGTTGGGTTTATTCCAGTACTAGCTCTGTCTCAGTCCGCACTCTTCCCAATTTCTCATTTTTCTCCTTTTTTTTTCATCATACCTAAGGACTCTACACTATCTAGTGGATTGTCCCTGGGTAGATCCCTCCGGTTCTGGCGGATCGTGGGAACGAATACCTAACCTAACCATCCTTATAACTCCATACATAAAGTAAAATGGTCGGTCTTTTGGTACAGTTCATTCTTCCTTGAAACCAATTGAAAAAACATTTGGAAAAACAATCAAGGTACTTGTGATACGAGATCAAAGCATTTTGTACCTTAATAGTTTTGATCATTTAGAAAACCTCCCCCTCAACATGTGCGTATGATTTAGAAATTGTTTAGCACAAGGAGGCAAGAGGACTTTGAAATATTTTCTTTGATCACAATTTTCATATGAAAAAGCCATTTGATTTTCATGGTAAAATTCTCCCCCTCAATATGTGCATAGGATAAGTGAAATCATTTTATCACATAGAGGAAAGAGTTTTTTTGAAGCACATCCACGATCACAAAATTCATTAAGAAAACCATTTGATAACTCAATCAAGGTACTTTATAAATCTCTTTAAAAAACTTTTTGTACCTCGATAGTTATGCTCCCCCTCAATATGTGCTTCAAGATTCGAAAGCTTTTAGCACATATGAGAGAGCAGCCTGCACAATTAAATCAAAAAGATCACTTTTTATCAAATTTCATTATTAAATCACAAATTCTCCCCCGATCAAAAATATCAAACCCTTTGAGATTTTAGATCCCAAGTGATTTAATTAGGTTTAGAAAACATGGGAGAAAATGTGGCCTTGTTTAAATACTCATCTGGTTTTTGGATAAATCCTCCTCCTCAACATGTGCATTGAATTTGAAATCGTTTGGCACATGGAGGCAGGAGTGCCTATAAAGGACTAAAACCTATTCCATTAAAACAGATTTGAGATTTAAATCACGATCTCTCCCTTGATAAAAAATTTCAAACCAATTAGGGTTTTGGATCCCGATTGATTTAAATCATTTAGAAAGTTTTAGGGAAAGACGTGACAAGATTTAATTTTGAAGAATGACTGATAAGGACCAGATTTAGACATTAAAGATTGTTAGTGTCAGGTATGATAGTTTTTTAAGAGATCTTTAAGTAAAATGAAACAATTTCACAATCAAACAAGAACAGAAAAAATTTCATTTTGACAGATCTTTGAGTTTTAAAGAAAACCATACCATGACATAACATTAAATCTTTAGATCACCACATTTTAGCGTACAAACGGACTTTTATGAAGCAATATTGTTTGAAAATAATTTATTCAAAATCACTCTCCCCCTCAAACCATGACAGTAGTCGATGATTGAGTGACTTAAGTTTTGATAAAATGAAGTCCGGTGATTTTCAAAATTTAGTCCAATATATTTTCAAAACAATATTTTTCCATTTTCAAAAAACAATATTTTTCAAAGTTTTAGAAAAATGGTATCATCACGATTATCCTGCACAAAGATATGTTAGGTGGTTGAGAAGCTTCTGTTGTTGTTGCTGTAGGGTTTGGAAGAAAACTGTCTGCATATGCAGTGAGACTTCTTCTTACATTGCATTTTGAATGCCAACTGAGGTCCAATTAAGCTCCGTTTCTTCAATCACTTAGAAGAAAACCATCTGCTGATGCAGTGAGACCTCTTACGTTGCATTTATGCCAACTCTCCATAGAAGTCCAATTAAGCTCCGTTTCTTCATTTGTCAACCCAAGATATAGTTACCCTTTCCTTTCGGCATCCAATCATATTAATCTGTGGGATCCGGATCGGGAACATTCTTATAACCAATATACCTGCATATGTTAGTGAACACACATACAGATATATGGTGGTCGACATCACCCAAACAGCAATCGACTAATAAAAGTCAATGTAACATATCAATCAGATCATATAAATGTATGGGAATAATGTGTACATCAAGCTCTAATCATCTAAACCTAACAATCATATCCTAGAAACCTAGTCCTTCAACATAGGCAATTATCATTTTTAATTAAGCATGTAGGATAATTAAGAAAGCCCGTTAGATGAAATAGATTTGAAAACATTATCCCCCTCAATCAATTCATTTTCTAAAAAGTTTAACAACACTGGAGTCATTGATTGAGTTTTTCAATTTTTATAAAAACTCTGAAACTGATTGATTTTCAAGCAACTCATTTTCCACCAATTTTTTGAAAACAACAAATATTTTTCTGAAGAATTTTAGACGGAAAAACATTTGTGTAGGAACAGCAGTCCTTCGACATACTTTCCTCAAATTGTTTTAGGATAAGTGCACGAAATATTTTGAAAATAGGTTTAGCGCAACACTTTCCTTCCTTTAAAGAACGGGTTGCTATCTGAAATAATAGCAAGCCATAGTTTTAAGCACGGGTTACAGTCAGAAGTAACTGCAAGCCATATTTAGAGACATGTTTAGAAAAGAATATTTACACCTCCTGCTCGAACTTCATCTATGGTCCCGTGCCATTATTGAATGACATTTCTAAGACCGTAGATGTTATCGATACCAGAAGACATGTCTTAGAAAAACAATATTTTTGGTCTTTTTCAAATTTTCTGATTTTTATGGGTTTTTGTTGATTTTATATTTTTCTATTTTCTTTTTCTTGGTTTTATATTTTTCTATTTTCTTTTGTTGGTTTTATATTTTTCTATTTTGTTTTGCTGGTTTTATATTTTTGTATTTTGTTTTTTGATAAATATATACAAAGATAGAGAAGATGATATAGTAAAAGAAGATGATGATACGAGTACCGAGATAAGGATATCAAGCAGCCCCGTTGTAGAAGATAGAAGTCATCATCTCTTAAACATTCACCACCAAAGCATTCGAGGCTCTTGAATCGAATAAAGAAATTGAACCATCTGAAAGTGAGACTTTGGCAGCTTCCCCCAAACCGAAAATCCTATAGCTGAGCAGATTCGAAGCTCTATTTCAAGCTTGCCTTAGCCAGGTGCACAGAGAAGCACACCATTATCATAAATCCCGCTGCTCCTTTCAAGAATAATCACCGTGATTCTTCGTTCGAGGTTATATCATCAACAAGAAGAACAACATCGTATCATCCCACACATAAAACAATCTTCTCAAATTTCCTTTTCAACTGACGTCTGAAGCGATCCATTCCAAAAGGTGTCAAGAGAACAATTCCCCCTAGTAGTTGAATTAATGCAGTCAGTCTCTTTGTATAATGCTCAAGAACTCTCCCGAATACACATCATGAGGGTAATGAAGAACAACTCCCCAATGTTCACATCTTTCGTCCCTGATGAATGTGTATGAAGCTCAAGAACCCGAAGTACACCAATATCCAAGAACTCTCCCGAATACACATCATGCCCGGAAGGAAAACACCTCCCCAATGTTTGTGGTAAACAATGGCTTTCTTCCCTGATGATCGTGTATGAAGCTCAAGGACCCGAAGTACACACATTCCCCAAAGAGAGACCAACCGATAACATTGAAGAAGCAGGCCGAATCACTGATTATCTCTGCGGGTGACAATCTCTGCGGATGTCAACACCGGAATAAGATATTATATCTCTGAATCACAGATTAAGCCCTCAAGTAAAACAACTGAGCATCCCCAATGTACACAATTCTCTCTCCCCTGATGATTGCGATAACATCGAGATCATCACACACCAATGTACCTCTTATATCTTCAGAAACATTCTCTAACATCTCTTCCCCCACATAGTTGAAATAAGAACACTAAACGCTTTGATGAGTAAAACCTTGAGTTTCTCTGCGGTCATGACATTTGTTTTCCCGGGATAACTTCAATCACTTAGAAGTATTAAGTCCATCAAGTTTACTCGCCATGAGTCAAACCTTGAGTTTCTCTGCGGTAATAACATTTGTCTTCCCGGGATATCTTCAATTACTTAGAAGTATTAAGTTCATCAAGTTTACTCGCGTTTAGATGCTTGTCTCCTTCCCCCTTGCTGGTTTTGATACTTCAGAATCAGCAACTCATTGTAAGCCCGTGTACTAGAAATCATTTGAGAAGAACATCATTAGCTCATATGTATCTGTGAGAATCAACTTGCTGCAGAATGTGAGCAAGTCTAATTGGGGATTAAATTTGACATATCACTCTCCCCCAATTAGTGCTCTCCCCTAAACCGACAATCTGTTTGATAAATGCCATGAATTAAGAAGAAGTCTTTAGATCATTAAATGCAACACGTCTTTAGTCTTCTAACATGTAGCACAATATGTAGAACCGACTGTAGACTCGACCTTCTTCAAGATTGTCCATTTGAGGAATAGAAAGTTAACATCTTCAACTCACCAAAAACAAGAACATCACCAAAAAGCATCCCAATCAACTTACATCTTGCAAATCTCCTTAACTAAAATCCCTCCCAATCAAACAAGAACAGAAAGATGTTCATCAAGGAAATCAGCAATCAGGCCGCAACGAACACACGAAATGGTAACACCAAGCAAACAATCATATCAAACAAGAACAGAAGGTTGTTTGGAATCATCATGTTGATGTGCACGTGAAGCATTAACCGGAAGCACTTTGTCAATAAACTCATATCAGCTTGTGAAGATGTCAACTAACGGCTCATAGAAGAAACTCCATGTAACGATGACCCGATAAGAAGAAGATCGGTTCTTACATGAGTTTGGAGCCGTTTGACCATTTATTCTCAGAAATCAATCAACCATGCAGTAATTTCACACTTCTTCTCCCCCTCAAGAATTGCATACGGAGATGCCATTCTTGACTAAATAAGTGAAAATCATCCGAATGTTCCATTCACACTTCTCTCCCGCAAAATCAGCACATGATGTCGCCATCTTCATTATAATCGAGCAAGTGGAATGAGAAAATAATCAGTGGTAGCCCAGTTCACTTGATGACTGAAGCGCATGGAAAAAGTATGAAGCATGTTGATGAGAATGGTCATAATAAGAAGATTTCTCTTCTTCAGAAGATAAAGCGCACTGAAGCGTACACTTTTCTTTTCTCTAGAGAACGAGGCCTGAACTGATATGAACAGACGTCATAATCTCTCTCTTTTCAGCTCTCTTAGCAAAACATGTAATCAACCCATTATCATTCAGTAGGCTTTTTGTAGTGACAGCTGATGGAGAAAACCCAATATGATGAATTTGACCCTGAAGTAAACTAACCCGAACTCGTGACTTAAACTTGCACATATGTAACAAAGAGCGGTGTCGAGAATTCATGCCCCTTTGAATCTCTAAGTACTCTATACTCTTCAACCAACCAACCATCAAGTAATAGACGTACATTACCTCTTGAAAATCCATAATTGAATGTGACACTGAGCACTACAACGTAACTCCTTTAAGTGATAGTTATTTTGAGGTGATAAGAGCCCAATTCCCCCAAGTGGTAAAAGAAGAGGTAAAAGTCACCCAACAATAACTAGATTTCCAAGTCTTCGTTTTTGATAATAAGCTCGAACAAGGATCATGAAGAATCTTCATCCATCCATCCCCGATACCTTCAGATACTAAGTACACTCGCCCGTGATTTTTCACTTCAACCTCAAATAAATAATACTGAATTAACACCGTTATCACATCTTCTTGGTAAAAGATTAAATCTAGCCTCCTTTGACGTTTTAAGTGAACTATGATAATGGTATTCATCCCAACCATGGTTAAAAGCACATCACCCCGTAAACCATGTAATAACCAAACTGCCATGACGAAAATCCAAACACACATCCAATTCATGAAATACACCCTTTTATCCCTTCTTCGAAGCAGAAACCGTAGCACCAGCATCAAGTAAGATCCAGAATTACACTTTCTCTTCTCCAAGATGGTTCCATCAATACGGGATTTTACAACTCTATAGTTTAAACCGAGAAATAGTTTCTTTCGCGGGATTTTACAAAACCAAGAATAAACCGTAAGATAGATCCGGATATGCACTTTACTATTACCAAGATGTTTCCATTGTCACGGGATTTTACAAGTCTATGATTTAAACCGAGAAATAGAATCTTTCGCGGGATTTTACAAAATCAAGACAAAACCGTAAACAATGTCAGCTCGAATGTGTTATGACAACATTGGTTTCGGTGAATATCTGTTTTTAGGGAACATGCAGTGGTTCATCAGTGGTTTATTATCCAACATTAACAAAATCATCACCCATCCAGTAAGCACTTTGGTAAACACATCATTCTCAAATTCTGTCGGCAATTGCTGTGACCATATGGTGAAGTAAACCCGATATACCAGATTTGAACAAGAAGTAAAATTCCCCAGATTTGTTAATTAAGCTTGTACTAATCCTCGTGAAAAAGAAACGGTGTACCCAATGTACAAAACCTCTTGACATTCTCAACTGAGTGAGACACCGAAGTGATAGTTACGTTGTGGGTCAACCGAGAAAGAATCACAACCGTAATTAAATAGCCAAGTCTTTATCACACTCTGTAAATGCCCAAACAAGTCATCTTCGCGGAAGGGTAGAAAGAAAGAAGACGAAATAGGTAAACATGCCCGGAAAAACTTCACTTCAAATCCAAATAAGAAATATCATATAAACCACCCTTCAGTCAATCATGTATAAACAATTCAAGCTGCAACATAATATCCTTAGTGAAAATGTAACCAAACCTCATTTCCCTTCGAATCACATCATTACGCCACATCTCATCATTAAATCTCTTCAACACAGCCCATTAACACACTCATAAAGTCCAGATCTCATGTGTATGATCCAATCATGAAAAACCCATTTGAACAAATTCATTTTTCAAATTAACAATAGATCCGTTTAAGTTCAAGTGAAAGACAAATCCCATCCATCTCAAAAACACATAATATCCATAGACGTTTATCCTTAAGAAATTCATACCAAGACCTCTCATAATCAAATTCATACACTTCCGTCAACACGAAATAAAATCAATCTCGAGCCCAATGATTAAAACGAAATTTCATAATAATTACATATGCACTCGTTTAACCAGATTAGAAATTGTATAACCATCTCCAACAAGTATATCACGATATTCATGTGAAGTGTGAAATTTCGTTCAAATATCAAAGTCCAATATGACATTCGGTCCACTCAATTAACACCTCATGTTAGGCCTAAGTTAGAACAAGATAAACATCTTTAGGCCCACTTCCAATACAAGAGGCCCAAGCACCTCAAACTGATCCATGTGAACCGAGTAGACAAAATCAGTTTCCACAAACCCTAGGTGAGTGGGTATAAAACACACATTAACTTACACTTATCCTAATAACCCGTAATATGAAACCCTAATACTTCTCACTCCAGTTTAGTCCGCCCCCATCCATCTTTCATTCAAACACAGTCAACACTCAAACCCTAAAAGCAATCCGCCACTCTTTTTTAAGTTTGTACGCCTCCATCAATGGAATCTCAAACCCTAAAATCTCCTATTCCAGGTCTGCCTCCTTGTTAATGATGTTCTAATTATATCTCGCCACAGAGTTGGCAGGAGGTGTGGACATGGTTCCAACTTAGCCACAGGGATGGTTTGGACTTAGAATCGGCATCGATATCTTTTACAGGTAATGGTAGGTTACTACATAGAGACCACTTTCATTGTCTTCAAGATCGTATATGGCACGGTCTCAGGTAGCATTTCTGGTATGTAATTTCTTTTTGTATAGCTAAACCGAAAGAAAGAATGATTGAAGCATGAGTTGTTTTAAATCATTCTTGAAGTTTTCGGATAGTTACAAGAAGCTTGGCTTCTAAAGGATCGATGATGGAGCATGTTCAAACAAAAAAGGAATCTTAAAGATTAGAAACAAAGTTTGAACAAAGCTGAGATCTCTTGCATTTATATAAATTATTATGTTGAGTCGGTATGGATCTGTGATGAGTTAGTTCAAACAAGCGAACAATCTATTAAAGATTAAAAAAACGTTTGAACAATCTGAGATCCTCGTTGAATACTCTGTATGTCACTGAGATTTGAGTATTTATTTGCAAAAATCATTTCGAATCCATGAATGAGTCAAGTCTTGGAGGATGAGATATAAAGTGTCAGGTTTGTTTCATGGGTAAGTGTTGTTATTGTTATGAGTTATGGTTGAAACATGTCTTGGAGATGAATTAAGGTTATAGACTGATGAGGGTTTGGTATATTAGCCTGAAGTCGGTTATGTTGGTATTTGGTATAAAGTCGTGGTCAAATAGACTTGGTCTTCTTCTTCTCCCTTTCTGTGTAAGTCGCTAGCCAAATGAGTCAATTCGCTAGGATTTTTATCAAAGCAAGTCGCTAACAAAAGTTTTCAAAACAACTCGCTACTTGATAAATATCAAGTCGCTAAACCAATTTTCAAAGCAAGTTGCTAGCAAAGGTTTAGAGTCAAGTCGTTAGAATAAGTCGCTAGGTTATGTCAAGTCGCTAGCACTCATGACAAGTCGCTATGACTTGTAAATACAAGTCGCTAGGCATATTTCTGACTCAACTCGCTATACCAAGTCGCTATATATAAGGTACAATGAACCAGGACACTAAGACAAGTCGCTAAGTTTATTTTTGAAATTTTCCGATGAGTTTTCCGTTCATCTTCCGACCATATTCATAGTAAACCCAGAACATGCAGAAAATATGCATTTTTGACCCATTATTGACCCAGTTTGACTGTAACAAAAAAAAACTGACCAAATGACCACCAAAAAGTCTAAAAAGAGTGAACATACAAATATTAGTTTTTGGACATTAAGATGACACTGAGACAGATATTGATCATAAGGACCAGAACTTTTTATTTGACTAAAACTAGATATACCAAAACATGTAAAACAGTTTTACCAAAAATAATGTAAACATTTACCGAACAAAAAGAATGATGTAAAAACAGTTAACGCGAGAATCAAACACCACAATAAATCATCAAAACACAACAACCTTGGCTCTGGTACCAATTGTTAGGATCCAAATATTATTGTGTTGTGATTCGGGTGGTCTTGGATGATCAAAATACATGTTTGCCATAGTTAGAGAGTTAGTTGAGAGAGAGAGGGTGTTCTTGCTAGAGGTTTACACAAAGGGAATATTAGATTAAAATGAAGCACCACCCCTTCCATGGATGGAAGGGGTATTTATACTTACAGACTCAACGACCTCCTATCAGCCTGTGGATCAGGGATACAGTGGGTAAAGACCCATCCTTCCTCCACGGTGTTGCACTAAACTATTTTACGCTACTGACTAACTAATTAACTACATAATAATGTAAATAACGACAAGTCTACGAGCTAACTTATGCTAGATAATATTTGGGGTGACCGACTCTTCACTATGGAATTTTCTAATTCCTAACAAGCCCTAAGCGAGTTGTTATAGAAGCGTGTTGGGTTGTATGCGACTTGACTATTAAGCGAGTTGTCACTGTATGCGATTTGTGTTCTATGCGACTTGTCTATTAAGCAAGTTGTCTTCAAAGCGAGTTGATCAGAGTGCGAGTTATCTTGAGTGCGACTTGTCAAGTGTACTACTTGTCTATTGAGACTTGTCATTTCCTCGTGTTACATTTTACGGTTTCTCTTTTGATTTAGTAAAATCCCGTGAAAGAATCTATTTCCCGGTTTAATCAAAGAATTATAAAATCTCGTAGAATCTGTAATCATGTCTACCAACGTGCCTACAATCATCTCTTTTGTAGCTGAGGACGTTCAAGCTGCAGGATCAGATACTCGTCCACCCATGTTAGACAGAACTGATTATGACTCATGGGCTCAACGAATCAGACTGTACTGCTTGGGTAAGGAAAATGGGGTTAACATTCTCAAATCAATTGATGAAGGACCGTACCAAGTTGAGACTACCAAGAGACATACTTGAAACTGCTGCTGATGGCTCAGTGACATTGGGATTGGATAGACCAAAGACATATGATGAACTTACTGATAAGGAGAAAAGAGATATGATGCTGATATTAGGGCCTCAAACATTGTACTTCAGGGTCTACCAAAAGACATCTACAAGTTAATCAATCACAACACTGAAGCCAAAGCAGTTTGGGACAATGTCAAGATGCTTCTCTCTGGTTCAGAATTAACTAAAGAAGACAGAGAGTCTCAACTGTATGATGATTTTGAGAACTTTAAGATGAACCCAGGGGAAAATTTCACTGAATACTATGTGAGGTTCCACAAGCTCGTGAATGACATGAGGAATATCAAAATGACTATGCCAAATATTCAGCTCAATTCAAAGTTTGTGAACAACATGAATCCCGAATGGCACAAATTTGTCACTTCAGTCAAGCTAACCAAAGGTTTGAGGCACACTAACTATGAGCAGTTGTATGCTTACTTGATTCAGAATGAGAAACATGCTATGTTTGAACGAATGATCCTGGAAAAGTTCAAAACTAATTATGGTGATGCAAGCTCATCAAATGATTCAACTGCATTCTACACAAATGTAGGAATAACCACCAAAGCATCTCAAGTGATACCAACTGGTAATGGTAATCACAAACTCATTCCAGATCCAGGGTATAAGCCTCCAGATTCAGAAACATTCATGGAAAATCTCGTTAATCAACTGTCTCTTATGGTTAGGCAAAATCTGAATCTCACTCCACACACCAACAATAACCTCAGAACAACTTCCAATCCCCACAATCAAGCTACTGTTAGAGATAGAAAGGTAGTGGTGCAGAGTGTACAAGGAAGACAGAATGCATACCTTCCACATAATGAGCAAGGGAATGTTGGAGCTGGATATGGGAATGTTGGAGTAGGATATGAGAATGCTGGTGCTGGATATGGGAATGCTGGCGGTGGTGGTGGATATATGGGTAATCAGAATCGTGGAAGGAACATGGCTCAGGGTCAAGTAAAGCCCATTAAATGTTACAACTGTGGTGGAGAAGGACACATCGCAAGGAATTGCCCTCTTCCAAAATGTCCACAAAATGCAGAGTACTTTAGGGACAAGATGCTGCTGGTCCAAGCTCAAGATAGTGGAGCAATGTTGAATGAGGAAGAATTGCTATTTCTTGCTGAGGGAAATGCCAGAACTTATGATGCTGATGTGGATGAACATCCAGTGCAGGGTATGGGTCAGAACAATCCCAATGCATTTCAAGTCGCAGACTGTGATGCATTTGATTCAGATGTTGATGATGAACCAACTGCCCAGACCATGTTCATGGCTAATATCTCACCAATGGTAACTCCAAGGGCTTCTTCACCTAAACAGGCCACTCCTTCCAGGGAATCTATCATCTCAGAGGTATTAAAACTATACGATGAGGTTGACGTGCAAAAGACACATGACAAAGTACAATCAACTGAAATTATTGAATCAGATATTGAAAATATGGGTAATAGCAATATTGTCCCATATGATCAATATGTGAAACAAAATGAAAATGAGATTGTACCAAGTAATGCATCTTCTGCAGTCAATGATGACTATGTTTTTGATGAATTCACTACATGTGTCCCTGGTGATTCTATTATTTCTGAACTAAATGCCTATAAAGAACAAGTTGCTATATATGAACAACGTGCTAAGTTTAAACTGACTACCCGTGAGCAGGAGATGGACGACCAAATGCGTACAATTATCAGAAAAAACAATTTTAGGGAAGAAATGTTAAAACAAGAGTTAGATTCCTTACAAGAAAAGCTTAACAAAACTGTTAAACAGAAACAAGAACTTCAAGATAATGTGAAAGTACTTAAACAAGAATTCAATGCTAAGGAATCAAAACTTTTAAATGAATTTTCCAACCTAAAAACTTTGAAGAACAAACTTGAAAATAAATGGTACGTACAAGGGAACATCATTCAAACTACTCACATGATCACTAAGCATAGAGTTCTAAGTGATAAGCATAGCGTTCCACTTGTAGATGAACCAAATCCTAAGGAGTGTAGTAAGGCTAAAGCAGCTCAAAAAGTAATCTACGATGGAAATGAGATTCTTAAGCCTAGACAGAAACCCACTTGTGCTGAGTGCTTTGAGGAAGATAGAAAATTAGAAGAAGTCTCTAGAAAAATATTGGATGACAAATTTAATAGTTCCTTGTGAATAAGAGATAAAATCATCGTTAAAACACCAAATTATTCTAAGGATAATTGGATTGCCTTTAATAAATTTAGACCTCAGACCCAGCTAACCCTTGAACAAATTGTCTGGAAAAAGGATCTGGACAAACAAAAAGCTGATTTTTTTATTGAAAAGAACTCCCCTTGTAGGAAATTGCCTCCTGCCACTGTGTATCCCCCAAATACACCAATGCATTTAGTGCCTAGAAATCTTCCCACTAATAGCAAGACCTTAATCAACCTTTACGTAGTTTACCAACTATTTGTTGATTTTGAGAGAACGTGTAAGAAGAGAATCACATCCACTGGGATAACTGAAGGGGAAAGGGGTTTCGAACAAACTAAAGAATGCTATTTAACTGAGGTCATGCCTTTCTTTAAACAACTTAAAGGACAATTTGAGAGTCTTTAAAATGGAATGGACATAGAGATTAAAGAAATGAAAAAGATGTTTAATGATATGGAACTTGAGGTCAGTATGTATGAACGTGAGCTTAAGAGTAATGAAATAGAGATAAAGAATCTGCACATCATTAATGATAATCTGATCTCTCAATGTGTTGCTCAAGATGTGTTCTACACTGTTACAAATTGTTCTATTAGTGTGTCTCAATTTCATGAATTAACTGTTGCATTAAAAGTTTCCCATGATCGTGTCATTGAGCTTGAAACCACAAATTCAAAATTGCATGATAAAGTAGAATAGGATGATCATGATAATTTGGTAAAACATTATTCTAAACTGTAAGTTGAATATTTTAATTTACAACTAAAATATCAACATCTCAAAGAAAATGTTAAAACCTCAAATATCAAGACATCCTCGGATGTTCCTGAGTTTGATGCAATTTTTGAAATAAACAAACGTGACGAACAAATTCGAGCTCACTGTAACACGATCAGAAGGATGAAAACAAAACATCATTAATGTATTACAACAAGAAAATGAGAGTTTTCTAGAAGAGAATGAAAAGGTTAAACGACACTTTAAAGAGTTATATGATTCAATGAAAGTCACTCGTAACAAGAACAATAAAAAAATAACTTCTTTGCAAAAGGAAATTGAGAATCTGAAGAGTTAGGTAAAAAGGAGAATGCCACTTGTCAGTAATGAGAATGTTGCATCAAAGGCATCTGTGGATTCTAAGTATACTGTGACTGTAAAATATATTCCTCCTTATCTTAGAAATAACGAACTTGTGTTTCATGACTATTTCTGTCACCTTAAGGATAGTCTAGAATGTCTCCGTGAGATTGTAGAAGAGGATCGCATAAATAACCACTTGATAGTGAAATTAGGTATGCATGCTTATATGCCAAACGATCTCAGGAGCTTTTAGAATGTTTAAGAGCAACATGCCCTAAATCCTTTTGTGAGAAAGATAAAGCTGTTATGCCTTGTTCTATGCCTAGTGCTAAGCATGCAACCCATGATATGCCTTGTTCTGTGCCGAAAGTCAAGCATGTGAGCTTTGATGTGCTCAAAAGTACTTCAGATCCTAGCACTTCTAGATCAGGAATGCAAAAAGTAGCAAAACCAACTAATGTTCCCATAATTCCCTCTACAGGAGTAATCAGTGGTACAAAAGCGAGCCGGTCAAAGCCTCCAGGCAATACAAAGCAAGATAGGACCTTGCAAGCTAAGAGTGATCAATGGAAGAAAGTAGAAGACCACCCTAGGAACATTAAGTTTGATTTGAATAAAATGAATCGTGTTGATTCTAGTATTAGCTATAAGCGTACTGTAATTAATTCGAATTCTGCTACTATTTGCAAAACATGTAATGAATTCTTGATTTCTGGTATTAATCATGAATGTGTTGTGAATGAGATGAGTAATACTGCAAAATCTCCTGTTAAAATGGTTAACACTAGACAACAGGATAAAAAGGTCAGAAGACCAAGGAGGAAGAGGGCTAAAAAACATTGGAAACCAACAGGAAGAAAATTTAGTAATGTAGGTTACCAATGGATACCTACTGGCCGTAAATTCAATCTTAATAAGTTGTGCCCTAAATTATCTAGATCAATGCCCATTAGGAAATGGATGCCTACTGGTAGAACTATACCTTTAAGAAGTGAACATACTTTGAATAGATCTACTGTTTCTACTTGTCCGGCATCTACCTCTAACGATTTCATTGACTCTTTTTCTGATGTGGATGTTCCAATCTCGTTTTCTAACCAAGTGGAACCCATTCTCACATGGGGATCCAAACTATCTAGTCATCAATACTTGTTTGTGTTCAACTGCAGGTCGTTCAAATCGTTCTGTGGTACCTGGACTCTGGCTGTTCTAAGCATATGACTGCAGATCGCTCGCGGCTCATGAACTTCGTGAGTAAATTTATCGGGACTGTTAGATTCAGGAACGACCATTTTGGGGCAATTATGGGTTATGGAGATTATGTGGTTGGTGATAGTGTAATTTCCCGGGTATACTATGTTGAAGGTCTTGGTCATAATTTGTTTTCTGTCGGTCAATTATGTAATTCTGATTTAGAAGTGGCTTTTAGAAAACATACTTGTTTCGTTAGAGAACTTGATGGTGTGGAACTTTTAAGAGGAACACGTGGTACAAACTTATACACCATCTCTATCGAAGATATGATGAAGTCTTCTCCAATCTGCTTGTTGTCAAAGGCTTCGAAAACAAAGTCATGGTTATGGCATCGTCGTCTCAATCACTTGAACTTTGGCACCATTAATGACCTACCCAGAAAAGACCTAGTAAGAGGCTTACCAAGATTAAAGTATGAAAAATATCATCTTTGTTCAGCATGCCAATTGGGAAAAAGCAAGAAATATGCCCACAAGCCCAAACCCGCAAACTCTGTTATGGAAGTGCTTCATACTCTTCATATGGATCTGTGCGGACCCATGAGAGTGCAAACGATAAATGGGAAGAAATATGTATTAGTCGTTGTTGATAACTACTCTCGATTTACTTGGGTTAAGTTTTTGAGGAAAAAGGATGAAACTCCAGATGTCATCATCAAACTTATCAAATAGCTGCATGTTCGACTTAACAAGACTGTTAGAATTATTCGAACAGACAATGGCACTGAGTTTGTTAACAAAGACCTAAGTCAATTTTATGAAAGAATTGGAATCAGTCATCAAAGAAGTGTTCCACGTACGCCTCAACAGAATGGTGTAGTTGAAAGACGAAATCGGACCCTTGTTGAAGCTGCAAGAACAATGCTAATTTACTCAAAGGTTCCAATGTTTCTTTGGACTGAAGCCATTGCCACTGCTTGCTACACCAAAAATCGTTCCCTCATACACACCACTCATGGAAAAACTCCATACGAACTTGTCCATAAACGAAAGCCTGATCTCTCCTACCTTCGTGTATTCGGTGCTTTGTGCTATCCAACGAATGATGGTCAAGATTTAGGTAAATTAAGAGCTAAGACGGACATTGGAGTTTTTGTAGGTTATGCACCAAACAAGAAGGGTTACCGAATCTACAACAAAAGAACTCGAGATATCATGGAAACTATTCACGTCATGTTCGATGAGCTGTCTGGGCAAATGGCTCCAATACACACAAGTTCTGGACCCGCATCTCAACATTTGTTAAGTAGTCCCATTAGTTCTTCTCTTGTACAAAATCCCTCGCCAGCAATTCCATATGTCCCCCCTTCGAAAGATGAGTTGAAGAAATTGTTTGATCCAATGTTTGATGAACACTATGAGCCTATTGCTAATGATCAGCCTAATCCATCAACAGAGGCTGCCCCTAACCCAGTCAACGTAGATAACCCTTTAGTTTCTAAGTCATTGAGTCATGAAGCGCCTACTGCAGATCACTTATCATCATCATCAAATCCTCAGTCATCGAGTGTACACCATGGAAATGTTTCTGACACCTATGATGGAGATAACCCCTTTGCTACTCCCAAAGATGCTCCATTTGAGAACATATTTGCTCCTGAACCAACTTCAAAACCATCTTCCTCAGGAGATCCAAACTCTGCAACTTCAGTTCCTCAACAACAACCACACGAACACCTTAGAAAATGGACACATGACCATCCATTGGACAACATCATTGGAAACCCATCTCGTCCAGTATCTACTCATAAACAACTTGCAACTCATGCCTTGTGGTGCTTCTTCAACTCCGTACTATCTAAGGTCGAACCAAAAGACGTTAAAACAGCCATGATTGAAGACAACTGGTTCAATGCCATGCAAGAAGAAATTCATGAGTTCGATAGACTAGATGTATGGGAATTAGTACTTGCTCCTGACTGTGCTATGATCATTGCTCCAAAATGGATCTTCAAAGTAAAACTTGATGAGCATGGTGATGTGCTAAAGAACAAGGCTCGATTGGTTGCAAAAGGATACCGTCAAGAGGAGGGTATTGACTTTGAAGAATCATTTGCTCCAGTTGCACATATCGAGGCAATCAGAATCTTCCTGGCTAACGCTGCCAGTAAGAACATGGTAGTCTATCAGATGGATGTTCTTAACGGAGATCTGAAAGAAGTAGTATACGTTAGCCAACATGAAGGTTTTGTGAATCCATAGCATCCTACTCATGTCTATCGCTTGAAGAAGGCCCTTTACGGTTAGAAGCAAGCTCCAAGGGCATGGTACGACACGCTATCGAAGTTTCTTGTATCTAATGGATTCAGCAAAGGAGCAGTTGATCCGACATTGTTCACCAGAAAGTCAGGCAAACACTTAATTCATGTTCAAATCTATGTTGATGATATTATTTTTGCCTCGACTGACCCCAATGAATGTGAACGTTTTTCTAAGGAGATGGAATCCAAAATTCAAATGTCAATGATGGGACAAATGTCATTTTTCTTGGGATTACAAATTTCACAAAGTCCCGGAGGCATTTTTATCAATCAATCTAAATATGCTAATGAAATCTTAAAGAAATTTGGATTTGATTCTTGTGACCCTGTTGACACTCCCATGGTGGAGCGTACTAAAATGGATGAGGACCTCTCAAGGATCATGGTTGACCAAACTAAATATCGTAGTATGATTGGGTCCCTGATGTACCTTACTGCCAGTAGACCAAAAATTCTGTTCGTTGTATGCATATGTGCTAGATACCAGGCTAAGCCTACCAAAAAGCACCTTGAAACGGTTAAAAGGGTCTTTCGATATCTCCAAGGAACCATCAACATGGGACTTTGGTACCTGAAGGACACCGGTATGTCACTAACAGCCTATGCAGATGCTGACCTTGCAGGGTGTCAAGATACACGTCGAAGCACGTCAGGAGGTGCTCAATTTTTGGGTGATAAGCTTGTGAGCTGGTCTTCAAAGAAACAAATGAGTACCTCTATATCCTCTACAGAGGCATAATACATAGCCATGTCATCTTGTTGTGCTCAAATCCTATGGATGAGATCCCAATTATCTGACTATGGCTTTGAATTCAACAAAATCCCTTTGTACTGTGATAACATGAGTGCCATTGCTCTCTCATGCAACAACGTTCAACATTCAAGAGCAAAGCATATCGACATTCGACATCATTTCATCAGGGAGCAAGTGGAGAACGGTGTGGTGTAACTATATTTTGTGAAGACTGAATATCAGTTAGCAGACATCTACACCAAAGCTCTTCCTAGAGAACGTTTTGAGTTTATCTTTCCACGACTTGGTCTAAAGAGTCTACAACCGGAAACACTAAAACGTCTTAAAGAGGAAAACGAGGAGTAAAAGTTTTTCTTCATCCATCTCTTGTAAATATTTATTCAAAAAAAAATACAAAATTATAAAACCCACAAAAAGAAAATAGAAAAATATAAAATTTTAAAAAATTCCATAAAAAAAAATCATAAAATCTTTGAAAAAGCTCAAAAATATTATTTTCCCATCTTTTTCTATTCTTCGATAACATCTACGGTGTTTGATTTGTCACTCTAAGGATGACACGGGTCTTTAGATGAAGTTCGATTGTACATAAACTTTCAAAAAAAAAATGATGAAAAATGATGGTTTATTGTCATTCCAGGCAGTAACCCGTTTTAAAAGAAAGAAAAGAGCCATGCTTAATCTTATTTTTCAAATCTCATGCTCTGATTTTAAAAACAAATGTTTGTCACCAAAAAGACAAATGTTTCCTTCACAAATATTTTTCCTTCTATAAATTCTTCTGAAAAATATTTTTCATCTAATTAAAACTAAATAGCTTTGAAAAAGAACTCGGACTCAATTTTTGAAAATCATCTGGACTTGTCATTTGTCAAAATCTCTATCTCTCAATCAACAACTTATGTCATTGATTGAGGGGGAGAATGGTTTCAATTAAATCAAAAAGGTTATTTGTAAAACAATTGCAATGTCTTATACAATTGGTTCAAGACCTTGGCTAATGTTATGTTTTCATAAGATACTTATGCATGCTTGAACATTGGAGTTTAAAGTCTCAATATCTGATCCTTATCAGTTAAAGTGTTTTTCAAAAGCAAGTCACAATTCTCTTCCAAAGTTTTCAAAATTAATTTAAATCAATAGAGATCACAAATCTTAATGGATTTGAAAAATATGATCGGGGGAGAATTTGTGATTTAAATTGGATTTAAATTGATAATTCGATAAATGGTTTTGTAATTGATTAGCAAGATCTCCTCCCTACATATTCCAAATGATTTCAAATTTTTCCAAGCATATGTTAAGGGGGAGCATCTATATCAAACCAAAAAAGATTAAAATGTGATTGATTTGTCACTAAGTGCAGGTTCTCTCTAATATGTGCAAAACTCTTTCGAATCTCGATGCACATATTGAGGGGGAGCATCTTTTAGAAAACCACATCCTTTCCCAAAAATTATCTTTAACAATATTGAAAATACTAATTTTGATCGGGCAAGTGATGTCGATATTTTTAGAAAATGTTGATCAAAGAAGTGAATTCTTCATTCTCAATCTGAGATTTTCAAGTCCTCTTGCCTCCATGTGCCAAAACAATTTCAAACATACGATGCACATGTTGAGGGGGAGCTTTTTCTGAAATATCAAAAACAATTCAGATACAAAATTCTTTGATCATATATCACAAGTACCTGGATTGATTATTCAAATGGTTTTCAATTGGTTTCAATGGCAGAAGAATAATACCAAAAAGACCGACCAAATTTATTTTATGCATGGAGATATAAGGATGGTTAGGTTAGGTATTCGTTCCCGCGATCCCTCCAGAGCCGGAGGGATCTACCCAGGGACAATCCACTAGATAGTGTAGAGTCCTTAGGTATGATGAAAAAAAGGAAAAAAATGAGAAATGGGAAGAGTACCGACTGAGACTGAGCTAGTACTGGAATAAACCCAACAAGGTTCTAGTTATAAAGTCTCGGTAAGCACTGAAGGGGTTGAAGAATGAAAAAGAAATGAAATGAGAAAAGGGTGAAAAGAAATAGCCCTCATTTAATTCAACCTTAGGGCAGAAACCGGGTTCAATACATATGCTACTGGTGGTTACTGAGGTAACACCGGTATTGAAGACAAGACGTCATGGACCCAGTGACGCACTGCACTAAACTTCCCAAGCTACTCAAGTTCCTCTTAAAAGGACTTGTTTCATTCTCACGGGGAACCTACATTATCTATCGACTTTCTACTAGAGATTGTTGATATTGAAAAAGGAGACCCTCTCCCTAGTCTCCGACATAGGATCCAAATGTGCACTATTGAGTCTAGAGCCACGAGATCATCAATAAATCTCTCTAGGACACAATCAATGAAGACTCACTGTTTCACACAAAGTGGAAAGTGAGATTATATCTTAAGAGTCCTACGCATTATCCTTGTGGTATTGCCAGAACATCTGAGTGATATGTAAAATATTCACGATGAAGATGGAAATCCTTCTAGAGCCAACATCAAACAAGCTCTTGGTAGGTAACATGTGAGATCTATCCAATAGATCAAACTTGTGACAACTGGATAGAAACGATGGGGCGATTCAATATTGAATCAACCTTGGTCCAGAAAATGGATTGACGGATACCTTTGAAAACCGGTCGTTGTGCTTAAAATTCTTTTCTCTAGCACATCGACTGTGTATTAATATTTCAAAATAAAAGGTGTTTATGATTGATAATTGATTTTCCTTAAAACCTTCGCTGTATTGAAAAACACTTTATATTAAGCAGTAAACGATTGTTTTTCAAATCACTTTTCATCAATCAGTGAATCTCAATTCATTGGTTCACTCACTCCGTGTTTTCTTCTTTGAGACGTTCCGGTTTGAGAACAGGTAGAGCAGCTGCGAAACCCTGTCAAGGAGATTCTTAGGAATTCTACCTGATCACAGGCAGTACTTGTACTGATCAACGGGGAACCATGGGCCGTGTATCTCAATTCAACGAAAGTGATCAAAGATACTTTCGTGCGCTTTATTGCTAACTGTTGTATGCAGGTACACCCAACGTTTGCAGCTGATCAGAATTGAGAGGTCAATCCATAGCCGCATGCTCACACAACACATTCATTTCTAAAGAAAGCAAGATAAGTACATCAACGACTCTGATATTTCCACTCCATGCTTCTGCTACGCTGCTGCAAATATCATATATCAACTAAAGCATCCGCTACACTGATGAGAAGAAATCATGATCCAGAATGTGAGCATGTCGGTCCAATGTCACAACATCACATAATGTCAATACTACAAAGGAAGAGTCAGAGATTTATGGTAGCTGATGATCTCAAAGCTGGCTCAAAACTCATCATCACATGGATCAGTTAAAGACCTCCACTTGAATTTACAAAACATGCAGAACATGAAGATTCATTGACTACGTGTTACAGAGCAAATAACTTAATCAAGAATCCTAGAACAATCAAATGTAATATCCGTTTGTATTCAATATAAATTGAGGTGACCTCCCTTAGGGGAGATTGTTAGGATTTAGAAAATCCGTTGGTTAAAGTGTCGGTCACCTCAAGTATATGTATTCGTTAGAAAGATAGTAGTCGTAGTCAAGTTATGTTAATAAGTAGTTCGTTAAGTAACACTGTGGAGGACGGACGGGTCTTTACCTACTGTATGCCTGATCCACAACCCGTATGTAAGATATTAGTTTTCACATACACATCAAACCATAACAACAAGGTGGCGTATAAGTGGAATTCTAGAGAGAGAAAGTTAGAGGTTTAGGGAACTTAGTGAGAGAAAGTGAAAGATATTATTATGAGCTCCAACTCTCTACCTTGGAAGGTAGAGAGTATTTATAGTCTTACATAAATCGCCACACATCGGGCTGTGGATCAGGCATACAGTGGGTAAAGACCCGTCCGTCCTCCACGGTGTTACTTAACTAAATACTACTTAGCTTAAAAGAACTACGACTACGAGCTTTCTAACGATTACATATACTTGAGGTGACCGACTCTTTAATACAGGGAATTTCTAATTCCTAACAATCTCCCCCTAAGGGAGGTCACCTCAATCATGTACCAAAAATACATTGAATACAACCAGATAATACATTAACAATTGATCTTGCATCCTTTATGTAGTCCTTTGCTTCTAAGCTCGTAGTCATTGATTCTTCACATTGCATGTTTGGTTATTCCAAGTGAGAGGAGTTTGGAACAAGGGTTGAACCAATGGGACTGTTTTGAAGTGCGGGTCCTGAGCTGGAGTGTCCAGGAGCCATTTGACCGGTCAGCTCATCAAACGTAACGTGAATTGTTTCCATGATATTTCGGGTTCTTTTGTTGTAGATTCGGTATCCCTTTTTGTTTGATGCATATCCTACAAATACTCCAATGTCAGCTTTGGCCCTAAGTTTGCCTAAGTCTTGACCCTCATTAGTTGGATAGCACAATGCACCAAACACACGAAGGAAAGATAGATTAGGTTTTCTGTTGTGGACAAGTTCATATGGAGTTTTTCCATGAACAGTGTGAATCAGGGAACGATTTTGTGTGTAGCATGCAGTGGCAATTGCTTCAGCCCAGAGAAACATTGGAACCTTTGAGTAGATCAGCATTGTTCTAGCGGCTTCAACAAGAGTACGATTTCGTCTTTCAACTACACCGTTCTGTTGAGGGGTTCGTGGAACACTTCTTTGATGGCTGATTCCAACGCTTTCATAGAATTCACTAAGTTGTTTGTTGACAAACTCAGTTCCATTGTCTGTTCTGATAATTCTGACAGTTTTGTTTAGTCGAACCTGCAGCTGTTTGATGAGTTTGATGATGATATCAGGAGTTTCATCCTTTGTCCTTAAGAACTTGACCCAGGTGAATCTAGAGTAATCATCAACCACAACTAACACATATTTCTTCCCAAAGATATTCTGCACCCTCATAGGTCCACATAAATCCATATGAATCATATGAAGAACTTCTGTGACAGAGTTAGTAGGTTTGGGTTTATGGGCATACTTCTTGCTTTTTCCCAATTGAGATGCTGAACAAAGATGATCCTTTTCATACTTTAGTCTAGGTAAACCTACAACTAAGTCCTTTCTGGAAAGATCGTTGATGGTGCCGAAGTTCAAGTGATTGAGACGACGATGCCATAACCATGACTTTGTTTTTGAAGCCTTTGATAACAAGCAGATTGGAGAGGCCCTCATCATGTCATCGATAGAGATGGTGTAAAGATTTGAGCCACGAGTTCCTTTTAACAGTTCCTTACCATTAAGATCTCTAACAAAGCAGGTATGTTTTCTGAAGGCTACTTCTAGATCAGAATCACAGAATTGACCAACAGAGAACAGATTATGACCTAAACCTTCCACATAATACACTCTAGAGATGACACTATCACCAACAACATAATCTCCATAACCCATAATAGCACCGAAATGATCATTACCAAATCTAACAGTCCCGATGAATTTGCTCACGAAGTTCATGAGCCGCGACCGGTCTCCAGTCATATGCTTGGAACAGCCTGAGTCCAGGTACCACAGAACGATTTGAACGATCTGCAGTTGAACACAGACAAGAATGGATAACTGGATAATTGGGATCCCCATGCAAGAATGGGTTCCATTTGGTTAGTTACAATGGTTGGAACACCCACATCAGAAATAGAAGCATTCATATCAGAAAGTAAGGCAATGGAATCATTGTGAATAGATGCAGTACTAGTGTCTGTATTAGCCCTGTTCACAGTGTGATCACTTCTTAAAGGAATAGTTCTACCAGTAGGCATCCATTTTCTAGTGGGCATTATCTGATTAGTCTTATGACCAACAGGTATCCAATAGAAGCCTATTTTACTGAATGTTCTTCCTGTGGGTTTCCACTGTTTTCTAACTTTCATTCATTTTTGCCTTTTAGCCTTTTTAGCATGAATTTTAGCATTAACAATAAGAACTGGACAATTAACATCATTAGGCAGAACATTAACACCACATTCATGATTAGAAACAGAATTCAAGCAGACATCAGTACAAGGTTTGCAAATAGTATCAGAGTTCGAATTAATTACAGTACGCCTATGGCTAATACTAGAATCAACACGATTCGTTTTATTCGATTCAAACTTAAAGTTCCTAGATTGTTCTTCTACTCTTTTCCAGTGCACATTCTTAGCTTGCGAGGTCCTATCATTCCTTGTATTGTCTTGAGACTTTGACCTGCTCCCTTTAATGTCACTGATTACTCCTGTAGAGGGAATGGGAACATTAGTTGGTTTAACTACTCTTTGCATCACCTGTTTAGATGTGCTGGGATCTGAACTACATGCAGGTGCACTATGGTTCACATTCTTAAAACTAGAGGTACTGAGGTTTGTACTCCTAGAAGGCACACTTGAGTTCTCTTTCTTAGCATTGACAGATCTAGAATCTGAACCCCTTAAAGGCACACTACGGTTCACATTCAAAACATTGGGAATCGAGTGCATATCATACTTGGCATTAGGCATTGAGCATGGAATCAAAGGATTAACTCTCTCACCAAATGACTTTGGGCATATTGTGATCAAGCATTCTAAGATTTCTTGAGATCGTTTGGCATATAAGCATGCATGTCCAATTGCATTATCATGAGGTTTCTCTAACTTATCCTCTTCAACAATCTCACGCAGACATTCTAGGCAATCCTTAAGGGATGAGAAGTATGTTTGAATAGCAAGTTTGTTGTTCCTTAGATGAGGAGGGACATAAGTCACAGACAAAGCATATTTATTACAAGAGTGAACCTTTGATCCACCACTCTCCCCATTGGTCATTGGCATTTTCCCTTTTACCTGACTCTTCAGATTCTCGATTTCCTTTTGCAATGAAGCTATTTGTTCGTTGTTTTTGTTACGATTGACCTTAATTGATTCAAATAACTCATTGAAATGACGTTTAACCTTTTCGTTTTCTTCCATAAAACTTTCGTTTTCCTTTTGTAAAGCATTTACTAGGTTTTGAAGATGAAACGTTTGAGAATTCTGAGAATCTAAGGGAGGAGGCATTTGGGAGCCTGTCATATTGTTCGTTTGACCCTTTAATTGAGAGATTTGGGCTTTCAACTTTCTGATCGTGTTGCACTGAGCTTGAATCTGTTCATCACGTTTGTTAATTTAAAAAACTGCATCAAACTCTGGAGCATCTGAAGATGTCTTGACATTTGAAGTTTTGACATTTTCTTTAAGATGTTGATATTTTAGTTGTAAATTAAAATGCTCAACTTCTAGTTTAGAAAAATGCTTAACGAAATTGTCGTGATCATCCAGTTCAATTTTCTCGTTTAGTTTAAAATTAGTTTTTTCAAGCTCAATGACACGATCATGGGAGACTTTCAGGGCCACAGATAGTTCATGAAATTTGGAAGCATTAATAGAGCAATTTGAAGCAGTGAAAAACACATCTTGAGCAACACATTCAGTAATAAGATTCTCATTTAATGTATGCAAGTTCTTTCTCTCAATCTCATTATATTTCAGTGCACGCTCATAGTCACTAACTTCAACAACCATTGCATCAAATTCCTTTTCCATTCCCTTAATATCAGTTTCTATCCCCTTTTTAAGACTCTCAAAGTGATCTTTTAGAAGTTTAAAGAAGGGCATGATCTCAGTTAAATAACATTCTTTCATTTGTTCAAAACCCCTTTCTCCTTTAGTTATACCAGTGGGTGTGATCCTTTTCTTGCAAGTTTTCTCAAAATCAACAAATAGTTGAAATATAACGTATTGGCTAATTAATGTCTTGCTTTTAGTGGCAATTGTTCTAGGTACAAGATGCATTGGTGTATTAGGAGGATACACAGTCGCTCTAGGCATTTTCCAAAGGGGAGGGTTTGTTTCAACAATATTTTCCGCTTTCTGCTTATCTAAATCCTTTTTTCAGAAGACTTGTTCGGGAGTCAACAATGTCTGAGGCTTAAACTTGTTCAAGGAAATCCAGTTTTCCTTCTTGTAATCATGAGGAGTGATAATTATGTTTTTCTCTTTGCATTTGAGATCATTTTGTTTCTTATTCATCTTTTCCCTAGTGATTTCATTTGATTTCTTATCTTCCTCAGTGCACTCAACGCAACTAGGTTTCTGCCTAGGCTTAAGGATTTCATTACCATCATAAAGCACCTTATGAGCATTTCTAGCCTTTTTAATTACCTCTGGATTTGGTTCCTCAACAAGTGGAATGCTATGCTTATCGCTTAAGACTCGATGTTTGGTGACCATGTGAGCAGTCTCAATGGTGTTTCCTTGTATGTACAACTTGTTTTCAAGTTTGTTTTTCAATGTTTTCAGATTAGAAAAATCTCTCAAGAGTTTTGATTCCTTTGCATTAAATTCTTGCTTAAGCATTTTCACATTTTCTTGAAGTTCTTGTTTTTGCTTAGCTGTTTTAGAAAGTTTTTCTTACAAGGAATGTAATTCTTGTTTCAATACTTCTTCTCTAAACTTACTTTTTCTAATTACTGTACTCACTTGGTCATCCATTTCCTGCTCACGAGTGGTCAACTCAAATTTTGCACGTTGTTCATAAATAGCAACACGTTCCTTATAGGCATTTAGTTCAGAAATTACGGAATCATCAGGAGCACATGCAGTGTATTCATCAAAGACATAGTCATTGTTGACCGCAGAAGATGCATCACTTGGTACAACTTCACTTTCACTTTGTTTCACGTATTGATCGTATGGGACAATATTGTTATTACCCATATTTTCAACATTTGATTCAATAGTTTCAGTTGATTGTACTTTGTCATGCATCTGTTGCACATCGGCATCATCGTATAGTTTTAATACCTCTGAGATGAGTTTGTCCTTGGATGGGCCAGCTTGTGGTGAAGAAGAGATCTTGGGAGAAACCATTGGAGAAATGCTAGCCATAAAAATTGTGTGTGTAGTAGGTCCATCATCTACATCAGAGTCGTATGCATCACAGTCAGCGACTTGAAAGGCATTCTGATGATTGTGACCTATCTCCTGAATAGGCTGCTCATCCACATCTGCATCATAGGTCTTGACATTGCCCTCAGCAAGAAACAGCAATTCCTCTTCATCCAAAGCAGCACCATTGTCCTGAGCTTGTGCCAGCAGCATCTTATCTCTGAAGTAATCAGCATTCTGTGGATGCTTTGGAGATGTGCAGTTCCTTGCAATGTGTCCTTCACCACCACAGTTATAACATTTGATTGGCTTAGCTTGACCTTGGTTACCATTTCTTCCTCTATTCTGGTTGCCAACATAACCTCTCCCAGCTCCACCTCTTCCCTGATCATACTGTCTTTCCTGAACTGGTTGCACCACGATCCTTCCATCTTTAACAGTGGCTTGATTGTGTGGGTTAGATGCAGTTCTGAGGTTGTTGTTGGTTTGTGGGAGAGAATTCATGTTTTGACTAATGAGAAGAGCTAGTTGATTAATGAAGTTACCCACGTGAGCATCAGCATCAGCTTGTTTGAACATAGGATCAGGAATGAGTTTGTGATTACCATTACCCAAGGGTATGACTTGTGATGCTTTGGTTGTGATTCCGGTGTTTGATTAGAAAGCTGTTGAGTCATTAGACGAGCTTGTCTCTCCCTGGTTGGTTTTGAACTGATTGAGAATCAATTTTTCAAACATAGCATGTCTCTCATTCTGAAGGAGGAAGGCATAGAGTTGCTCATAGTTTGTATTCTTCAATCCTTTAGTGAGCTTCACAGCGGTGACAAACTTGTGCCATTCGGGATTCATGTTGTTCACAAATTTTGAGTTCAGCTGAATGTTAGGCATAGTCATTCTGATGTTCCTCATGTCATTCACTAACTTATGAAATCTCACATAGTACTCATAGACATTCTCATCTGGTTTCATCTTGAAGTGCTCAAATTCGTCATAGAGTTGGGATTCTCTGTCTTCCATAGTTAATTCTGAACCTGAGAGAAGCATCTTAACATTATGCCAAACTGCCTTTGCATCAGTGTTATGATTGATCAGCTTGTAGATGTCTTTAGGAAGACCTTGAAGAACAATGTTTGAAGCCCTGATATCTGCATCGAATCTCTTTTTATCCTTATCATCAAGCTCATCATACATCTTAGGTCTGTCCATTCCGTAAACAGGAGTACCATCTTCATTAGTATCAAGTATGTCTCTAGTCGTCTCAACTCGATATGGTCCTTCATCAATGGATTTGAGAATGTTGACACCATTTTCCTTTCCAAGGCAATACAATCTGATTCGTTGAGCCCAAGAATCGTAGTCAGTTCTGTCAAGCATGGGTGGACGAGTATCTGAGCCAGCTGCTTGTACATCCTCGGCAACAGTGGAGATGATAGTAGGGATGTTGGTAGACATGTTAACAGATTATACGGGATTTTATAACTCTATGATTAAACCGGGAAATAGATTCTTTCACGGGATTTTACTAAATCAAGAGAAAACCGTAAACAATCACTCAAGTCGCTAGAAGATAATGCACTAAGTCGCTAGAAGATAATGCACTAAGTCGCTAACACTTAATTCGCTACACCACTAAGTCGCTAGAGTCCCAAGTCGCTAGACAAAAGCAAGTCGCTAAGTAGTAACTCGCTAAGCCTCAAGTCGCTAGCAAAATTTTGGCAGCAATTCGCTACTCAAGTCGCTAGAGATACAAGTCGCTAAAGAGCAACTCGCTACAGACCAATTCGCTACCACCAAGTCGCTACCCGTAGTGGAGAGTCCACTACTTGTACTGTTAATCGCTAGGTCTAAGTCGCTAGCTCCAAAACTGTAACTCGCTACAAAATTGTGAAGCAAGTCGCTACGAAGAAATAAATCCGTATATCAAGTCGCTAGCAAGAGAAACCACATAAACATCACTTTTTAATCCAAAAACAACCCAACCAAGATGATTCAAGCTTACCAAATGAAAACCTAAACACTTGTGATGATTCTAAACATAAAAGTACTAACAAAATCCAAGCTTTAACACAAGAAATCAACCAAATGATGCAAAAACCACTAAACTTTTTCAAACTCAAAAACCACCTAAAAACCACTAGAAATCCAAAGATGTGCAAGATATGATCTAACCATGGCTCTTGATACCAATTGTAAGATATTAGTTTTCACATACACATCAAACCATAACAACAAGGTGGCGTATAAGTGGAATTCTAGAGAGAGAAAGTTAGAGGTTTAGGGAACTTAGTGAGAGAAAGTGAAAGATATTATTATGAGCTCCAACTATCTACCTTGGAAGGTAGAGAGTATTTATAGTCTTACATAAATTGCCACACATCGGGCTGTAGATCAGGCATACAGTGGGTAAAGACCCGTCCGTCCTCCACGGTGTTACTTAACTAAATACTACTTAGCTTAAAAGAACTACGACTACGAGCTTTCTAACGATTACATATACTTGAGGTGACCGACTCTTTAATACAGGGAATTTCTAATTCCTAACACCGTAGGAGGCGTATCTTGTAAGAAACTATAAATACCCTCTACCTCCCAAGGTAGAGGGTTGGAGCTTCAATACCATTTTTCTTTGTTTCATCAAGTTCCCACTTCTCTCTCTACTTTCTCTCTCTAAAACTTCACCCATACGCCCCACTTTTTATATGTTATGATGTGTTTCTGAAATCCAATATGTTACATCAACAATACATAGCTCATTTGGACGTCTACATCACTATTTGTATCTACATTGCTGTCAACAGAATGCAGGTACACGGTTCCCAGAATTTAGCCTAGACGGATCTCCCACAGGAAGGATCTGCCGGAACCGTCCAACAAAAGCATATTTTTTTAACTAATATGAATCTCATTTGTAATAAATAATGCACCATATACTTGTTTTCTAACCTTTGTTTTGTAGATTTTTAAAATACACATGAAGACTTTGATACCCTCAACAAGGGGGAGCTTTTCGTCAAAGCAAAGCATTGCAAAAATGCTTGCAATACATTCACTTAGGTTTTTCCAAATTACTGGACGCCTGCTTCGAAATGGAGCACTCGTCAAGGGGGAGCATCTCGTCAAAGACGAAACGATTTGCAAAAATACTTGCAACACACTCGTTTAGCCTTCCTAATTACTAGACGCCCTCAACAAAGGGGAGAATCCGTCAAGGGGGAGAAAAGACGAGAATATTTCTCTCATCTTACTACGTCCTGTTTACTTTTCTTTTTCTAACTATTTCTCATTTTTCTACTTTTCACAAGTTTTTCTCAAAACCATTTTCCCACTATGTGTTAGTTTCTTTTCGACGCTGTTTTTGTTTCGACAAAAAGGGGGAGAAGAGAGTAAAAACTCCAATTCAAATTTTTACGAATTTTAATCTTAAAATAATCTTATGTTTTGTCATCAACAAAAATGGAGAGATTGTTAATACAAATAAACCATAAAAACGTTTATTTATATTTTACGATCTTCTTAAGTTTTGTCGATAACAAACGTTAAATCATTTTAACGAAATAAATAAAATACGTAAAAGGTTTGAGCCATTAGTTTACTAACACACTTTTACTAAACATATTAGAACTATATAAAAACATATTTAGTAAATAAGTTATATAAAACCAAAAATATTTTTATGAAACACTAACAAGTTATATTGTTTACATTTTATAGAAATGTATATATATAACAACTAGTGTTTACATTTTATAGAAATGTATATGTACTTTGTATATGTTGTAATGGGTAAGTAATGAGTAAAAACCAAAGTCCATAACCCATGACCCATTGACTAGGTATAATGAATGTTATTGGGTAAAAATCAAAGTCCATAACCTATACCCATGGAGCATGATCCATAACCCATGACCCATTGCATGACATCATGCATGAAGTCATGTTGGGTATTATCCAGGATCCATGACCCAAAGTCCATGATCCATGACCCAAGATACATAACCCAATGACTAGGTACATTGCATCTTGTTGGGTACTCATAATCTAATACCCATAACCCGTGGTCCATAACCAATAACCCATAACCCGGTTTGCAACCCAAAATTCGGACTAAACTGACCAAGTAGACGTATCCTTCTGGTGAGGGATCTGTAGGAACCGTGGGACATAGACATGTTTTGTCTATAAATAGTGAGCCATTTCTCTCTTGCTCACTACCACTCTTAGATATACTTTCTTCCAGTATTCTAACATCACTAACCACATATCCAAAGTATCATTCTATGTAGTTTTATGTTTGTGTAATTCTCTAGGTTCCTCTTAAAGGCGAGATCACCACCTCTTGAAGACGTGCAAGCTCAAGTCATGAGTTGCTAAGCTTCGTCATCATCAAGACCACTAAAGTACATCTTGTTGATAGTTCTTTTATCCATCTATAGAAGTGTCGTGTTGAAGGCATTAGCGAAAGGTGCCGAAGGGTCGTGTTGAAGGCATTAGTGAAAGGTGCCAAAGGTGTACATACAATATGGTGCATCGATGTACAAGTTTTGTAGGTTGGGTTAGAGGATGTTGATATCCTCTCTAGTGTTGTAACAAGGAGTATGTCTCCTTTGAGTAGTTGTGTTGTGGTGTAGTGTTGGGTAGTAGTTCCCTCTTTGTAATGGAACTCAGTATCTGGCCTTGTACCGGATAAAGTGTAGGCGACGTTGTGATAGGTTTGGTTCTACCTCGTGGAAGAACTCGGTGTCTTGCCTTGTGCGGGATAAAGAGTAGACGACGTTGTGAAGGCTTCTCCGCCACATTAAGGAGCTTGTGTTGTGTAGTGCTTACAAACTCTCGAGTGGGGTACTCGGGGAGTGGAATAGGGCAAGGAAGGTGTCCTTGTAGCCGAACCACTATAAATACTCGTGTCGTGGTTTTGTGTTTCTTTACTCTTTATCTTTTGCATTACTTACTTTTATGCTCATCTATCAATATCCAACACACATACCAAATAGATTGACATAAGTCTATCTAATTACTTTAAAACGGAGTTTTAATCAGTAAAACTATTCAACCCTCCCTTCTAGTTTTCCACAGACTTCTCAAGAGCTACATGGACTTATTTAATTCTAGCGAAACATCATGTTATCTCAACAGTAAAACAGTTTCATGCTTATGTTAAAACACAGTTTAACACACACATTCAAATCATAAGAAGTGACAATGGCACATAATTTTCCAATTCCACCCTCACTAAATTCTTTAACAAAAATGGCATCTTGTCCTTACACACCACAACAAAAGTCAAAGGTTAAAAGAAAACACAAACATTTACTGGAAGTAGCAAGAGCACTTAAAATACATGCAAACTTTCCAAAACACCTATGGGGATATTGTATCATGACATATACATATCTAATCAATAGACATCGATCACCAATCTTAAACTTTGAAAGTCCTTATGAACTTCTCTACAATCACCCACCTTCAATAGACCATCTCAAAACAATTATTTACCAAACCTATGCACACCAACACAACACTAATAAATTTCACCCAAGATCAATACTAACTGTTCTGCTCGGCTACCCAAAAAACCAGGATGGATATTTACTTTATGATCCAATCACCACAAAAGTTATCACTAGTAGACATGTCACCTTTGTAGAATCAATCTTTCCTTTCTACAAAAACACCACAACCACCATATTCAATCCCACAGTCACTCCCATCACTCATTATTCACCCATTTGCACCAATGTTATCACCCTCTATTTCACCCACACAATCCTACACTTCATCTCTTGTACACATTACCACTCAAACCGCTGACCCACGTCACTCACTACACAAGAACCAGTCCACAATAACTCTCCAACACCCTACACTAACTCTGCAACTTCAACAAACCTAACCACAACTCACACTGACCATGTACCTTTATCCCTACAGACTAAACTAACACTACCAAGAACCTCCAACAGACTTAAAACACAACCTGCAAGACTTTCTGACTATCACTGCAAATTACCTCCTCCATTGTCAAAACACCATCATTCCAATGTCCTTAACTATTCAAACCTAAAAAAACATCCATGCATATCATAAATAGCATAGACAGATCAGTAGAACCATATTCTTTTGTTCAAGCTTCTAAAGATCCGAAATGAATTGAAGCCATGAACAAAAAGATACAAGCTTTGGAAGAAAACCAAACCTTGGTGTACATAATCAAATATAATGCCAATGGTTCCATTGAGAGGTACAAGGCAAGACTTGTAGGATCTTGGTTTGTTACACAAGTTAGGAGGCGGCGTTAGGTTAATAGTTTAGAGAGAGAAAGTGGGGGAGAATGAGAACCCTAGAGAGACAAAGAAAAATGTATTATGAAGCTCCAACCCTTTGCCTTGGAGTATTTATAGGGTACAAGCTTAGACGCCTTTAAAAGGCTGTGGATCAGGCATACAGTGGGTGAAGACTCATCCGTGCTCCACGATGTTACAAAGTAATCTAAATACTAACTCTGAATTACTATGACTACGAGCTTTCTAACGAGTATACATACTTGAGGTGACCGACACTTTAAGTACTAGATTTAATAAATCCCAACAATCTCCCCCTAAGGGAGGTCACCTCAACTTACAATGATTACAAACAGATATAACATTATGTTGTTCTTGGTTTCTTTGATTAAGCACTTTTGTTCTTTAGCTTGTAGTCTTTGATTCATCATGTTCTGCATGTTTTGAAATTTCGAGTGGAGGTCTTAAAATGATCCACGTGATGTTAGAGCATTTGAACCAGCTTTGAAATTATCAGCAACAATAAATCTCTGACTCTTCCATTGTGGTGTTGGTAGTATGTGATGTTGTGACTTTTGGACCGACATGCTCACATTCTGGATCGTGATAACTTCTTATCAGAGTAGCGGAAGCTTTAGCTGATTCATGATATTTGCAGCAACGTAGCAGAAGCATGGAGTGAAAACATCAGAGTCATTGTTGCACTTATCATGATTTCTTTAGAGATGAATGTAATGTGTGAGCATGCGGCTATGGATTGACCGCTTCATTCTGATCAGCTGCAAACGTCGGGTGTTCTGCATAAAACAGTTAGCAATAAAGCACACAAAAGTGTCTTTGATCACTTTTGTTGAATTGAGGTACACGGCCCACGGTTCCCCGTTGAACAGTACAAGTACTTCCTGTGATCAGGTATAACTCCGAAGAATGTCCTTGACAGGGTTTCGCAGTTGCTCTAGCTGTTCTCAAACCGGAACGTCTCAAAGAAGACAACACGGAGTGAGTGAACCAGCGAATAGAGATTCACTGATTGATGAAAAGTGATTTGAGAACAATCGTGTATTGTTTATAGAAAGTGTTTTGCAATACCACGAAGGTTTTATGGAAAATCAATTATCAATCATAAATACCCTTTAATTTCGAAACATTAGTACACAGTCGATGTGCTATGGAAAAGAACTTTTAAGCACAACGACTGGTTTTTCAAATGTATCCGTCAATCCATAACCTGAACCAGGATTGATTCAAAAGATTGAATCGCCCCATTATTTCTGTTCAGTTGTCACATGGTTGATCTATAGAAAAGATCTCACATGCCACCTACCAGGAGCTTGTTTGATGTTGGCTCCAGAAGGCTTTCCATCTTCATTGTGAAAATGAATGCATATCACTCAGATGTTCTGGCAATACCACAAGGATAATGCATAGGACTCAAGATATAATCTCTCTTTCCACATTGTGTGAAATAGAGAATCTTCATTTAAAGTGTCCTAATGAGATTTATTGATGATCTCGTGGCTCTAGACTCAATTTGTGCATATTTGGATCCTGAATCGGAGACTAGGGAGAGGGTCTCCTTCTTCAATATCAACAATCTCTAAGAGAAAGTCGATAGATAATGTTGGTTCCCTGTGAGAATGAAACAAGTCCTTTTAAGAGGAACTTGAGTGGTTTGGGAAGTTGAAGTGCAGTGCGTCACTGGGTTCATGACGTCTTGTCTTCAATACCGATGTTACCTTGGTGACCACCAGTAGCAAATGAATTAAACCCGGTTTCTGCCCTAAGGTTGAATAATTGGAGGGCTATTTGTTTTCACCCTTTTTTCATTCAATTCTTTTTCATTATTCAACCCCTTCAGTGCTTACCGAGACATCATAGCTAGAACCTTGTTGGGTTTATTCCAGTACTAGCTCTGACTCAGTCCGCACTCTTCCCATATCTCATTTTTCTCCTTTTATCATCATACCTAAGGACTTCTACACTAACTAGTGGATTGTCCCTGGGTAGATCCCTCCGGTTCTGGCGGATCATGGGAACAAATACCTAACCTTATCATCCTTATATCACCATAAATAAAGTAAAGTTGGTCAGTCTATCTGCCATAGGAACCAATTGAAAACCAATTGAAAATCAATCCAGATACTTGTGATATATTATCAAAGCATTTTGTACCTGAATTGTTTTTAATATTTTTAGAACAAGAGCTCCCCCTCAACATGTGCATCAAGTATTTAAAATCGTTTTGCACATGGAGGCAAGAGAAAGAATTAACTTCTTTGATTACCATTTTCTAAAAGATATCAACATCACTTCCCTAATCAAATCAAGAAGATAAAGCATTTTGGGGAAGGATGAGGTTTTCATAAGTTTGCTCCCCCTCAATATGTGCCTTGAGGTTTGAAAGAGTTTTGCACATACAAGAGGAAACCTGCACATTGACCACGTTTCAAAACTTAGTGGTTTAAGATAGATGCTCCCCCTCAATATGTGCATGGAATTTCTTGAAATCATTTGGCACATGTCGGAAGGAGAGCTTGTACATCCTTGTAAAACCATTTACCGAATTATCAGATTATATCCAATTTAAATCACAAATTCTCCCCCGATCACAATCATCAAATCGTTTGAGATTTGTGATCTCTTGTGGATTTAAATTGATTTTGAAAGCTTTTAAGGAGAATTGTGACTTGATTATGAAAACGTTTTAACTGATAAGGATCGGATTTAGAGACTTTAAACTCCATTGATTAAACATGCATGATTATCTTTTGAAAACAATTGTATGACAAATAACCTTTTGATTTAATTGAAATCATTCTCCCCCTCAATCAACGACACATGTTGTTGATTGAGAGATAGATATTTTGACAAACTTTTAGGTCCAGATGATTTTCAAACTTGAGTGCAAGTTATTTTACAAAGCAATTAGTTTTCATTAGATAGCAGATAAATGTTTATAGAATCAGAGCATGAGATTTGTAAAACATGATAACGCATGGCTCTGTTCTTTCTTTGAAAAGCGGGTTACTGTCTGAAATGACAAAAAACCAACATTTTTCTCCATCTCATTTTTTTAATTCGAACTTCATCTAGAGACCCGTGCCATTCTTTGAATGACAATTCAGAGTCCATAGATGTTATCGAACTGACAAGAAAAACATGATAAATAAACAATATTTTTGAAGGTTTTCAAGATTTTATGATTTTTATGGATTTTGAAAAGTTTTATATTTTTCTATTTTTGTTTTGTTGGTTTTGTATTTTTGTATTTGGTTTTTGAAAAGATATATACAAAGAATAGATAGAGTTGAACACCTTTACTCCTCGATGTCTTCCTGAGGACGTTTGAGCATTTCTGGTTGAAGGCTCTTTAAGCCTAGCCGTGGAAGAATAAACTCAAAGCGTTCTCGAGAAAGAGCTTTTGTGAAGATGTCTACTAGTTGATATTCAGTCCTTACGAAGTATAGTTCAACCACACCGTTTTCAACTTGTTCCCTGATGAAATGATGTCGAATGTCGATGTGCTGTGCTCTAGAGTGTTGAACATTGTTGCAGCAGAGAGCAATTGCACTTTTGTTATCACAATACATAGGAACTTTGTTGAATACAAAGCCATAGTCAGATAATTGGGATCTCATCCATAAGATTTGAGCACAACAGGATGATATGGCTATGTATTCAGCCTCTGTAGAGGATATGGAAGTGCTCATTTGTTTCTTTGAAGACCAGCTTACAAGTTTATCACCTAAGAATTGAGCACCACCTGATGTACTACGACGTGTATCTTGACATCCTGCATGGTCAGCATCTTCATAGGCCGTTAGTGACATACCGGAGTCCTTCGGATACCAAAGTCCCATATTAATGGTTCCTTGGAGATACCGAAAGACCCGTTTGACCGCTTCAAGGTACTTTTTGGTAGGCTTAGCCTGGTATCTAGCACACATGCATACAGCGAATAAAATGCCTGGTCTGCTGGCTGTGAGGTACATCAGGGATCCAATCATACTACGATATTTCGTTTGATCTACTATGATCCCTGAGTGGTCCTCATCCAGTTTAGTACGCTCCACCATAGGAGTGTCAACAGGGTCACTGGAGGTAAATCCAAATTTCTTTAATATTTCATTAGCGTATTTTGATTGATTTATAAAAATGCCTCTGGGACTTTGTGAAATTTGTAATCCCAAGAAAAATGACATTTGTCCCATCATTGACATTTGAAATTTGGAGCCCATCTCCATAGAAAAACGGTCACATTCATTTGGGTCAGTCGAGGCAAAAATAATATCATCAACATAAACAAAACCTTCTGGCTGGCTGACGAATACCACTTCTTTAAGATCTCCATTAAGAAATGCGGTTTTCACATCCATCTGATACACAACCATGTTTTTTCTAGCAGCATTAGCCAAGAAGATTCTGATGGCTTCGATACGTGCAACAGGAGCAAAAGATTCTTCAAAGTCGATTCCTTCTTCTTGACGATAACCTTTAGCAACTAACCGTGCCTTATTTTTCAGAACATCACCGTGCTCATCAAGCTTTACTTTGAAGATCCACTTGAGAGCAATGATCATTGCACAATCAGGAGCTGGTACTAATTCCCATACATCTAGACAATCAAACTCATGTATTTCTTCTTGCATTGCATTAAACCAGCTGTCCTCAGACATTGCAGTTTTAACATCTTTTGGTTCGATCTTAGAGAGTACTGAGTTGAAGAAGCACCATAAGGCATCAGTAGCTAATTGTTTTCAAGTTGATACAGGACGAGAAGGATTCCCAATGATGTTTTCCAATGGATGGTTATGTGTCCATTTTCTAAGATGTTCGTGTGGTTGTTGTTGAAGGACTGATGTAGCAGAGTTTATATCCCCTGATGAAGATGGTTCAGGTGTTGGTTCAGGGGCTAAGATGTTTTCAAATGGAGCATCTTTGGGAGTAGCAAAGGGATTAACTTCATCATTGGTGCCAGAGACAATTCCATGATGTACATTCGATGATTGATGATTTGTTGATGAGACAGAGTGATCAGCAGCAGACGCTTCTTGACTTAATGATATTGAAACTGAAGAATTGACTTCATTGACAGAGATAGAAGCAGTCTCTGTTGATGGAATTGATAGATCAATGGCACTTGGCTCATAATGTTCATCAAACATTGGATCAAACAGTTTCTTCAAATCATCTTTAGATGGAGGTACATATGGAGTTGCTGGAGAGGAGTTTGGTACAAGGGATGAACCAATGGGACTATTTTGAAGTGCGGGTCCAGAACTGGATTGTCCTGGAGCCATTTGACCGGTCAGCTCATCGAACGTAACGTGAATTGTTTCCATGATATTTCAGGTTCTCTTGTTGTAGATTCTGTAACCCTTCTTGTTTGGTGCATAACCAACAAAAACTCTAATATCTGCCTTTGCTCTTAATTTTCCTAATTCTTGACTGTCATTCGTTGGATAGCACAAGGCACCGAACACACGAAGGTGGGAAAGATCAGGTTTTCGTTTATGAACTAGTTCATATGGAGTTTTTCCATGAGAGGTGTGTATAAGGGAACGATTTTGGGTGTAGCAAGCTGTGGCAATGGCTTCCGCCCATAGAAACATTGGAACCTTTGAATAAATTAGCATTGTTCTTGCGGCTTCCACAAGAGTTCGATTTCGTCTTTCAACTACACCGTTCTGTTGAGGAGTTCGTGGAACACTTCTTTGATGACTGATTCCAATACTTTCATAAAATTGACTTAAGTCTCGGTTAACGAACTCTGTGCCATTGTCAGTTCGAACAATTCTAACCGTGTTGTTAAGACGAATCTGAAGTTGCTTGATAAGTTTGATGATGACAGTTGGAGTTTCATCCTTAGTCCTCAAGAACTTTACCCAAGTAAATCTAGAGTAGTCATCAACAACGACTAAAATGTATCTCTTCCCATTAATCGTTTGCACTCTCATTGGTCCGCACAGATCCATATGAAGGGTATGAAGAACTTCCATTACAGAGTTTGTGGGTTTTGGTTTGTGGGCATATTTTGTGCTTTTTCCCAATTGACAAGCTGAGCAAAGATGATCTTTCTCATATTTTAATCTGGGTAAGCGTCTGACAAGATCCTTTCTGGAAAGATTGTTTATGGTGCCGAAGTTCAAGTGATTGAGACGACGATGCCATAACCAAGATTTTGTTTTAGAAGCCTTTGATAGCAAGCAATATGGAGAGGACTTCATCATGTCATCGATAGAGATGGTGTATAAGTTAGAACCTCGAGTACCTCTTAATAATTCTACACCGTCAAGTTCTCTAACGAAGCAAGTATGTTTTCGAAAAGCTACTTCAAGATCGGAATCACAGAATTGACCAACAGAAAACAAGTTATGACCAAGACCTTCCACATAGTATACCCGGGAAATTACATTATCTCCAACCACATAATCTCCATAACCCATAATAGCTCCAAAATGATCGTTTCCGAATCTAACAGTCCTGATAAATTTACTCACGAAGTTCATGAGCCGCGAGCGATCTCCAGTCATATGCTTTGAACAGCCTGAGTCCAAATACCAGAGGACGATTTGTACGACCTGCATTTGAACACAGACAAGAATGGATAACTGGATAATTTGGAACCCCATGAAAGATTCGGTTCCGTTTGGTTAGTACACATTTTTGGAGCACCCACATCAGTAATAGGAGATATAACCTCATTAGTATTGGTTGCAACACTAGTAGTGACAGTGGACCTGTGTGAGGTATGTTCACTTCTTAAAGGTATGATTCTACCAGTGGGCTTCCATTTCTTAGAAGGCATGGATCTAGACAACTTAGGGCAAGATTCATTCAATTTGAATTTTCTGCCAGTAGGTTTCCATTGATAACCCATATTGCTAAATTTTCTTCCTGTAGGCTTCCAACAGTTGCTAACCTTTTTCTTTTTAGGCTTCCAGATCTCCTTAACATGTCTAGCATTTTTTATATTCTTGACGGGAGTATTATCAACATTAATCACCTCATTCTCAGAACATTTATGATTAAGACCAGAAATCAAACATTCATTACATGTTTTGCAAAAGGCAGTAGAATTCGAATTAATTACAGTGCGCTTATAGCTAATACTATAATCAACACGATTCGTTTTATTCAGCTCAAACTTATTCTTCCTAGGGTGTTCTTCTACTAGCTTTTCTTCAACACTTTTGGCTGGCAAGATCCTATTTCGCATTGTATTGCCTGAAGGCTTTGACCCGCTAACCTTAGTATTGCCAATTACTCCTGTAGAAGGAACAACAGGAATATTAGTTGGTGAAACTACACTGTGCCTTGGTGGTCTAGAAGTGCTGAGTTCTGAAGTTTTGTGAGGCACATTAAAAGTCACATTCTTATCCTTAGGCATAGAACTGGGTGCTACTATTCTATCTCGCCTATTGCTAAATTTCGGACATGTGACAATTATGTACTCTAAGAGTTCTTGAGATCGTTTGGCATCCATGCAAGCATAGGCAATGGTACTATCAAGAGGTTTTTCTAATCTTTCATCTTCAACAATGTCACGAAGACCCTTTAAACTTTCCTTAAGAGATGAGAGATATGCTTTATGTGCAAGTTCATTATTCCTAATGGGCGGGGGAATATATAACATATCAATAGCATACTTATCACAATCAGAGACTTTAGGAATAGAGTACTTGCAATTGGGGATTGGCAACTTTCCTTTTACCTCACGCTTAAGATCCTCAATATCATTAAGTAAAGAAGTTATCTTTTCAATTTGTTTATCATGTGTAACTTTAAATGAATCACATAACTCTTTGTTTTGATCATTAACCTTTGAAATTTCAGTTCTAAAACAAGCATTTTCCTTTTGTAAGTTATAAATGATGTTTTGAAGTTGGAAATTCTGAGAATCTAAAGGTGGAGGCACATGGGAACCAGTTACATCCCTCTTTTCACCTTTCAGTTGTGAAATTTGAGATTTCAACCTTTTGATCGTGTTATAATGAGCTCGAATTTGTTCATCACGTTTGTTGATTTCAAAAAATGCATCAAACTCAGGAGCATCAGACGATGTCTTGATATTTGAGGTTTTAACATTTTCTTTGAGATGTTGATATTTTAATTGCAAAGCAAAATGTTCAACTTCTAATTTTGAAAGATGTTTAACCAGATTATCATGATCATCCTGTTCAATTTTCTCATGCAATTTTGAATTCGTTTTTTCAAGCTCAATGACACGATCATGGGAAACTTTCAAAGCAACAGATAATTCATGAAATTGAGATGCAGTAATAGAAGAATTCGTAGCAACATAGAACACATCTTGAGCAACACATTGAGAGATCAAGTTCTCATTTAGTATATGCAGATTCTTCCTTTCAATTTCATTGTATTTTAGTTCCTGTTCATAATCATTGACTTCAACTATCATTGCATCGAATTCCTTTTCCATTTCTTTAATATCAGTGTTTATTCCAATTTTAAGACTCTCAAATTGACCTTTTAATTGTTTGAATAAAGGCATGACCTCGGTTAAATAACATTCTTTGGTTTGCTCAAAACCCCTTTCCCCCTCAGTTATTCCTGTAGGTGTGATTCTTTTCTTACACGTTTTCTCAAAATCAACAAACAGCTGATAAACAACATATAGGCTGATTAAGGTCCTGCTATTAGTGGCAATAGATCTAGGAACTAGGTGCATTGGTGTATTAGGAGGATACACAGTTGCTTTTGGCAATTTCCTAAGGGGAGGGTTAGAAACAACAAGATTCTCTGCTTTTTGCTTATCTAAATCCATTTTCCAGAACACTTGTTCAGGAGTTAGAAGTGTCTGAGTCTTAAACTTGTTTAAGGAGATCCAGTTTTCCTTAGTGTAATCATGAGGTTTGATCATTATGTTATTCTTTTTACACTCAGGATTTTCAAGCTTCTTGTTCATTTTCTCCCTAGTGACTTCATCTGATTTCTTATCTTCCTCAGTGCACTCAACGCAACTAGGTTTCTGCCTAGGCTTAAGGATTTCATTACCATCATAAAGTACCTTATGAGCAGCTCTAGCCTTTTTAATAACCTCAGGACTTGGTTCCTCAACAAGGGGAACGCTATGCTTATCGCTTAAGATTCTATGCTTAGTGATCATGTGAGCAGTCTTAATGGTATTCCCTTGTACGTACAACTTATTCTCAAGTTTGTTTTTCAAAGTTTTTAGATTGGAAAAATCATTCAAAAGTTTTGATTCCTTAGCATTGAATTCTTGCTTAAGCATTTTCACATTTTCTTGAAGTTCTTGTTTTTGCTTAGCAGTTTTAGAAAACTTTTCTTGTAAGGAGTTTAACTCTTGTTTTAATACTTCTTCTCTAAAATTACTTTTTCTGATAATTGTACGCATTTGGTTATCCATATCATGCTCACGGGTAGTTAACTCAAACTTAGCACACTGTTCATAAATAGCAACTTGTTCCTTATAGGTATTGAGTTCAGTGGTCAAGGAATCATCAGGCAAAAATGCAGTGTATTCATCATGCATGCATTCATTGTTAATTGCAGAAGATTCATCACTAGGTACAACAAGACTGTCATCTTGTTTCACATATTGTTCATATGGGATAACATTGTTATTTCCTATATTTTCAATATCTGACTCAATGACTTCAGTAGATTGTACTTCATGGTGAATCTTTTGCTCATCAACCACATCATATAGTTTGAGTACCTCTTTAATGATGGATTCCTTGGATGGACTGGCTTGTTGAGATGGAGAGGTCATTGGAGAGATATTAGCCATGAAGATAGTTTGTGCACATGGTTCATCATCAACGTCCGAGTCAAATGCATCACAGTCTGCAACTTGAAAGGCGTTGGGATTGTTCTGAGCAGCATGCACTGGTAGTTCGTCCACATCTCCATCATATGTTCTAGCATTCCCGTCAGACAAGAACAACAATTCCTCTTCATTCAACATTACACCATTATCTTGTGCTTGAACCAACAACATCTTGTCCCTAAAGTATTCTGCGTTTTGAGGGCATTTTGGTTGAGTACAGTTCCTAGCAATGTGCCCTTCTTCACCACAGTTGTAGCACTTGATTGGCTTTGCTTGACCCTGGTTTCCATTCCTTCCCCAATTCTGATTTGCAGCATAGCCTCTACCAGCTCCACCTCTTCCTTGTTCGTACTGCCTTTCTTGAACTGGTTGAACTGTAACTTTTCCATCTCTGACCAAAGCATGGTTGTGTAGATTGGATGCAGTCCTAATCTCATTGTTAGTGTGAAGTCTGTTGGTATGTGGAGAGAAGGTTAAGTTTTGTTTAACCATAAAAGCCAATTTATTGATAAAGTGCTCCATGACTTCATCAGAGTTAGGTTGCTTATATCCCGAATCAAGAACGGGCTTGTGATTATCATTTCCAGTGGGTGTGACTTGTGATGCTTTGGTGAAGAATGCAGTTGTATCATTTGATGAGCTTGTTTCTCCTGGTTGAGATTTGAACTGTTCTAGAATCCTTTTTTCAAACATAGCATGTTTCTCATTCTGAAGAAGGAAGGCATACAATTGCTCATAGTTGGTGTTCTTTAGTCCTTTTGTAAGCTTCACAGAAGTGACAAACTTGTGCCATTCGGGATTCATATTGTTTACGAATTTTGAGTTCAGCTGAATGTTTGGCATAGTCATCTTGATATTCCTCATATCATTCACCAGCTTGTGGAATCTCACGTAATATTCATAAACACCTTCTTCAGGTTTCATCTTAAAGTGCTCAAATTCATCATACAGCTGTGATTCTCTGTCTTCGATAGTCAATTCAGAACCCGAGAGAAGCATCTTGACATTATCCCAAACTGCCTTGGCTTCTGTGTTGTGATTGATAAGCTTGTAGATATCTTTTGGAAGACCTTGAAGAATAATATTTGAAGCCCTGATATCAGCATCGAATCTCTTTTTCTCCTTATCAGTGAGTTCATCATACATCTTAGGTCTATCCATTCCATAAACTATTGTTCCATCTGTAGCAGTATCAATCATGTCTCTAGTAGTCTCAACCTGATACGGTCCTTCATCAATAGACTTAAGGATGTTAACCCCATTCTCCTTTCCTAAGCAGTACAGCCTGATTCTTTGTGACCAAGACTCATAGTCAGTTCTGTCAAGCATAGGAGGACGAGTATCAGATCCTGCAGCTTGCACATCATCAGCAACGGAGGACATGTTTCAATTCTACGGGATTTTACAAATCTTTGACTTAACCGGGAAATAGATACTTTCACGGGATTTTACAAAATCAAGAGATAAACCGTAAAACTTCTGCACTTATGCGTAGACAACAGAGTTATGCGTAGGAAATTAAGCGTAGAACCTTATGCGTAGATGAAGGGCTTATGTGTAGGCAGTAGCTTAGGCGTAACAACAAACTTACGAGTAGACACAAGCTTACGCGTAGACAGAGTTTACACGTAGACTAGAGCTTACGCGTAGAGTATTAAGGGTAAAAGGCTTAAGTTTATGCGTAAACCAAAACTTAGGCGTAAGAACCTTATGCGTAAGTTTCCCTTAGGCGTAAGACAAGCTTATGCGTAAGAAAAAGCTTATACGTAGGAATTGTTACGCGTAAGTTTATGCTTATGCGTAGACTTAGGGTTTTATCCACAAAAATCTCTTACACTTCACAGTGCACGAGATATCCAAAGTCGAAGTGTTTTTCAGGCTTATCCAAGCAAGAATAACACTGAGTAATCACTAGAAACGAAGATCAAGTGAAAAACACCTTACGCGTAGGATTAGGGTTTTGATATGCGTAGAAAGTACAAATTTTGCCAAACACGTTTTTATGATCAAAACCTTTTACTAAACTTGATTATGATGATGAAACAATCTTAAAAACACCAAAACAACAAGGTTTGAGGATCAAAACCACCTTTCTCTCTTACGCGTAGGTTCGTACACACGTATCCAAACACTCTTAAAAACCAAGAAAAACTCGTAAAGTTCGAAACTTTTTGCAAGAAACTGAAAGTTTAACACTCAATAAACCTTAACCCACAAGAATCTTGGATTAAAAAGTGAAAAATTTAAAGCTTTAATGATTCAAAAATATCGTGTACGAGACAACCTTTTTACGCGTATAAACCAAACCTTAACCCAAGAATAACAATCAAACCAAGAACATGAGAGATGGATGATCAAACCATGGCTCTTGATACCATTTGTAGGATCTTGGTTTGTTACACAAGTTAGGAGGCGACGTTAGGTTAATAGTTTAGAGAGAGAAAGCGGGGGAGAATGAGAACCCTAGAGAGACAAAGAAAAATGTATTATGAAGCTCCAACCCTTTGCCTTGGAGGGCAAAGGGTATTTATAGGGTACAAGCTTAGACGCCTCTAAAAGGCTGTGGATCAGGCATACAATGGGTAAAGACCCGTCCGTCCTCCACGGTGTTACAAAGTAATCTAAATACTAACTCTGAATTACTATGACTACGAGCTTTCTAACGAGTATACATACTTGAGATGACCGACACTTTAAGTACTGGATTTACTAAATCCCAACAAGACTTGTTGCCAAAGGTTACCATCAAAAGGAGAGCATTGACTACAAGGAAATCTATGTACTAGTGGCAAAGATGGTCACTGTAAGAACTTTACTTGTTGTGAGAATCTCTCATAATTTACACATTGAGTAGCTGGATATAAACAATGCATTTCTACATATGCATCTGAAGGAAGAGGTGTACATGACTTTACTACAAGGTTACTCACACCCTTCATCTTTATACACTCTATGCAAACTTAAAAAGTCCATATATGGTCACAAACAAGCCAACAGACAGTGGTTTGAAAAACTCACCACCTTTTTACTCAATCTTGGATTCACTCAAAGTTATGCTGACACTGTTTTGCTCACCATCAACACCACTAGCTCTCAAACCTCAATTCTAATCTATGTTGATGACATTCTTTTCACAGGATAGACAAAGTCTACATTGATCATATCAAACAACTTTTTCACCAACAATTCAGCATTAAGGATCTTAGTGCCTACACTATTACTTGGGCATTGAATTCCTAAGGAACTCCACTGGTTTGGCAATGACCCAAAGAAAATACACTATTGATCTCCTCACCCTTGCAGGTGTTCTTGATTTAAAACCATGTGCCACACCAAATTGAGCCAAACACCAAACTCAACTTAACGGATGTTGATCTCTTACTTGATCCTACACTCTATAGATTTTTGGTTGGCAACTATTTTACTTCACCATCACCAGGCCTGATGTTTCCTTTACTGCACAATCACTTGCCAGTTTCTAAAAGAACCTAGAACACCTCACATGGCAACCTTAACTAGAGTCCTTAGATACCTCAAACTTTGTCCTGGCCAAGGACTCTTCTTCCCCGTTCACAACTCTCTCCAACTGACCACTTATTGTGATAGTGGCTGGGCAAGTTTCACTTTTCCAAGAAGGTCTATGTTAGGTTATGGCATCTTCCTAGGTTCGAGTCTAATCTCATGGCGATCCAAGTAACAAGGAGTGGTCTCAAGGTCTTCCACTGAGGCAGAGTACATGGCTTTAGCAGAAAACTCATGTGAAATTATCTGGTTAACTTACCTTCTCAAAGATTTACAAGTTCAAGTCCCCAACCTTGTGCCAGTTTTATGTGACAATGTCTCTACCATTGCTTTAATCCCCAATCCAATCTACAATGCTAGGACCAAGCACATAGAGGTAGACTTCCATTTTGTAAGAAACAAGATTAAAGTAGGTGAAATTCTTCCCTTCTATGTTCCGACTAGACTACAAGTGGTAGACATATTCACAAAAGGTATAAGCAGGGCTCTACACTATATAACTGTTTATCAAAGTTGGGTATTTGCAATCCTAACTCCATGCCAACTTGTGGGGGGATAATAAGACTACAGAAGCCAAAGCTACTACTGCTCAAGGTCATTCAGTGCAAAGTTTCCACAGTTACAAATACAGTTACAAATACAGTCAACAAAAGATGAAAGTGATGCTGAGTGCTAGCTTAATTCCTCGTCAAGAAATGTGATGTATAATGTAATTGTGTCTAGATACATTGTATGTTAGCATATTCAAAGTATAGCCAAAGTAGCTTAGTGTAAAGTCCACATGTATAAGTAGTTTTCATTTCTGTATTGTATGTAACAATTTCATAATTGAGTTACAAAGTTTCTCTCCCTCTCAAACTTTATTAGTTACATTGTTGTTCAATTTTATTTTTGTAAGGCCATCCCTCGAATTACCATAGGCTGCTTCATGCCTCTGTTGAATGGCCAGAGTTAAAGCTACCAATAAGCTCTATAACAAGCTAATTTGCTGTAGAAAAGTTGATTAATTCTTTATTTAGGATCATTCATTAAACTTTTTAGGTATCATAAAGGTAAATGAAAAAGCTCTAGCTAGATTATTAAATGAAAATTGGTACGCATGTGCATTTCGATCTTCTTAATAGCTGGGAAGAGAAAAGTTTCCCGCCGGCATCGTCCAATGTTAAAAGGTTAAAAATGAGCCTTTTGTTTATAATTTGTCAGTTCCAAAAGTATAAATAAATTATACTATATACTATTTGTCGGGGAGGTTACTGTAGCAAAAGCACGCATTTATTGCAAAGTTTTCCAACTTGGCAGAAATAGCCCCTGAGGTTCAAGTGTCGCTGCAAAATAAGTCCAAACATTAAATGCAAAGTTTCACAACTTGGCAAAAACAGTCCCTGAGGTTTAAGTGTCGTTGCAAAGTAAGTCCTTTAGCATTAATTGCTACCTATAGCAATTTGGCAAAAATAGTCCCTAAAGTTTAAGTGTCGCTACAAAGTAAGTCCTTTTAAGCCAATCCCGCTGCATCGTGCGGGTTTCAACACTCGTTTTATACAGAATCAATAAAAATCGAATCAAACCTCAGTTCATTCATTTTCCACAAGTTGGTCAAAGATTGTTTTTAAAATTCCAATCAAATTTTGTCCAGTAGTCTAATTAATGAATCATTATAATAACTTTTAGGGTAGTGGCAATGGGGCACGGTATGCCTCGGTTTGTTGTCACCATTGAGGTATCGTGCGGTATGGATGGAGAGCGGCATGAATTCTCGAATCGGCATGGCATGGTGAAGCACAAATATTAATGAAATATTAAAATAAAGGGTTTAGGTCGTACAATACACGCGAACTTTTTCAAATATTCCGTTTTGGTACGTGTACTAAAATCTGTCCCACTTTATGTTGCCTACTTTCATGTTTTGTACCATTTTGCACGGCAAAACTTGTTTTACCGAAACCATAATCACTTTTGCCACATGTGCACGACACGTAGGATTTCCACTAACAAAAATAAGTTAAATAATAGGGTTTTGGCCGCTAAATAGCTACGTACTTTTTCAAATGTACCGTTTTGGTACATGTATAAGTTTTTGTCCGTTTTCATACGTTTTCGCCCGTTTTCTTCCGTTTTTCTTACGTTTTTACCCGTTCTTATACGTTTTTGTTCGTTTTTATACGTTTTCGTCCCTTTCTTACGATTTCAAACGTTTTACCCCCATTTTATACGTTTTCTTATGTTATTACCCGTTTTTATACGTTTTAGTCTGTTTTTTTCGTCTTCGTCTGTTTCTTTACGTTTTTTATGTTTTCGTCCATTTTTGACGTATTCGTCCATTTTTTACGAAAACGTAAAAAACAGACGAAAACGTAAAGAAACCGATAAAAACTTAAAAAAACAGGCGAAAACGTAAAGACGGGATGAAAACGTAAAAAAACATATGAAAATGAAAAAAAACGGACGAAATTGTAAAAAAAGAAACGTAAACGAAAAAAATGATGAAAACGTAACGAAACGGACAAAAACGTAAAAAAAACAGACGAAAACCAAAAAAATGGAAATATCACGTAAAAAAACAGACGAAAACGTAAAAAAAACAGACGAAAACCAAAAAAACGGACATATCACGTAAAGAAACAGACGAAAACGTAAAAAATGACAAAAATTTTATAAATAAATGGATGAAAATGTGAAAAAAGGGGCGAAAACGTAAAGAAACAGATGAAAACGTAAAAAAAAATGGACGAAAACGTAAAAAAACAGACGAAAACGACCAGGGACAGCAGATGCAATTTGGGACAAACAAGAAGGACTATCTATGTAATTTACTCGAAAAATATGCCACATAGGCATTTTTTCCGGTTTTATACATTCCCAACAGGTTGCAGGTAAAATTTTTGCAAAATGATACAAAACATGAAAGTACGCAACATAAAGTGGGACAGATTTTAGTACACGTACCAAAACGGAATATTTGAAAAAGTTCGCGTGTATTGTACGACCTAAACCCTAAAATAAAATTAGGTGAGGTATGAAATCATGGTTGTCACTAAAAAAGTATGGTGAGGTATGGGTGAGGTATGAGATGAGGTGAAATGATATTATTGGTGGGTGGTGATGTATGGGTGACTGGGTGAGGTATGAAAGACATGAATGCCACCACCCTTTTATATATATTAAGCGGGCATTGTTTTTTTATTTCACCTACAACCATTTCAGGAAAACTTTCTTCTGTGTGTCATTAAGTATTAGGTTTATGATATTTTCTAAGTTTCATGGATGGTTGCAAAATTAAGTGTTTAATTAGTGAGCATATATTTGACTTATAGTAAAGGCTTCAGAATTCTGTTGACCAAGTGAAAGCTGCATATCGAGGCACTAGTCATGAACGTCTAATTTGAAGTCGATCAACGCATCACCACGTACATTAGCATCTAATCCCGTTATGCAGAACATATAAAACCTTTCCTAATAGGAAATCAATATTCAGTATATGCATTAATGCAATGGAAAGTTTAAGCATTGACTGACATCAACAAAATTATTTTTACTGAATTCCAATAAACATATCAGTGGAACATGGAGTAATAAACTATGATATTTTAAGGGCAGGTTATCACATAAAATCATGACACTATTTAAAACATAATATAGACTTAAGGACGTTTAAGGGCACTCTCTAATGTACCCTTTCGACAATCTATATAGCTAGCTAACCAACAAAAGCAATTAATTAATTTGATTTGTTTAGTTTAATAGCCCACCAAAGGTCCAGTTTTTAAGATTATTGCAGTTAATAGCGAATTAAGATTCTTAATTTGCAAACAAGTTGCATGCTTATATATATTATACGATTAACAAAAAAGCTGCATCCTTTCCCTAGTTGGAGGAACTAAAAGCCATGATACTTCATTTCTTGTATAATATTAAGCTAGCTAGCAGACAACACAAAAGTACAGTATGGTTTATGGGTCAAGAAATGACGGTTCTAATCTCCAATGGCGATACCGTTGTCATATGAATGGGGTTGGTAATACAATACTTTATATTTGTTATTTCCATGCTACATTCTTGTTGCTTACAGTATATATTTTTTTAATTGAACCCGTTATTGTGTTGAGTTTTTTTTATAAGTGGCGTTTTTTTTTGGGCTTTGATATTTTTTTTTTCTTAATCTTATATAGTAAGTATGAGTTCTTTTTGTATTTGTGGAACCACCAAGTATATAAACTTCACATATATCAATTTTTTTTTTATTTTTTATTTTGGGTAAAGGGGAGTAATCCTGCACCCTGGTAAATATATTAACCAAAAAACGTTTAAGTACAATGGATATGAGTGAAATCTCATATCTCAGCCCGTTACATAGGCATAAAGCTTACATAACAAGATACTTCCTATCTTTACTACATAAAATAGAAAAATGGTCAAAAGTGAAAGTGAAAATTGAAAGTTGAAAGTTGAAAGTCAAAGGTGAGATAAATGTATAATGTAATTAATACTCTTATTAAAATACTCTATTACTTAAAAGTACATTGATTTATTCATATTGTACAACCAACTAAAAGCATATCCATCAAATTAAATACAAACAATTAAAACACCCCATACTAAAAAGTACAATAAAATTTTCACAATATACAATTTAAACAAGCTACAGCAAAATCCAAAATATAAAATAATTAAACACACTAATTAATGTTATTTTTAAAACATCCTAAAATAAAAAGTACGTGTTATTATACACATTATATAAATTAATAAAATACACAAAGTTTATACATGCTATGAAGCTAACAAGTTGATAGTACATGTAGTTTTGAAAACCGGACCAGACCAACGGGTTCAACCGGGAACCGGTTTCGCCACCGGTTCGACTAACCAATAAAAGTCATCCGAAAATGAACCAGAGAGGACCCGTTGAAACTGATACAAACTGGTAAATCAGGCCTCATCGAGATCTATTTCTCCAGTTAATCATCACAGGGTACCCGCGTATACTATATATAAAGGAAAAAACAAAAAGTGAAAAGTTGAAACTAAAAATAGAAATATTGAAAACATATATTTCAAAAAGAAACTATTAATACACATCGAAAACCGAATTGACCCGGGACGCTTCAAACCCGATGGGCTGACCTGGTTTAATTTCACCCGTGTTCAACCCAACTCGTCGGGTTGACCCGGTTTAAATCGATCCGTTTTTCAAACAAAACGGTTCAACCAGTTGAACCACCCGGGTCGACCTGGGTTTCAAAACATTATGCTTAATACCCAAATCTTCAAACTTTTATTATTTTTCGCTTATAACTCATAAATATTTTTTATCACTAAACGATCTGTCGCTATAAAATCCCGTTGCTATGCACGGGTACTCGTCTTTAACTATATGTATATATAATTACCATTAAAATTTCAAACTAATACTAAATGAAAACAGATTCGGCATATTCAATGTTGGAGAGTCAATACAATTTTTTTTTTTTTTTTTTTTTTTTTTTTCTTATACACTATCCATGTTTTTGAAACTTAAAAAGTGAGTAATGTTAAATTTCTAAAACTCCTTTCGAACTAAAATTTCTACATAAAAATTCAAAGAATTTGTCCTTAATGAAATAGCTACCATAACAATTCACACCTAAAATTTCAAAGAAATGGATGACTAATTTTTGTCAACTTTTACTAATGTAATTTCTCATTTTTTTTTTTTTTTTTTTTTTTTTTTTAAATTTATTTAATCTTAACACTAATAATTTATAAAAGTTTATCAACAATTTTTATCTTATAAGGCACCATATTACAACTTATTTTTTATTGTATGTTACTTCATAGTGTGTATTATATGCGATCTCAGTTATTAAATATCGAAATGTGTGCAATGACCATATGATTTTTTAAAATATTGTTTTGACATTTATATATAGTTGAAATTGCAGAGATATTGTTGTGAATAACTTGAATGTTTACAATCACAAAACATTGTATCGATTCATTTTTTTTTGTTCTTGTTCTTGCGCATTAAATATGTTAAATACAAATATGTTTCCAAATATTGCTATAATGATGGTGATTAATTGGTGCTTTAATCGTTGATTGTTCCAGCACATCAATTTCAAAGATATACAAAGTTTTCTGAAATAATTTGGTTAAAATATATTATACAACCGGTGTATATATTTTTGTTAAGTTTCTTAGGTTTGAAGTTTTTTTGATTGGGTCAAATACCATGCCATGATGGATGATAACTACAAAGTGACGCCAATCAAAGAGTTCGGTCAAAGAGGATTCAACACCTCATATGTCGTGTACTAAGAAATTTCACACGGCGAGTGACGTGCATTGTTAGTTATCTCATAATTGATGTAATGTTTTATTTTTAGTTTCAATAAATACTTTTATATGTTCTTTGATACATGTTAAGAATTTTTGCTTCAGTTGAATTATCGCATGTTACAAAACACGTAACACAATATCGCATATTGTTAATTAGCTGCCGTTAGGAACCGTTGCCGCTAGGCGCGGGTACTCGTCTAGTTTTCTAAACAAGAAAACAAACCACTACTCAAATGATAACATAGGACATAACGAAAGAAAATTACTTCCTAGGACCTTGAAGCTTGGTGCCATACATGGCATTAAAGGCATCCAAATTCCCTGGAAGATCATAAACCTGATTCGCAAAGTCATCGTAGTCATGGTCATCAGACTCATCTTCAAACTCTTGGCCACCACCGAATAGATTAGCAGACTCATCAAATGGGTTAGCAACCACCTCATCTTCAGAATCAGAAACCACGATCTCTCCCACTTTAGAAAAAGGGTTAACTCTCTTAGTAGAAGAGGCGGGCGGAGTACAAGAATCACTAGTTTTAGGAGCCACACCCGACTCCATTTCTTTCAAATCACTCACAAGGGGTTCTTGTGATGCAGTGCCTGTTTTAGTAGACTTATCTTCATTACCTTCCATTGTACGACCAGAATCCACATCCTTGTTGGTGTCATTTGAAGGAATACCAAAAGCATCCGTATGTTCCATGTTAAGAGCATCAAACTGGTTAGATGTAGAGATCTTTGTTCCACTCGAACTAGCCACATTAGAAGCAATCTTCTTAGTGACTTCCACTTTCTTAGGTTCAGGAGGAGTCTTTTTGGGTTGATATTGAAACTGCTTACCCACAACAGGTTTAGTAAACCCTCCTTGACCCGGAATAGTAGACCCACCTTGCTTTCCCTTCTTCTTGTTATTGACCGTCTTGAAACCATCATTAACACGCTTAGTAGGCTGAGCAGGAGGTTCAACAACTTTAGGACATTCAATAAGAGTATGACCAAAAATCTTACATTTATCACAATGAGGTGGTTTCCACTCGTATTCAACCCGTATCTTCTCAATAGTCGAACCCGACCCATCAAGTAACGGTATCTCAACAGTAAGGCTATCCCTAAGCACCTCATCCGACTTCACTTCAATCATGCATCTAGTAAAACTACTACGGCCCCACGAGTCCTTGCACATTTGGCTAGTAAAAGCATCTAACCTTTTGGGCGTGCCTATCAATGTGGCAAGGAGACTAAGGCCATCATCAGAAAACATAGCAAGAGGAATATCATGGAATTTAACCCACACCGGGATGTTGGTCAAATCCTCTTTAAGTAAGTTGGTGTTCAATGTCCATGGTTTAAGAATAATAGGTACATTTCTAATCAACCAAGGACCGTTTTCAAGAACATCATCAACACCTTTCTTCGAATTGAACTTAAAGAAGAAGAACCCCTTTGCATTCATCATTACCTTTTGTATACCAAACTTAGCCCACGCATTGCGTACAAAGTAATCAACAACAGGAAAAGCAAGGCGTTGACCAAGGAAATACCCATACAAAATATTCTCAAACCTAGTGTTCACCTCTTCAACCACTTTCATCGGGACAGAAAGATCCACACCATTAGCTTTCTTACCACATATATCAATTTTAACTTATGATATAGTTTATTTATACATTTTTTTTCTTTTAAAATCTTCATTTTCCATCCTTATTATTAAATAAAAAAACAAAAAAATATAAATGCAAAAATAATTAAACCACGAGCAAACCAAATTTTAGCAATGCAAATACGTAAATCATCCGCTAAATTATAAAAGAAAACATCAGCTAAATTAAACAAGAAATAAACCATAACATGCATCACGCCAAATAAAACTTGGTTGAGAGTTCATAGAACGGACATATTATGACCAGCTTGACGACATACTCCACATCTTTTCGGTTCGTCCAAATGACGAATGTCCATCTCATAACGAATTCGACTTGATTTCTTCCTTCCCCGACTAACATTGATCTTTGAGTAATCTACCTTAATCTTCTAACTTGAGTCTAACCAATAATCAACATTGGGAAGTGGAGTAAAATCTAAAACATATTGTTGTTTTAACATTGCAGTGGTGTAAACGGTGTAAATAATGGTAAGAGGGTTGCCTTATCTATTGCAACAAACATCAAGAGCACCGTCAACATAAATAATAGGTGTACATAAACGGAATGCACTAATAGCAGGTTCAAATGCCCAAAAAATAAACTCAAATGTAATAACATCCAGTGAGCTATGTGGATCATGAAATCACTTCACAAAGGTATTATGATATGAAGCTTCCAAAGCTGCAATTTACTTCGGTAACATATCAAAGTTACTCTCCCATGTTCTGTGTAGGGTCTCTATGGCTCTACTATGCCATGCCTTCCAATAAGAAACATTAACATTCAACTTATTTTTTATATTTTCTTGAATATTTATCACCGGATATTTAGTATCTTTTTCGACTGAGTGGAGGACGTAAGAAGCAATAGTTTCTGAATTCAAATTTCTATTATTATTACTGATACAAGATCCAAAGCAGTTGTGTGCATCCACCCAGTGAGTAATTTTCCACATATGATGATTTTTCTTTTTAATTGCACGAATATACTATAACAACTTGCAATTTTACTGGTTATTATTTAACCAGAAACTCAAATTATATATTTTTGAACATTTATAAGCTTATTTTACTCAAAATCAAAACGTTATCCTGCCAACTGTGAAAAATGAGTCCGAACGCGTACCGACACTAAATTAATTATGGTTCACATTAAATTAGCACACTATAACATTTATAAACTTATTTTTATAAGTTTTGCATAAAAACGCATATATGTTCATTTTTACTCGCGTGTGCAAGAAAATGCCCAACCGACCCAGCACCTTTGCATTAAACACCACAATATACACTCAAATACATAAAATTTTAAAACCTAAAATTTTCCCTCCCTCATCTTGGCTCCAGTCGACCGATTATATCCACCCACCTACATTACAGGTTGCATTGTTGAGGCTGCAGGATTCAATCAATGCTCTTGCTTGTTTCTTATTCGCCTAATCAAAATTAGTATCGTACTCAATGTACTTAGCAGTCTGTCTCATTACCGCTTACTTCAAAATGATTATTCAAAAGTGGTTAGTTATAATTGATTACTTTAAAACATATATAAGCTAACTGATTAATTCATAATGCATGTTACTCATTCTTTACATTTAAATGATGGTAACAAAGTACTTAATTGCAAGTGCTTCCTCAGTTCCAATCTTTGCCGAAAATAGTCTTTTTGCAATTCACGTGTCTTTATAAGATAAAAATGCATTTACTCAATGATTTCTTCAGTTTCTTCCTCCCTAATCAGCATTCATTGTCTTCTCATAGCTCCTTAATCCTTGCCTCCAGTGACTCAGTAAGTATTCGTGGCTCGCAACTGCTATAAGAGATATAAGACAATGTAACATCTCAACAATTCCGTCTAAAATATTTTCACCTAAACCAAATTTCTTAAAATGAACATGTGCACGTTTTAAACATGCATTACGGCATTAGATTGCTCGTTGTCTTGAATGCTATTTGAGAAATATATTCTTGTACACCGGTATGATCCTCTAAATGAACCTATAACTACTCTCCTATGCTTTTGTATTCGATAATAATGCTCACTTCTCAGGAGAGAGCTAAATCAACTCCTAACTATAAGTAGAGATACAAGCATACAACATTGTTTTATTACATTATCATCTTACGATAAAAGAAACAAATGCTTATATAATTCCTAACACTACCAAATACCAACTCATTCTGTATAATTGTAACGTAATTTAAGAAGATGCACAATATGATAACTGATTGATTAAAGGTTCTATTGGAATATTTACTCATGAGAAGGTCAAGAGATTGAATCATCATTACCTAAGTTATCAAAACATATTTATAATCATAACTCAAAGAAAAGAAATGAAACCCATGCATACTAAAGGGGTCCCTCCTATGAAGAGAATCTGAAGACAGTGACATAGTGCTCATTTGTGAGAATACGTTGCTACCTGGTACATCAACGCGTAAACAGTTAACAAAACATCAGTCAGGGAAAAAAAGGTAGACCAATATAAAAATTTATCGATGATTTATCTTTAAGTAGTTACAAAAGTAATGCAAAATGTTGAAGCCTAACTTGTTAACAATAACAGACTTCGTGAGAACCAAAATACCCTAAGAGTTATAAAAATCCAAAAAAAAACCTTCAATTCGATCAAGATGAAGTGTATAGTGGCATCAATAGAAGAGAGTCAAACCAAATACTAACCTGGATTTTTTGCGCCTTTTTTTTAGTTCGTTTTTTATGTCATCGACGATTTATGTTGTTGTTGTGTGACGGAAAAGACAAATGATTTAAAGATACGGAAACCAAATACTAACCTAGCTGTAGTAATTATGTAGTGTCTCCAATATCACAATAAAATCATACAACATTTTCTGTAATTTCTTATGGAAAACAAATTCACTTTGGAGGACTTTGCACCCGTTTCTATTGAAGAAAACCAGTGCCAACCAATTGCATCCTTTAACTTAATTAACCCCGATGATATAATTTATAAATTAGCGAAAAGAATAGTCGAGGTATAAAAAGTGAAGGTGTAAGATATGGGATTTCACAAACACACTAAACCATAATCAACATGGGGCGTTCAAGATAGTTTAGAGAGAGAAAGTTCTAGAGAGAGAAATGGAAGAGAGTTGGGAACTATGTGAAACCAAGAAAAATAGTATTGAAGCTCCAACCCTCTACCTTGGGAGGTAGAGGGTATTTATAGTGTCTTACAAATAAACGCCACCTACGGGCTGTGGATCAGGCATACAGTGGGTAAAGACCCGTCCGTCCTCCACGGTGTTACTTAACAAACTACTAACTAACATATCATAACTACGACTACGAGCTTTCTATTGAATGCTTATACTTGAGGTGACCGACTATTTAACGACTGAATTTTCTAATTCCTAACAATCTCCCCCTAAGGGAGGTCACCTCAATTTACAATGATTACAAACAGATATTACATTAGATTGTTCTAGGATTCTTGATTAAGTCCTTTGCTCAGTAGCTCGTAGTCTTTGAATCTTCATGTTCTGCATGTTTTGTAAATTCAAGTGGAGGTCTTTAACTGATCCATGTGATGATGAGTTTTGAGCCAGCTTTGAGATCATCATCCATATTAAATCTCTGACTCTTCCTTTGTGATGTAGGTATTATGTGAGGTTGTGACTTTTGGACCGACATGCTCACATTCTGGATCATGATTTCTTCTTATCAGAGTAGCGGAAGCTTTCGATGATTCATGATATTGGCAGCGGCGTAGCAGAAGCATGGAGTGAAAATATCAGAGTCATTAATGCACTAATCATGATTTCTTTGGAAATGAATGTGTTGTGTGAGCATGCGGCTATGGATTGACCGCTTCATTCTAATCAGCTCCAAACGTCGGGCGTACCTGCATACAACAGTTAGCAACAAAACGCACGAAAGTGTCTTTGATCACTTTCGATGAATTGAGGTACACGGCCCACGGTTCCCCGTTGATCAGTACAAGTACTGCCTGTGATCAGGTATAATTCCAAAGAATTTCATTGATAGGGTTTCGCAGCTGCTCTAGCTGTTCTCAAACCGGAACATCTCAAAGAAGACAACACGGAGTGAGTGAACCAGCGAAACGAGATTTACTGATTGATGAAAAAGAGATTTGAAAAACAATCGTGTATTGCTCAATAGAAATTGTTTTTGCAATACAACGAAGGTTTTAATGAAAATCAGTTATCAATCATAAAACACCTTTTGATTTGGAATATTCGTACACGGTCGATGTGCTAAAGAAAAGAGTTTTTGAGCATAATGATCGGTTTTTCAAAGGTATCCGTCAATCCATAACCTGAACCATGATTGATTCAAAAGATTGAATCGCCCCATTGTTTCTGTTCAGTTGTCACATGATTGATCTATTTGAATAGATCTCACATGCCACCTACCAGGAGCTTGTTAGATGTTGGCTCCAGAAGGCTTTCCATCTTCATTGTGAATATTTTTGCATATCACTCGGATGTTCTGGCAATACCACAAGGATAATGCGTAGGACTCAAAATATAATCTCTCTTTCCACATTGTGTGAAACAGAGAGTCTTCATTGAAAGTGTCCCAATGAGATTTATTGATGATCTCGTGGTTCTAGACTCTATTGTGCATATTTGGTTCCTATGCCGGAGACTAGGGAGATGGTCTCCTTCTTCAATATCCACAAACTCTAAGAGAAAGTCGATAGATAATGTCGGTTCCCCGTGAGAATGAAACAAGCCCTTTCAAGAGGAACTTGAGTGGTTTGGGAAGTTTTAGTGCAGCGCGTCACTGGGTCCATGACGTCTTGTCTTCAATACCGATGTTACCATCAGTAGCATATGAATTGAACCCGGTTTCTGCCCTAAGGTTGAATTGTTGGAGGGCTATTTATTTTCACCCTTTTCTCATTCAATTCTTTTTCATTCTTCAACCCCTTCAGTGCTTACCGAAACTTCATAACTAGAACCTTGTTGGGTTTATTCCAGTACTAGCTCTGTCTCAGTCCGCACTTTTCCCATTTCTCATTTTTCTCCTTTTCTCATCATACCTAAGGACTTCTACACTAACTAGTGGATTGTCCCTGGGTAGATCCCTCCGGTTCTGGCGGATCATGGGACCTCAACCTAACCTTATCATCCTTATATCACCATACATAAAGTAAAGTTGGTCGGTCTTTTTGGTATAGTTCATCTGCCATTGGAACCAATTGAAAACCATTTGAAAAATCAATCAAGATACTTGTGATATAGAATCAAAGTATTTTGTATCTTAATTGTTTTGATATTTTAGAAATGCTCCCCCTCAACATATGCATAAAAATTTGAAATTTGTTTAGCACATGGAGGCAAGAGATCTTTGAAATCGTTAGATTCAGAATGAAAGGTCCAATCTTTTGATTAAAATTTTCTAAAATGATCATCATCACTTCCTAATCAATTTGAGTAGATAAAAACATTTTAAGGAAGGATGAGGTTTTCACAAATTTGCTCCCCCTCAATATGTGCCTCGAAACATGAAACAGTTTGCACGTATTAGAGGGAACCTGCACTTAGAGACAATTCAGTCAAGTTTCAATAATTTGAGGTTTAAAATAGATGCTCCCCCTCAACATGTGCATGGAAAAATTTGCAATCGTTTGTCACATGCGGGGAGGAGAGCTTGTACATCCTTATAAAACCATTTATCAAATTATTAGTTTAAATCCAATTTAAATCACAAATTCTCCCCCGATCACAATTTTCACATCATTTGAGATTTGTGATCTCTGTAGATTTAAATTGATTTTGAAAGCTTTTAAGGAGAATTGTGACTTGATTATGAAAACGTTTTAACTGATAAGGATCGAATTTTGAGACTTTAGACTCCAACGATTTACATTAAACATGCTTGAATATCTTTTGAAAACTTAATAATAACCACGGTCTGGTACCATTGTTTGAAAAATACACTTTTTTTTTTATTTAATTGAAAAATAATTCTCCCTTCAATCAATGACATAAGTTGTTGATTGAGAGATATATATTTTTGACCACCGATAGGTACATATGGTTTTCAAAAAATTAAGTCCGGGTAATTTTTCAAAGCAATTAGTTTTCATTAGATAGTAAGAAATTGTTATTAGAATCAGAGCATGAGATTTGAAAAACAAGATAAAGCATGGCTCTGTTCTTTCTTTTATAACGGGTTACTGCCTGAAATGACAATAAACCACTATTTTTCTCCGCCTTTTTTTTTTTTTTTTTTTTTTTTTTTTTTTTTTTTTTTTAACAAAAATCTATGTACATTCGAAGAACATCTAAAGACCCGTGACATTCTTTGAATGTCAACACAAAGTCCGTAGATGATATCGAATAAGGAAAAACATGACAAAATAACAATATTTTTGAGAATTTTTCAAGATTTTTCAAATTTTTAGGGATTTTTGAAAGTTTTATATTTTTCTATTTGTTTTTTTTTTTTTTTTTTTTTTTTTTTTTTGTTTTTTTTTTAATAAATATATACAAGAGATAGATGAATAAAGACCTTTACTCCTCGTCTTCTTCCTGAAGACGTTTGAGTGTTTCTGGTTGAAGGCTTTTCAAGCCAAGTCGTGGAAGAATAAACTCAAAACGTTCTCTTGGAAGAGCTTTGGTGAAGATGTCTGCTAGCTGGTATTCAGTCCTCACAAAATAGAGTTCCACCACACCTTTTTCCACTTGTTCCCTGATGAAATGATGTCGAATGTCGATATGCTTTGCTCTTGAGTGTTGAATGTTGTTGCATGAGAGAGCAATAGCACTTTTATTATCACAGTACAGAGGGATTTTGTTGAATTCAAAGCCATAGTCAGATAATTGGGATCTCATCCATAAGATTTGAGCACAACAAGATGACATGGCTATGTATTCAGCCTCTGTAGAGGAAATAGAAGTACTCATTTGCTTCTTTGAAGACCAGTTCACAAGCTTATCACCCAAAAACTGAGCACCTCCAGACGTACTTCGACGTGTATCTTGACAACCTGCATGATCAGCATCTGCATAGGCCGTTAGTGACATACCGGTGTCCTTTGGGTACCATAGTCCCATATTGATGGTTCCTTGGAGATACGGAAAGACCCGTTTAACCGCTTCAAGGTGCTTTTTAGTAGGCTTAGACTGATATCTAGCACACAGCGAACAAGATGTCTGGTCTACTAGCTGTGAGGTACATCAGGGATCCAATCATACTACGATATTTCGTTTGATCTACCATGATCCCTGAGTAGTCCTCATCGCTTGGTTCGTTCAATCATGGGAGTGTCAACAGGGTCACTAGAATCAAATCCAAATTTCTTTAAAATCTCATTTACATATTTAGATTGATTTATAAAAATACCTCCGGGACTTTGTGAAATTTGCAATCCCAAGAAAAATGACATTAATTTGTCCCATCACTGACATTTGAAATTTTGAACCCATTTCATTAGAAAAACGGTCACACTCATTGGGGTCAGTCGAGGCAAAGGTGATATCATCAACATAAATTTGAACGTGAATTGAATGTTTGCCTGACTTTCTGGTGAACAAAGTAGGATCAACTGCTCCTTTGCTGAATCCAGTAGATAGAAGAAACTTTGACAGCGTATCATACCATGCTCTAGGAGCTTGCTTCAAACCATATAGGGCATTTTTCAAGCGATTAACATGAGTAGGATGCTCTGGATTCACAAAACCCTCTGGCTGGCTGACGTAAACCACTTCTTTCAGATCTTCATTAAGAAATGCGGTTTTCACGTCCATCTGATAAACAACCATGTTCTTGCTAGCAGCATTAGCCAAGAAGATTCTGATCGCCTCGATACGAGCAACTAGAGCAAAAGATTCCTCAAAGTCTATACCTTCTTCTTGACGATAACCTTTAGCCACTAACCTAGCCTAATTTTTCAAAACATCACCATGCTCATCAAGCTTCACTTTGAAGATCCACTTAAGAGCAATGATCATAGCATAATCTGGAGCTGGTACTAATTCTCATACATCTAATCAATCAAACTCATAAATTTCATCTTGCATGGCATTGAACCAGCTGTCTTCATTCATAGCAGTTTTAACATCTTTAGGTTCGATCTTTGAGAGTACTGAGTTAAAGAAGCACCATAAGGCATCAGTAGCAAGCTGTTTACGAGTGGATACCGGACGAGAAGGGTTTCCAATGATGTTATCCAATGGGTGATCATGTGTCCATTTTCTAAGATGTTCATGTGGTTGTGGTTGTGGAACCGAAGTAGCAGAGTCGATGTCTCCTGATGAAGATGGTTCAGATGATGATTCAGGAGCAAATATATTTTCAAATGGAGCATCTTCAGGAGTAGCAAAGGGATTAACTTCATCCTGTGAATCAGAAGCATTTCCATGATGTACATTTGATGATTGAAGATTTGTTGATGAAACAGATTGATCAGCAGCAGGCGCTTCTTGGCTTAATGACATCGACGCCGAAGGGTTAATTTCATTGACAGGGATAGAAGCATGCTCTGTTGATGGGATTGACATATCATTTTCACTTGGCTCAAATTGTTCATCAAACATTGGAATAAACAGTTTCTTTAAATCATCTTCTGATGGAGGTACATATGGAGTTGTTGGTGATGAGTTTGGAACAAGCGATGAACCAATGGGACTGTTTTGAAGTGAGGGTCCAGAACTGGATTGTCCAGGAGCCATTTGACCGGTCAGCTCATCAAACGTAACGTGAATAGTTTCCATGATATTTCGGGTTCTCTTGTTGTAGATTCGGTATCCTTTTCTGTTTGGTGCATATCCTACAAAAACTCCAATGTCTGCCTTAGCTCTTAGTTTACCTAAATCTTAACCATCATTCGTAGGATAGCACAAAGCACCAAATACACGAAGGAATGAGAAATTAGGTTTTCTGTTGTAAACAAGTTCATATGGAGTTTTTCCATGAACAGTGTGGATCAGGGATCGATTTTGTGTGTAGCATGCAGTGGCAATGGCTTCACCCCAGAGAAACATTGGAACCTTTGAGTAAATCAGCATCGTTCTTGCGGCTTCCACAAGAGTTCGATTTCGTCTTTCAACTACACCGTTCTGTTGAGGAGTTCGTGGAACACTTCTTTGATGACTGATTCCCACACTTTCATAAAATTCACTAAGTTGTTTGTTAACAAACTCAGTTCCATTGTCTGTTCGGATGATTTTGACAGTTTTATTACGATGAACCTGCAGCTGTTTGATGAGTTTGATGATGATATCTGGAGTTTCATCCTTTGTCCTTAAGAACTTGACCCAGGTGAATCTAGAGTAATCATCAACCACAACTAACACATATTTCTTCCCAAAGATATTCTGCACTCTCATGGGTCCACATAAATCCATGTGAATTGTATGAAGAACTTCTATAATTGGGTTTGTAGGTTTGGGTTTATGGGCATACTTCATGCTTTTTCCCAATTGGCATGCTGAACAAAGATGATCCTTTTCATACTTAAGTCTAGGTAAACCTACAACTAAGTCCTTTCTGGAGAGATCCTTTTTATACTTAAGTCTAGGTAAACCTACAACGAAGTTCAAGTGATTGAGACGACGATGCCATAACCATGACTTTGTTTTCGAAGCCTTTGACAACAAGCAAATTGGAGAAGAATTCATCATATCTTCGATAGAGATGGTGTATAGATTTGAACCACGTATTCCTCTTAAAAGTTCCTTACCATCAAGTTCTCTAACGAAACACGAATGTTTTCTGAAGGCTACTTCTAGATCAGAGTCACAGAATTGACCAACAGAGAACAGGTTATGACCAAGACCTTCCACATAATATACCCTGGAGATAACACTTTTACCAACAACATAATCTCCATAACCCATAATAGCACCGAAATGGTCGTTCCCGAATCTAACAGTCCCGATGAATTTACTCACAAAGTTCATGAGCCGTGACCGGTTTCCAGTCATATGCTTGGAACAGCCTGAGTCCAGGTACCACATAACGATTTGAACGATCTGCAGTTGAACACAGACAAGAATGGATAACTGGATAATTGGGATCCCCATGCAAGAATGGGTTCCATTTGGTTAGTAACAGTGATTGGAACACCCACATCAGAAATAGAAACATTCATATCGGAAATAGAAGCAATGGAATCATTATGAATAGATGTAGTACTAGTGTCCGTATTTGCCCTATTCAAAGTATGTTCACTTTTTAAGGGAATATTTCTACCAGTAGGCATCCATTTTTTAGAGGGCATTGTCTGATTAACCTTTTGGCCAACAGGTATCCATTGATAACCTATCTTACTAAACGTTCTTCCTGTGGGTTTCCACTGTTTTCTAACTTTCTTTCGCCTTTGCCTTTTTGCCTTCTTAGCATGATATTTTGCATTAACACTATTGACTGGGGATATGACAACATTAGACAAAGCATTCACACCACATTCATGATTAGTAACAGAATTCAAGCAGACATCATTACAGGGTTTGCAAATAGTATCAGAATTCGAATTAATTACAGTACGCCTATGGCTAATACTAGAATCAACACGATTCGTTTTATTCGACTCAAACTTAAAGTTCCTTGGTTGATCTTCTACTTTCTTCCAATGCACATTCTTAGCTTGCGAGGTCCTATCATTCCTTGTATTGTCTTGAGACTTTGACCTGCTCGCTTTAATGTCATTGTTTACTCCTGTAGAGGGAATGGGAACATTAGTTGGTTTTGCTAATTTATGCATTTCCTGTTTAGATGTGCTGGGATCTAAACTATTTGAAGGCACATTAAAGTTCACTCTCTTAGCAGTAGAAGTGCTGGGATTTGAACTCCTAGAGGGCACACTCGAGTTCACATTCTTAGCACTAACAGATTTGGAATCTGAACTACTTGAAGGCACACTAAGTTTCACGTTCATAACATTTGTCATTGAATGACTTGCATGCTTGGCACTAGGCATTGAACAAGGTATCAAGGAATTGACTTGCTCACCTAAGGTTTTAGGGCATATTGTAATTAAGCATTCTAGAAGTTCTTGAGATCGTTTGGCATATAAGCATGCATGACCGATTGCATTATCAAGTGGTTTCTCTAACTTATCCTCTTCTACAATCTCACGGAGACATTCTAGGCTGTCCTTAAGATATGAGAAATATGTTTGAATTGCCAGTTTGTTATTCCTAAGATGAGGAGGAACATATTTCACAGACAAAGCATATTTATTACAGACATGCCCCTTTGAAGCACTATTCTCCCTATTGGTCATTGGCATTTTCCCTTTTACCTGACTCTTAAGATTCTCAATTTCCTTTTGCAACGAGGTTATTTTTTCGTTATTTTTGTTACGAGTGACTTTAATTGACTCAAATAACTCATTGAAATGATGTTTAACCTTTTCATTTTCTTCTAGAAAACTTTCATTTTCCTTTTGTAAGGCATTAACCAAGTTTTGAAGATGAAAATTTTGAGAATCCCGATAATCTAAAAGTGGAGGCATTTGGGAGCCAGTCATATTGTTCTTTTCACCCTTTAATTGAGAGATTTGGGCTTTCAACTTTCTGATCGTGTTACAGTGAGCTTGAATCTGTTCGTCACGTTTGTTTAGTTCAAAAACTGCATCAAACTCTGGAACATCCGAGGATATCTTGATGTTTGAGGTTTTAACATTTTCTTTTAGATGTTGATATTTTAGTTGCAAGTCAAAATGTTCAACTTCTAGCTTAGAAAAATGTTTTACCAAATTATCGTGATCATCCGGTTCAATTTTATCACTTAGTTTAGAGTTTTTGATTTCAAGTTCAATGACATGATCATGGGAGACTTTCAACACAACAGATAATTCATGAAATTGAGAAGCAGTAATAGAGCAATTAGTAGTAGTATAAAACACATCTTGAGAGATACATTCAGAAATCAGATTCTCATTTAAGGTATGCAAGTTCTTCCTCTCAATTTCATTATATTTTAATGCCCGCTCATAGTCACTAACTTCAATTATCATTGCATCAAATTCTTTTTCCATCCCTTTAATATCTGTATCCATCCCCTTTTTAAGACTCTCAAACTGATCTTTTAATTGTTTAAAGAAAGGCATGACTTCAGTTAAATAACATTCTTTTGTTTCTTCAAAACCCCTTTCCCCTTCAGTTATCCCAGTGGGTGTGATTCTTTTCTTACAAGTTTTCTCAAAATCAACAAATAATTGAAAGATCACATATTGACTGATTAAGGTCTTGCTCTTAGTGGCAATAGTTCTAGGAACTAAATGCATTGGTGTATTGGGAGGATACACAGTCGTTGCAGGCATTCTCCTAAGGGGAGGGTTTGTTTCAACAATATTTTCAACTTTTTGCTTATCTAAGTCCTTTTTCCAAAACAATTGTTCAGGTGTTAACAAAGTTTGAGGCTTAAACTTGTTTAAGGAAATCCAATTTTCCTTTTTGTAATCATGGGGTTTGATCATTATGTTATTCTTTTTACATTCAGGATCATCTAGCTTCTTATTCATTTTCTCCCTAGATGCATCATCTAATTTTCTATCTTCCTCAGTGCACTCAACGCAACTAGGTTACTGTCTAGGCTTAAGGATTTCATTACCATCATAAATTACATTTTGAGCTGCTTTAGCTATCTTTCCGTACTCAGGGTTGGGTTTAACTATGATGGGAACACTATGCTTATCGCTTAAAACTCTATGCTTAGTGACCATGTGAGCAGTTTGAATTGTATTCCCTTGTACGTACAACTTATTTTAAAGCTTGTTTTTCAAGGTTTTTAGATTAGAAAAATCATTCAAAAGTTTTGATTCCTTAGCACAGAATTCTTGCTTAAGCATTTTAACATTTTCTTGAAGTTCTTATTTTTGCTTAGCAGTTTTAGAAAGCTTTTCTTGTAAGGAGGTTAACTCTTGTTTTAATACTTCTTCTCTAAACTTACTTTATCTAATAGTTGTACGCATTTGGTCATCCATTTCCTACTCACGAGTGGTTAACTCAAACTTAGCTCGTTGTTCATAAATAGCAACACGTTCTTTATAAGCATTAAGTTCAGAGATAACAGAATCATCAGGGGCACATGCAGTGTATTCATAAAAAACATAGTCATTGTTGACTGCAGAAGATGCATCACTTGGTACAACTACACTTTCACTTTGTTTCACATATTGATCATATGGGACAACATTGATATTACCCATATTTTCAATATTTGATTCAATAGTTTCAGTTGACTGTACTTTGTCATGCATCTTTTGCACATCAGCATCATCGTATAGTTTTAATACCTCTGAGATGAGTTTGTCTTTGGATGGGCCAGCTTGTGGTGAAGATGAGACCTTAGGAGAAACCATTGGAGAAATGCTAGCCATAAAAATTGTGTGTGCAGTAGGTCCATCATCCACATCAGAGTCGTATGCATCACAATCAGTGACTTGAAAGGCATTATGATGACTGTGACCTATCTCCTGAATTGGCTGCTCATCCACATCTGCATCATAGGTCTTGGCATTGCCCTCAGCAAGAAACAACAACTCCTCTTCATCCAAAGCAGCACCATTATCCTGAGCTTGTACAAGCAGCATCTTATCTCTGAAGTATTCTGCATTCTGTGGACGTTTTGGAGATGTGCAGTTCCTAGCAATGTGTCCTTCACCACCACAGTTGTAGCATTTGATTGGTTTAGCTTGTCCTTGATTTCTATTCCTTCCCCGATTCTGATTTGCTACATATCCTCTACCAGCTCCACCTCTTCCTTGTTCGTACTGCCTTTCTTAAACTGGCTGCACCATAACCTTCCCATCTCTGACAGTGGCTTGATTGTGTGGATTGGATGCAGTTCTGAGATTGTTGTTGGTGTGTGGAAGAGAGTTCATGTTTTGACTAATCAAGAGAGCCAGTTGATTAATGAAGTTTCCCACGTGTGCATCAGCATCAGCTTGTTTGAACATAGGATCAGAAATGAGTTTGTGATTACCATTACCCATAGGTATGACTTGAGATGCCTTGGTGGTAATACCAGCATTGGTGTAGAAAGCTGTAGAATCATTAGGTGAGCTTGATTCTACCTGATTGGTTTTGAACTGCTCCAGAATCCTTTTCTCAAACATAGCGTGCCTCTCATTCTGAAGAAGGAAAGCATAGAGTTGCTCATAGTTTGTATTCTTAAATCCTTTGGTTAGCTTCACAGAGGTGACAAACTTGTGCCACTCGGGATTCATTTTGTTTACGAATTTTGAGTTCAGCTGAATGTTTGGCATGGTCATTTTGATGTTCCTCATATCGTTCACAAGCTTATGGAATCTCACATAGTACTCATAGACACTCTCATCTGGTCTCATCTTGAAGTGCTCAAAGTCATCATATAGTTGTGATTCTCTGTCTTCAACAGTTAATTCAGAACCTGAGAGAAGCATCTTGACATTATCCCACACTGCCTTGGCTTCAGTGTTGTGATTGATCAGCTTGTAGATATCCTTTGGAAGACCTTGAAGTATGATGTTAGAAGCCCTGATATCAGCATCGAATCTCTTTTTCTCCTTATCATCGAGCTCATCATATGTCTTTGGTATGTCTATTCCATATATCATTGTTCCATCTGCAGTTGTATCAATTAAGTCTCTAGTAGTCTCAACCCGATAAGGTCCTTCATCGATTGACTTGAGAATGTTGACCCCATTTTCCTTTCCAAGACAGTACAGTCTGATTCTTTGAGCCCATGAATTATAATCAGTTCTGTCAAGCATAGGTGGACGAGTATCTGACCCTGCTGCTTGAACGTCCTCAGCTACGGAAGAAATAATAGTAGGAAAGATGTTTGCCATGATTACAAGTTCTACGGGATTTTACAATTCTTTGATTAAACCGGGAAATTGATTCTTTCACGGGATTTTACTAAACCAAAAGAACAACCGTAAGAATGTATCACGAAGAAGTGACAAGTAGCAAAACACACAACTCGCTTAGTTATCAACTCGCTAAACAACCAACTCGCTCAAGGAGACAACTCGCTTAAGGAATCAACTCGCTAAATAGCTAAGTCGCATTAGCATCAACTCGCAACACTGTCAACACGCTTAATGGAACAAGTCGCTAAATAGCTAACTCGCTTTAGTATCAACTCGCAAGACACACAACTCGCTTAGAACCCAAGTCGCATGAAAATCAACTCGCTAAATAGCCAAGTCGCATATACTAACTCGCATACAGAAACAAAGCAGCTCGCTTTGAAGAAAAACAAGTCCGAGACTCAACTCGCTTCGTCCTTTCTTTACAAATAACCACTTTATCAATAAAAAACAACCAAACCACAATGATTTAAGCCTTCCAATTCAAAACATAAACACATATGATGATCTTAAACACAAAAGTACAAGCAAAATTCAAACTTTAACACTAGAATTTGTCCAAATGAATCAAACTCTTCTAAACACTTAATACCCCAAAAATCTTATGAAATCCACCAAAACAAAGAGCATGAAAGATGAGTGATCAAACCAAGGCTCTTGATACCAATTGTAAGATATGGGATTTCACAAACACACTAAACCATAATCAACATGGGGCGTTCAAGATAGTTTAGAGAGAGAAAGTTCTAGAGAGAGAAATGGAAGAGAGTTGAGAACTATGTGAAACCAAGAAAAATAGTATTGAAGCTCCAACCCTCTACCTTGGGAGGTAGAGGGTATTTATAGTGTCTTACAAATAAACGCCACCTACGGGCTGTGGATCAGGTATACAGTGGGTAAAGACCTGTTGGGAATTATACGTTTGAGTTGATAAGACAAAAAGAATGAAACAAGAGGGACTTAATATGACAAGAAAGAAACCTACAAAAAGATGGAAGGACTTGCTTGCAAAAGAAGTTTTATTTATTAGTCCTTAGTAGAGATTTGTAAACCCTAATCCTCTAGTATATAAAGAGGACATAGGTGTAGGTTTAATTAAGTCTTCCAATAATGTAGTCGATTAGTAAAGGTGTGTGTTTAGCCTAGACGTTAGGGAAGAACGTCTAGGGTATTGGTTTTAGATTAGTGTGTCCTAGGCGTATGGTTCATTGTAAACGCCTAGGTTATTAGTTTAGTTAGTAGACGTGTTCCTATAAACGTCTAATATTAATTAGTGTTAGTGATTGAAAAACCTTGTTCAATAACAAAGTATTGTTTTGATTATTCCGCTGCGTATTATGTTTATTATCTTTGTTATTGATCCCTAGCTGAGCTTATAAACGATCTTATCAAGACCCTTCCGTCCTCCACGGTGTTACTTAACAAACTACTAATTAACATATCATAACTACGACTACGAGCTTTCTATTGAATGCTTATACTTGAGGTGACCCACTCTTTAACGACTGAATTTTCTAATTCCTAACAGAAGGCGAGTACTTACATGTCTTTCTCCATATAAATGAGATCAAGAAATGGGATCATGTGCGGGTCGTACAGAACTATCAGCCATCATGTGGAGGCGGAACTATCAGCCAGCATGTGGAGGCTCTTTTTCAGTTTCAGGGGTAAATCTTCATGGTCAGGGAAACTTCAACCTATAACAATTTCTGTAACAGTATTAATATTGCTATATATGTAGTCAATAAATATTGTTCTTGAAGCAAAGTTATTTGTGTGACAAATATATTTAAATGTAACTGAAAACACTAACCTTATTATGCATGGTCCAATATTTATCCAAGTATAAAAAGAAACAATGACAAACCAATTCAGCCTCAACTTTAGCCAATTCTTCTGGCTCGCTATTAACAGTAACAAAATCAGACTCCATAAACGCCAATCACGATTATTTGTGAAAGTTCTAATGTCCATTATATTGATTGTAAATTAATAGTAAAAGAGAGGGCCACCCTTCATGAAATGCATCCAATAAAGACAATAGACCATATCCCGAAAACAATACAGTAGTTATATGTTTAGTCAATGTTTGGGAGATCTGCATTATTACAATCACGTCACAACAAGCTTATCAAAAGTAAAAAAATGTGACGAGAGAGTATGATAGATCAAAACATGAAGTTAATGCTTTGAGATAAGTTACTCTGTTGATTCTATAACTGCACAAACACCAACGTAACAAGGCAACTGCTATTTTAACCAGATACAACAGTAATCATTTACAGATTCATATTAGCTATAAAGTCATGTGATTCTCCAATATATCATGATTTACTCAACAACTAATGAAATCAAGTTTCTTAATATCTAACCTTAACTTCAACACCAGAGTAACCATACTCAGCAAGTTCCCGCATAAGAACCTCGCTCAACTCAGCAAAGAACACACCATCGGCTACAAACTAAGACACACAAAATCAATTTATACTAAGATCTATAAAAAAACATCAACTTGTAAATGTAATTAATGAGAGACTAACCTTTTGTTTCTTGCTAAATTGTGTCGCCATGATTGTCAAAAGTGTATTAGCGAGCACTAACTGAAACATAAAGAGTATATATTGCAAGCAAGAGTTGACTTTCGTATGTGTTAAAATTGAAGAGATTAAGATTATTAAACGGACTGTAAGCAATACAGTTAATATTTGTCATCATTAAACTTCATAAACCAAATAACGAAAGATACATACCAGGTTTGGAGCAGCCCATCCAACGGCAACAGACAAAATTGTCATAACATAGAAACCAATGAATCAACATTCTTATAACTAAGATAACTGAAAATCATAGTCAAAATTACAATCATAACTATTAATGATTACAAAAAAATAGGGTTTCGGAAAAGAACAAGTAGAAAGCTTTTTTAGGTTATCAGAATGAATGAGAGAAATAAGCGTAAAACAAATTAATATTGTGGAACTATATTTAGGGAAAAGATATGTGTGATAATTTAAACTGCTCTTGTGTCTAGTATATTTTTTTGTTTTCAACTTGATCACAATCAATGGCTTGGCTCCATTTCTTGAGACGTTTGCATGTTCCTTAAAGATCTAAGGTTAGAATCCTATACACTAAAATTAATACGCACAATTATTTTTACACCAATAAACTCTGGTTTTAATAGCATGCGAATTTAAGATCATCCAAAGTATGCTTAAATGAAATTATGACATGGCATTTAAGGCTTCTCACTGGGCATTATGTGGCATTACTTGTATGTCATGCCTCATGTTATATATATATATATATATAGGGAGACGTTATTGTGGTGTACACTTTAAAATGAAAAACAATAGGTACAATTGTGAGCCGTTGGATCAACTATTATAGATGAGATTTAATGCTAATTAAATAATTAACTATCAATGGCAATATTGTAAATAAGTAAAATATTATGGCATTTTTTATACATTGCATTTAAAACACAACCTAAAATCCTCGTCAATTTACATTGGGTTTTCTAATATACTTTTCAAATATTTAATTATTTCCTGTACTTATTTATTATGTATCAATTTATTTGTCATTATTTTAATATGTAAAAGTAAATTTCTCATTTTTTTCCACTACTGTGATTGATGACAACGATGTGATACATAATAGTTTACTTTTAAATATTTGTATATTTTAAACTAGTCTATGATACACGAAAATAAATTAACGGAGTATCTCTTTAAACGAATTTTTTTTATATATATACAGTGACACATTAAGTTTTCTTATATATATAATGACACTTCAATTTTTTGATACATATATACTTACATATCTTGATACGTATATAGTGACACACTATTTTTTTGACACATTTATAGTGTGATATTAAATTTCTTGATGCATACATAATGACACACTAAATTTTAGCACACTTTGACACACTAAATTTTAATATATTTATAGGCACATATTATGTTTATCACATAAATTTTTTTGACACACCAAATTTTTTGATACATACATATATATAAATATTTTGATACATATATAGTGACACATTAGTTTTTTTGACACATTTTTAGTATGACACAAATTTCTTGATACATATATAATGACACACTAAAATTTTAGCACACTTGACACACTAAATTTTAGTAGATATATACTATATAGTGACACACTATGTTTATTACACAAATTTTCTTTGACACATATGTGGTGACACGCAATTTTTTTTAATACCTTTGTAGTAACACACTGATTATTATAATAAATTTTACTGACAAATTAAGTCTTTTGAACGCTAGTGTAAATTGATTCTTAGCAAAAATCATTTGTAGTGTTCATGACTTCATGCATTTAAACCTTAACAACTTACGCAGAAACTAACAAAACTTCATTAGCAATCAAACAAATAAAAAACTAATAAACTAAGAAAGAAATTAAAAACAGTCCCATATTCCATATCAATAAAAACCAGATTTCATAAACTAACTGATACTAACTTGTACCTGTATATTAAAGTTACTAACTTTTTATATGGGTTGCATTTTCAAAATCTTCAACCTTACTAATAACATAACATAAAATTTGAACGCAACCTAATGAATTTCATTGGTACTCGAATACTAAATCTTCAATCTTCATTTATAAATAAGAACTACAACTCATACATAACATGGTTTTAAACCCTCAACCAACATCTTTAACCATCCATACACAAGAAAACTAAGTGGTTGGCTGGACGTAGATCGAACCAAAATACAGATCGGCTGGGTGGAGGCGGAAGGTTTCGGTGATGGGGTTAAGGCAGAACCAAAGTCACAAGGAAAAACAACTGGGTGTGTTTTGTTGGTGTTATCGAATTCGCCGGAGAAAAAGTCAGACGGGTGCCAAACAATAAGGTCGGCGAGAGTGTCAGACACTTTTATTTGTAGTGAGTTTGTGTCTTTTTTGTTTTTGGGTGTGAAGAAAGGGGTATAATGAGAGAAAAAAGATATGTTCTTCTTGTTCATGTTTCATTGAGATGGGAGGTTTTTTTATGGGGATATGGGAAAGTGATGTGAATTAGGATATTTAGGATATGATTTTTGATATGAATGATAAGAGGAACGACAGTTTTTTTTATGGGTATATAAGGAGAGAAATAAGGAAAAATAAATTTACTACATTGCCCTTTTATTTAGTGTATAATATTTATTTTAGTTTAAATATGAAATTCCATGTGTCAATTTATGATTGGTGCCTATTGGTTAATACTTTAAAGTGTTCACCACTTGAACATAAATATATATATATATATATATATATATATATATATATATATATATATATATATATATATATATATATATATATATATATATATATCCATATATATATATATATATATCCATATATATATATATTATTATGTATATATATATGGATATATATAAATATGTATATACATATATGTATATACATATTTATGTATATATATATATATATATATATATATATATATATATATATATATATATGTATATACATATTTATATATATATATATATATATATATATATATATATATACACATACATATATATATATACACACACACATATATATATATATATATATATATATATATATATATATATATATATATATATATATATATATATATATATATATATATATATATATATATATATATATATATATATATATATATATATATATATAACAGGAGGCATTTGACATTAATGCCACCTCAATGCCAAATAATCAAATTTCATGCCACATAAGCATTTTTGTCCAACTAAGCAATGTTTTTATCCATCTAATTATTAATATTTAATTTTCGGATTTAATGTATGAATTTTCGGATTTTTGAAGGTATTATTTATAAAATTCGTTTTTAGTAAAAAATGTGCATGGTGAGATTCGAACTTGGGTTGTTTGTAGGATTAGTATAAATAACTTGTGTGTTTACCACTTAGGCAACATGTTATTTTGATAATTATGTTGCATACTATAATATATAAATGGCTATAATTTATCTACAAAAATTATATTAAGTAGTTATCTTTTTTAAAACTTATTATACATATCTTTTCCTTAAATATATTTTCACAATATACGGTATTTTATATATTCATCATACAAAACCATAATTCTTCTTCTTTCATCTTCCCTAATGAAAGACTTTTTGATGTGGACGTTTGGTTAGATAAAAGGCTTAAGAGCTCGAAACGCATGTCATCCAAGGTACTGAGTTTGTAAAAGGTTTAGTAACGTGTTTTTGGTTTTCTTCTGATTGTTGAACTCATAATGCTACTTAAAATCTTTAAACCAACCAAAATATAGGTTCCAAACACGTTGTTCAAGGTCGTGCCTGATGTGATAGCGAATGTGGCATGTTGTGTTTATACCTGATATACAATCAGGTTCAATGCCAATCAGGTTCAATGTCGCATTTATACCTGATATACAATCAGGTTCAATGCCAACAATCTCATGGACTTGCATCCGTAAGATTTGGTATATTTTACAACATTTGTGGTTAACTGGAATGGAGATATATTACATGATAATATGTTTGTGTATTAGTCATATGGCTACTTTTTGAATCTTATTCATTTATTTTTTCGTTACTATGATACACATGTTTTATTTAGCTTAATTGAACTGCACTTGGACTCATTAGTGTAAAGTTGTACATACGTAGATAGGTATGTCAAGTGTTAATGAAGAAGGTATAGATTAGTCTTGAAAACACAAGATTAGTGCTTGCCCTTTGTTTACTGATTCCTTAGAACGATATCAGTTATGAGCCTTTCGAGACCGATATGTTTATGAGGTCAGAATGCTTGACGTTCTAATCAACCATGATAATCCTCGACTAACCACAGATCAGATAAAAGCACAATGCGTTGTAAGATTAACAAAAATTCTGTCAAAATGTAAACTTTTCTTTTTTCGTATCATATGCATCGACTAATATAGCTAGATTGAGAGATCTCAATAGAATTAACTTTGTTGTGACGCAGGAGCTCATGCTCGCAATGGTCGATAATCCATCAAATAGTATTGAATGGGCAATTGCAGAAATGATAAATCAACCAAGGCTCTTGGATAAAGCAGTGCACGAGCTTGATTGTGTGGTGGGAACGGATAAATTGGTGCAAGAATCTGATATATCAAACCTCAGATATATCAAAGCATGTGTGCGGGAGGCTTTTAGGCTGCACCCGGTCGGACATTTCAACCTTACAAGATAGAAGAATGGCATCAGGAAAGCTGTAATGAGTTTAATGAATAGAGAGATAGGACTTCAAAGGATGTTGTAAGTAATATATTCGTTAGAAAACTCAGGTAATGATTCATCATTCATGGGAATAATGATATATTTTTTCTAAAAATCCTAATATCATTCATTCATCATTCAAGTGATTTGTGTGAATTTTTTAGGATTTGATGTGAGAGAATGAAAAAGTTGGAAAGATTGAAGTCAAATCTTTCATAGGTGTATACCGTCGACCTTCTCAAAGTTATCTCTTTTACAATTACTCCATGTTTTTGTTTTGGTACTTTCTTATAATCTACTAACTAATTGCGTAAAGTCATGTTTTTTGTTTTTGTTTACCAGCTTTCAGAACCCATGGATGGCCTGAAAGAATGGTTGGATGCAATGTCTTCTACCCTTCTCAAATTGGAAAATAAAATCCATTTTGCAACCCCTAAAACACGACACACAAACAACACACACGACATGGATCATCGACAAAGGAAAGCTGTGATGAGTTTAATGAATAGAGAGATAGGACTGAAACTTTATAAACTTTGAGCTAACTATAGTTTTGGTTGGTTTATTGTCCTGGAAGTGGCAGTGGATGTGGCAAAACTACTTTGTCTGCTTTGCTGGTAAATCCATCTCACTTGATGCCCTTCTTTAGCTTTGTTGTTTATGTTGCGCCAATAAGTTCTTACACTTAACTCCAAGTATAACTTAGATAATTATAGTTTGTGATTGCAGTTTGAATATGTTAATGACTTATTTTGATTGTTAAAACTATGATATTATATGTGCAGGCAAGCAGGTTAGGGATCACAACGGTTATATCTACAGACTCCATTCGACACATGATGAGGAGGTTTGTTGAAGAAAAGCAAAATCCGCTTCTCTGGTCTTCTAACTTCAGTGCAACCATCACTTAAAGATACTTCTGCTACCGTTGACTTAATTAGCCCAAAACAAATGGCAATCAAAGGGTTTAAAGCAAAAAGCGAGGTGGTCATTGATACTTGAGACCATGAAGAAGACTTCAAATGAGCAAGAAAAAGAAGGAAGGATAGTTAACGTGTCATCTGAGGCTCATCGAATTACATACAGCAAAGGAATTAACTTTGACAAAATAAACGATGAATCAAGGTACGCAACTAATATTCATTGCACATGTTCATATCATCAGAACATGGGTGCATGCATCTTTTAGTGCATATCTTTAACTTTTTTATTCTGTTATAAGGCTCAGTTACATCCCCATATATGCCTATGGACAGTCAAAGCTGACCAACATATTGCATGCCAACGAGTTAGCAACGCGGTTTAAGGTAATTTGTATTCGAATTTGTAATATTTATCAGTATATTGCTATTTAGCTTTTTAGCTAAATTCTTATTTACATAATATTTAAAAACCAGGAAGAGAAGGTGAACTTAACTGCAAACTCATTGCATCCTGGTGCCATTGCAACTGGTCTTTTACGCCATCACAGCTTTCTTGACGGTTAAATTCAGATCTTTTTTTAAAACTTAATCTGCACTTTTAAAACATTTCCTTTTAACTTATTGTCCTTTTAATCTTAAACTGTTCTTTATATAGGCATAGTTGATTGGGTCGGTAAATACTTCCTGAAAACTATCCCGCAGGTTAGTATCAGGCCACTTAACTGAGTAGCTTTTCTGGAAACTATCTCACTTACGAGCCCTTTTCAAAATTGATTTTCAGGGGGGGGCATGGGTAAGGAGGTTTTACAACCGAAGATCAGTAGGAAACCAACTACACCATCTTTCAGGTGTTGGATTTGGTAGTGGTGGCAAGCAATAAGACTGACTCCTTATGTGAAATATGGTCAGTTGGATCCTTCAATCTGTAAAGCCTCATTTTCCTGAATAATGTATTTTTATTTATTTAAAAAAAATGCAGCATTTATTAGATATAGGAGTACTAATACTTTTTACTTATTGTTCAAATTTTTGTTTTACTAATTGTGACTGTGAAATTATTATGCTTACGATTCTTTTTACTATGTTTAACAAGGGCTATGACCTGCTGAAAGGGTGCAAGTTGTGAGATTCTCACCTGAAGAGATATCTGCTGTGATTCTAAAGAAACTCAAAGAAGCGGCTGAAGCATACCTTGGAACGACAGTTACGAATGCTGTGATTACCGTTCCTGCATATTTCAGTGACCAACAACGACAAGCAACCAAGGATGCGGGTGTGTTGGCTGGCCTTAATGTCATGCGTTTGATTAATGAACCAACATGGGCAGCAATTGCCTATGGTCTAGATAAGAGCGCTGATATAAACTGTCCTAAAGAGAAAACTATCTTGATATTTGATATGGGTAGAGGAACGTTTGATGTGTCTCTTCTCAATATCACCAAGGATGGCACCATTACTGTTAAAGCAGTGGGTGGTGACACGGATTCCCAAGGTTCAACAAATGCTGATGGAATTCTTTGATGGGAAACCACTTTCGAAGAGCATTAACACGGATGAAGCTGTTGCTTATGGTGCAGCAGTTTTGGCAGCAAATTTGGGTGGTAAAGGGAATGAACTTGTGCGGGATTTGATACTCTTAGATATAACCCCTCTTTCACTTGGCATTTGGAAAACTGTAGATGATTTGAGTGAAGACGATATGAGTGTCTTGATTCCCAAGCACACACCCATACACGAAACACAGAACAGGGTCCTCACGTGCTTTGTTGGGACGCAAAGGCATGTGATACATTTTTATGTCATTAAAATTTTTGAACTTGTGCCTGACGTAAATCATTATTATGAATCGTAAAGTAGAGATGAGTAATAGTCGTTATATCCTCAACGTTTCAGGTTGCTGGGTTGCTGAACAAGATGTAATTACATGTGGAGGAAGCCGTTTCAGAGGATAAAGGCAAACTAATTACTGTGCATCTTCCCCCGACTGACGTGCTTCGTGCGTGTGACGTAGCAGAGGTATACAACTACATTTTTTTATAATTATTACTATTGGTGTAGCCAAGTGGAACATTTTTTATAGAACTGCCATGAATTCTCTCTTTCTTTGTTACCAAACTCCATAGGACGTGGCGATTGCGTATGGTTATTATCGACTACCAAGGCGGAATCCTACTTCTGCAAAGCCCTTGCGTATGAATGAATTCAAAGACCACGCATCAGAGAAGAGGTACATGTGGTCTATAAATATTGGTTTTCTTAAGCTGACAAGATGTACGGGTCGGGTAATTTTTAAAGTAATAGTCGGGGTTCTTGCAACAAGATTATTACCGTAGTTTGCTTAAATCTTCGTTGATGTTATTATATGTTTTTATCTTTAGATGGAGATGAGTTGTTATACAGAGGTGTTAACTTTTGGCATCTTTTTTCTTATTATTGGCATGTTACATGCATTGAAAGCACATGTACAGAATTTATTATATAAAGCTTTGATTGTCTTGTAATATTTGTTTTGGTGTTGCAGATCTCATATTGGTATTATTCATATACAAGTTGTAGTTTGATGGTTATTGGAATATTTAAGCATTTGCGTCACTTGCATAAGTTATTTTTGAATGTAAAGGTTAGTTTCCTATGATTATTACAAGAAACAAAGTCATGGACCATACAAGCAGTTTTGGGTTAGTTTATGTATATGAAATTTATAATTCATTGAAGATGATTTAGTTTATGAATATTAAGGATTAACATTTTTATCTATTTCATTGATTGTTTGTTGTAGTATGGTGGATGAAGCAATGGCTCAGCTCAAACCACCCTTCGCAGCACAGCAAGAGGAGACCGCGTTTCAGGTTGCACCCGCCTCTAGCAAACCCCTCAAATTGCCTCTACGCCTAGGAAGCAGAATAGAAAGAAAGAAATATAGTTGCTGAAGCAGACGAGAGAGCGAAGGCAGCCGCTACTGCATGCAGTTGCAACTAATACACATGGTCATAGTGCCATAGGGTACTGTCAATAGATACAAAGAGATACAAGGTATAATATAAGTATAAACATGCCAACATGTATATATTTGTGATTACTATTAATTAGTATAGCCTTTTCAGGGGGGCTAACATGTCCTCTGATATATTGGTTTAAATTTTGTCTTTTAAACAGTTTTTTAGATGAAAAAATTCATCCTATAAGAGCACAAATGTTTATTTGATGAGTTTGGATTTGTGTTCAGGTTACAACAGCTCATGGGCATTTTCTGAGCTTGAGTGGATTGGGTTGCACTATATATGCCTAATACGCAGCAGAGGAAGGTCAAAGCAAGAAGAGTTCACCAAGAAAAACATTATATTCCTACAAAGAAAGATTCAAAACTTCAGCACCAAAATCTTATGAAGCTTCTCGGCTGTTGCATACAAGAAGACGAGAAGGATTATGAGTACATGCCAAGCGGAAGTCTAGATTCATTCAGATTTATAGTCAAGAACATGGGCATATTTGTAGATGTGGGTTTGATTTATATTAGAAGTGTAGATTTCACTAAGTTACTTGGCACTATGGGTGATGGGTCGATGGGATAAACAACCTCATGTTTTTCTATTTCCAGACACTCTTTTTGGCTTTCAATCATGAGTTGCTGGAAATGATTCCAGAAGTAGCAACTCTTAGAATTTACTATGCTGATATCGGGTAAGTGAAAAACATTATAAAAAATTAAAATTACATTAATATATACCAACATGTTTTGTAATTGAGTGTAGTGTGTTGACTTTGTTCCCGCTACTCTTAATGCTATATCCACACGAGAGACCGACTTCCCGTGTTTCATTATGTGTTATGATGGTAAGTCATGCCACAAAAGATGGGATTATCTCTTTTACGAACCAGATCCTTTTTTAAACAACTTTGGCAAACTTACAAGAACTAAGAGACTGTATTAAGTAACGCCGTATTAAAACACAATGCAAAACATAGTGTTTACGTACATTGGAACATAAGCTTATGGGCGCTATCCAAGTTGGGTTTAAGGGGTCAAAAGTAATTATGTTACAACAATTTTGATTTAGATATTTCCTTAGTTAAATGGTGGGTGGTCGAGTCCAATGTCGCAATAAAATCACAGTAAATGGTCCAACAACAATTATAAATCATGCGAATAGGCAATTACAAAACACACATAAATAGAGAAACTGCATGCACAGTATTTGTAATTATATACTATTACGTACACATTTAGTTTTAAAAATATACATTGCATGAAAAATATATCCATTCAATACATTATATCAAAAATAATAATGTTAAACGAACACAAATCAATCAAAGTAACAACAAATCAATACTCAAAACACAAATCAATCAAAGTAACAGCAAAGTGAAAACCCAACTTTTAAACAAAAATAGCAAATACATTGTTAAAATTTTATGTCGAAGCTCCGTGCATGTACGGGTATTATAAGGTAAGGTTTTATTTTAATTGTTCATCTTCACTTTTAGCTCATTTATTGTTTATTACTTATGTGTGTCTTGATAGCTTCATGGGCTTATAAGGTAAGGTTTTCATTTGCTTTCAAGGTTGCTGAATTCAATGTCCAAGCAGCACAACAAGGAATGGCATGTAGCTAATGTCTTAGAAACTGGAAATTCTAGGTCAAATAGAAGCAACTGGCAACCACACTCAACTTGTCAAGGTACTTTTCATTTGAAGCTTCTATGTGTATGGATATAGTGAGTGCGGTATAGAAATAACACTATTGGCTATCTTAGTTGTTAACTATTTCTTATTTGCGTAGGCATTCCTGAGCCCACACAAAATAAATGTGAAGGTCGCACACGCGTACCAAGCGCTTACACTTTATGGGCCAAAATTTACGATCAGTTACTGAAGGTATAATCAAGCGTCACCATGTTTATGTTATGGTATTTGCACATACGCTATACATAATTGTTGATAGGTATTACCGTTAAACTATCTAACAATTTCATAATGTTGTTGGTGTTCTGAAAATAAACATTACTTTCCTTTAAACCATCTTCGCGGAAAGAAAGTTTGTCTTATTTATTTATTGTTGCACTAAAATTTTGTATCAACATAAGTGAAACAAAGTGCAGATTTGCTACCATGTGGATCATCAGACAGCGGTAGTGGTAATCAGCTCGAGACGAGCTCAAACTTTATATCAGATGATACTGAGTCAAAATCATCAACAGACTAACAAATAAGTTTTCAATTTGAAGATTTCATGTAGAGTACTTAAAATTAATTTATGTATATATATTTATTTTTATTTTTATTTTTTAGCTGCACTTAATTATTGTATCAAGATAGGTGAAACCAATTGCAGATTTGCTACCATGTGGATCATCAGACAACAGCGGTATAGGAGGGCTGCAATGGAGACTGATGCCATGGTAAGATGGACCTATTTTTTGTATTTAAAATTAATTTATGTATCTTTTATTTTTAGTTATTTATTTTTTTTGCTGCACTACATTTCTGTATCAACATAAGGGAAATGAAGTGCAGATTTGCTACCATGTGGATCATCAGACAGCGATAGTGGTAATCATCTCACATAATGCTCTTTCTAAGTCATATGGTTACTTCCATAACATGCTAATGAACTTTTGAAACGGTAAATTTAATTTCACATATTACCTTTCATGTTACTTGAATGCCAAATGATGGAAGTAGATCGAGGGAAACCCTATGAAGAGCGTCTTTTCAACCTCATCAGACGATCTCAATTTGCAGAAAAACTCTCTTCTTGAAAGTTAAAGACTCGTGCTTTTCCGTGAATATTATATGTATGAACAATATCATCAAAAATGTATAGAAAACGTACGTGGAAGTTATTTTCCTCTATTGTTCTAACTTCTTGTATTTTAATACATTTTCATTATCTACAACTTTACAAACATACATAAATTCCATAATGTTGTAAAAATTATATATGTTGTGTTATTAACCATCCACACAAACCATACAATTATTTATAATTAAAAAATAAAAAAAAAAATACTTAAAACCAAAGAAACAATTGTTTTATAATATTGTTTGACAATCTTAAAAAATGTATTTCTGTTAACAAAAAACAACAAACAAATAATTATAAGTCATGCCCGCCCATTAGACGGGCTTCGAAAACTAGTATATATATATATATATATATATATATATATATATTGTGGAAAACTAGAAGGGGAGGTTGAATAGTTTTACCAATTAAATTTTTTTTAAACTATTTAGATCGACTTATGTCAATCTATTTGGATGTGTGTTAGGAATTAGAAATTCCAGGTATTAAAGAGTCGGTCACCTCAAGTATATGTAATCGTTAGAAAGCTCGTAGTCGTAGTTCTTTTAAGTTAAGTAGTATTTAGTTTAGTAACACCGTGGAGGACGGACGGGTCTTTACCCACTGTATGCCTGATCCACAGCCCGATGTGTGGCGATTTATGTAAGACTATAAATACTCTCTACCTTCCAAGGTAGAGAGTTGGAGCTCATAATAATATCTTTCACTTTCTCTCACTAAGTTCCCTAAACCTCTAACTTTCTCTCTCTAGAATTCCACTTATACGCCACCTTGTTGTTATGGTTTGATGTGTATGTGAAAACTAATATCTTACAATTGGTATCAAGAGCCATGGTTATATCATATCTTGCACATCTTTGGATTTCTAGTGGTTTTTAGGTGGTTTTTGAGTTTGAAAAAGTTTAGTGGTTTTTGCATCATTTGGTTGATTTCTTGTGTTAAAGGTTGAATTTTGTTAGTACTTTTATGTTTAGAATCATCACAAGTGTTTAGGTTTTCATTTGGTAAGCTTGAATCATCTTGGTTGGGTTGTTTTTGGATTGAAAAGTGATGTTTATATGGTTTTTCTTGCTAGCGACTTATCTCACGGACTACTTTCTTCGTAGCGACTTGCTTTACAAATTTGTAGCGAGTTACAGTTTTAGACCTAGCGAGTTAGATCTAGCAATTTACAGTACAAGTAGTGGACTCTCCACTACGGGTAGCGACTTGGTGGTAGCGACTTGGTCTGTAGCGAGTTGCTCTTTAGCGACTTGCATCTTTAGCGACTTGTGTAGCGAATTGCTGCCAAAATTTTGCTAGCGACTTGAGTCTTAGCGAGTTACTACTTAGCGACTTACATCTGGCTAGCGACTTGGTACTCTAGCGACTTAGTGGTGTGGCGAATTAAGTGTTGGCGACTTAGTGCATTATCTTCTAGCGACTTAGTGCATTATCTTCTAGCGACTTAGTGCATTATCTTCTAGCGACTTGAGTGATTGTTTACGGTTTTCTCTTGATTTAGTAAAATCCCGTGAAAGAATCTATTTCCCGGTTTAATCATAGAGTTATAAAATCCCGTATAATCTGTTAACATGTCTACCAACGTTCCTACTATCATCTCCACTGTTGCCGAGGATGTACAAGCAGCTGGCTCAGATACTCGTCCACCCATGCTTGACAGAACTGACTACGATTCTTGGGCTCAACGAATCAGATTGTATTGCCTTGGAAAGGAAAATGGTGTCAACATTCTCAAATCCATTGATGAAGGACCATATCGAGTTGAGACGACTAGAGACATACTTGATACTAATGAAGATGGTACTCCTGTTTACGGAATGGACAGACCTAAGATGTATGATGAGCTTGATGATAAGGATAAAAAGAGATTCGATGCAGATATCAGGGCTTCAAACATTGTTCTTCAAGGTCTTCCTAAAGACATCTACAAGCTGATCAATCATAACACTGAAGCAAAGGCAGTTTGGGATAATGTTAAGATGCTTCTCTCAGGTTCAGAATTAACTATGGAAGACAGAGAATCCCAACTCTATGACGAATTTGAGCACTTCAAGATGAAACCAGATGAGAATGTCTATGAGTACTATGTGAGATTTCATAAGTTAGTGAATGACATGAGGAACATCAGAATGACTATGCCTAACATTCAGCTGAACTCAAAATTTGTGAACAACATGAATCCCGAATGGCACAAGTTTGTCACCGCTGTGAAGCTCACTAAAGGATTAAAGAATACAAACTATGAGCAACTCTATGCCTTCCTCCTTCAGAATGAGAGACATGCTATGTTTGAAAAATTGATTCTCAATCAGTTCAAAACCAACCAGGGAGAGACAAGCTCGTCTAATGACTCAACAGCTTTCTACTCAAACATCGGAATCACAACCAAAGCATCACAAGTCATACCCTTGGGTAATGGTAATCACAAACTCATTCCTGATCCTATGTTCAAACAAGCTGATGCTGATGCTCACGTGGGTAACTTCATTAATCAACTAGCTCTTCTCATTAGTCAAAACATGAATTCTCTCCCACAAACCAACAACAACCTCAGAACTGCATCTAACCCACACAATCAAGCCACTGTTAAAGATGGAAGGATCGTGGTGCAACCAGTTCAGGAAAGACAGTATGATCAGGGAAGAGGTGGAGCTGGGAGAGGTTATGTTGGCAACCAGAATCGAGGAAGAAATGGTAACCAGGGTCAAGCTAAGCCAATCAAATGTTATAACTGTGGTGGTGAGGGACACATTGCAAGGAACTGCACATCTCCAAAGCGTCCACAGAATGCTGATTACTTCAGAGATAAGATGCTGCTGGCACAAGCTCAGGACAATGGTGCTGCTTTGGATGAAGAGGAATTGTTGTTTCTTGCTGAGGGCAATGCCAAGACCTATGATGCAGATGTGGATGAGCAGCCTATTCAGGAGATAGGTCACAATCATCAGAATGCCTTTCAAGTCGCTGATTGTGATGCATACGACTCTGATGTAGATGATGGACCTACTGCACACATAATTTTTATGGCTAGCATTTCTCCAATGGTTTCTCCCAAGGTCTCCTCTTCACAACAAGCTGGCCCATCCACGGACAAACTCATCTCAGAGGTATTAAAACTATACGATGATGCTGATGTGCAACAGATGTATGACAAAGTACAATCAACTAAAACTATTGAATCAAATGTTGAAAATATGGGTAATAACAATATTGTCCCATACGATCAATACGTGAAACAAAGTGAAAGTGAAGTTGTACCAAGTGATGCATCTTCTGCAGTCAACAATGACTATGTCTTTGATGAATACACTGCATGTGCTCCTGATGAGTCCGTAATTTCTGAACTAAATGCCTATAAGGAACGTGTTGCTATTTATGAACAACGTGCAAAATTTGAGTTGACCACTCGTGAGCAGGAAATGGATAACCAAGTGAGTACAGTAATTAGAAAAAGTAAGTTTAGAGAAGAAGTATTGAAACAAGAATTACATTCCTTGCAAGAAAAACTTTCTAAAACAGCTAAGCAAAAACAAGAACTTCAAGAAAATGTGAAAATGCTTAAGCATGAATTTAATGCAAAGGAATCAAAACTCTTGAAAGATTTTTCTAATCTGAAAACTTTGAAAAACAAACTTGAAAACAAGTTGTACATACAAGGAAACACCATTCAGACTGCTCACATGGTCACTAAACATCGAGTTTTAAGCGATAAGCATAGCATTCCCCTTGTTGAGGAACCAAATCCAGAGATAATTAAAAAGGCTAGAAATGCTCATAAGGTGCTTTGAGGAAGATAAGAAATCAAATGAAATCACTAGGGAAAAGATGAATAAGAAACAAAATGATCCCAAATGCAAAGAGAAAAACATAATTATCACTCCTCATGATTACAAGAAGGAAAACTGGATTTCCTTGAACAAGTTTAAGCCTCAGACATTGTTGACTCCCGAACAAGTCTTCTGGAAAAAGGATTTAGATAAGCAGAAAGCGGAAAATATTGTTGAAACAAACCCTCCCCTTTGGAAAATGCCTAGAGCGACTGTGTATCCTCCTAATACACCAATGCATCTTGTACCTAGAACAATTGCCACTAAAAGCAAGACATTAATTAGCCAATACGTTATATTTCAACTATTTGTTGATTTTGAGAAAACGTGCAAGAAAAGGATCAGACCCACTGGTATAACTGAAGGAGAAAGGGGTTTTGAACAAATGAAAGAATGTTATTTAACTGAGGTCATGCCCTTCTTTAAACTTCTAAAAGATCACTTTGAGAGTCTTAAAAAGGGGATAGAAACTGATATTAAGGGAATGGAAAAGGAATTTGATGCAATGGTTGTTGAAGTTAGTGACTATGAGCGTGCACTGAAATATAATGAGATTGAGAGAAAGAACTTGCATACATTAAATGAGAATCTTATTACTGAATGTGTTGCTCAAGATGTGTTTTTCACTGCTTCAAATTGCTCTATTAATGCTTCCAAATTTCATGAACTATCTGTGGCCCTGAAAGTCTCCCATGATCGTGTCATTGAGCTTGAAAAAACTAATTCTAAACTAAACGAGAAAATTGAACTGGATGATCACGACAATTTCGTTAAACATTTTTCTAAACTAGAAGTTGAGCATTTTAATTTACAACTAAAATATCAACATCTTAAAGAAAATGTCAAAACTTCAAATGTCAAGACATCTTCAGATGCTCCAGAGTTTGATGCAGTTTTTCAAATTAACAAACGTGATGAACAGATTCAAGCTCAGTGCAACACGATCAGAAAGTTGAAAGCCCAAATCTCTCAATTAAAGGGTCAAACAAACAATATGACAGGCTCCCAAATGCCTCCTCCTTTAGATTCTCAGAATTCTCAAACGTTTCATCTTCAAAACCTAGTAAATGCTTTACAAAAGGAAAACGAAAGTTTTCTAGAAGAAAATGAAAAGGTTAAACGTCATTTCAATGAGTTATTTGAATCAATTAAAGTCACTCGTAACAAAAACAACGAACAAATAGCTTCATTGCAAAAGGAAATTGAGAATCTGAAGAGTCAGGTAAAAGGGAAAATGCCAATGACCAATGGGGAGAATGGTGTATCAAAGGTTCACTCTTATAATAAATATGCTTTGTCTGTGACATATGTCCCTCCTCATCTAAGAAACAACAAACTAGCTATTCAAACATATTTTTCATCTCTTAAGGATTGCTTAGAATGCCTGCGTGAGATTGTTGAAGAGGATAAGCTAGAGAAACCTCATGATAATGCAATTGGACATGCATGCTTATATGCCAAATGATCTCAAGAAATCTTAGAATGTTTGATCACAATATGCCCAAAGACATTAGGTGAGAGAGTTAACCCTTTGATTCCATGCTTGATGCCCAATGCCAAATATGATATGCACTCGATTCCCAATGTTTTGAATGTGAACCGTAGTGTACCCTTGAGTAGTTCAGATTCTAGATCTGTCAATGCTAAGAAAGAGAACTCAAATGTGCCTTCTAGGAGTACTAATCTCAGTACCTCTAGTTTTAAGAAAGTGAAACTTAGTGCACCTGCATGTAGTTCAGATCCCAGCACATCTAAACAGGTGGTGCAAAGAGTAGTAAAACAAACTAATGTTCCCATTCCCTCTACAGGAGTAATCAGTGACATTAAAGGGAGCAGGTCAAAGTCTCAAGACAATACAAGGAATGATAGGACATCGCAAGCTAAGAATGTGCACTGGAAAAGAGTAGAAGAACAATCTAGGAACTTTAAGTTTGAATCGAATAAAACGAATCGTGTTGATTCTAGTATTAGCCATAGGCGTACTGTAATTAATTCGAATTCTGATACTATTTGCAAACCTTGTACTGATGTCTGCTTGAATTCTGTTTCTAATCATGAATGTGGTGTTAATGTTCTGCCTAATGATGTTAATTGTCCAGTTCTTATTGTTAATGCTAAAATTCATGCTAAGAAGGCTAAAAGGCAAAAACGAATGAAAGTTAGAAAACAGTGGAAACCCACAGGAAGAACATTCAGTAAAATAGGCTTCTATTGGATACCTGTTGGTCATAAGACTAATCAGATAATGCCCACTAGAAAATGGATGCCTACTGGTAGGTCCTTTAAGAAGTGATCACACTGTGAACAGGGCTAATACAGACACTAGTACTGCATCTATTCACAATGATTCCATTGCCTTACTTTCTGATATGAATGCTTCTATTTCTGATGTGGGTGTTCCAACCATTGTAACTAACCAAATGGAACCCATTCTTGCATGGGGATCCCAATTATCCAGTTATCCATTCTTGTCTGTGTTCAACTGCAGATCGTTCAAATCGTTCTGTGGTACCTGGACTCAGGCTGTTCCAAGCATATGACTGGAGACCGGTCGCGGCTCATGAACTTCGTGAGCAAATTCATCGGGACTGTTAGATTTGGTAATGATCATTTCGGTGCTATTATGGGTTATGGAGATTATGTTGTTGGTGATAGTGTCATCTCTAGAGTGTATTATGTGGAAGGTTTAGGTCATAATCTGTTCTCTGTTGGTCAATTCTGTGATTTTGATCTAGAAGTAGCCTTCAGAAAACATACCTGCTTTGTTAGAGATCTTAATGGTAAGGAACTGTTAAAAGGAACTCGTGGCTTAAATCTTTACACCATCTCTATCGATGACATGATGAGGGCCTCTCCAATCTGCTTGTTATCAAAGGCTTCAAAAACAAAGTCATGGTTATGGCATCGTCGTCTCAATCACTTGAACTTCGGCACCATCAACGATCTTTCCAGAAAGGACTTAGTTGTAGGTTTACCTAGACTAAAGTATGAAAAGGATCATCTTTGTTCAGCATGTCAATTGGGAAAAAGCAAGAAGTATGCCCATAAACCCAAACCTACTAACTCTGTCACAGAAGTTCTTCATATGATTCATATGGATTTATGTGGACCTATGAGGGTGCAGAATATCTTTGGGAAGAAATATGTGTTAGTTGTGGTTGATGATTACTCTAGATTCACCTGGGTCAAGTTCTTAAGGACAAAGGATGAAACTCCTGATATCATCATCAAACTCATCAAACAGCTGCAGGTTCGACTAAACAAAACTGTCAGAATTATCAGAACAGACAATGGAACTGAGTTTGTCAACAAACAACTTAGTGAATTCTATGAAAGCATTGGAATCAGCCATCAAAGAAGTGTTCCACGAACCCCTCAACAGAACGGTGTAGTTGAAAGACGAAATCGTACTCTTGTTGAAGCCGCTAGAACAATGCTGATCTACTCAAAGGTTCCAATGTTTCTCTGGGCTGAAGCAATTGCCACTGCATAATCGTTCCCTGATTCACACTGTTCATGGAAAAACTCCATATGAACTTGTCCACAACAGAAAACCTAATCTATCTTTCCTTCGTATGTTTGGTGCATTGTGCTATCCAACTAATGAGGGTCAAGACTTAGGCAAACTTAGGGCCAAAGCTGACATTGGAGTATTTGTAGGATATGCATCAAACAAAAAGGGATACCGAATCTACAACAAAAGAACCCGAAATATCATGGAAACAATTCACGTTACGTTTGATGAGCTGACCGGTCAAATGGCTCCTGGACACTCCAGCTCAGGACCCGCACTTCAAAACAGTCCCATTGGTTCATCCCTTGTTCCAAACTCCTCTCAAGAAACTCCATATGTACCTCCATCTGAAGATGATGTAAAGAAATTGTTTGATCCTATGTTTGATGAACTGTATGATTCAATTACTAATGAGGTGCTGATCCCTACAACAGAGGATGCTCATATTCCAGTGAATGAAGTCAATCCCTCAGTCTCAATATCTTTAAGTCAAGAAGCACCTGGTGCTGATCCTTCAGTCTCATCAACAAATCATCATTCTTCAAATGTACATCATGGAAATGTTTCTGGCATCAATGATGAAGTAAATCCCTTTGCGACTCCTGAAGATGCTCCATTTGAAAACATATTTGCTACTCCTGAATCATCATCAGAACCATCTTCTTCAGGAGACATCGACTCAGCTACCTCAGTTCCTCAACAACTGCCACATGAACACCTCAGAAAATGGACTCACGATCACCCCTTAGACAACATCATTGGAAATCCCTCTCGTCCTGTATCAACCCGGAAACAACTCGCAACCGATGCCTTATGGTGCTTCTTCAACTCCGTACTATCTAAGATCGAACCAAAAGATGTTAAAGCTGCCATGAATGAAGATAGCTGGTTCAATGCCATGCAAGATGAAATTCATGAGTTTGATCGTCTTGATGTATGGGAGTTAGTACCTGCTCCAGACTGTGCTATGATTATAGCTCTCAAATGGATCTTCAAAGTAAAACTTGATGAGCATGGTGATGTGTTGAAGAACAAGGCTCGATTAGTTGCTAAAGGATATCTTCAAGAGGAGGGCATAGACTTTGAAGAATCTTTTGCTCCAGTTGCTCGAATCGAGGCAATCAGAATCTTTCTGGCTAATGCTGCTAGTAAGAACATGGTAGTATATCAGATGGATGTAAAGACGGCATTTCTGAACGGAGATCTTAAAGAAGTCATCTACGTCAGCCAACCTGAAGGATTTGTGAATCAAGAGCATCCTACTCACGTTTATCGTTTGAAGAAGGCTCTTTACGGTTTAAAGCAAGCTCCAAGGGCGTGGTATGATACACTGTCAAAGTTTCTTCTATCAACCAGATTCATCAAAGGAGCAGTTGATCCTACATTGTTCACCAGGAAGTCAGGCAAACATTTAATTCATGTTCAAATTTATGTTGATGATATTATTTTTGCCTCGACAGACCCAATGGAACGTGATCGTTTTTCAAATGAAATGAGTTCAAAGTTTCAAATGTCAATGATGGGACAAATGTCATTTTTCTTGGGATTACAAATTTCACAAAGTCCCGGAGGCATTTTCATAAATCAATCTAAATATGCAACAGAGATCTTAAAGAAATTTGGATTTGATTCAAGTGTCCCTGTTGACACCCCCATGATTGACCGAACCAAACTAGATGAGGACCTCTCAGGGATCATGATTGACCAAACAAAATATCGTAGTATGATTGGATCCCTGATGTACCTCACAGCTAGTAGACCAGACATCTTGTTCGCTGTTTGCATGTGTGCTAGATACCAGGCTAAGCCTACTAAAAAGCACCTTGAAGCGGTTAAACGGGTCTTTCGGTATCTCCAAGGAACCATCAATATGGGACTTTGGTACCCAAAAGACACCGGTATGTCACTAACAGCATATGCAGATGCAGATCATGCAGGGTGTCAAGATACTCGTCGAAGTACGTCAGGAGGTGCTCAGTTTTTGGGTTATAAGCTTGTGAGCTGGTCTTCCAAGAAGCAAATGAGTACTTCTATTTCCTCTACAGAGGCTGAATACATAGCCATGTCATCTTGTTGTGCTCAAATCTTATGGATGAGATCTCAATTATCTGACTATGGCTTTGTATTCAACAAAATCCCTCTGTACTGTGATAATAAAAGTGTTATTGCTCTCTCATGCAACAACGTTCAACACTCAAGAGCAAAGCATATCGACATTCGACATCATTTCATCAGGGAACAAGTGGAAAAAGGTGTGGTGGAACTATATTTTGTGAGGTATGAATATCAGTTAGCAGACATCTTCACCAAAGCTCTTCCAAGAGAACGTTTTGAGTTTATTCTTCCACGACTTGGTTTGAAAAGCCTTCAACCAGAAACTCTCAAACGTCTTCAGGAGGAAGACGAGGAGTAAAGGTCTATCTTCATCTATCTCTTGTAAATATTTATTCGAAAAACAAAATACAAAATTATAAAACCTTCAAAAAAATCAAATAGAAAAATATAAAACTTTCAAAATCCATTAAAATTTAAAAAAAAAAAAAAAAAAAAAAAATCGAAAAATCTTTAAAAAATATTGTCATTTTGTCATGTTTCTCTCGATTCGATAATATCTACAGTCTTGATGTTGTCATTCAAAGAATGACACGGGACTTTAGATGTTGTTCGAATTTAAAAAAAAAAAAAAAAAAAAAAAATCAAAAAATCAAAAATATTTTTGGGAGAAAGAGAAACAATGGTTTATTGTCATTTTCAGGTAATAACCCGGTTTTTAAAAGAAAGAACAGAGCCATGTTTCACCATGTTTTCAAATTCCATGCTCTGATTCTATAAACATTTATCTGCTGAAAACTAAATGCTTTGAAAAATAACTCGGTCTCTATTTTTGATAATCATCAGGACTTAGTTGGCAAAATCTCTATCTCTCAATCAACAACCTATGTCATTGATTGAGGGGGAGAATGATTTCAATTAAATTAAAAAGTTATTTGGCATTAAATTGTTTTCAAAAGATATACATGCATGTTTTATCAATGGAGTTTAAAGTCTTAAAATCCAATCCTTATCAGTTCAAACGCTTTCACAATCAAGTCAGAATTCTCCTTAAAAGCTTTCAAAGTCAATTTAAATATATAAGAGATCACAAATCTCAAATGTTTTGATAATTGTGATCGGGGGAGAATGTGTGATTTAAATTGGATTTAAACTGATATTTCGGTAAATGATTTTATAAGAATGTACATGCTGTCCTTTCCACATGTGACAAACGATTTCAAGTTTTCAATGCACATGTTGAGGGGGAGCATCTATCTTAAACCTTTGATTTGAAACGTGATCATTCATCTCAATGTGCAGGTTCCCTCTAGTATGTGCAAAACTCTTTTCAAACCTCGAGGCACATATTGAGGGGGAGCAAATTCATGGAAACCTCATCCTTCCCGGAAATGCTATACCTACTTGATTTGATGTGGGAAGTGATGTTGATATCTTTTAGAAAATGGTATTCAAAGAAGTTAATTCTTTCTCTTGCCTCCGTGTGCAAAACATTTTCAAATACATGATGAACATGTTGAGGGGGAGCACTTGTTCTAAAAATATCAAAAACAATTGAGGTACAAAATGTTTTGAAAATATATCACAAGTATCTGAATTGATTTTCAAATGGTTTTCAATTGGTTCCATATGGCAGATGAACAATACCAAAAAGACCGACCAACTTTACTTTATGTATGGTGATATAAGGATGATAAGGTTAGATATTGGTTCCCATGATCCGCCAGAACCGGAGGGATCTACCCAGGGACAATCCACTAGTTAGTGTAGAAGTCCTTAGGTATGATGATAAAAGGAGAAAAGTGAGATATGGGAAGAGTGCGGACTGAGATAGAGCAAGTACTGGAACAAACCCAACAAGGTTCTTGCTATGAAGTCTCGGTAAGCACTGAAGGGGTTGAAGAATTAAAAAGAATTGAATGAGAAAAGGGTGAAAACAAATAGCCCTCCATTTATTCAACCTTAGGGCAGAAACCGGGTTCAATTCATATGCTACTGATGGTAACATCGGTATTGAAGACAAGACGTCATGGACCCAGTGACGCACTATACTTCAACTTTCCAAACCACTCAAGTTCCTCTTAAAAGGACTTGTTTCATTCTCACAGGGGAACCGACATTATCTATCGACTTTCTCTTAGAGATTGTTGATATTGAAGAAGGAGACCCTCTCCCTAGTCTCCGGCACAGGATCCAAATATGCACAAAATTGAGTCTAGAGCCACGAGATCATCAATAAATCTCATTAGGACACTTTCAATGAAGACTCTCTGTTTCACACAATGTGGAAAGAGAGATTATATCTTGAGTCCTACGCATTATCCTTGTGGTATTGCCAGAACATCTGAGTGATGTGTATACATATTCACAATGAAGATGGAAAGCCTTCTGGAGCCAACATCAAACAAGCTCCTGGTAGGTGGCATGTGAGATCTATTATATAGATCAACCATGTGACAACTGAACAGAAACAATGGGGCGATTCAATCTCTTGAATCAATCCTGGTTCAAGTTATGGATTGACGGATACCTTTGAAAAACCGGTCTTTGTGCTTAAAAACTCTTTTCTTTAGCACATCGACCGTGTACTCATTTTTCAAACCAAAAGGTGTTTTTATGATTGATAATTGATTTTCAATAAAACCTTCGTTGTATTGCAAAAAAAATTTCTATTGAGCAATACACGATTGTTTTTCAAATCTCTTTTCATCAATCAGTGGACTTAAAATTCGCTGGTTCACTCACTCCGTGTTGTCTTCTTTGAGATGTTCCGGTTTGAGAACAGCTAGAACAGCTGCGAAACCCTGTCAAGGAAATTCTTTGGAATTATACCTGATCACAGGCAGTACATGTACTATCAACGGGGAACCGTGGGCCGTGTACCTCAATTCAACGAAAGTGATCAAAGACACTTTCGTGCGATTTATTGCTAACTGTTGTATGCAGGTACGCCCGACGTTTGCAGCTGATCAGAATGAAGCGGTCAATCCATAGCCGCATGCTCACTTAACACATTCATCTATAAAGAAATCATGATTAGTGCATCAATGACTATGATATCTTCACTCCATGCCTCTGCTACGCTGCTGCCAATATCATGATTCAACAAATGCTTCCGCTACTCTGATGAGAAGATATCATGATCCAGAATGTGAGCATGTCGGTCCTAAAGTCACAACATCACATAATACCAACACCACAAAGGATGTCTCAGAGATTTTTGATAGCTGATGATCTCAAAAGATGGCTCAAATTTATTATCACGTGGATCAGTAAAAGACCTCCACTTGGAGTAACCAAACATGCAATGTGATGAATCAATGACTACGAGCTTAGGAGCAAAGGACTACATCAAGAATGCAAGATCAATTGTTAATGTATTATCTAGTTGTATTCAATGTAATTTTGGTACATGATTGAGGTGACCTCCCTTAGGGGGAGATTGTTAGGAATTAGAAATTCCAGGTATTAAAGAGTCGGTCACCTCAAGTATATGTAATCGTTAGAAAGCTCGTAGTCGTAGTTCTTTTAAGTTAAGTAGTATTTAGTTTAGTAACACCGTGGAGGACGGACGGGTCTTTACCCACTGTATGCCTGATCCACAACCCGATGTGTGGCGATTTATGTAAGACTATAAATACTCTCTACCTTCCAAGGTAGAGAGTTGGAGCTCATAATAATATCTTTCACTTTCTCTCACTAAGTTCCCTAAACCTCTAACTTCCTCTCTCTAGAATTCCACTTATACGCCACCTTGTTGTTATGGTTTGATGTGTATGTGAAAACTAATATCTTACAATGTGTGTTGGATGTTGATAAACAAACATATAGAAATATAAATATGTAATGAAAAGATAAAGACTAAGAAGCACAAAACCACAACGCGAGTATTTATAGTGGTTCGGCTACAAGGACACCTTCCTTGCCCTACTCCACTCCCCAAGTCACCTGTTGGATCGATATACTTTAATCAAACTAACTTAACTAGCTTGTTAAGGTTTAATAACCTCGGATAAATCCTAAGTTATTAACAAAGAAACACTGAGCAATCTTTATTAAGTACGCGGAATTTACTTAACAAAGCTAAGAAGAAAAACTTTATTAACGAACTCTAAATCTGCTTATTATGTAGATACTCTAATACAACTCTAAGATAATCGAACTTTTCTCTAAACTCTAAATCGTAAACTCTAAAACTCTTTTTCTGAAATCGTACCTCTAATGCCAATCTAGGAGTCCTTTTATAGGCTCAAGGATATCCTAGTCGGTTTACAATTGATAACCTTGTACGACAAGTAATCTAAACATGGAATACAATACTTTCCATAAACGAATATAACAGTTTGATTGTTCTAGCAGTACTTTGACTTCACCTTGCAGTACTTTGACTTTGTCTTAAGCAGTACTTTGACTCTTTGACTTCTTCCAGTACTTTGCAGCTTACAGTACTTTCATATCTTCAGTACTTGGATATCTTCAGCACTTTCATATCCCAACAATCCTCCCCTAACTTGAATTCTACTTGCTTGACTTCAAGTTCTTTTGTGAATATATCCTTAACAGCTTCATCTTTAAAAATGGATTGTTCTTAAGTCTTTAGATTATATCTCTGTAATATCTGTGCTTTGTCAAAGTATCTCTTTGAATTGTTTTCTTTATAGCAGCATCCAGCAATCTCCATCTTTTCAGCAACACAGCAACATATGACAGTTTGTACAATAATTCAGTTTAAGTTGCATACTATTCTCATCACATCTAAGTAGGGATGAGCATTTCGGACCGAATCCCGGAACCGAACCGGAACCGTACCGGTACCGTACCGAAACGGTACCGATTCTTAAAATACGGTACGGTACCGGTACTATGAAATAAGGCAAAAAAAAATTCGGTACCTTTCAAAAACGGTACGGGACTAATTCGGGAAATCCCGATTCGGTACCGAATACAAAAGGTTTTTTATTTTTCTTTCAAAATTTGGTATCTTTCAAAATTAGTAGACTACTGATTTTGGTTTTAAAAAAAAGGGTTTTTTATTTTTCTTTCTACGCACTGCAAGTTCTATTGCTCCCTCATCAAACCCTAACATATAATCAATCTTTATGATCATAAAGTTTGTATCCATAATTCATCTCAATCATCATCATCACTAAAAATGGAGGTACTTAAGTTTGTTCTTCTTTTTTTCTTTGATTCATTAACATTAACTTTTACATATACATGCTACTGCTATCTCGTAAGTTACATTAACTTTTACGTAGTTCACATGGCTTCATAAACAAACCACTTATATTTGATTCATATACACTGCTATAATCCTATAATATTAAAATAGTCGCTTCATATACACTGCTATAAGCCTATAATATTAAAATAGTACGATATAATTAGAAGTTAGAACTATCTCGTAAGTTTGTTATTTTAATTTAACTTTATTCATAAACACGCCACTGCTATAATATTCTTCTATAATATAATGTTATCTTATAAATTTTATCTAATTGGTATATAATGGTTTTGTGTAGAGTGATGACACAATTGTTGAAGAAACACCAATATTGAATATTGATGAATCGGATTCGGGTGACGGTAGTGAACCCTCAGTTGTTGTAACACAAGCTCGAAAAGCTCAAAGTAGCAAAAGAAAAAGAAATGGTGATAAAGAAGAAGAAGAGTATGAGATTTATGCAAGAACAAATAAGGAGAGGGCTTCGGTTTGGCAACACTTTGATCCGGTTAGGATGAAAAAGGATGGGTTAAGAAGGGCTTTGTGCAAGTTTTGCAATAAGACTATAGCGGCCAGCGGTTCCAACGGTACTTCCGGTCTTCATAAACATTTTCCGTGTCCTTCTAATCCTATATATGTCCCTAAAAACACAGTTCAACAACAAACTCATTTAGAGTTTAAAAAAAATTATAACGGCGAAGGTACTAGTAGTTTACAAACTTGGAAACATGATGAAAGTAGGATAAAAAAAGCATTGATTAACATGTTTGTTGTTGGTGAGATGCCTTTCAAGTTTGTTGAACATGAAGTTTTTGTTGAATTTACTAATGCTTGCAATGGAAGATTTGTGTTGCCATCTAGGCATAAGTTATCTAGGGATGTTTCAAAGTATTACCTAGATGAAAGAAGCAAGTTGTTAGCTTATCTAACAAAGCCAACCACTACTGTTCACTTGACTACCGATACATGGACAAGTAGTTGTAAAAAAACAAACTACATGGTTGTCACGGCCCATTTTATTGATGACGAATGGAATATGCACAAAAGGATTATAAACTTTAGACCTATTGATAGTCATAAAGCGGAGGATATTAGTAGTGATTTGCTTAAATGTATTGTTGGTTGGGGGATTAAGAATGTGATGACTATGACCGTAGACAATGCACCAAGTAATGATAAGGCACTAGTTCATTTGATTAAAAAGTTGCCTAATGCTAAAATATATGATGATGGGAAGCATTTTCATATTAGATGCATGGCTCACATTCTTAATCTTATTGTTAAAGAAGGTTTAAAGGAAAAGAATTATCATGTGGATTGTGTAGCAGATGCGGTTAAATATATTAGGTATTCATCACAAAGGATAAATAAGTTTAAAAGGTGCATGAAAGAAGCTAACCTTGAATCAAATAGATTTTTGTGTGGTGAATGTCCTACTAGATGGAATTCCAAGCATGATATGTTAAAGATTGCATGCTCGTTAAGGGAAGTGTTTTTCAAATATGAACTTGTAGATGATTGTTATTATCGTGATCTTGAGAGAATGCCGGAACATTCGGATTTTGGTGTGTGTGAAGGCGTTATTGAATTTCTAGAAAAATTCAAAACTAAAACCGAACTAATTTCCTCCTCTTCAAAGCCGTTAGCTCATCTCTTTTATAGAGAAATTCTAGATATAGACAAACATCTTCGTTATTGGGCGACTAAACCCGAGTTTTGTCACATGGTTGATGATATGGTTAAGAAATATAACAAGTATTGGGGGAAATTTGATGAGCTTAATGATTATATGTATTTTGCCACCATATTGGACCCGACTATGAAACAACAACTTATTTCACATGGGTTCAAAAAGATGTTGGAGTATAACATGTCTAGTGAAAGTCCTTTACCCGATGATTCTCTTAACACAATGGTAAGGGAGATGTTGAAAGAAGTTATGAAAAGAATGGGAGTTTTGTTTCAAACATACAAAACAAGGTTTGACACGGTTGTGTCAAAAAGCTCATCTAAAAAAACCAAGAATCAACAATCTTGTAAATCATATGTTGGGGAAAATGACTTTTTGGATGATTTCTTGAATTTGGAAGACTCCGGCTCCATTGAAATGGATACCGAGTTAACTAGGTACCTAAATGAGCCGCGAATTAGATTTACTAGTGATTTTGACATTCTTGAGTGGTGGAAAATAAATGCTCCAAGATTTCCAATAGTATCTCGAATGGCTAAAGGTAATTTACTATTCTCTTTGATGATTTTATTACTTATGTTATATATTGTTGTTTCACAAGTGTTTATTATTTTTTAGATATCTTGGCAATCCAAATAACCACTGTTGCATCGGAGTCGGCTTTTAGTACGGGAGGCCGTGTTCTTGACCCGTATAGGACTAACTTGTCTTATGCCGTAGTTGAGGCGTTGATATGTACCCAAGATTGGGTAAGAAAGTCCAAAAAAGCTATAATAGACGACATAGACGATCTATTAAATGATGACGATGTTGCACAAGGTAATAGCTTATCAATTTCTATATATGAAATAATAAAATGCAGTTGGAATATATTTGTTACTAGTATCGCTACTGAAGTTATTACTACTGAAGTTATTACTACAGTTGGAATATGCATTGTTTTCTACTGATATAGGCTATAGCTACTGATGTAAATATGCATTGTAAATATGCATTGTTTAGTATATCATATAGCTACTGATGTAAATATGCATTGTTTTGTATATCATACAGCTACTGATGTAGGCATATAGCATTGTCAATATCTTGTAAATATCTTGTAAATATGCATTGTTTGTTAGCTACTGATATAGAACATTCGGATATAGCTACTGATATAGCTACATACTAAAGTTAGCTTATATGTTATTAGTATGATGTTTCTTATTAACTTTGTTTATTTTCTCGTATGTGTAGATATCGAAGATGGGATTGCCAAACAAAATGCTAAAGAAAAAGGAAAGGGAGTTACACAAGATTAAATGATTATTCGTCTTTCGTTGAAAATGGTTTAGTATGTTTATTTGAACGATTTCATATGTTTTTGGTGGAATTTTATTAGTTTTTGAACGATTGTAAGTTACGATAAATTTGGTAATATGATTATTTGATATTTTAATTGTTACTAGCATGAACTCCGATTTTTTTTAACAAAAAACGGGAAGTACCGGATAGGTACCGATTTCGCGGTACCGAGTACCGGTACCGAAATCCCGTACGGTACGGTACCGGTACCCCTTTTTATGCTCGGGAAAAAAACGGTACCATCAATTCGGTACGGGTTCGGTACCATTTTGGTACCGTGCTCATCCCTACATCTAAGTGAATCATTGAAAATTTAATGGATTTAGAACTCTTTACCAAAGCCATTATCTTTGGAGTAGCCAAATGTTTTGGTGTGTAAGACCATGGTACATTGATAACCATATGATTTTTAGCAAACCACCAGCTATCAACAGATTTGTTTTGTCTTTACCAAAAGCTGTACCCTTCTGGACTAGTTAGTTCTTCTATCTAATGGTGAACTAATTATCAATAATGGTTTTTCCACTGCCTTTACCACAAGCCATTTCTTGTGGGCTAGCCGACTCTTCACATTTACTGATATGGTGAGTTGATGACCATCCAACTTATTAGCAAGTTGTCAACTAAAAACGGATTTGATATATCTTTACCAGAGCCGTTTGCTCATGGATTAGTCAATCCTTTTGTAACCATGGTGGATTGATAACCTATTGATGTTATCATCACAAAAACCATTCAACCTTTATTTCAAAATATTTATTATTTAGCAAAAAGGTTTCTTCTAAAAGTTATTTTAACTGGTTTAGTTCAGCAAACAGTACTTTGATGAAAGTACTGTCTGACTAGCAGTACTTTGAATAAAAGTACTGATATATCAAAAAGTATTTATTCAAATAAAATTCATACCAGTTAAAGATCATTCTCAGCAATAGTAGTCCAGTCTATAAGCAAATTGATCAGCATGCAAGCAGTTTCATCAGCCTCTTCTACTTCCAATCCATGCTCTAGCATTCTTCTCATTAGATCAACTGTAAGAGGATATCTTCTTTCTGCAAACATGTGAATCATTGTTCCATTTTCTAGTTCCAAAACATGAACTCCAGATTCTTCAAAGAATCTCCAGCAAACAATTTCCCAGCTTTCTTGATCCTTCCAAATATCATCAGTGCTTTCTTCATCAGTTTCCCACATGGTTATAAGATCCCCATGTAAAACCAATCCAATCCCTTCTAATGGATTATCTTCAAAATAAGCCTTCACAACATCATATAAGTAGAATAGATCTACTCTATCTATAATATGCAGTAAATCCCATAGCCTTTTGAAAACTTTGAAACTTTTATCTTCTTTGTGAAAAACCATGTAATCTCCATTCTTAGATTTCTCAACTTTGAAAACACTAATCTTTGATCTGTTCATCTTCATGTCATTATCTTCATCTGTATAATCAAAATCTACCACTCTAAGATAATTCTTCAATTCATCACTAGTCTCAGATCTTAATTCAACCTTTTCTTTCTTTGAAAATTGAACATCTGTAACTTCAGTTTTTCTTTTTCTCTTTAAGCTTCTCTTCCTTTCAGCTTCAGTCCAATAAGCTTCTTCTCTAAAGTCTTTAATGCCTGCATCATCTTTCTTATAAGCTTCTCTCTCAGCATCATATAATCTTTTCATATCCACATAATTTAGCTTTTGCAATCCTTTAAACCCTCTGCTTTTTAGATATGCCATCATTGCATTCCTTTCTTTAGCTAAATTAGGTCTTCTTGACATAAATCGAACAGGTGTTGGAGACTGTAAAGGTTCAGCAGCTTCAGCATCCAATTCATCTTGCACCTTTTGAGCTGCTTCTCTATCCAAAGCTTCTTGAGCTTCTTGTTCTTCTCTATCTTTAGCATTTATTTCTTCTTGAACTTTTCTAGCTGCAGCTTCATTCCTTGCAACTTCAAATGCTCTAAGTTCTGCCAAAGTAAGTTTCTTCTTCTTTGTTTCAACCAGAATACCTTTTCCTTTGTCTTTTGGATCAATTGCAGGTTGATCAGTTCTTGGTTGTTCTTCTTCTTGTACATCTCTAATAGTAACTCCTCCTCTTGGATGTGACAAATCTAGAATTGTAGCAACTAATTCATCATCACTCGCAGAATGAATAGGTTTGAATCTAGGTTCCTCCTCTTCTTCTATAACAGTTGTAGAAGGACCAGCTTCTTCTTCAAAATTCAGTATCCTTGGAGTTATTGGTGTTATTACTTCTGGCATAGATGTATCAGTACTTTGATGTTCAGTACCTTGATTATCAGTACCTTGAACATCAGTATCTTGAACTTGCACTTTTTCTTCTTGTTCCTCTGAAATAATCTTTTCTGCAGTACTTACAGATTCTTTCTTCTTTGTAATATCTTCTTCAGATTCTTTCTTCTTTGTAATATCTTCTTCAGATTCTTTCTTCTTTGTAACATCTTCTTTCAAATTATCCTTTTCTGAATTCCTCCCCAAGTTGACAGAAGATGGTTTAGGAACCTTCTTTCATTTCAATTCCTTTCGAAGTGCTTTACGACATTTGTTTTCCTCCTTAACCCATAAATTGAAACCTTGAATATAGGGTTTAACAAAATTTCACAACCAGAAATAGTTACGCTTCAACTTCCTAATTGTTTTAGCTTGACGCTCAACAGTCTTGTTCAACCTAGCTAGCGCCCTTGTCAAAGCATAGTTATCCATAGCTAAACCTTCACGAGGTATAGAATGAGCATCACCTTGAAGTGGTGAATGAGCCTCTGAAACAGAACGTTGTGGAGATGGAGTAGGTGTTCTCTCAATCTCTACTTGAACCTCAGGACCTGAAGAAACATCACCTTGTAACGATGCAGTACCTTCACGAGAAGCAGTACTTGCAGATGCAGTACCTTGTGAAGCAGTACTTTGTGAAGAATCAATACCTTCAGTTTCGTCATCCTCTCCAGCTGCATCACGAACAGCTTGTACAACTTCCATCATTGTTGTTGTTAATGGAATATCTCCACCTCTGAACAAATTACTTCTCTTAGCCATGAATGTATAGATTTTGGCTTGTTGCACAATAACAGGATTACCAGTTAAAACTTAGTGAATGGAAACTAAATTGTAAAATTGCTGAAATTGAGAAATTAACTAAGGAAAGAGATGATCTGTTAGCTAAGTTTGCTGCTTGGGGAGAGTCTGGCTTGTCTCATGTTGAGTATGTTGAAAAACAGAGAAGGGCTTACATTAGAACAGGCTTAGGATTTGGAATGGACTTTAGTAAAATAGATGAAAACCAACCTAGTGATCAGGATGATGGTGAGGACATAACCACTAGTGATGATGAGCTCATTAACTATTTAGATTCATCTAGTAATGAGGGCTCAGTAAGTGAACCACCTCCTGAATATAAGAAAGACAATGGTTATCATGCTGTTCCTCATCCCATTAGTCATCACCCCTCTAGGCCTGATGTTTCTCGTTATGGTGTTGACAGTCTAGAGTTTAGGAAGAAGCTTGTTGCTAAATCTAGGTCTGAGAAACCCAAAGAAACTGTTGAAAACAATGTTCAAAATCCAGCAGTACCTTTAAATCAAAGTACTGCTCAACAAGCAGTACCTTCTGCAAAACCTTTTCAAAACAGTACTGCTAAACCTTTTTGGGATAATTTTGGTCAAAACAAATTTTATCAGTCCTCAAGAAGGCAAAACAATTTTGGGCATAGACATAGAAGAAATCACTTTGGACATATGGGTCAAAAACTGTGTTTTGTGTGTTATAGTCCTACTCACTTAATCAAAGATTGTGACAAACACTCAGAATATCTAAGCAAGTTTTCAAGGAATAAGTCTAACAATCAGAAACCTAGAGAGCACAAACCAGTTTGGACTAATTCTAATAGGGTTAATCACAGAAACTTCACACCAGATCATAGATACCCACATCAGAGAAGACCTTCAGTATCTCACAGTACTTTCCAAAGTACTGCTCAGAGACAAGGTACTGAAAACCATACTTGGGATAGAAATTCTAGGAGATCTCACTATCAACCTAGAAGGTATCACAATTCATATAGGGGATCTAGATCACAAGAACCACCTGTTAACACTGAATGGATTAAAAGGGACAGTACTGCTGAGAGACATACAGTACGTTCAACAAAAAGTGAATCAGATGTTTTTGTGTTAAAAGAAAAAGCTAATAATCTGATGAAAGAAATTTATGTTGAAAAACCAGAGAGTTTTGAAAATCCACATGATAAACATCAAAAGATAATTTTGGATCATCAGTTGAGAGATAGTGAGAATTACATACTCAAAGAATTTGAGTTTGTAACTTCTCAAGGGGAACACAAGTCAGTAATGGCTTGGGTTCCTAAAAGTTTCTAACTCTTTTCTTTGTGTGCAGGGCAATCCAGAAGAGGAGCTTAAAGATCATCTTATTGTGGATAGTGGTTGCTCTGGAAGTATGACAGGCGATAAAGAAATCCTGTCTGATTTTAGAAATATTAGTGGAGGAAAAGTTGCATTTGGGAATGATCCCAATGGAGGAAGAATTACTGGGAAAGGAACTATTAAAGCTGGGAGAATCGATTTTGAGAATGTCAGATATGTGAAGGAGCTAAAGTTCAACTTGTTGTCAGTCTCTCAAATTTGTGATAAAAAGCATCCTGTGTTATTCACTGACACAGAATGTCTCATTCTTTCTTCTGACTTCAAACCTGTTGATGATGACTTGGTAGTACTTAGAGTACCAAGGATAAATGATGTGTACAGTTTAGACATGAAGAGTCTACATTCTTATGGAAGAGCCACATGCTTGGTGGCTAAAGCAACATCTGAAGAGGCACATCAATGACATAGAAGATTGGGCCATGTGAATTTCAAGAACATCAACAAATTGGTCAAAGGAAATGTAGTTAGAGGTTTACCTTCAAAGACTTACAAGAATGATCAATCTTGTTTGGCATGCAAGAAGGGTAAACAACACAAAGCTTCCTGCAAGAAGCTTGATGAAAGAAATATTAGAGAACCATTGGAGCTATTACACATGGATTTATTTGGACCTGTCTCTGTGGCAAGTTTAAATAAGAAGAAGTACTGTTTGGTTGTTACTGATGATTGTAGTAGATTCAGTTGGGTTTTCTTTTTGGGCTTTAAAGATGATACCTTTGATGCTATTCAAACTCTTATAATAGCACTTGAAAACCAATTAAGACTCAAGGTTAGAGGTATTAGATGTGACAATGGAACTGAATTCAAGAACAAGCATATGGATGACTTTTGTGCTAATAAAGGCATAAAGAGGGAGTTTAGTATTGCTAGAACACCACAGCAAAATGGTGTTGCAGAGAGGAAGAATAGGACCTTGATTGAAGCAGCAAGGACTATGTTAGCAGATTCTCATCTCCCTATTCAATTTTGGGCAGAAGCTGTAAGTACTGCATGCTATGTACTTAACAGGGTTTCTGTCACAAAACCACAGATGAAGACACCCTAAGAATTGCTGATGGGCAATAAACCCAACATTCGTTTTATGAAGCCTTTTGGATGCCCTCTTACTATTTTGAACACCATTGATAATCTGGGGAAATTTGATGGCAAGTCTGAAGAAGGTTACTTATTGGGATATTGTACTAACAGTAAAGGCTTTAGAGTCTACAACAGAGTTACTAAGAAGATTCAAGATTGTCTTCATGTTGAGTTCTTAGAAGATCAAGACAATGAGAAAGGTAAAGGTCCTGATTGGATGTTTGATCTTGAGATTTTATCTCCTTCAATGAATTATGTACCTGTTAGAGAAGAAAATCAACCTTTGCACACTGAAGAAGATATTCAGTATGTTGTTCATGATATTCATATTAGACCTGATGTTGTCCCTGATAAAGATCCTATGAGTCCAAAACAAAGTACTGATGTTCCTAAGCAAAGTACTGTTTCTCCAAAACAAAGTACTGTTGCACCACAATCCTCATTATCTGCTGAGGATCAATATATTCAAGAGGAACTTAATCAGATGCTTCTTCAAGATGTATTAGCACATTCTTACACTGATGAACAAAGGAGAGCTTATGAAGAGGCAAAGAAGAAGAACAAGACTGCAGAGTACTCTTATAGTACTTTGGACAGTACTTTCAACCAAAGTACTGCTGCACCAGTTGACAGTACTTTAGATGATTTGGATGATCCTACCATGCCTGGGTTAGAAGAAACTGATGATGAGCTTGAAGATGAAGGTATTTTCACAAATTCCAATGCAGGTGCTGATTTTACTAACTTAGATGATACATATGAAGTTCCACAGTCTCCAATCTTACGAATTCATAAGAATCATCCAACAGATCAAATCATTGGTCCTTCTACTTCTGGAGTTATGACAAGACACAAAGCTAAGGGTTTCACAAAACCTCACAATGCTTTAGTTAGCTTTGTGTATAAACAAAATAGGCTAAATCATAAGGACCATCAAACCTGCTTATTTACTTGTTTCATCTCTCAAGAGGAACCCAAGAATATTGCTCAAGCTTTGACTAAAGAAAGCTGGGTTGAAGCTATGCAGGAAGAACTTCTTCAATTTAAACTTCAAGAGGTTTGGGTTTTATGTGATCTTCCAGATGGGAAGAGAGTTATTGGAACCAGATGGGTTTTTAGAGTTAAAAGAGATGAAAGAGGCAATGTTATCAAGAACAAGGCAAGGTTAGTTGCTTACTTCCAATTGTGAAGATCGTTGTAAGCTCTTAGACGAGGTCTAATATTATATCTAGGAACACATAATAACGAAAGCGGAATATTCAATAAGAATTAACGTTATAATGAACAAGGTTTTTCATTATCATAAACTAACTAAACAATAATAAAGATCAAAGACTTGATCTTTAACACTAACTAACTAAACCACTAAACCTAGGCGTTTACATGAACATACGCCTAGGAACTAATCAACTAACTAATACCCTAGACGTTCTCCCCTAACGTCTAGGCTAAACACACACCTTTTAGTCGACTACATTATTGACAAGACTTTGTTTATCAAGAGAGACAAGAAGGATATCATGTTAGTTCAAGTGTATGTTGATGATATTATCTTTGGGGCTACCAAACAGTCCATGGTTAGGGAGTTTGAGCAGCTGATGCAGAAGGAATTTCAAATGAGTTCAATGGGAGAGTTAACATTCTTTTTAGGACTTCAGGTTAAGTAGTCCAAGGAAGGAATTTTCATTAGCCAAGACAAGTATGTTACAGACATACTTAAGAAGTTCAATTTTGATGATATGAAGGCTGTTACTACACCTATTAAATCTATCAATTCATTGGGAAAAGATGAAGATGGACAGCCTGTTTGAAGTCAAGTTATACAGATCTATGATTTGCTCTCTTATGTATCTTACTGCATCAAGGCCTGATATCATGTTTGCAGTTTGTTTATGTGCCAGATATCAAGTTTCACCAAAGATCTCTCACCTGAATGCTGTCAAGAGAATTTTCTGTTATTTGAAACAACAACCTAAGTTGGGGTTGTGGTATCCTAAAGAGTCACCTTTTCACTTAGAAGCTTTTTCAGATAGTGACTATGCAGGTGATAATTATGATAGAAGATCCACAACTGGTGGATGCCAATATCTTGGTAGAAGGTTAGTCTCCTGGCAATGCAAGAAGCAGACAATTGCAGCAACATCATCTACTGAAGTTGAATATGTAGCTGCTGCAAGTTGTTGTGGTCAAGTTTTGTGGATGCAAAATCAACTCTTGGATTATGGGTTCAACTTTAAGAATACTCCTATCAATATTGATAATGAGAGTACTATTTGTATTGTGAAGAATCCTGTGTATCATTCCAAGACAAAGCATATTCAGATTAGGCATCACTTTATCAGAGATTGCTATGAGCATAGGCTCATTAATATGGTTAAAGTTCACACGGATGACAATGTAGCTGATTTACTCACAAAAGGTTTTGATGTGTCACGATTCAATCACTTGGTCGTGAGCATTGGAATGATTAACTACTAAGCTATGTTTAAGGGGAGGACTATAAGATGTTAGGTATAGTCCTGTGTATTGCTTGAGGGGAGGATGTTAGTTTATACTTAGTTTATATGAAGGTTTTTGGCAAAGTACTGTATTTCCTGAAAGTACTGCTTGGGAAAGTACTGATTGGGAAAGTACTGCTTATGTGGAAAGTACTGTTTGTCGTATTAAAGTACTGTTCCAACGGTATTATTGATGGGTAATTGGTAATAACGGTAACTTTGTTATTTAGGATGTGATTTTTCAAATCTCACCTATAAATAACTACTTTCCGAGTTTCCCTCTCATATTATTACTTCACATCTTTTCCATACTTATCTTCCAATTACCATCTCTTAATTATTAGATACAATCTTTCTATTGTGCTCACTCTTTCAACAATGGTGAATCGTTTACCTGTTTCGAAGCACAATATGGTGGCTAATTTGGACAAGACTGAGGCGAATGTGGCTTTCTATGATATCATTGATTATCTTATTGGGTCGCCTATTAGTTATGCTCTTTTAGTTGAGCCGGATGTTATTGAACCATGGATTCAAGAATTCTGGGCTAATGCTAGAGAAAATATGGAGGAGGATGAATACTATATTAGATCATCAGTTGCTGGACGAACTATCAAGATTACAGAGGGCTCTATTCGCGCAGATTTATTACTTGAAGATGAAGATGGGGCTATTAGATTTGACAAGCAACTGATTTGGGATACTTTTAGCAATCTGGGTTATGAAGGTTCTTTGACTGAACAAACTTTTAAGAAGGCCTTATTCTGTCCTCAATGGAAGTTTTTGATTCATGTATTGCTCCATTGCATAAGTTCTAAAAGCACTTCTTGGGAGCAGTTTGGGTTGAATATTGCATCTGCAGTGGTTGGCTTAGCTACTGATAGGATGTTTAACTTTTCACGGCTTATTTTGGATGGGATGCTATCGCATATATCCTCTGGGGCAACTTGGTTGATGTATCCAAGGTTTATACAGGTTTTCTTGAACAAGCAATTGGCTGATGTTCCAAAACCTGCTGCTTTACTACCTGTTATTGTGCAACAAGCCAAAATCTATACATTCATGGCTAAGAGAAGTAAAGTGTTTAGTGATAGAGATGATGACGAAGAACCTTGTTCAATAACAAAGTATCGATTAGTTTATTCCGCTGTGCATGTTATTAGTCTTTGTTATTGATATCCCTAGTTGAGCTTAAAACGATCTTATCAATTGGTATCAGAGCGGGGAGCTCTTGATATAGGGATTACAAGGTTTTTGTGTCGTGTTGTCGAAGAAAAAGGTTTATTATCGTCGACAGAAGCAGTTTTAAAGATGATCGGTACTGTTTTAAGTTATACGATTCATACTTTGAAGTCAAACGTGGGATTTGATGCGTACATGTAATCTATGGGTTGTGATCGTGTACTTCACATGACAAAGGAATTTAAAGATTGGGTTTTGATCCTCTACTACGCAGGTTGATTGGCTACACGTGAAGTATTTATATTATTTGGACTTGTGATCACATGGGATCACATGGATTGGTCCATTAAATTCACAAGTGCACGTGGGCTGTTGCTGGTGATATACGGTTTATATTATTTTAAAGTACTGCTATGAGATTTTTAAATGAAGGTACTGTTTGAATAATGAAAGTACTGTTTTATGATCAGTTATTGTTCGAAAGTACTACTGTCCACAAAGTACTGCTGCTTATGATTTTTAAAGGTACCGTTGCAAATTTTTGAAAGTACTGTTCGATGTTTTATTTTTAAAAGTACTGCTGCTGAGTTTTTATTCAAAGTGCTGGTCGAGTTCTTATTAAGGTACTGGTTCGACACAGATGAAAGTACTGCTGATCGTGAAAGTACTGCTACTGCGTTTATGAAAGTACTGTGGTTTATACGAAAGTACTGCAGTTTATTTCAAAGTACTGCAGATTTTTATGAAAGTACTGCTCCTTCTCAACGTACTGCTCATGGTTTATTACAAGAAGATTTTGATTTAAGGGGAAGTCGAGCATGATTTTTTGAATGACACACACAGAGAGGTTATTTGGTTCACACACACAGGAAGAAATTTATGTTCTTAAAAGGATTTTAAAAAGGCTAGTTATGGAGATTTATTGAAGAATTGATTACGAAGAGGATTATTTATCACTTATTTGAAGGTGAAGTGGAATTGCTTGGTTTGTGTTCTTATCATCTAGCTTGATGAATCTAGCAATGTGTGATTTTTCTTATAATGCTCTATGCACACATTGTCTATCACTTGAAGGAGTTACATTGTAGTGCTCAGTGTCTCATACTAGTTGAGGATTCTTTTCAAGGGATTGCGGTCTACTTATATTTGTTGGTTCGTATAAGTATGGAGTTCCGTGGATAGTACAGATTTAAGACACAAGTTTGGGAAATTCTACTTCTTCATCAAGTTCGTTATATTTGGTGTTCTTCACAAAGTGATCATTACATAAAGCTTACAGATTTTGAAGAATCAAGAAGATGGTTAACATATGGTTTTTAGGGGAAGCTTATTGTTAAAAGTTTAACCATCTACATGCATCACTCAAGGGGAAGTGTTTGATTTTTACTATTGTTGATCATTATTGCTACTGCTAGTTGAAGTTTTCTACTGTTTTGGATCCATTTTTCTTATGATGCGTAATGGTGGGCGATTTGAAGCATTGGAAGTCTTAGATTGGAAGTATGATATTGGTTCGTGGTGGTCAAGATCATTATTTGCATACGTTCTCTATTTGTTGATAACAAAAAGGGGAAGAGATGTTTGAGTGACATGTTTAAGTCAAGGGGAAGATTGTTTCATTCATGGTGAGGTTTAATTATCTCAACTTCTGCTACTTCGTCTAGGGAAGTTCGTACAAGAATCGTGTTTGTTTTGTCATCATCAAATAGGGGAAGATTGTTGGGTCTATTATAGATTTAATGATACAAAACAAGAAGAATGAAACATGAAGGACTAAAAGTGACAAGAAGGGAAACTACAAAAAGATGGAGGATTTGGAAGATTCTAGAAGATATGCTTAAAAGAATATTTAGTTTCCTAATTGTATTGTTTCCTAATTATATTATGATTCCTCTTGTAAACCCTAGATGTCTCTAGTATATAAAGAGACATAGGGTCATTAGTTTTAGAAGGACATACAAGATGTAGACGTCTAAAGGTGTGTGTGTGTGGGAACCTAGGCGTAGGGATTGGGAAAACGCCTAGGGTTTAGTGGTTTAGTTAGTTAGTGTTAAAGATCAAGTCTTTGATCTTTATTATTGTTTAGTTAAGTTTATGATAATGAAAAACCTTGTTCATTATAACGTTAATTCTTATTGAATATTCCGCTTTCGTTATTATGTGTTCCTAGATATAATATTATGTGTTCATACTTTTCAGCCCAAGCCATTTCATTATTTTCATGTGTTATGATTTTAGCTTCTATAGACTCTAAAGTAATTTGATATCCTGCTACCTCAGACCTAGCCCTAATACAATTATCTCTTTCAATCACATAACTGTTAAGTAATTTTTGATAAAACTCATAACAGTTTGAGCATACCTCAGAGATAGGAGACTGAGTTGGTGAAGTAGCCACCATAGCAAGAAGAACAGGATCATCTTCACTTTCTTTGCTCCAATCAAATCCTCCAAAGCCATCATCAGATTCCAAAGCAGCATGTTCAGATTCTTCATCAAAAGCAGTGCTCCAATCCAATGCTTCCACTGTGTCTTCAACTGCATCTTCCACTGCTACCATACAGTAAGTCACCGGTTCATCATCAAACTCTTCACTCCAGTCAACCTCTGATAAATTCTCTTGAGCAACCAAAGCCTTTGTTTCAGTTACTGGAATTTCCTTGAGCTCAAGTTTAGGCTTCTCAGATGTCCTGTTTGCTTGATACTTAGCAAACCTGCACTCCCTTGCAAAGTGACCAGTCTTTTGACAATTGAAGCATTCAATTTTAGATTTGTCAAAAGTTATTCCTTGTTTTGGTTTGAATCAATATTTTTGCCTGTCTTCTTCATGTACTTTTTGATCCTTGCAGTGATCAAAGCAACTTGCCACCTGATATCAATTTCTTCAAGTGCATCTTCTTCAATCTGTGCTAGATCCTCTTCATAAGTGACAGGTAAGCTTGCTTGTTGTGCAAAGAAGGAGCTCACAACTTCATCTGAGTTCAAAGTAGTAGATGGTGGGGCCTGCTGAGCATATGATGGGGGATTGTAAACAGCAGTACTTTGAGAAACAGTACTTTGAGGAGAAGCAGTACTTTTGTAAGTACTGCTCTTCTTTTTAGATGATAGAAAAGCAATACTGTGAGATTTGGAACTGGGTTGACCACTCATCTCATGTTCATACACCTTCAGTTGATGATAAAGATCATCAAAGTCCATAACATCCAATCCTTGTTGTCCTCTGATCATCGTAGCAATCACATGCCATGAAGATGGCAAACTCCTTAGAAACTTCAAATTAGCATCCTCAACTGATACTTGTGCCTTGTATAATTCCAACATGTTGAGGAGATTCTGAAACCTATCATATGCAGCATCAAGACTCTCTCTTTCTCCTACTGTGAATGTTTCAAACTGTTGTTTCAGCAAGTTTCTGTGCATCTTCTTAGAGGCTTCATTCCCTCCAAATCTGGTCTTGAGAGCAGCCCAGAGTTGCTTGGCATCTTTAGCATCATGAAACTTGAGAAGATGTCCATCTGGAATGGCAGACAAGAGAATATTTAGAGCCTTCTCTTGATTCCTTATAGTTGCTTGTGGTAAAACTGCCTTTGGTGCTATAGGTTGTCCAGAAACTTGAACAGGTTCTTGAACAACTTCATTCCCATTCACAATTACATTCCACAGAGCATGGTCTGTAATGGCAATATACTGCCTCATCTTCATGCACCAGAGATCATATTCTCCCTTCTTGATAATTGGAATTCTGAGTGAGGTGATTGAGGGTTGTGGAACAGCTTCAGTCGACATCTTGAATATTGTAGGGTTTCTTCCTAGTCAGAGTTTCCACACAAGCTCTGATACCACTTGTTGGATCGATATACTTTAATCAAACTAACTTAACTAGCTTGTTAAGGTTTAATAACCTCGGATAAATCCTAAGTTATTAACAAAGAAACACTGAGCAATCTTTATTAAGTACGCGGAATTTACTTAACAAAGCTAAGAAGAAAAACTTTATTAACGAACTCTAAATCTGCTTATTATGCAGATACTCTAATACAACTCTAAGATAATCGAACTTTTCTCTAAACTCTAAATCGTAAACTCTAAAACTCTTTTTCTGAAATCGTACCTCTAATGCCAATCTAGGAGTCCTTTTATAGGCTCAAGGATATCCTAGTCGGTTTACAATTGATAACCTTGTACGACAAGTAATCTAAACATGGAATACAATACTTTCCATAAACGAATATAATAGTTTGATTGTTCTAGCAGTACTTTGACTTCACCTTGCAGTACTTTGACTTTGTCTTAAGCAGTACTTTGACTCTTTGACTTCTTCCAGTACTTTGCAGCTTACAGTACTTTCATATCTTCAGTACTTGGATATCTTCAGCACTTTCATATCCCAACATCACCTACTCGAGAGTTCGTAATCACTACACAACACCGACTCCTTATGGTGGAGAAACCTTCACAATGTTGCCTACACTTTATCCGGTACAAGGCTAGATACCGGGTCCTTTTCACCAAGGAGAAACAATCCTATCACAACGTCGCCTACCCTTTATCCGGTACTAGGCTAGATACCGAGTTCCATTACAATGGAGGAACTACTATCTAACACTACACCAATCACCTAACCCCAAAGGAGATCTACTCCTTATAATATCAGCAATGATAACAATATCCTTTGACCCAATACTAATCTATCTTGTACATCGAATCACACCATATCAAATGTACATCTTAGGCACCTTTCACTAATGACTTTGACTAGAGCTTCAAGACACCCTTCACTAATGTCTTGTGACTTGAGTTCTAGGCACCCTTCACTAATGCCTACAATACGAACGATCGACACCCTTCACTAATGTCTCTTGACACTTGAGACATCTTTCACTAATGTCTTCAGCACTACACTTCTTAGAGAAAGAACCATCAACAAGATAACTTCAGTAGTCTTGATGATGAGGAAGCATGGCAACTCATGGACTTGAGCTTGCTTGACTTCAAAGGTGGTGATCTCGCCTTTAAGAGGAACCTAGAGGATCACACAAAAACAAAACTACATACATAGATCACTTGGATCTGGGGTTAGAGAGTTTTTAACTCAAGGAGAAAGTATGTGAGAAAAGGGGTGGGAAACAATGAAGAAATAGCTCACTATTTATAGAGATAAAATGTCTATTGTTCCACGGATCCCACCCTCAAGGGATCCGTCTAATGTAATGCTAGAGATCCGTGGGACGCTCCTATTTGCCCATGGGTATTTTGGTTGTGGGTCATGGGTCATGGGTTATGGGGTTATCCATGGGTATTTCTTTAGATACAATGTACCTAATGGGTGCAATGCATCTAGTCAAATGGGTATGGGTCAATACCATGGGTTATGGATATGTTCTATGGGTTGTAGTTTTTACCCATTATAATACATACTAGTTATGTATATATTTGCCCAATATGTAAACACTAGTTGTTGTACATATGTATAATTAAATCATAAAATCACTTATGCTTGTTTTAGTATTTTATGTGAAAACGTAAGTGTGTTAGAAAACTATTGGCTCAAACCATTTACGTATTTTATTTGTTTCGTTAAAATGATTTTACGTTTGTTATCGACAAAACTTTAGAAGATCGTAAAATATAAATAAACGTTTTTACGGTTTATTTGTATTAACAATCTCCCCCTTTTTGTTGATGACAAAACATAAAATTATTTTAAGGAAAAGCTAAAATTCGTAAAAGTTTGAATTTGTAGTTTTTACTTTCTTCCCCCCCTTTTTTGTCGAAAAAAAAGAGCTTTGAAAAGAAACCAACACATTGTTTTAAGAAAAAAAATGTGAAAATAGAAAAGAAAGAAAAAAGATAGAGAGCAAGTAACGGGAAAATATCTCGTCTTAGCTCCCCCTTGACGAGTCCATCCCTATGTGAGGGCGTCAAGTAAAAATAATATTAAGCTAGTTCATTTGCAACTAAGTTTGCAAAAGATTTCGTCTATGCGACGAATATGCTCCCCCTTGATGATTGCAACTTTGCAAAGGGGCGTCATGAAATGTAATCTTAATATTGCAAGTGATTTTGCAATGTATTGCTTTGACACAAAGCTCCCCCTAGCTTTAGGGTATTAAAGTCTTCATGTGTAATTTGAATAACTACAAAACAAAGGTTAGAAAGCAAGTATAATGCATAATTTCCTGCAAATATGACTCAAGTTAGAAAAAAAATAGTTTTCTGTTGCACGGATCCCACGGTTCCCTCCTTGTAGGGATCCGTCTAGGCAAATTTCAGGGATCCGTCTGTCTGATGACAAGAATCAGCAATGGTGATATAACAAATAATGTTAACATCAAAGTGAGATATGTTTTATACAATATAATCATATACTCAGAGATATAGCAAGTATCATGTAATTTCATTTAATAAAACTAGAGATATGATATACATGACTCTAAAAACTAAGAAAATGAATGATACATGACTTGGAATTACTAGACTTATCTAAGCTACCCTTGATACTAGGACACCACTAATATCCTCTAGCTCAAGTTTGTTTAGGTTTAATCTCGTTGAAACGTTTGAGGAGGTGATAAAACATGAAACGTTGATCTTCCCGTACTTCATGTATCAAACTTTCAACATGTTGACAATGATAACAATCTTTGTCATGGCTAGGTAGTGGTGGTGGAAGAAAGGAAATTGCTTGATGTGAGGGATCAAGTGAAGCGGGTTGGGGAGCCTCAAACGACCGAGGGATTGGTGGAGGCGCATTTGAAGATGGCTCGACCAAGAATGATGGTGGTGGTAGAGAAGTGTCAACTTCCATGTGGTCGGGTGGTTGAATTTGATAATTTCTCATAATCTAAATGGGATTATTTTATGGTGACGGCGAAAAGAAAGCCGGAGCTAGTGTTGACTCAACACCTTGGTTTTGTACCATTATTCCTCCTAATGAGGAGAATGTTGTTGGTGATGGAGGATGAGATGGCCTAGGAGGAAAATCCTCTAGATTGTAGAGGTGTGGCGATGAGAGTGGAGTGGTAAATGATAGAGCTCTAGGCACTAATGGTGATGGTTTAGTGGAAATGGGATTGTTTGGTTTAGAAGGTATGGTGGTGTTTGGCATTGGTAGTTTTGTGAGAACCATCCTTTTAGTGATTGGTTTGATTGGAGGAGAGATCCTACCATTTGTGGATTTAACCAGAGATGATTCGGTTGAGGAGATTTCGTGTACAACACGAGCAATTTTCTTGGGTGGTCCTTTGGTGGATGAGTTACCACTTGGAGCTTTCCTCATGATGAGATGATTCAAAGAGGTTTGTAAAGGTTTCTAAGTGCTGAAAATGAGGATGAAGATGATGACTTTAAGAGTCCTAACAATGTGGTTTATAAAGTAAGGGATTTGGCAAGTGCATTCAAGACTTAAGTCACTAAAATTCATTGGAATGTGATGATTAGCATGAGTGCATTCAAGACTTAAGTCACTAAAATTCATTGGAATGTGATGATTAGCATGCACAAGAGTCAACTTCAGAGTTGTACTGATCTAGGAACTTATTTAAGATGAGATGGAGTGTTCAAGTTAGCAAGATGAGCTTGAAATGATTGTTTTAGCTAGAGTTGACATGAATCTGTCATACGGATCCCACGGTTCCCTCTAATGAGGGATCCGTCTAGGCTAATCCTAGGGATCCGTCTCTTAGTAGCTAGGAAAAGATAACAATGATGTTTATAAGGTGTAATGCCTATTTCTTCTTGAGTGTTTCAGTCCATCTAAGTGTCTTAAATGAAGAGGTACTTAATTACGTAAGGGTAATGAGTGATGTAGCTAATGATTGTCTTTTATGGAAGAAATTGGAACTTTTACGAGTACCAATGAGTAACCAAAGATGACACTAAAGATTTGAGAGTGTCAAATGGAGCTAAATGATCCTAGAGATTAGATAGTAACTTAGGATAATGTCTTGGAGGATATCCTAAAGGCTTTAAGATGGAAAGACTAGAATTTGATCAATTTGGACCAATTTTGAGGTAAGGATGATTATAATCAATTTTTTCAATAATTGAAAGATTTGCAAACCTAGATGTTTTAACATGTGAGGGATCATGTGTGAGTATAAGAGCGGAAGAGTAATGAGTTTTGGTGAGACGATAGATCTACGGGTATTTCAAGTGTGATCTAAATGAGTTATGTGTGAGTACGGAAAATCCACTCAACTTTGATAAGGACTCAATTTGCCTTAAGGCACTATGTCTAGCTTAGTGTGAAGTGATCTAAAGACATGTTGAAATACAATGATTGCAATTGCATTTTCTGTTTGCCAGATCCCACGGTTCCCTAAGAGTTGGGATCCGTCTAGCACAAACTTTGGGATCCGTCTCTCTGCTAAGCAGAACCTTTACAAAAGGTATCCAAGGATTTTGACAATGCATCATGTTTCAAGGTTAGTTTAAGAGGTTCTAACACTAAGATATCAAATGTAAGATGTTTTATTTCATGAAAGAAATTGGATTACATTGATAAAGCATGGATACTAAGGATTGACCCTTTTTAGAAAGAAGGCAAAGTTCCTTGAGCGTTTTCTCTAGATGGATCATCAAATGGTTGGTGAGTGTTTCCGGATTCAGGAATGAAGAAAGTCTTCATGAGAGATGCGTTTAGAGGTTCCATCATATTGTTTACAAGTACATACAACGGACTTTGAAATTGAGGATGAAAGTACATGATGTTATGATAAAGGCGCGTCAAGAACATTACATAAGGGATGAGTTTATTCTTGGAGCCTTGAAGATTTACAATTCGCCTTGCGAAGAAGTAGGCGAGATTGTATGGTTGTTGTGTTAGCAAACAATACATTATGTGAGCACAACAAGCGGGAAGGATTTCTCGATTTCCCCTAAGGCTCCAAACATTTTCACGTAGGATGAGTGCAAGAGGCTTGTACTCTTCTCGGATATCCTGTGCATGGATAATGTTTGGATCGGAGTAATGGGGTTTGCATATTATGCGATTCAAGTCTTCCGGGGAAGGTATGTGTGAACAATATGGACTATTTTCTTCACGAAAGTTGAAGAGAGAATCAAGAGACCAATCTTCAGTGAAGGCACATTGTCCATGATTTGGAATCCGGAGGATATGAGCAAATTGCCCAAGGGTTAAAAGAAACTTTTGGTTTTTGATCCAAAACCAAAGAGATAGAGAGCGATCCTCATTACGAACGAGTTCAACTTGACGGAAGAATTCCAATATAAACCTTGGACATATTTTCTCGTTAATTTCGAGAAGACATTCTAGTCCTATGGCTCGGAAGGAAGTATTGATACCTTCTTCAAATTGTAGAGGGGTGTCGACAATACATCCTTCGTGGAAGTGACGGTTTTCGAGATTATTGAACCCACGAACATGATTGCCAGGTGTGTTGGGATCAAGGGAGATGTTAGGAGTATAGACGCTAGTAAGTGAAAAATCAAACTCATATTCATGCGACATAGCGAAACCTATAGGAAAGAGAAGTTAATAGGATGTGACGTATTACGGGTAAAACAATGATTACCTAACGTTTTTACAAGATGTTTATTAACAATGATATTTAACTCACTTAATGTTTGACATTCTAGTAGAACATTTCTTTTTAGGAAGAAAGTGATTTTTATTTTGCATGGAAAATCTGTTATCCAGAAGGACGGTTCCCTTCTATCAGGGATTCGGCTAGTATACCTACAGGGATCCGTGGATCTGTAGTAACAGAAGCAGATTTTTGATAAAAACATAATTTTTATAGTTTTACACTAAGATATGTGTATTAGCCTACATTTTCTTTTAGCATGCATTAATGGTTTCTAATGTATCACGAAAAGATACGAAAGATATAAATCAAAGGAAATAAAAAGCACATTAAGATAATAAACAAGATAAACTAGAATATTTGTAATATTTCATTTCAATGCTAAGAATGATACAAAGGATTGGGTATATAACCCCAATGTAGATTAACAACACAAAGTATATGTCTCCGTATGAGAACTTCATCATAGGGAACAAAAGAGCGATGAGCGTTAAGGCGATGAGCACGAGGGCGATGTAAACCATGTTGAAGATGAACCTTCTTGGTTTGAGATGAGATGAGATGAAGAGGAAGATGAAGTTTTGAATGAGAGGTAATTTTTGAAAGTGGAAGATTTGAAAAAGTGGGGATTTGATAGAGTGGACGACGGAGGGTTTATTTATGGGGAAGGAGGAATTTTGGAGATTTGTGTTTTGTTTTATTATTAGAAGGATATAATTTTTGGATTAAATGAAATAAAACACAAGTTTTATAAACCACGACCTTAGACGAAAAATTAACACGTATGTGAGAAAGGCTTCCTAATGAAGCTACATGTAATACATGAATATGCACAAAAGATAATCATATAAATACCTATGTAAGTATACTTATTTATCAAGATAATGTTATTTAGAGATAAATGGAAAGTCATACCTCTAATGCACTAAAGAATGTCTTTAAAAATGACACAACAAATGTCAGTAGACAATTCCGGCTCTTTTGTGTTTAAGATACCTTCTTAGGGAAGGTATTCTTGTTACCAAGCGATTCTTGTGGCATGGTAGGTATGAGATTTAACTAAGCAACATGACAAAGAGGATTAGTGCAATTAAATGAATAGTAAGTAATAAACAATGTTGTCATCTAATCAACATCCAAACAACGAGTTTTTAAAAGACACAATGTTTGTTTTTATGAAAGACCTTCTTTGTAGTTTTCAATTAACCACGGATCGTATCAAGTTTTTAAAGTACAATATACTTTAAGAAACTTGGTAACGAAGCTCTGATGCCAATTGTGGAAAACTAGAAGGGGGGGGGGGGTTGAATAGTTTTACCAATTAAAACTTGTTTTAAACTATTTAGATCGACTTATGTCAATCTATTTGGATGTCTGTTGGATGTTGATAAACAAACATATAGAAATATAAATATGTAATGAAAAGATAAAGAGTAAGAAGCACAAAACCACAACACGAGTATTTATAGTGGTTCGGCTACAAGGACACCTTCCTTGCCCTACTTCACTCCCCGAGTCACCTACTCGAGAGTTCGTAATCACTACACAACACCGACTCCTTATGGTGGAGAAACCTTCACAACGTTGCCTACACTTTATCCGGTACAAGGCTAGATACCGGGTCCTTTTCACTAAGGAGAACCAATCCTATCACAATGTCGCCTACCCTTTATTCGGTACTAGGCTAGATACCGAGTTCCATTACAATGGAGGAACTACTACCTGATATTGTGCCAAAACACGTCAAGATATCTCACACAAGCTAGCCACTTGTGAATGATTAACCGTAAGAAACTTAAAACAGTTCAGACAAACCAATAATAGATGAGAAGTGTGTAGTATGTTGGGTAACTCAAACGTGTTAGGTTTGAGCACCGAGATCGTTCCGAACGAGGGTTGAATGGAATTTCCAACTCACGTCTCGATTATCGGGATTTGAATAAGAGAAGGGGGGTAAATTGATTATATCTAAACTATGGGAATAGGAAAGCATATAGGATTAAAATCTATGGGGAAAACCTAAGAATAAAGGCAAACTACTCAAATCTATACTAAAACGCAAATACGGAATTAAATTGAAACGCGAATAAAATGCAAGAACGACTAATCTAACTCCTAAAAATAACCTAAAATTACTTTTATTCTAAAAATGATATTTGAAAACTATTATTGAATTAAAACTAATTTTTAGGGATTTTCTTGATTTTATTCTAATTAAAAAACTAATTTTTAACTTTAAAAATAAAACTAATTATCTAAAAATTATGAAAAAGAGAGGGAAAATTATGGAATTACTTTTATAAAATCTAAAATATCCTAAGAGACTTTTTTGAATTATTTTTTTATTTTTCTGATTATTTTTCTATTTTCTACAAATTTAAAACTATTTAAATCTAATTTAAATTGTGAAAAATACCAAATAAAAGGGGAAAAATAGGGAAAAATATTTTTTATGCTTTTTATATTTTTCTTAAACTATTAAAATTGAAAAATTATTTTTTGGAACTTTTTCTGAATTAATTGCAATTAAAGCTATTTAAAAGTGACTAAAAACTATTTTAAATCAAGAAAAATAGTAAACAGTATCTAAAAATTATGAAAAATGCAGGGAAATTCTAAAATATTATTCTAAAGCTAATAAAAATATAAAAACAAGGGCTTATGTGTAAGAATAATGAGCTGCAATGTAAACTGCTTCTAAATAAGCAATTGAAAATAAGCTAATGAGCACAATGATCTACCAAACTGTAACTGATGCTAAGTTATGCTAAGACTACTCTAAAGCAACCATTTGCAGCTACTCCTAACACCTAATAAGCAGATTACAAAGATTTGATGCAAACTGATGGTTCTATCCAACAGCTGATGACCCCCTATGTTTGAGCTTATGCAGAAGCTAATCTAAGCAGCTTATGTAAAAACCAGATATGTGGTCTTCAAGACCACCTAGCAAACTACAATTGGACCAATTATGAGACCCTAGTTACTTGAAATGAACACTGTACAGAGGCTGCAATACTTGAAGAAAACAGATTTTGACATGGTATTTGACTTTTAAGAACAGTTACTTAGTTTGACTAAAATGAGATTTAAATGCTTCTTAATGATACTAACTGAGGTTATAAGGTAAAATAAGATCTAATTAGGATGAGTTAAACTACTATGCACTTATATTGAATCAGTTGCACACTGAAAATCACTACAGCTAGCTGATATTGGAATTAAAACTGAGATTGACTTTTTGTGAATTAAGATGCAATGTAAGGACTGATGTAAGAGTATTTTAACTAAACAAGACTAATGCAACATGATTTAACCAATACCTAACTTCTAACTCAGATTATTCCACTAATCCAAACAGTCATTAACCAACTGTATCATAAATTTTCAAACCACAAAGCAAATTTAAAACTTACTAATCTCCAAAACAGACTTAATGAACCTAAATGACTTAAAATGGAATAATAAAACAACACTAAAACATATTAATTCTACTGATGCAGATTATGCAGTCATGAAGTATGCTAACTGATACAAATCTACTTAAGTGCAAACATCAAACTCAATTCAAATCTATTAACATAACCATATTATACTAAGATTGAACACAAGTATTTGAGCTAACTAACAACTTTTCTACTGAATTAAATGAAGCCAGAATCATGAACTTACAAATGTCCTGACCACAATGGCCTGCCAAAAATAACAAGTATCCACTATCCTAACTGATTCTATCCCAATTCCATCTTCAAATCAACCCAAATCCTCAGCAGATCAGCAATCCAGAACCATTTCTAACCAAAATTCTAAATGTTGACTTTATTTGACCAAAAGAATATGAAAGTAAATTCTGAGGAAACAAGCTGAAATGGATTTGATAAGACCTCAAGTAACCATTTAAAACATCAATAAACTGAAATGTAATGATGAAACAATGATGAGAATTTAAGCTGAAAATATAACTTGTATTAATAAACTTTGAGTACAAAATGAGATTACAAAAACTGGAATTTAACTAAACATTTAGAAAAAAAACTACTCAGTAATTATACTACTCCTACCCTACTTCTACACTACTTTCTCTCACTACACTACTTGATATATACAGAAGAAAATGAAAGGGTATAAATAGCCACTGCTTGAGCCTAGAGAAGGATCTGGAAAGTTGAGATATGTGCTTTCTCTGAGTTATTTCCACCCTTTGATCATCTCTACATGTCATCAAATCAATCTCATCCTTTGGATCATCACAGCCACGCACCTTCGTCCAATCAGAAGCCAGGGATTGGAATTGTATCACACGGATCAGTGACCTGGCAGTGTGCACATGTTAGGCGTGTCAGGTGGTGTCAGGGAAAATACTGAATTGCCCTTAATTGTAGTGAGATAGCTTAATTGATGGGAAGGGCAATTTAGGGTTCTAAGCCTGGGTTTGGTTTGGGGAAATTTTGGGCGCGGGGCTTTGTTTATATTATTTTGAGTATACTTGACCGGGTTAGTGGGGTTTGACCAGGGTCCGAACTTGGGATACGGGTTAATACTTTGCCGGGTATAGGATAGTTTGGATTGGTTGGGTTTTGGTTAAAGGACCGGGTTGAGTTACTTTGGGCCATGAGTTTGTAATGGATATTGGACTTAGGATTTTTAGTATAAGGATTATACTTGTAAAGTGTAGATACCAAGGACCAAAAAATGTAATTTATGAAAGTGCAAGGGTGACTTGGGTAAATGGGATAAATGAAAGGTGAGGGGTGAAAATGGTAAAATGGGAAAGTGAAGGGTAGAATGTGTAAATTTGGATAACTTGAGGGTCTATTTGTAAAATTCCCAATGATGATCCCGAACTCCGTAATTTGATCTTTTGAGCATTTAAGTCCATGAAATAGCATCCCCGCATCCGCTTTTTGCACTCTTCTTTCTCTCGTGCTCGGTTTTCTTCGGTTTTGGCTTCTTTTTGTGTGTTTTTAAATATCCGTACCTGCACAAGCACAAACTCAAGAAAACCACAAATATTAACAATAAACGGCTCTTTCTTGGTTGTTTTGGGTCAGTTTTGATAATGAAAAGGTATGTGTTTTAGCACATACCAAAATACCCCAGACGAGACCATTGTCGTGTCCTCACGCAATGCAATCAACTCACGCTTCTAAAACCAAGGATTTCAATCTCTTTCTACTAAACCTATGAAGAAGTAGCAAAGATTCCTCAAAAGAGATTAAGAAACCCTTAATTCTAAAAACGCCCCGTTTACCTCTCAATTCACATGTATAGATATTACGGTTAAGCACATTCCGGTTATGAATGACGGTTTGCTGAACTTTCATGTCGATCAATAACTCTAACATTTTTCAAACGACACGTTAGGATCACGGAGTAGAAAACACAACACAGCGTGAAGTGACCATACGGATAGAATACATCGTCCCTGATTTTTCACAAGTCCCAAACTAAGCGTAAAATCGAAATCATTGTTAAGTATGACTCTAGATGCTGACACTACCCATGGAAGTTACTTGTGTAATTACCTTTTGTTCCCATTTTCCTATTTTTCCTCTATTTATTTTATTTTTGTGAGAAATGAATTTCTTCAAATTCTCGTTTCGATAACTTTTATTCCGATAAAGATATGAAGCTAAGTCGATAATTAGTTATCCGTCTTCTCTCAAAAACCATTGTCCCAAAAATGAGGTCCACATCAAGGAATTTTTATTCACTTATATTTTTGACTTTTTCATTCAACATTTTTCATCATCATCATTTTTTTTTTTTTTTTTTTTTTTTTTTTTTTTTTTTTTTTTGCATGAACTTTTACTTATATGAGCTATGAACTACGGAGCTTCACGGGGTAATTCCAAGACTATAGGCTTCATGAAATGAGGATCCCGGCTGGCTAGGCTAAGACCTCACTCAATCCCGGCTAAAGATCCAAGGGTCCGATCTCGACACCGCAGCTCATAACTTTACTTATTACTTTATCACTTATCACTGATTTCTTATTCATTACGGATCCTTGATGTGTACCCAATTTTTAAAACAAAGATTCTTTTAAGAAGATAAAGAACTAACTATCGTCAAAAACTCGACATCTCTAATTATTATTAGACAGATATGGGGTGAAACAATTTTGTGGGAACAAAAAGCCATAAGTACCTTCGATGGGCTCTAAAGAGAACCAACTACTCCACGCTTAGCATCTAAACTCATAAGTAACTCTATCATTTCTCGATCTCTGCAAATTTAAAATCCCAAATAATGAGATCCGCAGATGCTTAGCCGATAATTTTTTTAATATTACCTATGGTTAAGGGAACTAGCTAGGGCTCAACACGCCCAGTCAAGTCAGAATTCTATTCGTACTCTCACCAGCGGAAAGTCAACAAGGTGTCAAAACATATATTAACTTAGCAAATGCTTCGTCTAATGAAATCAAGTTATGCATATTTAAAGTCACTCAGGGAAACTTGCAAAATCTTGGCCTTGTGAGCTAGAATTCGCATTTTATAGCTTCTTATCTAAGAGACTAGCAAAACTTTTCAATCAAAAAGACTTAACAAAAGCTTACAAAAATTTTAAAATTTTCACATTTTTGCACAATTTTTATTTTCTAAGGAAAAACGGGGTTACGAGAGTACACGACAGAAATAAGAAAGTGCGGTCAAATCAAATCGAAGATTACCCTACCCCAGACTAGAACGAAACATTGTCCTCAATGTTTAAAGCAAGGGTATCACGAAAATCTAAAAGCCGTTTATTAAGTATGCTAGAAGATAAACGTTAGTCGATAAGATTAGGATATCGGATTTCCATCAGCATCGATCATGAAACTCGAGTGGAGAAAAGACAAACTTCGAGCACGAGAGTCTTCATATCGGGAACATCCTACACACAACATCACAAACAACCAAACACGAGAAATCGAAGAGGCAGACCCCTTCACGTCACTTATTAGAGAAAATAGAAAGAAGATAGAAACGCTTGTTTTGTTATCGAGTCGTTAGCTTGACTCGTCCCCGAATTCATTTGTCCTTGGGGAAGCAAGTGGAAAAGACAATCTCCATCGGACTTTCGTTCAAAAGGTTTGGATAAACATTGAAACATAAGAAAGTTCCACTCCGACGAGATACCCACGGTTCTTAAATAGGAAAAGCGGTGATACCGGGGTCAAAGATTGTATCCTCACTCCCGCAAGAGTGAAGAAGAGGATAAATCACATTATAATGAAGAAATGGAATAAAGATTTTGATAATGATAAGGATCCATTCTTCATTCTCAAAAACAAATTCCTTAATCTGATTTTGAACGTTTAAGCTCATTGGGTGATTTTCAACAAAAATATCGGGAGGAAGAGGCGGGTTGATGTCATCAATAACGGAACTCTTTGGAGAGAGTTGCTCTTCCCCCAAACTAAAATCTTCCTCAAGATCAAAATAGACATGATCATATTCTGGAGGAGATATGATATGAGAGAGTTCACCGGAGAACTCCTCGAAACGAAATGAATCATACTCGGGAAGAGAGAAATAAGAATGAGAAGTGGTGCTACCACGACTCGTCTCTTCCGTATGATCAATATCAAAGTAAAACGACTCATAAGTCGTAAGAGAAAGATCGGGATGAGAAGTGGGATTGCCACTACTCTCTTCGGCCGTATCAAAGATAAAACTTTCATATTCGGGAACATAATCCTCGAGTTCGGGCTCCGAAGGATCTAACGGCTTAAGTTCGACAATTTCTTCAACATTATCTTCCTTCGGGGGAAGAAAAAGTGATGGTTCATTGTAAAACATCTTTTCTAATAAAGGAACATCTCCCCCCGGATCGCAATCGGTTTCAAGAATTTCCGGCGAAATTGGATCATCGACTTCTTCCAAAACGACGTCACTTCTCTCAACCGGCGTGAGAGAAAGGGAAGAGTCGGAAATGATAGGATCAGAAATGGGAGTAGGATTACCACTCGAAGAATCGTCATCGATCTTTAAGTTCTCTTCTTCAAACGGTTCATCATCATCATTATCGTCAGAATCTGAATAGTAAAAAGTGGGTGAATGACTCGGTCTTTGTTGACTGATATAGCTTTCCTGCTTGCCAAAGATGTCAATTTGAGCACTCATAACGGAAATTTTCTCGGAATAATGATCGCTCAACATAGTGGTAGAATTGTAAGGAACGTCAGCATCCCACTGATAATGATGTTGTGTCATATTCTCGATCAAATCATAAGCTTCTTGAGGTGTCTTCCGCATGAGATTTCCACCAGCTGCCAACATGATTTTGTCTCGATCAATCGTAGTGATACCATGATAAAAGGTTAGGATTTGATCAAGAAGCAAAATTCGGTGATCGGGACATTTCTGTAATAATGTTTTGAATCTTTCCCATGCTTCAAATACGGATTCCTTGGGTAATTGCTAAAAATTGAGAATTTCTTTTCTTAATTGCATCGTTTTCGAATATGGAAAGTATTTTGAAAGAAACTTGTGAAACATCTCTTCCCAAGTATGAATTGAATGTTTTTCAAGAGTATAAAACCAAGTTTCGGCTTCGTGGGTTAAAGAGAATGAGAAGAGATTCAATCGGATATCATCTTGAGAAACGCCACGTTGTTTCATGGATTGAATGATAGATAAAAACTTGTTCAAGTGCTCATTAGCATCTTCGTCGTGAAATCCATGAAATTGGCAATGTTGTCGAAGAAGATGAACCATACGATTTTTCAATCTAAAATTGGTTCCCGGAACGATCGGTCCTCCTCGACTGATAAGTGACGGACGATAGAAATCCTCCATGGTCCGAGGATCATGGGGATCAAAGGGTGCGAAATCGAGCATCGTGGAGAATTAAACAATATAGAGGGTAAAGAGATAAGAATTAAACATATAGAGGAAATCGAAGATTATTTTTGGGTTTTTAAAGATACAAAACATAAAAGGAAAACAAATTTTGAAAAGAAAAATCTTTTTGGATTTTTATATTTAAGAAAACACAATATTTTTGTAACCGTCACGTCAACCGGTGCTCGGTAGCTCTCAAAAGTACGCGCAGCGGAGCGGGAACGAAGAGTGGATCGTTCTTCAGTCTGCAATTTAATGTCAAGACTTTCCTTATACCCCGTGTATAGGTTGTACCTTCAAGGTGAGCCGACGTAACAATTGACGTTTCAGTTTCTTTTGTTGGTTTTTTAATTTTTATGGTTTTGCAAACACTCTAGGAAGAATGTTTTGGTATTTTTTAGATTTTTTTGGGTTTTTCAAAAAGATAAATATTTACAAAAACAACGGTAACTTCACTCGGGGAAGGATCTTCAAATGCACGTGATTCGAGACGGAATACGGAAACTCGCTACAAGCCCTCCCCGGCAGCGGCGCCAAAAATTGATATTGTGCCAAAACACGTCAAGTTATCTCACACAAGCTAGCCACTTGTGAATGACTAACCGTAAGAAACTTAAAACATTTCAGACAAACCAATAATAGATGAGAAGTGTGTAGTATGTTGGGTAACTCAAACGTGTTAGGTTTGAGCACCGAGATCGTTCCGAACGAGGGTTGAATGGAATTTCCCACTCACGTCTCGATTATCGGGATTTGAATAAGAGAAGGGGGGTAAATTGATTATATCTAAACTATGGGAATAGGAAAGCATATAGGATTAAAATCTATGGGGAAAACCTAAGAATAAAGGCAAACTACTCAAATCTATACTGAAACGCAAATACGGAATTAAATTGAAACGCGAATAAAATGCAAGAACGACTAATCTAACTCCTAAAAATAACCTAAAATTACTTTTATTCTAAAAATGATATTTGAAAACTATTATTGAATTAAAACTAATTTTTAGGGATTTTCTTGATTTTATTCTAATTAAAAAACTAATTTTTAACTTTAAAAATAAAACTAATTATCTAAAAATTATGAAAAAGAGAGGGAAAATTATGGAATTACTTTTATAAAATCTAAAATATCCTAAGAGACTTTTTAAAATTATTTTTTTATTTTTCTGATTATTTTTCTATTTTCTACAAATTTGAAACTATTTAAATCTAATTTAAATTGTGAAAAATACCAAATAAAAGGGGAAAAATAGGGAAAAATACTTTTTATGCTTTTTATATTTTTCTTAAACTATTAAAATTGAAAAATTATTTTTTTGAACTTTTTCTGAATTAATTGCAATTAAAGCTATTAAAAAGTGACTAAAAACTATTTTAAATCAAGAAAAATAGTAAACAGTATCTAAAAATTATGAAAAATGCAGGGAAATTCTAAAATATTATTCTAAAGCTAATAAAAATATAAAAACAAGGGCTTATGTGTAAGAATAATGAGCTGCAATGTAAACTGCTTCTAAATAAGCAATTGAAAATAAGCTAATGAGCACAATGATCTACCAAACTGTAACTGATGCTAAGTTATGCTAAGACTACTCTAAAGCAACCATTTGCAGCTACTCCTAACACCTAATAAGCAGATTACAAAGATTTGATGCAAACTGATGGTTCTATCCAACAGCTGATGACCCCCTATGTTTGAGCTTATGCAGAAGCTAATCTAAGCAGCTTATGTAAAAACCAGATATGTGGTCTTCAAGACCACCTAGCAAACTACAATTGGACCAATTATGAGACCCTAGTTACTTGAAATGAACACTGTACAGAGGCTGCAATACTTGAAGAAAACAGATTTTGACATGGTATTTGACTTTTAAGAACAGTTACTTAGTTTGACTAAAATGAGATTTAAATGCTTCTTAATGATACTAACTGAGGTTATAAGGTAAAATAAGATCTAATTAGGATGAGTTAAACTACTATGCACTTATATTGAATCAGTTGCACACTGAAAATCACTACAGCTAGCTGATATTGGAATTAAAACTGAGATTGACTTTTTGTGAATTAAGATGCAATGTAAGGACTGATGTAAGAGTATTTTAACTAAACAAGACTAATGCAACATGATTTAACCAATACCTAACTTCTAACTCAGATTATTCCACTGATCCAAACAGTCATTAACCAACTGTATCATAAATTTTCAAACCACAAAGCAAATTTAAAACTTACTAATCTCCAAAACAGACTTAATGAACCTTAATGACTTAAAATGGAATAATAAAATAACACTAAAACATATTAATTCTACTGATGCAGATTATGCAGTCATGAAGTATGCTAACTGATACAAATCTACTTAAGTGCAGACATCAAACTCAATTCAAATCTATTAACATAACCATATTATACTAAGATTGAACACAAGTATTTGAGCTAACTAACAACTTTTCTACTGAATTAAATGACGCCAGAATCATGAACTTACAAATGTCCTGACCATAATGGCCTGCCAAAAATAACAAGTATCCACTATCCTAACTGATTCTATCCCAATTCCATCTTCAAATCAACCCAAATCCTCAGCAGATCAGCAATCCAGAACCATTTCTAACCAAAATTCTAAATGTTGACTTTATTTGACCAAAAGAATATGAAAGCAAATTCTGAGGAAACAAGCTGAAATGGATTTGATAAGACCTCAAGTAACCATTTAAAACATCAATAAACTGAAATGTAATGATGAAACAGTGATGAGAATTTAAGCTGAAAATATAACTTGTATTAATAAACTTTGAGTACAAAATGAGATTACAAAAACTGGAATTTAACTAAACATTTAGAAAAAAAACTACTCAGTAATTATACTACTCCTACCCTACTTCTACACTACTTTCTCTCACTACACTACTTGATATATAAAGAAGAAAATGAAAGGGTATAAATAGCCACTGCTTGAGCCTAGAGAAGGATCTGGAAAGTTGAGATATGTGCTTTCTCTGAGTTATTTCCACCCTTTGATCATCTCTACATGTCATCAAATCAATCTCATCCTTTGGATCATCACAGCCACGCACCTTCGTCCAATCAGAAGCCAGGGATTGGAATTGTATCACACGGATCAGTGACCTGGCAGTGTGCACATGTCAGGCGTGTCAGGTGGTGTCAGGGAAAATACTGAATTGCCCTTAATTGTAGTGAGATAGCTTAATTGATGGGAAGGGCAATTTAGGGTTCTAAGCCTGGGTTTGGTTTGGGGAAATTTTGGGCGCGGGGCTTTGTTTATATTATTTTGAGTATACTTGACCGGGTTAGTGGGGTTTGACCAGGGTCCGAACTTGGGATACGGGTTAATACTTTGCCGGGTATAGGATAGTTTGGATTGGTTGGGTTTTGGTTAAAGGACCGGGTTGAGTTACTTTGGGCCATGAGTTTGTAATGGATATTGGACTTAGGATTTTTAGTATAAGGATTATACTTGTAAAGTGTAGATACCAAGGACCAAAAAATGTAATTTATGAAAGTGCAAGGGTGACTTGGGTAAATGGGATAAATGAAAGGTGAGGGGTGAAAATGGTAAAATGGGAAAGTGAAGGGTAGAATGTGTAAATTTGGATAACTTGAGGGTCTATTTGTAAAATTCCCAATGATGATCCCGAACTCCGTAATTTGATCTTTTGAGCATTTAAGTCCATTAAATAGCATCCCCGCATCAGCTTTTTGCACTCTTCTTTCTCTCGTGCTCGGTTTTCTTCGGTTTTGGCTTCTTTTTGTGTGTTTTTAAATATCCGTACCTGCACAAGCACAAACTCAAGAAAACCACAAATATTAACAATAAACGGCTCTTTCTTGGTTGTTTTGGGTCAGTTTTGATAATGAAAATGTATGTGTTTTAGCACATACCACTACCCAACACTACACCAATTACCTAACCCCAAAGGAGATCTACTCCTTATAATATCAACAAGGATAACAATATCCTTTGACCCAATACTAATCTATCTTGTACATCGAATCACACCATATCGAATGTACATCTTAGGCCCCTTTTACTAATGTCTTTGACTAGATCTTTAAGACACCCTTCACTAATGTCTTTTGACTTGACTTCTAGGCACCCTTCACTAATGCCTACAATATGAACGATCGACACCCTTCACTAATGTCTTCGTCTTGACACTTGAGACATCTTTCACTAATGTCTTCAACACTACACTTCTTTGAGAAAGAACCATCAACAAGATAACTTCAGTAGTCTTGATGATGAGGAAACATGGCAACTCATGGACTTGAGCTTGCTTGACTTCAAAGGTGGTGATCTCGCCTTTAAGAGGAATCTAGAGAATAACACAAAAACAAAACTACATACATAGATCACTTGGATCTGGGGTTAGAGAGTTTTTAACTCAAGGAGAAAGTATGTGAGAAAAGGGGTTGGAAACAATGAAGAAATGGCACACTATTTATAGAGAGAAAATGTCTAATGTTCCACGGATCCCACCCTCAAGGGATCCGTCTAATGTAATGCTAGAGATACGTGGGACGCTCCTCTTTGCCCATGGGTATTTTGGTTGTGGGTCATGGGTCATGGGTTATGGGGTTATCCATGGGTATTTCTTTAGATACAATGTACCTAATGGGTGCAATGCATCTAGTCAAATGGGTATGGGTCAATACCATGGGTTATGGATATGTTCTATGGGCTGTAGTTTTTACCCATTATAATACATACTAGTTATGTATATATTTGCCCAATATGTAAACACTAGTTGTTGTACATATGTATAATTAAATCATAAAATCACTTATGCTTGTTTTAGTATTTTATGTGAAAACGTAAGTGTGTTAGAAAACTATTGGCTCAAACCATTTACGTATTTTATTTGTTTCGTTAAAATGATTTTACGTTTGTTATCGACAAAACTTTAGAAGATCGTAAAATATAAATAAACGTTTTTACGGTTTATTTGTATTAACAATCTCCCCCTTTTTGATCCAAAACCAAAGAGATAGAGAGCGATCCTCATTACGAACGAGTTCAACTTGACGGAAGAATTCCAATATAAACCTTGGACATATTTTCTCGTTAATTTCGAGAAGACATTCTAGTCCTATGGCTCGGAAGGAAGTATTGATACCTTCTTCAAATTGTAGAGGGGTGTCGACAATACATCCTTCGTGGAAGTGACGGTTTTCGAGATTATTGAACCCACGGACATGATTGCCAGGTGTGTTGGGCTCAAGGGAGATGTTAGGAGTATAGACGCTAGTGAGTGAAAAATCAAACTCATATTCATGCGACATAGCGAAACCTATAGGAAAGAGAAGTTAATAGGATGTGACGTATTACGGGTAAAACAATGATTACCTAACGTTTTTACAAGATGTTTATTAACAATGATATTTAACTCACTTAATGTTTGACATTCTAGTAGAACATTTCTTTTTAGGAAGAAAGTGATTTTTATTTTGCATGGAAAATCTGTTATCCAGAAGGACGGTTCCCTTCTATCAGGGATTCGGCTAGTATACCTACAGGGATCCGTGGATCTGTAGTAACAGAAGCAGATTTTTGATAAAAACATAATTTTTATAGTTTTACACTAAGATATGTGTATTAGCCTACATTTTCTTTTAGCATGCATTAATGGTTTCTAATGTATCACGAAAAGATATGAAAGATATAAATCAAAGGAAATAAAAAGCACATTAAGATAATAAACAAGATAAACTAGAATATTTGTAATATTTCATTTCAATGCTAAGAATGATACAAAGGATTGGGTATATAACCCCAATGTAGATTAACAACACAAAGTATATGTCTCCGCATGAGAACCTCATCATAGGGAACAAAAGAGCGATGAGCGTTAAGGCGATGAGCACGAGGGCGATGTAAACCATGTTGAAGATGAACCTTCTTGGTTTGAGATGAGATGAGATGAAGAGGAAGATGAAGTTTTGAATGAGAGGTAATTTTTGAAAGTGGAAGATTTGAAAAAGTGGGGATTTGATAGAGTGGACGACGGAGGGTTTATTTATGGGGAAGGAGGAATTTTGGAGATTTGTGTTTTGTTTTATTATTAGAAGGATATAATTTTTGGATTAAATGAAATAAAACACAAGTTTTATAAACCACGACCTTAGACGAAAAATTAACACGTATGTGAGAAAGGCTTCCTAATGAAGCTACATGTAATACATGAATATGCACAAAAGATAATCATATAAATACCTATGTAAGTATACTTATTTATCAAGATAATGTTATTTAGAGATAAATGGAAAGTCATACCTCTAATGCACTAAGGAATGTCTTTAAAAATGACACAACAAATGTCAGTAGACAATTCCGGCTCCTTTGTGTTTAAGATACCTTCTTAGGGAAGGTATTCTTGTTACCAAGCGATTCTTGTGGCATGGTAGGTATGAGATTTAACTAAGCAACATGACAAAGAGGATTAGTGCAATTAAATGAATAGTAAGTAATAAACAATGTTGTCATCTAATCAACATCCAAACAACGAGTTTTTAAAAGACACAATGTTTGTTTTTATGAAAGACCTTCTTTGTAGTTTTCAATTAACCACGGATCGTATCAAGTTTTTAAAGTACAATATACTTTAAGAAACTTGGTAACGAAGCTCTGATGCCAATTGTGGAAAACTAGAAGGGGGGGGGGGGGGTTGAATAGTTTTACCAATTAAAACATGTTTTAAACTATTTAGATTGACTTATGTCAATCTATTTGGATGTCTGTTGGATGTTGATAAACAAACATATAGAAATATAAATATGTAATGAAAAGATAAAGAGTAAGAAGCACAAAACCACAACACGAGTATTTATAGTGGTTCGGCTACAAGGACACCTTCCTTGCCCTACTTCACTCCCCGAGTCACCTACTCGAGAGTTCGTAATCACTACACAACACCGACTCCTTATGGTGGAGAAACCTTCACAACGTTGCCTACACTTTATCCGGTACAAGGCTAGATACCGGGTCCTTTTCACTAAGGAGAACCAATCCTATCACAATGTCGCCTACCCTTTATCCGGTACTAGGCTAGATACCGAGTTCCATTACAATGGAGGAACTACTACCCAACACTACACCAATTACCTAACCCCAAAGGAGATCTACTCCTTATAATATCAACAAGGATAACAATATCCTTTGACCCAATACTAATCTATCTTGTACATCGAATCACACCATATCGAATGTACATCTTAGGCCCCTTTTACTAATGTCTTTGACTAGATCTTTAAGACACCCTTCACTAATGTCTTTTGACTTGACTTCTAGGCACCCTTCACTAATGCCTACAATATGAACGATCGACACCCTTCACTAATGTCTTCGTCTTGACACTTGAGACATCTTTCACTAATGTCTTCAACACTACACTTCTTTGAGAAAGAACCATCAACAAGATAACTTCAGTAGTCTTGATGATGAGGAAGCATGGCAACTCATGGACTTGAGCTTGCTTGACTTCAAAGGTGGTGATCTCGCCTTTAAGAGGAATCTAGAGAATAACACAAAAACAAAACTACATACATAGATCACTTGGATCTGGGGTTAGAGAGTTTTTAACTCAAGGAGAAAGTATGTGAGAAAAGGGGTTGGAAACAATGAAGAAATAGCACACTATTTATAGAGAGAAAATGTCTAATGTTCCACGGATCCCACCCTCAAGGGATCCGTCTAATGTAATGCTAGAGATCCGTGGGACGCTTTTCTTTGCCCATGGGTATTTTGGTTGTGGGTCATGGGTCATGGGTTATGGGGTTATCCATGGGTATTTCTTTAGATACAATGTACCTAATGGGTGCAATGCATCTAGTCAAATGGGTATGGGTCAATACCATGGGTTATGGATATGTTCTATGGGTTGTAGTTTTTACCCATTATAATACATACTAGTTATGTATATATTTGCCCAATATGTAAACACTAGTTGTTGTACATATGTATAATTAAATCATAAAATCAATTATGCTTGGTTTAGTATTTTATGTGAAAACGTAAGTGTGTTAGAAAACTATTGGCTCAAACCATTTACGTATTTTATTTGTTTCGTTAAAATGATTTTACGTTTGTTATCGACAAAACTTTAGAAGATCGTAAAATATAAATAAACGTTTTTACGGTTTATTTGTATTAACAATCTCCCCCTTTTTGATCCAAAACCAAAGAGATAGAGAGCGATCCTCATTACGAACGAGTTCAACTTGACGGAAGAATTCCAATATAAACCTTGGACATATTTTCTCGTTAATTTCGAGAAGACATTCTAGTCCTATGGCTCGGAAGGAAGTATTGATACCTTCTTCAAATTGTAGAGGGGTGTCGACAATACATCCTTCGTGGAAGTGACGGTTTTCGAGATTATTGAACCCACGGACATGATTGCCAGGTGTGTTGGGCTCAAGGGAGATGTTAGGAGTATAGACGCTAGTGAGTGAAAAATGAAACTCATATTCATGCGACATAGCGAAACCTATAGGAAAGAGAAGTTAATAGGATGTGACGTATTACGGGTAAAACAATGATTACCTAACGTTTTTACAAGATGTTTATTAACAATGATATTTAACTCACTTAATGTTTGACATTCTAGTAGAACATTTCTTTTTAGGAAGAAAGTGATTTTTATTTTGCATGGAAAATCTGTTATCCAGAAGGACGGTTCCCTTCTATCAGGGATTCGGCTAGTATACCTACAGGGATCCGTGGATCTGTAGTAACAGAAGCAGATTTTTGATAAAAACATAATTTTTATAGTTTTACACTAAGATATGTGTATTAGCCTACATTTTCTTTTAGCATGCATTAATGGTTTCTAATGTATCACGAAAAGATATGAAAGATATAAATCAAAGGAAATAAAAAGCACATTAAGATAATAAACAAGATAAACTAGAATATTTGTAATATTTCATTTCAATGCTAAGAATGATACAAAGGATTGGGTATATAACCCCAATGTAGATTAACAACACAAAGTATATGTCTCTGTATGAGAACCTCATCATAGGGAACAAAAGAGCGATGAGCGTTAAGGCGATGAGCACGAGGGCGATGTAAACCATGTTGAAGATGAACCTTCTTGGTTTGAGATGAGATGAGATGAAGAGGAAGATGAAGTTTTGAATGAGAGGTAATTTTTGAAAGTGGAAGATTTGAAAAAGTGGGGATTTGATAGAGTGGACGACGGAGGGTTTATTTATGGGGAAGAAGGAATTTTGGAGATTTGTGTTTTGTTTTATTATTAGAAGGATATAATTTTTGGATTAAATGAAATAAAACACAAGTTTTATAAACCACGACCTTAGACGAAAAATTAACACGTATGTGAGAAAGGCTTCCTAATGAAGCTACATGTAATACATGAATATGCACAAAAGATAATCATATAAATACCTATGTAAGTATACTTATTTATCAAGATAATGTTATTTAGAGATAAATGGAAAGTCATACCTCTAATGCACTAAGGAATGTCTTTAAAAATGACACAACAAATGTCAGTAGACAATTCCGGCTCCTTTGTGTTTAAGATACCTTCTTAGGGAAGGTATTCTTGTTACCAAGCGATTCTTGTGGCATGGTAGGTATGAGATTTAACTAAGCAACATGACAAAGAGGATTAGTGCAATTAAATGAATAGTAAGTAATAAACAATGTTGTCATCTAATCAACATCCAAACAACGAGTTTTTAAAAGACACAATGTTTGTTTTTATGAAAGACCTTCTTTGTAGTTTTCAATTAACCACGGATCGTATCAAGTTTTTAAAGTACAATATACTTTAAGAAACTTGGTAACGAAGCTCTGATGCCAATTGTGGAAAACTAGAAGGGGGGGGGGGGTTGAATAGTTTTACCAATTAAAACTTGTTTTAAACTATTTAGATTGACTTATGTCAATCTATTTGAATGTCTGTTGGATGTTGATAAACAAACATATAGAAATATAAATATGTAATGAAAAGATAAAGAGTAAGAAGCACAAAACCACAACACGAGTATTTATAGTGGTTCGGCTACAAGGACACCTTCCTTGCCCTACTTCACTCCCCGAGTCACCTACTCGAGAGTTCGTAATCACTACACAACACCGACTCCTTATGGTGGAGAAACCTTCACAACGTTGCCTACACTTTATCCGGTACAAGGCTAGATACCGGGTCCTTTTCACTAAGGAGAACCAATCCTATCACAATGTCGCCTACCCTTTATCCGGTACTAGGCTAGATACCGAGTTCCATTACAATGGAGGAACTACTACCCAACACTACACCAATTACCTAACCCCAAAGGAGATCTACTCCTTATAATATCAACAAGGATAACAATATCCTTTGACCCAATACTAATCTATCTTGTACATCGAATCACACCATATCGAATGTACATCTTAGGCCCCTTTTACTAATGTCTTTGACTAGATCTTTAAGACACCCTTCACTAATGTCTTTTGACTTGACTTCTAGGCACCCTTCACTAATGCCTACAATATGAACGATCGACACCCTTCACTAATGTCTTCGTCTTGACACTTGAGACATCTTTCACTAATGTCTTCAACACTACACTTCTTTGAGAAAGAACCATCAACAAGATAACTTCAGTAGTCTTGATGATGAGGAAGCATGGCAACTCATGGACTTGAGCTTGCTTGACTTCAAAGGTGGTGATCTCGCCTTTAAGAGGAATCTAGAGAATAACACAAAAACAAAACTACATACATAGATCACTTGGATCTGGGGTTAGAGAGTTTTTAACTCAAGGAGAAAGTATGTGAGAAAAGGGGTGGGAAACAATGAAGAAATGGCACACTATTTATAGAGAGAAAATGTCTAATGTTCCACGGATCCCACCCTCAAGGGATCCGTCTAATGTAATGCTAGAGATCCGTGGGACGCTTTTCTTTGCCCATGGGTATTTTGGTTGTGGGTCATGGGTCATGGGTTATGGGGTTATCCATGGGTATTTCTTTAGATACAATGTACCTAATGGGTGCAATGCATCTAGTCAAATGGGTATGGGTCAATACCATGGGTTATGGATATGTTCTATGGGTTGTAGTTTTTACCCATTATAATACATACTAGTTATGTATATATTTGCCCAATATGTAAACACTAGTTGTTGTACATATGTATAATTAAATCATAAAATCACTTATGCTTGTTTTAGTATTTTATGTGAAAACGTAAGTGTGTTAGAAAACTATTGGCTCAAACCATTTACGTATTTTATTTGTTTCGTTAAAATGATTTTACGTTTGTTATCGACAAAACTTTAGAAGATCGTAAAATATAAATAAACGTTTTTACGGTTTATTTGTATTAACATATATATATATATATATATATATATATATATATATATATATATATATATATATATATATATATATACACACACACACACACATACACACGTAAGAAATACATACATGTGCATTTACAAAATTGTATCATCATGTTTGTGTTTGTAATTTTGTTTAACAAGATGTACAAATTTTACTTATGGTTCATTCGCGGCTTATTTGTTGTTTATTATACTTATTTTCTTAATAATGTAATGTTAATATTTTAAATAGGTGGAAGGGAAACTAAGATAGTTTATAGTTTTTGTTTAGTTGAGAAAATAATGACAATCGGTGGAAGGGACTAGGACTAGCTTGGAGTTGTGATTTGCGGCTGAAAACGTGGTTAAAATGTCGAAATATAGGTTTTACATGCTCGCTGTCCAAAAACAGTAAATACACTAAAATGAGTTCAAGTTTTCCAACAATAGGGTAGGAAAATATAAACTAGACTCTATAAGATAAAGGTGACCGCTTGAACCACTCAAAACGGGCCTATAACGAAAAAGATACGACACTTTTTGGTTTTGACGAGAACTATACATTTTCACAAAAAACCTGCACTACAGCAAAAATATATTTGTATAAACCTTGAAAAAGTTTTTTAACCGTTAGAGACGAGATGCATAAAAATTGGTAAAAGACTAATATATATTTTCCAAAAAAATCCGACACTTGGTAAAATGAGTATAAACGAACGGGTCTTGCCCAATTTTTGTTAGAATCTTGAAACACACACACACACACACACACACACACACACACACACATATATATATATATATATATATATATATATATATATCTATATATATATATATATATATATATAGATATATATATATAACAGGAGGCATGACACGTAGATTATTCCACAATTGCCACCTCAATGCCATGTAATTCATTTTAATGCCATGTAATCATAAGTTGTCCACCTAAGCAATATTTTTGTCCACCTAAGCAATATTTTTTTAATTTATTAGAATTTTCGGATTTGTTTTTCATTTATTTACATTTCGGTTTTTTATTCTTCAAAAAAATCATGCATGCAGCTGGATTCGAACCTGGGTCTGTTAGTCTACAAACAAATATGATTACCACTAGACCAACACATTTTTTTGATTATAACTTGGAAAACCAAATTTATAAATCTCTACAACAAATCATTGACCATTTTGATTAGTTTGAAAAGGAATGTATTTATCTACAAAAATTATATTAAGTAATTATCTTTTTTAAAACTTATTATACATATCTATTCCTTAAATATAGTTTCACAATATAGCCTTTTGACTGATCACGGGAAAAAAATATACGCCTCTTTTCCTCAAAACCCTAATGGTGAAAAGAGGTACGTTTTATATCACTGAATTCATTCCCAATTCATGAAGAGGTTTAGCTATTTCTTTGTGTTAACAACATGTGTATTCTCTCTCAGGTTCATAAAACATTAAAACGTAATGCTATATTGATCAATCATGTGATTTTTGTAGATTATATTGTGCAGCAGATAGTTCTTTTTAGTGATTTTCAAATTTCAGGTGCGCAAAGTGTTTCATGAAGGTTGTGTCAATAGGATTCGAGCTATGAAACAAATACCATATATATATATATACATATATATATATATATATATATATATATATATATACATATATATATATATATATATATATATATATATATATATATATATATATATATATATATATATATATATGCAACTTTGTGTATATGATGATGACGAGATTGTTAGAAACTGGTATCCTAATGGTAAATAACTGTTATATCTCTTTTATTTTATGGAAGGCGTAAGCATGACATACGTTTTAAGCACCCAACTTCCTTTCTAATAAATAAATATTTATACTAAATCCGTCCAACCTTCCAAACATCATTATAGGCGTACATCCAACAAGAAATTACACTTAATATGCTCACTTTTCTGATTTTATCATGTGGCACGTTTTTAGGCAGTATTATAGAACAAAGCTATGGAAATCTAATGACACAATGAAGAGTGTTAGTGCGAGCCTTGTCAAGCAGTTCGTTAATGCCACCAACGATGTGCTGGTGATGGTGAGTTTTTTCATTGAAGTTAACTCTATGTTTTAGAGGTTTTTTAGTCTTTTAGTTGAATGGAATTGTGTTTTTGTATGCCTGAATTTAATCTAAACTTTTGTTGTCATGATTATTCAGGTTCCACCTGCTGCCGAAAAGGTTTTGCAGAAATTTACATGCATTGATAGGCCTAATACAAAACAATCACTCCGCTTGAACTGTGCCACATTTAGAAATGGGAGATGAGCAATCAAATAACGATTCTGATTTATCAATATTTATAGTAGAATTAGCTACATATGTAACTGATACTTTATTACATAAAAGTTTTGCAAATAAATACCCGACAGTTAAAGCTGCTAAACTTGTCATTGATGCCAATATTGGCTGCTCTAAAGTTTGTTGGAGGACTTCACCCTACTGTATGCGATGTGGTCTTAAGCAACCTGATAGATATTAACTTTTCACATACACATCATAACATTAACACAATAAGCACATAGATGGTTTTAGAGAGAGAAAGAGTGGGACATTCTAGTGAGAGAAACTAGTGGAATATTAGATTACCAAAGAACATCCAACCCTCTACCTTGCAAGGTAGAGGGTATTTATAGGTTACAAACTAAACGACCTCCTGACGGCCTGTGGATCAGGGATACAGTGGGTAAAGACCCGACCTTCTTCCACGGTGTTGCACTACACTATTTTATGCTACTAACTAACTACATAAACCGTAACAAATGACCAATCTACGAGCTAACTTATTCTAGATAATAGTTGGGGTGACCGACTCTTTCAACACTGGAATTTTCTAATTCCTAACAATCTCCCCCTAAGGGAGGTCACCCCATATTTTACATTTCAAATCCTAGCATTCTAGACTTGACTTTGTTCTTGAGCTCGTAGACTTTCATATAACAACATCGTAAACTTGGTGCATAGGTGGTGCAACTTCAAAGACTGCAAAGATTTGTACTTAATGTAGAAGGTCCATTTCTGATTCACGAGATAGTAAATAAGAGCCAGCTTTTGAGATCATCAGCAAACAACAATCTCTGAGACATCCATTGTGGTGTTGTGACTTTGGGACCGACATGCTCACATTATGGATCGTGATATCTTCTCATCAGAGTAGCGGAAGCATTTGTTGAATCATGATATTGGCAGCAGCGTAGCAGAAGCATGGAGTGAAAATATCAGAGTCATTGATGCACTAATCATGATTTCTTTTGAGATGAATGTGTTAAGTGAGCATGCGGCTATGGATTGACTGCTTCATTCTGATCAGCTGCAAACGTCGGGCGTACCTGCATACAACAGTTAGCAACAAATCGCACGAAAGTGTCTTTGATCACTTTCGATGAATTGAGGTACACGGCCCACGGTTCCCCGTTGATCAGTACAAGTACTGCCTGTGATCAGGTAGGATTCCTAAGAATCTCCTTGACAGGGTTTCGCAGCTGTTCTAGCTGTTCTCAAACCGGAACATCTCAAAGAAGACAACACGGAGTGAGTGAACCAGCGAATTTAAAGTCCACTGATTGAAGAAAAGAGATTTGAAAAACAATCGTGTATTGCTCAATAGAAATTGTTTTTGCAATACAACGAAGGTTTTACTGAAAATCAATTATCAATCATAAAAATACCTTTTGGTTTGAGAAATGAGTACACAGTCGATGTGCTAAAGAAAAGAGTTTTTAAGCACAAAGACTGGTTTTTCAAAGGTATCCGTCAATCCCTAACCTGAACCAGGATTGATTCAAGAAATTGAATTGCCCCATTGTTTCTGTTCAGTTGTCACATGGTTGATCTATATGATAGATCTCACATGCCACCTACCAGGAGCTTGTTTGATGTTGGCTCCAGAAGGCTTTCCATCTTCATTGTGAATGTGTAAACACATCACTCAGATGTTCTGGCAATACCACAAGGATAATGCGTAGGACTCAAGATATAATCTCTCTTTCCACATTGTGTGAAACAGAGAGTCTTCATTGAAAGTGTCCTAATGAGATTAATTGATGATCTCGTGGCTCTAGACTCAATTTGTGCATATTTGGATCCTATAACGGAGACTAGGGAGAGGGTCTCCTTCTTCAATATCAACCATCTCTAAGAGAAAGTCGATAGATAATGTCGGTTCCCCGTGAGAATGAAACAAGCCCTTTTAAGAGGAACTTGAGTGGTTTGGAAAGTTGAAGTGCAGTGCGTCACTGGGTCCATGACGTCTTGTCTTCAATACCGATGTTACCATCAGTAGCATATGAAGTGAACCCGGTTTCTGCCCTAAGGTTGAATTAATGGAGGGCTATTTGTTTTCACCCTATTTTCATTCAATTCTTTTTAATTCTTCAACCCCTTCAGTGCTTACCAAGACTTCATAGCTATTACCTTGTTGGGTTTATTCCAGTACTAGCTCAGTCTTAGTCTGCACTCTTCCCATATCTCACTTTTCTCCTTTTATCATCATACCTAAGGACTTCTACACTAACTAGTGGATTGTCCCTGGGTAGATCCCTCCGGTTCTGGCGGATCATGGGAACCAATACCTAACCTTATCATCCTTATATCACCGTACATAAAGTAAAGTTGGTCGGTCTATTTGGTATTGTTCATCTGCCATTGGATCCAATAGAAACCATTTGAAAATCAATTCAGGTACTTGTGATGTATCAAAGCATTTTGTACCTGAATTGTTTTTGATATTTTTAGAACGAGAACTCCCCCTCAACATGTGCATCAAGTATTTGAAAAAATGTTAGGCACATGGAGGCAAGAGAAAGAATTAACTTCTTTGATTACCATTTTCTAAAAGATATCAACATCACTTCCCATATTAAATCAAGTAAATATAGCATTTCCGGGAAGGATGAGGTTTCCATAAATTCGCTCCCCCTCAATATGTGCCTCGAGGTTGAAAAGGGTTTTGCACATACTAGAGGGAACCTTTTATCATCAAAGGATTAGAAGCCATGTGATCAAGGTACTTTAAAGTATTTAAAGTGTAGTGTACCCTGATGACTTGAATTTACAAATAGAGTTCTCCCCCTTAATATATGCTTCGAGATTCGAAAACTTGTTTAGCACATATAAGGGAGAAGTATGCACAAAAATTGGTCATCTTATCTTTTACCATCTTTCATATTTATATCACATTTTCTCCCCCGATCAAAAATCTTAAATCCTTTGAGATTTTGGATCTCAAGTGATTTAAATAAGTATGAGGTAAAATATTTGTAGGAGAAAAATGTGTCCAATTTTATATGATAAAGAAAAAGGACAACACAGATGTTTCCCCTTTTTCACAAGGGGAAACCATAGTACAAATCCTAGCACTATTACATGTATCACAGTTGTTCATATTTAATACACCACATATAACACAAAGTTAACAAAACATAAACGGTATTCCGAAGAAGTCTTCATTCAGTTCTTTGAAGAAGTTTGTAGTGACCATCACGGAGCCTTCCACCAACAAAGCTTTCAAGGCTGCGGAAGATCCTTCGTGTCTTGAGTCTTCGACGGATTGCAGCAATGAAATGTTCACACCTCTTCACGTCATCATCAGACCAGAACGTAGTTTTAACCCAAGATCTCATATCAAGTTTGGCTTCTTTCACTCTGGTGTCAAGTTCTTCTTCGACCATTTTGAGCGTACCATCACTAAACTTGTAGAGTTCACATAGACGCATAAGCATACGCGATCCATATCTGTCGGTGAAGATGACGGCTCTAGGAGTGTCAAGAACTTTGTATTCTCGATGAAATTCATGCCCAGCTGCATTCCATTGAGGACTTATGAGGTTGACCCTGGTTTGGTAGCTTTCAATTCCAAGCTGAAAGTCCTCAACTCGTTTTCGTATGACTAAGCCCCTGATCCAAAGAGTGACAGCTGCAGAGAGGGCCTTTTTCTCACGTACAGGTAAGTGCTCCAGGTGTCCTTGAAGATTTAAGAGATAGAGATCTTCGAAATCATTTGGTAGAAGATGTTTGAAGTCGTTCTCTTCAATGGTATACACTTTGAAGTCAGCTCTTTTAAGGACAATCTTCTTCAAGTACTCATATCCATAGATCGGGAAGATCTCTACACTGATAACGCTTAAGATTTGCAGTTTTGATCTGACCTCATTGCGTCTTTTATCAGCACCATGTCTTTCAATGTAGAACATCTTCTTTTTGAACCACCAGTGGGAAATACCATAAGACGCTGCAATATCATACTTTTGCTCTTCATTTGCCCAGAATTGATCAGGAACCATCTGCTCAAGCCCCTGATTAGAATAGATTGCAGCTTTCATCTTTGAAATAGATAGAGCAGGCCTTCTTTCCGCAGAGCGAGCACACAGATAGTCCAAGTCGTGATTGAAGAAGAATTCCGCCTGAATGGTTATCTGACCAGGTTCACCACCAAGAGGAAGAGATTTGTTGACATTGAAGCGACTGATTTGCTCACTGACTTGGTCATTCAGCATCTTATGGCATTCTTCCATCTGATATTGAAGATGGTTTGCATCAGAATGGAAGACTTTGACAATTTCGTAGGCATGTCCTTCTAGATCTCTTGGTGTTATGGAAGAGATACTTTTCCGCTCACAAAACCATCTAATGAAACTTCCCATATCACCAGTGTAGTGCAGAAGAGAGTCTTCAGCTGGAACTTCATAGTTATTGGTGATAACTGATGCCCAATTGTTGTCGGGAATCATAGAGTCAGACTCTGGGATTCTCCATGTGGGTTCTGGAGAAGGAGGTCTATCTTCCACAATGCAGCGTTGAATTGTGTCTCTAGAAGGAGCTACCCTGGATGTACTAGTGCGGTTCCCAGCCATGTAATTGTCAAACCAATCTTCTGATGGCTTAGGAATATGTTTCGTCGATGCATCATCTTCATCTGGTTCTGAGTCAGCCATAACTTGAGACTCTTCGTGGACCACTTGATCATCAGGAATTGAAGTGGATGTGGAGGTGAATCTTGAATCGATCGTCGTCCAGGCGGCAGATTTCTTCTGAGTACCCTGTTTGTTTGTAGAGTCTGATTGATTGGACGGTTTTGGGGTTGATGATGGTGGCTGTGATGGAGGTGAATTGGGTGTTGACGAAGGATTCCCAGCTCCAGAAGTTCCAGCGCCTCCTGGTGGTGGAGGATCTTCGCGATCTTTGCGATCCTTCATCAATGTTTCCATTACAATTGTCCTTCTTTTCTTTTTAGCATCCTTTTCTCCGACTTCAATTTTAAACTGTTCATAACTGTCGAACTTGATGGATTCTTCAAGTGCCTCATAAAGTTTACTGTGAACCTCATGCTTGTCCTCTTCAGCCTCATACATCCTTTCACACAGGGCTGCTCTCATATCGGAGATGGGGAGGTCCTTGAATCGTCTGAGAAGTGGAGCCTCCATTGCCCATTCCACGGCATCCTTGACTTCTCCTTCAATAGCATCAGTAACTGCTTCAGTGAAGTTGAGGTGCTCCAATCTGTAGACACGATCCACCAGAGAATCAACAGATTTAGGAAGTTGCCTTTCCAGTGCTTCTACCCTTTTAATGGTTTTATCCAGTAGTTGATCAGACGTGAGAATCTGTGGAGGGGAAGCTGGTGGAGCCACTTCATCTGCAATTGTGAAGATGGGTTCTGGAGTTGGTGGTGTTGTCGTTGGTGTTTGTACGGTTGATTGAGCAGGCAAGGGAGGTGGAAGTGCAGTTGATAGTGAAGATGCAGTCATTGGAGGAATGGTTGAAGTATCTTGCTGAATGCTGACATTATACATGGATTGTGCAGAGTCTAAGGTTTTGTCATTAATGAATTGATCACCAAAAGAGAAGTCATCATCAAGATTCTTAAGTGAAGATAGAGAGTTTGTAGACAGATTTGGTTCATCCATCTTCAAGGTCTCGTCAGATCTTGTCTCAAGTTTCTCCTGTGAGCCCTTTTGTAACAGAGTGTCAACATTCAACTCAGATTGAGTCTCACCAAGTGATAGAGATTCCTTAAACGTTTCAGGCACCTTAACCACACCAGATTGTTCTTTTACATGAGGTGAATCTGTTCTTCTCTTCAGCTCATATTGATTAGTGGTGCTAGAAGGAGATGATGAGATGGTTAAAAGCATGTGAGCAGCTTGTTCAACACTTGCAACTCCTTTACCCTTGTCAAGTGTAATTGGGGCTGTTTGTTGAGGTGGTTGAGCGGGTTCTCTTAACACAACTCCACCTACTGGAGCCTTCACATTTTGATCATCAAGACTTTGCTGAATACCAAGTTGCAGATCAGCGTCATCCTCATCAATTAACCTGAAAGTATTCCTTGGCACCTCAGTGTTCTCATCTATTTCCTTTTCCACTTTCTTCTTCTTTTCTTTATGCCTTTTGGATGAAGATTCTGACTGATGAGATCTTTCATGTCTCTTTTTAGGAAGAGAGGCATAGGATGCTTTAGAGTCAGAGGTGGTCTTGGGAGCAGTTGGTTGTAAAGGAGAGGGTGTGGCATTATCAGAGAGTTTGGTTGCTCTTTTCATGTATTGCTTGAAGTAGTCCTTCTTCTTGATATCATCTGTGAGAAGACGATCAGGAATTGGCAATCCAAATACTTCTTGATCCGAACCTCTAGGAACATATTTCAAGTTTCCTAAAACAAATTCATGTTCTGCTTTGTGAAGAGTTGATTCAGACCTAGGAGTGAAGTTGTGAGTTTGTTGCAAATACTGGATGACAAGCTTGGAGAATCTGAGGCTGGGAATTACAAGTTTGTTCTGCTTCTTTCGACCTTGAACATTGTTCAGGAAATAGGTTCTATCAGATATGAATGTGTTCATTGATAACGAGAATTCTTCCCAAATACGATCTGAGACATTCACATCAACCCTATTAAAGATTCCCCATAGGATTTGCAAGATAGGAATTTTCACTTTATCGAACCCTGAAGTTTTCCCAGATAAGCATAAGTTCAGAATGGTTGTAATGGCTCTCCAGGGTTGATACATGTGTCCCGTGATGATGTCAGATGCTCTTGAAATACTGTTCTGATAGCCCAACCCAATAAGAAATACGATCAGATCGTCAGCACCAGACGGAGATTCAGAACGAACGTCAGGGTCACATGGTGTGATTCCAAGAGCTTTGCTCAGAATATCAGAATTAATTGTGAACTCCATATTATCCAGCTTGCAAGAGTATCGTGCTGTGATTTTATTCCATTGAACGGTGTTCCAGAATTGTTGAATGTAGATGGTAGGAATTGAGCATTGCTTGGTAATAGCCCCGAAGAAGTTAGTGTTTTGGAGGATGTCAATTGAAACTTTGAGTATCGGATTTTGTTGGAGCCTCTGTAGGTCCACATAACAGTTGCTTTTACCTATAGCAGCCCATTGACTTTTGGGAAGGATTTCTTCGTCTGAGAGAACTCTGGATGATCCTGACGGGGTAGCGCTCTTTTCTGGGATTGAACTTGCCATTGATATTCTGAGTAATCATACAATCAACAGTAATGGATGGGAACAGGTTAGATGATACATAGTAATTGAGACAGTATTGAGAGCACCCTTATGACAAGGAAGTAGTAACATTGAAGAAGTTCCCAACACATACGGAGACAGATAGAGTGGCAAAGATTGCAACTATATGACATCTTTCAACTATATGATAACATACATAATTGAGATATATCAATGAGGAACATTCATATAGAAAAATGATTACATGACGAGCTTATAAGGGATTTAAAGGGCAAAAGAGTGCATAACAACGTGATCATGACATGAGCCAAGATACACATGTACAAGTGATATAACACATATGTATGAGGCAAAAAGAAGCATTTGGCAGTCGTGAGAGAACCCAAGTACCTTTTGCCTAAACAGAGATGTTATAACAGTTTACATAGAGTAAGTTGATTCAACAAGTCGAATTAGGAGATCCTAGGAGTAGTGAGAGTGAAAACATCTATAGCAACAACTTTGAACATTTTAAACAACCTTGACCCTAAGACTAGTTTTCAATCATGAACACAGTTATAAACTTGTAAATACAAGTAGTCATCTAGAGCCATGGACAAGTCATAAAAGGATTAGCTCTTTAAGTTGCTAAACTAATTCGCTAACATGTAAGACCAAGTTGCCATGAATAAAACTTAAACCAAGTCGCTACAAAGTAGACAACTAAGTCGCTAGGTAACAAATTCGCTAACTTGTAAATACAAGTCGCTATCTGCTAACTCGCTAACCAAGTCGCTAGGATAATTCGCTAGCTCGTAAAGTCAAGTCGCCATGTACAGTAACTAAGCCAAGTCGCTACAAAGTGGTTACTTAAGTCGCTGGGTCATTAATTTGCTAACTTGTAAATACAAGTCGCTAGTTACTAACTCGCTAACCAAGTCGCTGGAAATTAGTGAACTAATTCGCTGCGGAGACGTATTCGCTATGTAGAGCTCTAACTCGCCATGAAGAACATTCATACTAAGTCGCTACCAATAACAATCTAACTCGCCACCAAGAACATTCCTAACCCAACCCATCAGTCCAATCCATTATAATCATCCATCAATGTATCCAACCAATATAATCCAAACAAATAAATTCCAAACACTTAACACGTTCAATTATTGTATAAGCAACAAACATATATTATCGTAGAAAATCAAACCTAAGCGAGAGAATCAAGTGATCACACCACACGAGAACGAGAGAATCTGGATCTGGATATGAAGATAAGTTAGACACTAGACACATGAACTTAAGAGAGCAAAGATAGGGAGAATGCGTCAAACCTTTTGCTAGGTCGCTATGATGAGAAGATAAAAACGAGATAGAGAGAGAAGAAAAAAAACTTTATGAAAAACCGGTAACACGCTATGGGGTAATACGCTAGGGGTATACCAAGTAACTATGGTGATATGACACAATTGGTCCTTGTGGTTTTAACGTGAGATAGGGTAAGTCGCTAGTGTAGCATAACTTTCACTATATGACAAGTTTTGTCCCTATGGTATTAACTAATGAGTGGTAATAATATGCTAACACGGATAAGACAACATCTCTAGCATTGATTATTACACAGATCATCATGAATCAATTCAACATTTCAACACATAGGCAGTTACAAAGAAAGCACACACTGACAATCTCCTGAGCAAGATACAATCACAGCCTATAACAGGGAGAAACCCTTTCCCAGATATTTCAAAAGTATAATCAGTTAGTCACACAAGCAGGAAACCACCACATCATACAAATAAACAAGCATCATAACCAGCACAGAAGCCAATGGTATATAAAAGTATAATCAGTTAGTCACACAAGCAGGAAACCACCACATCATACAAATAAACAAGCATCATAACCAGCACAGAAGCCAATGGTATATAAAACCAATCTCCCCCTCAATCAATGTCATCAAAGAGCATTGATTGATATAAACCAATCCCATTGTGCTATCAAGAATATATCAATTGTTCGAACTTCATCTATGATCCCGTGCCATTATTGAATGACATTTCTAGGACCGTAGATGTTATCGATAACAAGAAGTATATTCATTATTAGATAAAAAAAATGATAAAAAAAATGATAAAGTTTTGAAAAGAGTATATAAAAATTTTTTATAAAAATTTTGAAAAGTATATTCAATTTTTTTTTTTTTTTTTTTTTTTTTTTTTTTTTTTTTTTTTTTTTTTTTTGTAAATTGATTTATACACACACATGGGTGAACGAGTCCTGATTCAAGATGAATAGGAGTCAAGGTAAGAAGTACATCAATTCTGGCAAGCTATAGCTCCTGACTGAGCTATGTTCATATCTGAGGGGAACCAAGTCATGAAGTTCCTGATTGAGTTGAGCACTGTACCTGAAAAAGACTGAGAGCACATTGTACTTGAAGCACATGTAGACTTGTTCATAAAGGGGTTAGTGGCATGTTTAGTCTCACATTTAGATTCAACACGGTATAATCCAGACGTATCATTAATGGGGATCCTGTTAGGTTCTACAATCTTGAAAAGTTTACCTGTGGGAATCCACTTGAGGCATGATTTAGGAATGCAAGTTCGTTTAAGTCCTGTATACTTAAATAATCTGCCAGTGGGAATCCATTTGAAGCCACAGTGAGATGAACTAAATGAGTGCACACCCTTGTTTTGACTATTTGTCCTTTTGTGATCAGAGAATTTCTTAGGGGATTGATCTGTCAGACTATGTTTTGCATGATATCTAGTTAGGCTTATAGCATTTTTGACTTGTGGGTGATGTTCATTAGTCCTATGCTTGGGATTCATCATATCTGAATTAGGCAATGAAGTGACTGGTTTTGACAAAACAGACTTGTAATCAACTTGGGATGTAAGCTTAGATTTCAATGGTTTAGCTCTTTCAGACCTAAAGGCATTAGGTTGTTTAATAACTGTTCGTTTCAAGTGGTTCTGAACCGTTGACTTTCCCAAAGTTGAAGGTTTTGCAAACTTAGTGTTCATCCTATTTCCAACATACTTCCTGAGCTCATTTTTTAGGGCAACAATATTGAAGCTCTTATTCTGAATTTGTTCTTTGAGGTCATCAATATCTTTCATCAAGAGATTAGATTGATTGACTAATTTAGAGTTTGTTTCCTCAAGGTTCTTTCTTAAAAGCTCATTTTCTCTTAGAAGGTTGGATACACATAGAGCTAGTTCAGAATTCCTAGATTCTAGTATATCACTCATCTCATGACAGTCATAATTCTGGGCTTCTGAAAGAAGTGATTTCAGATTTCTTATGGTCGAATCTTTGTCCTGAATCTGGGATTTTAACTGATTAATATCAAAAAATTCTCTAAATTCTGGAAGTTCCAGATTACTGCACTGTTTGTTTGCATAAAACATTTCATCCTTATGTTGTATTTCAATTTGCAAAGAGATACAGTGTTTTTCAAGAATTGAAAATTTGTTTGATAGCTCATCATATACCCTTTTTTCAATCATGTTACTTGCATCAGATTCAGACAAAACAAAGATTGATTCCACATTGTCATGTTCTGGGTAAGAGTCATGTACCTTTTTTGTGAGAATTAGTGTGATCAGATAAGTGTACCTTGTCGATTGATACCTTTTCAGACTCTGAGAATTTGAAATCAGTGTTGTTCTCTTCATCCTTTTCCATCACAGCTGAGATTCTGCAAACAGTGTCTTCTGTTGGTTCAATTGGAATGAAGCATGACACGTCATCATTGTTCCATGGACACTCTTGACACTCGTTCAGTTCCTTCAGCTTGTTATTTTCATTAGCAGCTTCATCAATGTATGTTTCCATATTACTCATAAGTTGAATAAATGAGTTTCTGAACTCATGAATTTCCATTCCCGTGTGTTTCTTGAAAGACATTCCAGTCATGGTATCATCAAAGTCTGAGGAGTATTCTTCCCGGATAAGTGGTTGAAATTGGTTGACGATGGTTTGGAGGGCAGCATGAGAGTCATCAGATGAGATCTTTTCTTTGTTAATTTGAAACCTCAGTCGTTCTAAGTTGAGCAAGACAGTTCTTGTTAAAGTGGGAAAATCCTGACGAAGTATGGCACAACTTGTTCGATCCATGGTTGTTGATAAGAGTAATTTGAGAAGCTGACTGAGATGTTGAAACGGCTCACTGGTGCATTCCATATTCTTAGTATCATCTGATGATATTAAGAGTGACTTATTTGAGTTGTTCTGATTGATTGATACTGAATTATTAGGTGTGAAGCCTTCAGATGGGCATTCAGTTTCACTATTCTGTGCTGTATCATAGAGAGCAAGTACTTTGGTGATAAAAGAATCCGTGATGACTGACATTGTGTTATTATGAATTACTCCCCAAGTCTCTAGAGAATTAAGAATCAATTCGCTACTAGTACTAATCCCAAGTCGCCAACACTAATTCGCCACCACACTAAGTCGCTAGCTTTCCAATTCGCTAGCCAGATGTAAGTCGCTAGGTGGTAACTCGCTACACACCAAGTCGCTAACCAAATTTTGGCAGCATTTCGCTACACAAGTCGCTAGAGACACAAGTCGCTAAAGAGCAACTCGCTACTGACCAAGTCGCTATCACAAGTCGCTACCCGTAGTGGAGAGTCCACTACTTGTCCTTTAACTCGCTAGCTCTAACTCGCTAGCATTAACACTGTAAGTCGCTACAAAACTGTGAAGCAAGTCGCTACCAAGAAACTATTCCGAGAGCTAAGTCGCTAGCTTGAAAAACCAAATAAACTTCACTTTTCAATCCAAAAACAACCCAACCAAGATGATTCAAGCTTACCAAATGAACACCTACACACTTTTGATGATTCTAAACATAAAAGTACCAACAAAATTCAAACTTTAACACAAGTGATCAACCAAATGATGCAAAAACCACTAAACTTTTTCAAACTCAAAAACCACCTAAAAACCACTATAAATCCAAAGATGTGCAAGATATGATCTAACCATGGCTCTTGATACCAATTGATAGATATTAACTTTTCACATACACATCATAACATTAACACAATGAGCACATAGATGGTTTTAGAGAGAGAAAGAGTGGGACATTCTAGTGAGAGAAACTAGTGGAATATTAGATTACCAAAGAACATCCAACCCTCTACCTTGCAAGGTAGAGGGTATTTATAGGTTACAAACTAAACGACCTCCTGACGGCCTGTGGATCAGGGATACAGTGGGTAAAGACCCGACCTTCTTCCACGGTGTTGCACTACACTATTTTATGCTACTAACTAACTACATAAACCGTAACAAATGACCAATCTACGAGCTAACTTATTCTAGATAATAGTTGGGGTGACCGACTCTTTCAACACTGGAATTTTCTAATTCCTAACACAACCTTTCTCCCAATATGGCGAGATTGTTTCATTGAAAATTCTTATCAGTAAAGGATGTGGATTTGCTCAATTTGCCAGCAGGTGCACCTTTTTATCTTTGATATTGTTTGTTCTTTAAAAGATCCTTTAAGAAACCAACCATGCGAGCATAAGGATGCTTAAAAGGGTTTTATAGCATTTTTTCATTGCTATTCTAATATATGATTTGCACAAAAAATGCCGAAAAGGCACTATAGAAATTAAATGGGACCACATATAGTGTTCTATAAATGCTAATTGGCAATAAATGTAACTCAACGCTCTTAAATGAGTAACATTTATCTATTGTAGGATAGCCTATCCTACTCTTTTGTTAATTTGGGGTATAAGGCTGTTGAAAAATATTAATTTGTTGCAGGGCTATTGCAAAGTATCTCCTAATTACGTGTGACAAATAATGAGACTATGAGACATGGAGTGAATTTGATTCTCGTGAACAACCTGCTGACTGGAAAAACAAGCAAGGAGGTAGCAAAGATGGTCTTTGAAACACTGCTAAGCTTTTCATAACTTTAAAATTTTGAAAATGGTGTACTATTTTATCTCTAATTAATAATACAAGCACTGTGCAGGTTCTCGAGACAAAGGATTACATCCATGTGGATTGTAAAACAGGCGGATTCCTATGAAAACATCAATGTATTTCCGCGAGCAAAGCTTTTGAAATCAGACTTTTATGTAATTTGTAAGATAATATTTATTTCTTAGTTTTCTATTGCTATTATTCTTAAACATTGTACTTAAAATGTTTATTTCATTTGTCAATTATACGCAGGATGACTGGTCATATAATTATTATTTGGATAACGAGGTTAGATCATTCGGAAACATTACCTCTCAAGTTTAATAGTGACTATTTCCAGTGGATGCAAGCTTTATGGTAGAAATTATCAAGAGTAAAGGTCGATCTTTTGCACCTTTTAGTTTACTGTTGATTCATATGAAGACAACTTTATGTCGTAAAGTTGTATATCACCATTTCTATATAAAAATTATAGTAAGTACTGCATGTCATTGTTAACAGCCATAGTATGTTCATTTAAAGAAACCTTTTTCATTATTTGTCCATTTGTGAGGCATTCACACTAAAGTTACATGTGTAAAGTTAAATCTATGTGGTAGGAACAAACGGATATGCAATTGCACTTCTCCCAAACGTATCCATCTTATTTGACATTTTAGAGGAACAAGTCAGACTTTCTATCCGTAAAGTAGGTGGACGCACAGGTCGTGATGGTCCAACATCTGGCTCTTAGGGTATGTAATTTTAATCCTTTCTTGCTTCTTTATCTATCTATATCTAATAGATCATCATTGGATCTTTATATCAACTGTTTATGGAAATTATTGGAATGTGATAAAAAGTGATGACTACACTTGATGTAGACTTGCTTGATCTCTCAATATTAGGTACTTCTGAAATGTTTAACTATGTACTTGGCCATTCAATTTTCTTTAATGTAAACGATGTTTATATGTAGGTGATGAGTGTCTAAATACTCATCATTTTTGTACAATCTAAACTGCAAAATCATCTGAAAACACTTAGAAATGCATCAAAATGATGAAAATATCACAAATAAGTGTTTTATGTGTTTTAAATTCAAAAATATCAAAATCAGATGAAAAATGTATCAAGTTTGCAAAAATGGCAGTTTTAGTCCCCCAAGTTTCAAAAGTTGTCAAATCCAGTCCCTGGTAAATCAAAATGTGGAATTTTATCATTCAAGGTCCCTGAAATATTCTAAGTTGTTAAAATTGGTCCTTGAATGATTCTTTGGTCAAATGGCGGAAAAGGTCCTTAAACTTTGAAAAATGTCATGTTTAGTCCTTGGAATTTTCAAAGATGGCAAATATGGTCCTTATATTATTTGAGATTGGCAAGACCAAACCTTGGACTACATTTTCAGAAGTTACATTTTTGGTCCCTAGAGTTTCGAATTGTACACAATTGGTCCCCTAAGCTACCTATTGGATTAAATCTAATCCTAAATCCAAACCGGACCCTTTATATATTAAGCCCAAGCCCAATACCCAAACCCTACCCAATCCAACCCGTTACCCTAATAATATACCCGGTCAACTCCCCCAGTCAAACAAACACATCCCTTTTTTTCCTCCCTTTTTCCTCCTTCCTCCCAACTGCCCACCTGCTCTCAACCATCCCCCCAGCTAATACTTCAACCCCCTTGTCCCCTCCACCTCAACACAAAACAAGAATCATTTATTGCTTCTCCTTTCATTCACTCAAACCCCCTCCCCCCCCAGTTGCAATATATCTGTTTCCCGCCAAAAAATCTCATCAATGGCCAAAAGTTAGTCAAGTGATCCAAAGGCCAAGGATTCAAGTGGGATTTGCTCAGAAGTCATAGGGGAGGACTTTTGCATATAAAAGGAAGAAAGAGAAGCAAGGAAAAGGGGGAAGTAGTGTAATTTAGATTAGAAAATGTCGTTTTAATATTTTCAAGCTTTCTAGTGTATGTTTAAATTTTCAAGTACTTGTTTAAGTGTTTCTGAATGTATTTGAACCTTTACCAATAATAAATTTCAAGTTTTCTTTTCATTTTCAGTTTATGTAAAATTTCAAGATCAAGAAAATCTCATGTTAAGTTGAATGTTATTATAATTTGTTGTTAAGTATTCCAAAGCTCATATAAGCTTTCTATAAAGCTCTTATAAGCTATTAGATATCTTCAAATTCAGTTTAAAGCAAATTTGAAATTCGGTCAACAAAAGTCAACTGAAGCAGGGTAAGGTCAAATCTTTGACCGGGATTAGATGTTGTGGTGGAATAAGCTTGTTGGGAGTGGTATTTAACCATTTGTGCAGGCCTTAGTAGCTGGAATGTTGTAAGTCCTTTAATTCATTTTATGTCAGTTGTTTGATAAAATATGTGTGTGATTGTTTTCATGTAGTTAGTGTTGATTGTTAGCTCAAATCCTTGCAGTTAGACTTACTTTAGTTAGTTATAATCAGGTTAGGAAGTTTTTCACACTAGCTTAATAGATTGTTGGTTTAAAGTTACACCACAGTCATCTATATTAGTGTTTGGATCAAGAAGGTAATCTGTGTTTGAAGCTTATTTAGAGGTTAAGATCAGTTGAGTTAGTCTCACTTAGGTTTAATACACTCATTTCAGTCCTTATTTTGCATCTGATTTCACTCTTAGTCAAAATTGCATGTAATCTGATCTAGTGCTCATTTCTGTTGGAATCAGTTGCTTAGATCTTGCCAATAGGTTAGGATATAGATAATATAGCTTAATGTAGCTTCATTTCACCTCTAATTATCATTTTCATTCAATGTGATTGATTAAAAGTTCATCAAAGTCAAACTAATAGGATTATCAAAAAGTCAAAAATTTTCAATGTCAGTTTTTGAATAAACTTTACAATTTCACTGTGATCTTAATATTAAGATTTAGCTTAAATCCTTTTGGGATATTAAAGTTCAGTTGCTTAAATAAATTAGAAAAATAGTAGTTCACTTCTAATTAGCTTATAGACTGCTTATTCTTTAGCTTCTTTTGACTACCCTTTTCTGAAAAATGCCCTGTGCAACAGTTATATAAATGCTTATTTGGAGTTGTTAAGTGCTTATTTCCAATTCGTTGTGCTTATTCAGTTGTTAAATTAGCTTATTAATAGTTGTTTAGCTTATTTCCAGTTTCCTCTTGCTTATTGAGTAGCTTCTTAGCCATTTAGCTTAATAACTTGTGCTTATTCATTTTTTTTGGCCACTGTTGGAATCACAAGCTTAAAACTCAGCTTATTGGTCGTTTTCATAAAAAGTTGTAGTTGTAAAAATTGCTTATTTTCATGTGTTTAATTAGTTTGTAAAAAGAAAAATCGAAAAAAAAAAATATTTTGCAAAAAGGTGGGGAGGCAGGCTCGAACCTGAGACCTCCCACCTTATGAGAGTGATAGCATGTACCTGTATAGCCAGCGCCCTTGGGTCTTGTCTTGGTTATATCTTGCATAATTTATTCCTTAAGCCTTGTTTGTTAGTTAAGCTTATACGTTTATTTTAGCTTATTACTAGCTTATTCGAACAAGCTTTTGCAACTTTTGTATTTTTCATAGATTTGTATTAGTGTTAAGTATTTTATAAAAAAGTTTCAGATTTTTCTTAATAGTTTTAGTATTTTTAAACATTTAATTAGTGTAAAATCTTATTTAATTCATAATAAAAAATATAAAAGTCAAAAAAATATAAATCTTTTTTCTAAAATTTTCTTTTGTCATATATTAAGTAAGAAAATTGTTTTTACACTTGTAGAACTTTTATTTCACAAATTTTACGTTTTTACTTGCGCACTCGCGTAATTTTTATATTTAACGCTCGTTTTCATTTTAAGTAACGTTTTTAGATAATTTAAGTTTACGTTTTAATTAAAATAGTTTATTTAAGTTATTTTGTTTTATAAAATCACAAAAACATCATTGTAAAAATAGTGATAGCATTTATTTAATATATTTTAACTTTTTAATTTTCTTTAATTTGCATTTAAGTCGCTGTAATTTATAAATTTTTTCTTTAGGTATAGTTATTCATCCTAATCCTTGCTGATCACTATCATTAGTGATCATTCTATCATCTGATCAAGTGTTTACACACCATTGAGTCTCCGTGGGACTTAACGACCCGGGAATTCATTATATTCTCTGATCTTCATTGTATTGGTTTCTGAGCAGTTTTAAGTTTATTACGGTTAGCCATTCACAAGTGGCTAGCTTGTGTGATTAAGCTTGACTTTGTTTTCAGCACCAATCAAATTTTGGCGCCGCTGCCGGGGAGGCTTTAGCGTGTTCTAAACCTTTTTCAGACCCATTCTTGCACATATACCACCTTTTGTAAACAGTTTTCTTTTGTAAAGTTATCAAAAATCCAAAAAGTTCATTAACACTTTTCCTAAAGTGTTAACAACACCAAAAATATTTTCATTCTTTGTTTTTATAGCATGTTTTTCAAAAATCCAAAAATATCCATCCTTTATCCTCTAATATGTTTAATTCTCCATTCCTTATCCTCTATAACCGTTTAATTCTTCATCTCTTATCCCTCTTATCCGTTTAATTCTTTATGTCATGGTTTTCGACATGTTCCTGGTGTGGAGGTCCATTTAACGGTGGAAATTGTCGGCGATGTACCAATGTGAGTTTCGGAGACAAGTTTGTCGGTAATCCCGATTCCATTTCAAATAATGAAACACCCGATTTTTCCTACCTACCTCCACAGCCCCAATACGAATCCTACTCATGCGAGTTTTGTGGGAATGATTCTCATTACGGTTTTGATTGTCCACCACGGGTCCCGCTTGTCTATGAGCCAGAATCATGTTACAATCAGAACTTTGGTGAAAGTTATTTTCCCAATTATCTCTGTTGTTAGAATTGCGGGGGTCCTCATGTGACTTTTGAATGTCAACCGATGAATCAAAATTTTCACAATTCCAATTCTCCCGGTTTTGACAATTTCCAATCCCCACAGTATTCCATCATTCATCAATATCATCATGATAAAACTATTGGAGAATTACTAGCTGAAGAACGAACGGCTAATCCTAGTACTCAGACTTCCGAGCCTTCACAGCATTTCAATGATTACGAGGAGTGTAATCTTCCACAAAGTTCTGAAGAAATACGCATTCGAAAGAAACTACAAATGAAAAGAATGGTATGTAAGCTTCAGCAGATGAATATAAGAATCCGATATGATGACGATGATGATGAGGATACTATTCAAATGAGGGAATATTATGAGGACGACGAGGAGAGTGTTATTCTTTTGAAAAATATCATTTCTCAACTCCCTCAGTCTATTGCTATCACACCTATCTTACCTATTATTGCTTCCAAAGACTCTCTCATAATGGAGGATGATCATCTCAGCACTATTTCGGAAACGGAATCATCAAGTGTTGAGGATCTTGTCCCAATCCCAAGTGAGTTTGAGGATATATCCGATAGTGATTGTGATTTGCCTTTTTGTGATTCTCTTGACATTTCTGAGGTTACTTCCGGGATTTTCTCAAATCCTCTTTTTGAATTTAATAATGACTACACTTTTGGGAAAGTAAATCCTCTTTTCGATGAAATGTCTGAGGCCGATACAGAGACCATCACGGAAGTGGTGGAAATTGCTAGCTCTCAGAGCACACCACTTGTCCCACCTCTGTATTCTAACTTATCTCTTCCATCATATGATGACGATTCTATCCTCACTGATGAGATTCATGATCCAAAAATCATGAATTCCCCTTCTGATAATGAGGAGTTAGTCATGATTTTTATCATGATTTTCTTTCTTTTCTTCACATATGGTGTGACTTCTCATTCCCTTTTCTCCTTCGGGAATGAGGACACTATCTTTGACCCCGGCATTTTCATTTATCATTTTTTGAGCCGGTTCTATGTATATCTCATCGGTGTGGAACTTTCACGTGCTTCAAATGTTTGTCCAAACATCTTGAATGAAAGTCCGATGGAGATTGTTTCTTCCACTTTGCTTCCCCATGAACAAATTAATGCGGGGTCGAGTCAAGCTAGCGACTCGCGAATCAAAAACAGTAGCACACACCATATGGGTTTTCACCCATATTTCTGTCTTCTTTCTCTGTTCTACCACCCTAGTGTGGGGGAGTTGCCCCCCGCTATTTAAAAAAAAAAAAAAAAAAATCTTTCAAATAATGGCCGTAGTATTTCCCTTTTACGTTCTTTGTTTCGGCATAACCGCCGGTACTTTGAATATTGAGGGCAATATTCATTTCTAAGTGTGGGGGGGTGATTGGTGCTAAACAGTCAAGTCTAAAAGACTAAAAACTGCTCAAACACTAATGCAATTAAGATCAGAGGAGTATAGGGTCTCCCCGGGTCGTTATGTCCCAGCGAGCTATGCAATGGATCAATCTACGTATAGTGATCGAGGAGTTTGAACGAAAAAAGGAATTTGAGATTATGATTATAACTACAGAAATATCAAACAGATACAAAGGCTAAAATGCAAACTAGAGGAAATTAAAAAGATAAAACCTATTAAATAAACGCTATCACTAAAATTAAAATGATGTTTTTGTTTTTATGATTTTACGAAACTGAAATTAAAATCTACGCGACGTACAAAATAAAAAGTGAAACTAAATCAATATTAACCCTAAAAATATGAAAATGATGTTTTTACAAACCTAATGATAAAAGAAAATATTTAGAAAAAGAAAATTATTTTTAAGACTAATTATCTAATTAAAAACTATTTTTAACTATTAATTAATTACCTAAAATACAAGAAAATAGGAAACTAAGCTAGAAAAATAAAATTAAGACTTGGAAAAGTCTAAAATATCAAAATAGACTTTTCAAAACTATTTTTGTATTTTTGTGACTATTTATCTATTTTCTAGGAATTTTAAACTATTAAAAACTAATTAAATTACTAAAAATTACCAAATGAACTATGAAAAATATGGAAAATTACTTTTTTCACTTTCTATATTTATCTAAGCCTAAGAAAAATGAAAACTTATTTTTTTGAACCTTTTCTGAATTTTTTGTATTAATTGCTATTTAAAAATACCTAAAAACTACTTAAAATCAAGAAAAATAGTAAAACAGCTGAGAAAAATCTGAAAATTTCAGGGAAACTCCAAAATAATATTAAGAAGCTATGAAAATTGGAAAAACAAGTGCTTGTGTACAAGATTATGGAACTGATGATTCAAGTGCTTATTTAAATAAGCACTTGATAAGCAAATGAGCAAAACAAGCAACTCTTTGATCACAGAAGCAATAATATACTAAATTGACCAAAATGAAACAGAAATCAACAAGCTCTAACTACTGAATAGCACAATATAACAGATTTGATGTTTTATGATATTAAGCTAAACACAGTTTTGGTACCAACTTTAAGTCAATAATAAGTACTCTAATAAGCTACAAACCTAAAACCAATTATCAAGACTTAAACTAGACCTAAACAGCTATCTATGACCAAAAGACCAACCCATGAAAAGCTTTTACAAGCTCTGCACAAGCTTGTTACAAACTGAGAATTCACTCAGTATATGCTGAGTTGGTGCAGGGCACCTAGGGCTCACTTTGAGCTTATGCACAAGCTCAACCAGAGAGCTTAAGCTAAAACCAGATGTTAGGTCTTATAGACCACCTAGAGCACTACTTGTAACCAAAAATTCAGACCTTGAAAACCTTTAATGGAACCTGTGCAACTGCTGCACTTTCTGCACAAAACAAGTTTTTGACATTTTGACTATATTGAAAAACCAGTTACCAGTTGACTTTCTTGAGATTTGGATCCAATTAAATGACTGATGTTGAAGTAATATGATGTAATGAAACTTTTACAACCTTTGTTAATGACTTTTAAACACAATATGAATGATTTGCTCTTTTAAAAATCCAACAGTGACCTGTTGGATTCAAATGAAATGGTTTTTGACTTTTTTGGATTTCAGGCACACAAGCAAGACAGATATGAGTTAAATGAGACTAAACAAACATGAATCAATAACAGTTAACCACTGATTAGGCCTTTAATTCAGAAAATGCAGCAATTCCAAACACCCCTTAATTAACAGTTTGTGAATCAAAATTGATCCAAACACTTAACCAACTTGTAATTGTGATCAATCTAAGTTTATTTGACCTAAACACTACTGTAAAGACAGATTGGAACCAGTTTTAACTACAAGATCAAACAATGCAAAGAAACTTGAAAATGACTTACAAAAGTCCAAAGCTGCTATAGCTTGCAAACCAGTGAACCAAGATCTCTAACCTATTTAAATCAACCCACTAGACCTAAATCAACCCATTTCCATAGCTGCATCAACCCATGTCCAGTTTCATTGCTATTTATGCCCCTGTTTGACTTTCTTTGACCAACCTCCAAATATGCTTAGAACTTGAATGTGAGCTTGTAAAAAGCTATGCTAAGCTTATTTAAGCTCAATGGAACTGAGAAACAAGTGATATAAAGCTTTTGAGTGTGAATTGGAAATGAGAAATTTCAACAGTAGCTTTAAACATGAATTATGAACATAACTTGAATTAATCACTGGAAATAGTTTAGAATGATTACAAAACACTTAATTTGATTCAAATAAACAGATTACAACAAGTTTTTCACTTATCTAAAACTTTTAACATAAAACGACATTAAACTAAAATAATAAAACTAGAAGACTCCTCTTTTGCTTCCTTTTGCCTTCTCTTTATAGTCCAATGCTCTTTTCTCTCACCTCTGAACATTTCCCAACAATCCTAGCCATTGGATGGCTTGAAAATAATCTCAACCATTCAAAACTGATTTTGGCGCCTTTTTGTATATTTGACAGATAGGAGAGATTGAGTGAAATGGGGGAGCATTAATTGTATTTGGAGTTTGGTGGAGGTGGGGGGAGACAAAAAGAGGTGATAGGAGGCTGGGTTGGTGGAATGGTGGCTGGGTATGGTGGTAGCAGACAATGGGAGGGAAAACGGGGAAGAGTGATGGGTTGACTGGTTTGACCAGTGGGCTAAATATCAAAAGGGGGGTTCAAATTGTATTATGACAGGGGTCTAAGGTTGTGACAAGGGTCCAAAATGGGATGAAAGGGTTTAAATGACCAAGGGACCTTTGTGTAAATTCTGAAAATAGAGGGACCATAGCTGCCAATTCAGAAAAGTTTATCCAAGGGCTGAAAATGACACTTTCAAAAAGTACAAGGACCAAATTTGCCAATTTGCCATTTTCCAGGGGCCATTTTTGCCAAAATTCAAACTTGAAGGACTAAACTTGTAATTTCTCAAACTTTTTGATATTTTACACCAAAGGACTTATTTTGACAACTTTTGATTTTAAAAGGACCTTTGGTGACTTTTGCTTTTGAAATTATGGCTCAAGGACTATTTTTGACAATTTTATAAACTTGGGGGACTAAAACTGCAATTTTTGCAAATTTGATATGTTTTTCATCTGATTTTGATATTTTTGCATTTAAAACACATAAAACACTGATTTGTGATATTTTGATCATTTTGATGTGTTTCTGAGTGTTTTCAGATGATTTCGCAGTTTATTTTGTATAAAAATGATGAGTATTTACACACTCATCAATCCCCCACACTGAGATATTGCTAGTCCCTAGCAATGATTTGAGAAAACATAATGGATTTTAATCTCTTTACCAAAAGCCATTACTTCTGGAGTAGCCAAATGTTTCAGTTCAAGTAAGAACCATGGTACACCGATAACCATGTGATTTTGAGCAAACCACCAGCTTTCAACGGATTTGATTTTGTCTTTACCAGAAGCCGTACCCTTCTGGACTAGCCAACTCTTAGATAAATTATCAATATTATCTTTGGTGAGTCGATTACCAATTATGGATTTTCCACTGGCTTTACCACAAGCCATAATCTTGCGGGCTAGCCAACTCTTCACTTTTTAGGATATGGTGAGCTGAAAACCATACAATTTTGGGCAAATTGCAAGCCATATAAACGGATTTGAGAAATCTTTACCAAGAGCCGTTTGCTCCTGGATTAGCCAATCCTTTTGTCTTACAGACAAGGCGGACTGATAACCTAATGAGAAAGTGTAGAACACTTACTCCAAAAAAAAAATTTTTTTTGGCCAAAAACGGGGGGATTGGGCGGTATAATTACATGATAAAATTCGTGAGAATCCCCCCCCCCCCACACTTAGAAATGAATATTGCCCTCAATATTCAAAGTACCGGCGGTTATGCCGAAACAAAGAACGTGAAAGGGAAATACTACGGCCATTATTTAGAAAGATTTTTTTTTTTTTTTTTTTTTTAAACATGTGGGCAACCCCCCCACACTAGGGTGGTAGAAAGAGGTGAGAAGACAGAAATATGGGTGAGAAACCCATATGGCATGCTACTGTTTTTGATTACCGAGTCGCTAGCTTGACTCGATCCCCGCATTCAATTGTTCATGGGGAAAGTATCGTGGAAAACCAATCTCGATCGGACTTTCGTTCACAATGTTAATGAACATATGAACATCAGAAAGTTCCACACCGACGAGATATAACCGCGGTATTGTTTAATAGTAGAAACTATAAAGGATGATACCGGGGTCAAAGATGGTGTCCTCATTCCCAAAAGAGAAAAGGGAAAGAGCAACCACACCATCTGTGAAGAGTGGAATAAAGACGTACATGAGAATGCATGTCCATTCCTCAGGAGAGAGAAGTAAATCACCAGTTTTGACATCTTTAAGCTTAAACTTGAAGCTTAGATGGTGATTGTCAAGAAGATGTCCGGGAGGGAGGGTGGGAAATGGTTCTTCAATCAACAGACTTTCCAGAAAAAGGATGTCTCCCTCCGGATCAAGGTAAGTGTTATCAATTCCCGTTGGAATTGATTCATCAGTAAGAAATGCATCGACTTCATTCCAAAAGTTGTCGTCTTCCTCATCAGGAGTGAGAGAAGGAATGGAAGAGTCGGGAATAAGACTAGAGGATGATGGATCATTTTTGAGCAATTCATCAATGGGAAGAATGTCTCCCATTGGATCACAAACATCATCATCCAACTCAGATGAAACAGAAGAGAGTTTGGTTTCATCCACAGAGTTAACAAACTCGATGCGACAAACTGATGCCGGAGGTGGGACAAGTGGTGTGCTCTTAGAGCTAGCAGTTTCCACCACTTCCGATGAAGTCTCCGAATCTAGATCATCGTCATCATCATCAAGAACACTCTTGACTTCCCTGGTACAGCTTTCAAACCATTTGTTTGAACCAGGGGTAATTTTCAAAGATTTGAGCTCAGCACGTTTTTGGTGAACACTCTTAACCGTGAAATTTGAGAGTGTTGCATTGATTCTTTCAGATTTTTGATCAATTGTGGCAACACTCTTTTTGTATAGAGGTTTGGAGTTCTGGTTGACATTTAACGTGAGCTCTTCGTTGTCGACCCGTATGGTCAACTCTTCAGCAAACACATCAATCAGAGCACGACTCGTTTTCAAGAAAGCTCTCCCTAAGATGAGGGGAACTCTAGGATCTGCATCGAAGTCTACTACAACAAAGTCAGCATGAAAGTGAAATTTTCCCACTTTCATCACGACATCCTCGGCTATCCCAAGAGGACGAGTTACGGTACGGTCCGCTAGCTCGAGTGTCATACGAGTGGATGAAAGTTCAGGAAGAGACAGTTTCTTCCATACTGAGAGTGGCATGAGGTTAATGCTAGCGCCAAGATCGGCCAAGGCGGAGCATTGAAACATCCCCAAGAAATCACACGGGATTAAGAACCGGCCAGGGTCTTCAAGCTTTTCGGGAAGCTTATTAAGAATGGCTGCTGAGCATTGCTCATTGAGAGGAGTTTTCGCCATCTCTGATAGCTTATCTTTGTTGGTGAGTAAGCCTTTAAACGTGGATGCAAATTTAGGCATTAGAACGAGAGCATCAACGAAGCTTATATCAAAGTGAAGCTCATTGAAGATTTGGAAGAATTTTTCCATTTGCTCTTTGTTTTTGTCTTTGAGCTTCTCATCATTCATTCTTGATGGGTAAGGAAGCTGACTAGACTTTTGAGCCGGGATGGAAGTGTTTTCTGGCTCAGGATTTTTCTTCGGAACATCGGGTTCCGGACTTAAAGCTTGGACTACCGAAGGTGGGACGTGTGCGGTACTTCGTGGGCTTGAATAATGCACCTTGTCCGTTGTCTCCTTGGTAACTTGACTAAATGCCACAGGAGGAGGGGGCATTGGAGTCGTAGGTCCATTGTGCGTCTTACCACTACGAGTGGTGACGGCTTTCAACTCGGCATTGGGATTAGGAATAGTATTGCCTGGGAGTCCTCCAGAAGATGGCGAAGCTTTGTTCATATTCATGTTCATGAAACTGCTCATCATATTCTTTAACTCATTTGTCTGCCGAGATAATGTGGTATCAATTTCCCTTTTTAGCTCACCTCTCATGTTATTGATCTGAGTTTGCATTGATCGCATGTTTGCCTCAGTCATTTTCATGAAGTCATTTGGCATGGGAGCTTGAGGAGGTGGTTGATAACTTTGATGATTTGGAGCTTGATATGGTTGAGGTTGGTTGAAATTGTTCCGGTTTTGATTGAAATTTTGAGAGTTATTGAAATTTTGTCCTTGATTCGGAACAAAGCGATTTTGATTGCCATGGTTTTGATTGCCATGGTTTTGCACAGGAGGAAAACCAGGTGGTGTCATACCGCTAGGTGCACGGTAGTGAGGATCAGCATGTGTTCGGTATTGATTGTGGTTTACCGAAGCTACGGGAGCTTGGTAAAAGGAAGCATCGGTTGCTTGACAATCATAATACGCATGTGGACCACTACAAGTTTCACACACCTTGTTTACGGCTTTGATTGGTTCTGGCTTATGAATTTCGCTTTTGATTTCCTTTACCTCTTTTATCATACAATGGATGATGTCCGTTAGAGCGGCTAACGGAGCGGCTAACTCGGAAGAGTTACCGGATGAAGAAGCAGGAGTGTTTGGAACATTGACTTTGTTGCGAGAAATAGGAACTTTTGATTTTTGCTCGCAAATCTCAATCACATCTTTAGGTTTACGATTCAAGATATTGCCGCCTGCGGCTGCATTCAAGGAATCTTGATCGTTTCCGTTCAACCCATTGTAAAAGATATTTACTTGTTGAAGCTCCGTGAATTCATGATGGGGGCATTTCCTGAGGAGATCTTTGAATCTCTCCCATGCCTCTCCAAAGTTTTCATCGAAATTTTGACGAAATCCAGAAATTTCATTTTTGAGATTAGTCGTCTTTGATGGAGGAAAGAAGTAATTCACAAACTTTTGAACAAGATCCTCCCAAGTTTCGATAGATCGAGGGGGTTCTTTTTCCAGCCAAATCCGGGCTGTCCCCTCAAGAGAGAATGGAAAAAGCATCAACTTGATGACTTTTTGAGGTACATCCTTGAAATTGATAGTTGAAGTCAATTTGTTAAACCAACGGATGTGTGCATACGGGTCCTCTCGATCAGACCCGCGGAATTGATTCGTAGACACAAGTTGGATCAAATGTGTCTTCAATTCGAAGTGATCAGAATTGATAACGGGTAAAACGATGGCATCTCCATAACCCTCGGTGGGTGCCTGGAGCATTTCCGCCATAGTACGTTCGTCTGCCATGGTGATGTTTGAAATAGTGCGAATCTCGGGTTCGACTATTTGGGCAGCACGTCTACGAGAACGTCTTCTAGGAATTTCTGCTAGATCACGCAAAGGACTCAATGATCTAGAAGAACGAGTGCGCATGCACTAGAGATAACTCTAAGAACTCTCAGAGTTAAGGAGAGAAATGGAATTATGAAGATATTTCAGATGAGAATGAGAATTATGAAGACGTTTTATAAAACTGGGTGAGAAGAATCTTTATGGGTTTTCTGGTTCTGAAACGTCGATATCACAACAAAATCAATTAACACAAAATCGAGGCAAAACAACAGTGAACTTAACCAATAATCCAAGATGAATGGCTTCTTTGAAAAAGGTACACCAATCACAAGGACACAAAGGCAAGTTTTATATCTTTAGTTCGGGAACTTATTATGGTCGCACCCCCAGTTAGGTAGTGCACTGCCTTGGTTTTCGGTGGTAATCTTTTAAGTTGTTAATTATTAGAGAAAACGACGATTCTTTTTGTATTTTTATTTTTTTTGATACATATATATAAACAAAAGGAAAAATATTTTTGTGTTTTATACGTTTTTGGCTGTTTTTGGGTTTTTGGATTTTTTAAAAGAAAATATGGATATATATATATACAGAGATGGATGATATAAACAATGAGTGAGGATTCAAACAACTAATCTGCTACACGGAAGATAAATCGGCACAGCTCCCCGGCAGCGGCGCCAAAATTTGATTGGTGCTAAACAGTCAAGTCTAAAAGACTAAAAACTGCTCAAACACTAATGCAATTAAGATCAGAGGAGTATAGGGTCTCCCCGGGTCGTTATGTCCCAGCGAGCTATGCAATGGATCAATCTACGTATAGTGATCGAGGAGTTTGAACGAAAAAAGGAATTTGAGATTATGATTATAACTACAGAAATATCAAACAGATACAAAGGCTAAAATGCAAACTAGAGGAAATTAAAAAGATAAAACCTATTAAATAAACGCTATCACTAAAATTAAAATGATGTTTTTGTTTTTATGATTTTACGAAACTGAAATTAAAATCTACGCGACGTACAAAATAAAAAGTGAAACTAAATCAATATTAACCCTAAAAATATGAAAATGATGTTTTTACAAACCTAATGATAAAATAAAATATTTAGAACAAGAAAATTATTTTTAAGACTAATTATCTAATTAAAAACTATTTTTAACTATTAATTAATTACCTAAAATACAAGAAAATAGGAAACTAAGCTAGAAAAATAAAATTAAGACTTGGAAAAGTCTAAAATATCAAAATAGACTTTTCAAAACTATTTTTGTATTTTTGTGACTATTTATCTATTTTCTAGGAATTTTAAACTATTAAAAACTAATTAAATTACTAAAAATTACCAAATGAACTATGAAAAATATGGAAAATTACTTTTTTCACTTTCTATATTTATCTAAGCCTAATAAAAATGAAAACTTATTTTTTTGAACCTTTTCTGAATTTTTTGTATTAATTGCTATTTAAAAATACCTAAAAACTACTTAAAATCAAGAAAAATAGTAAAACAGCTGAGAAAAATCTGAAAATTTCAGGGAAACTCCAAAATAATATTAAGAAGCTATGAAAATTGGAAAAACAAGTGCTTGTGTACAAGATTATGGAACTGATGATTCAAGTGCTTATTTAAATAAGCACTTGATAAGCAAATGAGCAAAACAAGCAACTCTTTGATCACAGAAGCAATAATATACTAAATTGACCAAAATGAAACAGAAATCAACAAGCTCTAACTACTGAATAGCACAATATAACAGATTTGATGTTTTATGATATTAAGCTAAACACAGTTTTGGTACCAACTTTAAGTCAATAAATAAGTACTCTAATAAGCTACAAACCTAAAACCAATTATCAAGACTTAAACTAGACCTAAACAGCTATCTATGACCAAAAGACCAACCCATGAAAAGCTTTTACAAGCTCTGCACAAGCTTGTTACAAACTGAGAATTCACTCAGTATATGCTGAGTTGGTGCAGGGCACCTAGGGCTCACTTTGAGCTTATGCACAAGCTCAACCAGAGAGCTTAAGCTAAAACCAGATGTTAGGTCTTATAGACCACCTAGAGCACTACTTGTAACCAAAAATTCAGACCTTGAAAACCTTTAATGGAACCTGTGCAACTGCTGCACTTTCTGCACAAAACAAGTTTTTGACATTTTGACTATATTGAAAAACCAGTTACCAGTTGACTTTCTTGAGATTTGGATCCAATTAAATGACTGATGTTGAAGTAATATGATGTAATGAAACTTTTACAACCTTTGTTAATGACTTTTAAACACAATATGAATGATTTGCTCTTTTAAAAATCCAACAGTGACCTGTTGGATTCAAATGAAATGGTTTTTGACTTTTTTGGATTTCAGGCACACAAGCAAGACAGATATGAGTTAAATGAGACTAAACAAACATGAATCAATAACAGTTAACCACTGATTAGGCCTTTAATTCAGAAAATGCAGCAATTCCAAACACCCCTTAATTAACAGTTTGTGAATCAAAATTGATCCAAACACTTAACCAACTTGTAATTGTGATCAATCTAAGTTTATTTGACCTAAACACTACTGTAAAGACAGATTGGAACCAGTTTTAACTACAAGATCAAACAATGCAAAGAAACTTGAAAATGACTTACAAAAGTCCAAAGCTGCTATAGCTTGCAAACCAGTGAACCAAGATCTCTAACCTATTTAAATCAACCCACTAGACCTAAATCAACCCATTTCCATAGCTGCATCAACCCATGTCCAGTTTCATTGCTATTTATGCCCCTGTTTGACTTTCTTTGACCAACCTCCAAATATGCTTAGAACTTGAATGTGAGCTTGTAAAAAGCTATGCTAAGCTTATTTAAGCTCAATGGAACTGAGAAACAAGTGATATAAAGCTTTTGAGTGTGAATTGGAAATGAGAAATTTCAACAGTAGCTTTAAACATGAATTATGAACATAACTTGAATTAATCACTGGAAATAGTTTAGAATGATTACAAAACACTTAATTTGATTCAAATAAACAGATTACAACAAGTTTTTCACTTATCTAAAACTTTTAACATAAAACGACATTAAACTAAAATAATAAAACTAGAAGACTCCTCTTTTGCTTCCTTTTGCCTTCTCTTTATAGTCCAATGCTCTTTTCTCTCACCTCTGAACATTTCCCAACAATCCTAGCCATTGGATGGCTTGAAAATAATCTCAACCATTCAAAACTGATTTTGGCGCCTTTTTGTATATTTGACAGATAGGAGAGACTGAGTGAAATGGGGGAGCATTAATTGTATTTGGAGTTTGGTGGAGGTGGGGGGAGACAAAAAGAGGTGATAGGAGGCTGGGTTGGTGGAATGGTGGCTGGGTATGGTGGTAGCAGACAATGGGAGGGAAAACGGGGAAGAGTGATGGGTTGACTGGTTTGACCAGTGGGCTAAATATCAAAAGGGGGGTTCAAATTGTATTATGACAGGGGTCTAAGGTTGTGACAAGGGTCCAAAATGGGATGAAAGGGTTTAAATGACCAAGGGACCTTTGTGTAAATTCTGAAAATAGAGGGACCATAGCTGCCAATTCAGAAAAGTTTATCCAAGGGCTGAAAATGACACTTTCAAAAAGTACAAGGACCAAATTTGCCAATTTGCCATTTTCCAGGGGCCATTTTTGCCAAAATTCAAACTTGAAGGACTAAACTTGTAATTTCTCAAACTTTTTGATATTTTTCACCAAAGGACTTATTTTGACAACTTTTGATTTTAAAAGGACCTTTGGTGACTTTTGCTTTTGAAATTATGGCTCAGGGACTATTTTTGACAATTTTATAAACTTGGGGGACTAAAACTGCAATTTTTGCAAATTTGATATGTTTTTCATCTGATTTTGATATTTTTGCATTTAAAACACATAAAACACTGATTTGTGATATTTTGATCATTTTGATGTGTTTCTGAGTGTTTTCAGATGATTTCGCAGTTTATTTTGTATAAAAATGATGAGTATTTACACACTCATCAGGGGGAATTCTCACGAATTTTATCATGTATTATCCACCCAATTCCCCCGTTTTTGGCCAAATTTTTTTTTGAGTAAGTGTTTTTCACTTACTCAGCATATGGTAATCAATCCACCATGTCTAACCCACATAAGGATTGGCTAATCCAGGAGCAAACGGCTCATGGTAAAGATTTCTCAAATCCGTTTACGGCTTGCAATTTGCCCAAAATTGTATGGTATTCAACTCACCATATCTTTAATTAGTGAAGAGTTGGCTAGCCCGCAAGTTTATGGCTTGTGGTAAAGGCAGTGGAAAAACCATAATTGGTAATCAGCTCACCAAAGATAATACTGATAATTTATCTAAGAGTTGGCTAGTCCAGAGCAAACGGCTTCTGGTAAAGACAAATCAAAACCGTTGAAAGCTGGTGGTTTGCTCAAAATCACATGGTTATCAGTGTACCATAGTTCTTACTTGAACTAAAACATTTGGCTACTCTAGAAGTGATGGCTTTTGGTAAAGAGTTCTTTAAAATCCATTAAAGTTTCAAAACATTGCTAGGGACTAGCAATATCTTAGTGTGGGGGATTGATGAGTGTCTAAATACTCATCATTTTTGTACAATCTAAACTGCAAAATCATCTGAAAACACTTAGAAATGCATCAAAATGATGAAAATATCACAAATCAGTGTTTTATGTGTTTTAAATTCAAAAATATCAAAATCAGATGAAAAATGTATCAAGTTTGCAAAAATGGCAGTTTTAGTCCCCCAAGTTTCAAAAGTTGTCAAATCCAGTCCCTGGTAAATCAAAATGTGGAATTTTATCATTCAAGGTCCCTGAAATATTCTAAGTTGTTAAAATTGGTCCTTGAATGATTCTTTGGTCAAATGGCGGAAAAGGTCCTTAAACTTTGAAAAATGTCATGTTTAGTCCTTGGAATTTTCAAAGATGGCAAATATGGTCCTTATATTATTTGAGATTGGCAAGACCAAACCTTGGACTACATTTTCAGAAGTTACAGTTTTGGTCCCTGGAGTTTCGAATTGTACACAATTGGTCCCCTAAGCTACCTATTGGATTAAATCTAATCCTAAATCCAAACCGGACCCTTTATATATTAAGCCCAAGCCCAATACCCAAACCCTACCCAATCCAACCCGTTACCCTAATAATATACCCGGTCAACTCCCCCAGTCAAACAAACACATCCCTTTTTTCCCTCCCTTTTTCCTCCTTCCTCCCAACTGCCCACCTGCTCTCAACCATCCCCCCAGCTCATACTTCAACCCCCTTGTCCCATCCACCTCAACACAAAACAAGAATCATTTATTGCTTCTCCTTTCATTCACTCAAACCCCCCCCCCCCCAGTTGCAATATATCTGTTTCCCGCCAAAAAATCTCATCAATGGCCAAAAGTTAGTCAAGTGATCCAAAGGCCAAGGATTCAAGTGGGATTTGCTCAGAAGTCATAGGGGAGGACTTTTGCATATAAAAGGAAGAAAGAGAAGCAAGGAAAAGGGGGAAGTAGTGTAATTTAGATTAGAAAATGTCGTTTTAATATTTTCAAGCTTTCTAGTGTATGTTTAAATTTTCAAGTACTTGTTTAAGTGTTTCTGAATGTATTTGAACCTTTACCAATAATAAATTTCAAGTTTTCTTTTCATTTTCAGTTTATGTAAAATTTCAAGATCAAGAAAATCTCATGTTAAGTTGAATGTTGTTATAATTTGTTGTTAAGTATTCCAAAGCTCATATAAGCTTTCTATAAAGCTCTTATAAGCTATTAGATATCTTCAAATTCAGTTTAAAGCAAATTTGAAATTCGGTCAACAAAAGTCAACTGAAGCAGGGTAAGGTCAAATCTTTGACCGGGATTAGATGTTGTGGTGGAATAAGCTTGTTGGGAGTGGTATTTAACCATTTGTGCAGGCCTTAGTAGCTGGAATGTTGTAAGTCCTTTAATTCATTTTATGTCAGTTGTTTGCTAAAATATGTGTGTGATTGTTTTCATGTAGTTAGTGTTGATTGTTAGCTCAAATCCTTGCAGTTAGACTTACTTTAGTTAGTTATAATCAGGTTAGGAAGTTTTTCACACTAGCTTAATAGATTGTTGGTTTAAAGTTACACCACAGTCATCTATATTAGTGTTTGGATCAAGAAGGTAATCTGTGTTTGAAGCTTATTTAGAGGTTAAGATCAGTTGAGTTAGTCTCACTTAGGTTTAATACACTCATTTCAGTCCTTATTTTGCATCTGATTTCACTCTTAGTCAAAATTGCATGTAATCTGATCTAGTGCTCATTTCTGTTGGAATCAGTTGCTTAGATCTTGCCAATAGGTTAGGATATAGATAATATAGCTTAATGTAGCTTCATTTCACCTCTAATTATCATTTTCATTCAATGTGATTGATTAAAAGTTCATCAAAGTCAAACTAATAGGATTATCAAAAAGTCAAAAATTTTCAATGTCAGTTTTTGAATAAACTTTACAATTTCACTGTGATCTTAATATTAAGATTTAGCTTAAATCCTTTTGGGATATTAAAGTTCAGTTGCTTAAATAAATTAGAAAAATAGTAGTTCACTTCTAATTAGCTTATAGACTGCTTATTCTTTAGCTTCTTTTGACTACCCTTTTCTGAAAAATGCCCTGTGCAACAGTTATATAAATGCTTATTTGGAGTTGTTAAGTGCTTATTTCCAATTCATTGTGCTTATTCAGTTGTTAAATTAGCTTATTAATAGTTGTTTAGCTTATTTCCAGTTTCCTCTTGCTTATTGAGTAGCTTCTTAGCCATTTAGCTTAATAACTTGTGCTTATTCATTTTTTTTGGCCACTGTTGGAATCACAAGCTTAAAACTCAGCTTATTGGTCGTTTTCATAAAAAGTTGTAGTTGTAAAAATTGCTTATTTTCATGTGTTTAATTAGTTTGTAAAAAGAAAAATCGAAAAAAAAAAAATATTTTGCAAAAAGGTGGGGAGGCAGGCTCGAACCTGAGACCTCCCACCTTATGAGAGTGATAGCATGTACCTGTATAGCCAGCGCCCTTGGGTCTTGTCTTGGTTATATCTTGCATAATTTATTCCTTAAGCCTTGTTTGTTAGTTAAGCTTATACGTTTATTTTAGCTTATTACTAGCTTATTCGAACAAGCTTTTGCAACTTTTGTATTTTTCATAGATTTGTATTAGTGTTAAGTATTTTATAAAAAAGTTTCAGATTTTTCTTAATAGTTTTAGTATTTTTAAACATTTAATTAGTGTAAAATCTTATTTAATTCATAATAAAAAATATAAAAGTCAAAAAAATATAAATCTTTTTTCTAAAATTTTCTTTTGTCATATATTAAGTAAGAAAATTGTTTTTACACTTGTAGGACTTTTATTTCACAAATTTTACGTTTTTACTTGCGCACTCGCGTAATTTTTATATTTAACGCTCGTTTTCATTTTAAGTAACGTTTTTAGATAATTTAAGTTTACGTTTTAATTAAAATAGTTTATTTAAGTTATTTTGTTTTATAAAATCACAAAAACATCATTGTAAAAATAGTGATAGCATTTATTTAATATATTTTAACTTTTTAATTTTCTTTAATTTGCATTTAAGTCGCTGTAATTTATAAATTTTTTATTTAGGTATAGTTATTCATCCTAATCCTTGCTGATCACTATCATTAGTGATCATTCTATCATCTGATCAAGTGTTTACACACCATTGAGTCTCCGTGGGACTTAACGACCCGGGAATTCATTATATTCTCTGATCTTCATTGTATTGGTTTCTGAGCAGTTTTAAGTTTATTACGGTTAGCCATTCACAAGTGGCTAGCTTGTGTGATTAAGCTTGACTGTGTTTTCAGCACCAATCAGTAGGCTTATGTTTTTTAAAATGCATTGTAATATTTACCGGTCTTCGTTCTTTTTCTTAACTGTATACATCTTAAGGTCAACATAAACAGCCAAATACAAGATAATGATTTGTTGTTTATGTGTTCTCTGTTGTTATTGAGATGTTAGGTTAGGTTTTGATCTGATTGTTGTGACAATAGGAGTGTTACGGGCCTATAATTAAATGTGGGACAACCAAACCAGTCCTTTTAGACCCATCACCCAACCCGCCCGACCTGCACTTTTTCTGAACCAGACCATGTTATCAGATACAACAAAGTTTTCTAATACCATTTGGAAGTCAAAAGCTCTATATCTTATATTTCTTCTCTCTTTGATGTTTTTCCACAAATGGGTGTATATGATATCTCTTTTTGTAGGCTTACTTGACGAAGGAATGTTAGAGGATGGTGCTTTCTCTGATTGCAGACCAGGAAGAATAGGTAGGCTGAAAAAAATGAAACCAGGTTAATTGATTGAAGACAACAACCAGATGAATGGGTAGGAATAGTCATTCTAGCGGACTTGCTTTGTACAAATGTTGTACAGGTATCTCGAATTCTATGATATGCGGTGCTAAATCTGTTTTAAATGGTGTTTGGATTTGAACTTTTAAAACTGATTGTCAGATTACTAAATATCAAATGTAGTCATTATTATTCAAAAACAGTATTGAAAGAATAAGATACTTCCCCTGAGAGAATGGCCTAACCAGTTGTTGGGAATTATATTGAGTTGATTATGACAAAATATGAAAGATGAAAAACTTATGAAGACAAAGAAAGACAAGGGACTTACTTGTTAAAGAAGACTTTATTATTTAGTCCCTAGTAGTCAATTGTAACCCTAGACTCTCTAGTATATAAAGAGAGGCAGGGAATTAGATTTATTGTGTGTCAAGATGTGAACACCAAAGGTGTGTGTGTGTGTACAGGCGTTTAGGGGACGCCTAGGGTGATGGTTAGTTAGTTAGTTTCTAGGCGTATGTTCATGTAAACGCCTAGGTTAGTATTTAGTATATTAGTGTTTAGTGGTAGAGATGATGACGAAGAACTTTGTTAATAATAACAAACGATGTTTTCTTATTCTGCTGTGCATTATAATCGTTGTTATTGTTATCCCTAGCTGAGCTTTTAAACGATCTTCTCAATTGGTATCAGAGCGGGGAGCTCTTGATATAGGGATCTACAAGGTTTTTCGAAGAAAAAGATCACAAAATTCGAATCTGGAATTTTTCGTATAGGTTTCTGCAGCACTGTTTTGAAACGGTCATAACTGTTTCGTTAACCGTTGGATCATGACGAAATTTTAGGTGGACGTTCTCTATATATTAATCTAACTTTTTACCAAAGGGATCGTCAATTGGAGCTTTCAATCAAAAGTTACAGATGCTTAAAGTCTGCTGCAGAGAAGGTATTATGTATTCGAGGTTTTTACGGTTTATTCTTAAAACGTTTTTTTTATCAAGACTGGTTGCTATTGTTGTTCTCAAAAGACCATCTTGGCTACAAGAAGATCTGATTGCTGCTCTTGATCTAAAGTGTGAAGGAAACTCTTGAACTTTCAAGTTTTTATGCGTCTTGCTGTTGATATTCAATCGTTTTTTTTTGGGTTTATTGGGGTTTCAGATTTTAAAATTTATATTCTTCTGGAATCAATCATCTTTATCAAACCCTAATAACTATTCACCTCACAGCAATATAATTATTTAACCCTAAATACATCATTGATCTGATTAGATTGCACATAAGGAGGATCAGGTTTATCTAAGGATACATGAAGGAATACAAGTACTGCTGGTCCCAATAGGTAAGCAGCTTCGTGGTCCCAGATCTGTTGTTACAGGTTATAATCAGTATTGCACGTTTTTGTATTGTTCGTATATGAAAGTACTGCTTATTCTCAAAGTACTATTTAAAGTACTGCTTATGCTGTCAAAGTACTGTTTAAAGTACTGCTTATGATGTCAACGTACTGCTTATCTTTCCCTACTTGTCACGATTGTTTGAATGGAAGCATGCTTGATTGGTCTATTCGTTTGAAGGATAATACCGTTGTTAGTTTCTGTTAATACCTTGGTACCACGGTTCTCGGTTTGTACTAGGTTTTTGATGGTATTGTTCGTTCCAGTTTTATACTGCCCTTTCATCTTTAAAGTTGTACGTACAGATTAGTATTGCTTCATGGAGTGCTGGATGATTGGTTGTTTAAAGAGAGTTGGACAATGCATGTTTTGCGAAGATGCCGGATACCACACACACAAGAAGTTTTAGATTTAAGGGGAAGTAGATTATTGGCTTATACAAGTTATGAAGTACATGGTTTGATTTCTCAGCTTGGTATGGAGGGGAAGTCGATTTGGTTTTCGGATTTGGTTATTGGATGACACACACATAAGATGGTTTGTTTATTTTTCAAGGTTCAAGATCTTAGATATTGTTATTTTTATTTGGACTTTGACGATGATTGGAAAGATTGGTAAACCTTTGAACTATTCTTCATGTTACTACTACTTGGTTTCAAATATGATTATAGTCATCTTTCTTAGTATTTGAGACGTACTATGTTCTTCATGGCTGGAACTACAACGTATTTGTGATCATGGTGGTTAGTTATTTGACAAGTTCTTATGGTTATTTACATGCATCATTCGAGGGGAAGGTTTTTACTACTTCTTATTGGTATTTGTACTACTGTCAGATTTCTTTTACCTTAATTTCATTTTTAGCAAGCTTTTTGGTGATCTTCATGGAGGGTATCTTGAGGCATTAGAAGGATGGATTAGTCGTATGATATTAGTTTGTGGTGGTTGGATTCAAAGTTGCTTCTACTTAGCGTCTCCTAGTGGATTATGACAAAAAGGGTAAGAAGGCATTACATAGAAGATTTGCAACTTGAAGATCCTTGGTGATATTGCATGTTTAAGGGGAAGTTCGTTTATCTTTCATCATATTAACTTTAGGGGAAGTTCGTGCTTATTTGGTTTTGTCATTATCAACTAGGGGAAGATTGTTGGGAATTATATTTGAGTTGATTATGACAAAATATGAAAGATGAAGAACTTATAAAGACAAAGAAAGACAATGGACTTACTTGTTAAAGAAGACTTTATTATTTAGTCCCTAGTAGTCAGATGTAACCCTAGACTCTCTAGTATATAAAGAGAGGCAGGGAATTAGATTTATTGTGTGTCAAGATGTGAACACCAAAGGGATGTGTGTGTGTACAGGCGTTTAGGGGACGCCTAGAGTGATGGTTAGTTAGTTAGTTCCTAGGCGTATGTTCATGTAAATGCCTAGGTTAGTATTTAGTATATTGGTGTTTAGTGGTAGAGATGACGACGAAGAACTTTTTTAATAATAACAAACGATGTTTTCTTATTCCGCTGTGCATTATAATCGTTGTTATTGTTATCCCTAGCTGAGCTTTTAAACGATCTTCTCGCCAGTTGTGCGCAGGTGCTTCCTGTGTGATTGTAGTCATGTATGCTTTATCTTAAGGATGCATGTAATTTGGTATTGATCGAGTAACGGGTCATAGCAGGTTGATACCAATTACTAAGATATATGTGGGTTTACATTATTCAGAAAATTGGTGCAAGATTTGTTTGCATCTTATTCAATAACTGCATTTAAATTGTTGTTGTAGGAAGACTTGCTCTCCGTAGATATTTCGTGCAAGCTATCGGGTTATGAACATAATGGAACAACATGGGTTGTCATTCAGTTTTATACATGCAGCCAAATAGATACTAACAACAGCCTCAATTAATGCAAACTCATAATGCACATACGGTAGCGTAAAAGAAAATCTACTAATATTTTTGAAATATGGTCTTCAAATAGCATACACTTGAATTGGTTGGAGATATAACATCCATTAGCATACGTTTTGATGATAATCTTATGTTAGATAAAATCTAAATCTGATTGAGTTACAAATTGATATAGTAACATATATATCAATTTGCATTATATGTTTAGGTAATATTTTGAATCATAAGATAGTAATTACACACACAAAATGTGTACATTATGTTGTATATACATATTATAAGTATGTTACCTATGCTTCAAAGCAATAATTTATTATATGTGTATATATATACAAATTTCGAATTATGTGTTAACACATTTTTTTATACATATCATAATTACTAAGTTACGTATATACATATATGTGTTAATATATGTGCACATTTCATATTGATATATTTTAAAAGTTGGTCATTCTGCTTACTTATGTGTTCCCAACAAACAGGGTATGACACTCCTTCAATTCAATCGTTCAGATGAGTCACTAACTTTGGTAAAAATCTTTCTTTGCTTTACTTTCTATTTTGGCTATAATAAAAGATCATTGATCCACCATTTTGAGTTAGGCTACAATTTAGTTGCAGTTTGAATGAATGCCTTAGATCTTAGATATGGTATCAATATAGCAGTTGATTTGGTTGTGACACACTTGAAGGGCAAAGCTAGGATGATTAGTAGATTTAAAAAAATAGCACAGGTTTGTTTGGTGTACAATTGAATAAATCATAATAATATCATCAAGTGTAATTATTATTACACTCCGTGTTACAGTATCGAATAACTCATAATCTATATATATGAACTTTAGTAGGCTATTAGTTCAACAATCTAAAGGAGAATGGGTTGAACAGGTTGAAGGCTACCCAAAGTCTATTATCAATAGATGCAACCTCCTAATAGTTGCTACATCAGCTCTAAAAACTTTGCATTTATGTAATTGTCATTGTTGATTACTTGCATCTACATAGAAAATTATATGTTGCTGCTAAATTGTTATTCTGTTAATTTGTTATTGAGAAGAAATGATGATACGGAAGGAAATGGTTTTAATTATGGTTTTCAGCAGAGGAAACGAATGCTTCGACCAAGCTGTAGTTCTTAAGTTAGAAATCAATGTCCTTGATTTAGATATCGTATTCAGGATGATGATGGGTATGTTCCGATATATAGATTAATTGCTCTTTATAGTATTATTAAAAAGTGACTTCATATACGATTAATAGATTTAATTTCGGATACCTTCGTATTATGTGATTTTCATACACATATATAGTTTTTGGTAACCTTCTTATTAACTGAAGTGACATATAAATATATTTTTTTTCTATAATGTGTATTTTTAGTGTTCATAGTCATTTGCAAGTAGGTCAATAGAGTACCAAATGAACCTTAAAAATTTATAACAAAAATATATATAGTTTTTTCTATCACAGTTGGAGCTCATTAACTTTCCAGGTGGGCCGGATTCATTCGAACTTGCTACAAAGTTCTGTTTTGGTATGGACTTTGAGATCACAACGGTCAGGGGTATTAAAACTGATTCTTTTTTTCACTGGATCTTCTTATGCCTGGTGTTTTCTCACGACCACTTCCAATCATTTTTATTATTATATATACGTTCTAAACATATTGATATTCTTTAAGCTGTCTATATTTTCTCAAAAACCAAATTTAATCTTTGTTTCTATTACATGCGGTTACATTATGTACCGTGGCCATAAAAAACTTGATACTACAACAATGATTATTCTCTGTATGTAAAACTTTTTACCTGCACCCGTACCTTGGCTGATGCGAAACTGAAAAAGTGGCCAACTTCATAAGACATTTTAATAGCATCTGATGTAGAATTTATTGATTAGCAGGAGAAATTTCAAAAATAATGCAGGTTCTATAAAACTATATAAGGCTAATTTAACCTTTTTCCAATAAAGTCTATTTTGATTAGGCCATGATGGCTCTGGGATAACAGCAGATCCATCTCCTGTCGACCTTGGACAGGCGTACGTGTGTGTATGTTGTTGTCATGCGAGTTGGAAAAGCGTGTACCCAACTGGCTGCTCATACCTAGGATTGTAGCAACAATTAGAGAATTAGTATTAGGTATTTCGAAACCCGAGAAGTAATTTAGAAGGAAAACATAAATGGTTAATATCAAAAATAACAATTCTCGCACACATATCAGGGTTGTATAATATTTTCCAACCACAATGGACACAGAAGAAGCGATAATGAAGTAGTACATTAAAAGAGTTAATCAAATTGCAGAAGAAACATTCACTTAATATTCATCATAAGGAAAACATGTTAGTTTTACCTCCGAAAGATAGAAAATCTTTCCGAAAAGAGCTTAAACAACAAGCTTTTTCATTAATCCCTTTTCAGTATAATCTGATGTATTCATGACAACTGGATAATGTTACATGCGTGTATAATTGAAGCACATAGTAGAAACAAAATGATCATGACATGTGATATAAATGATTCTGGATTGGATGAACTTGATACCCATTTACACCCGTTAGCTAACTAAGCTAACCAATCTTCGGTCTTCATTAGTTCAAAGATCTTATCGTTATAATTAAACCAAAGGTATAGACTATTGTTAATTTTAGTTAGTACTTATTTTAAAGAGTTCACAATTTTTTATCATTATTACTTTTTTCCCAATTCGTAATGTATGGATTTATTAGCTCTTCTAATGGGCATAATCAACTTTGTCATAAGTAGTTTAAAATTGAACAAACAGTCGGGAATGCCATTCATAAGAACTTGCTTCTGGCCTCGCCATTTTCATGTGAATTCCTAATTCTTAGAAATTGCAGATTTATTTTCTGTCAAGTTTCCTTTTAGCACTCTAATAAGTTAATATATTTTAGGCTTTCTGGACTTATAATAGTTTATTCAAGCTAATATTGAACAACATACATACTAATATTTTGTTTGACCCATGTTACTTAGTAGGGATGAAATTCAAGAATCATCTTTTTACGAGTAATGGTTTGAAATTGTGACCTTTGGGTATTAAGTTTATTTCATGCCCAAGCGTTTTACCTTCAGTTTATAACCTGTTAATATGTCTCTTCATATATCATATTAGAAATAGTGATTTTTCTAAGAGGTTGCATGACAATCTCTAAACAGTAACTTGCTCAAATACAGAGTTAGAGGGCATCTACTCAATGTTGGCATTTTCCATCTCTGTAAAGGTGACGTGGTTGCGATCACAAATGCTTTGGAGCGTTATCAGGTGCTAATTGTAGTTCATTGTATATGCTTTGATTTAATTTGTCAAATATTTTGCTAATTTATTTCACATGACATCGTAATGTTGTTGCTTATGATAAAGGGAAACTACAAAATATTGGAAAATGCGTTCTACTTAAAGATGCCATATTTGATTTTCCACTGGCCTGTAATCTCCCCTTCTCTCTTTTTTCATAAGCATGCATAATGTTGTAATTCGGGCACCTGAGCCGGAGCTCATGTCATCTGGAAAACATTGGGTAACTATGATGTGGACTGTTACTATAGCTAAACTCGTGAAAGGAAGATTAGTATAAATGTGTAATATGCTTATTTATGTGTTTCTGCAGGTCTTCCAATTAGGCAATAAATTTTCATGATGTGAAGAATATTAATTAAGAAATTTGCTCAAACTACTTTAATAAAACCAACTATTCGTCCTTGATCTCTAAATCATAAAAAGGATTATGTAACTTGCCATAAAACTACATCTGATTGTTACAGGTACTCTATAGAAGAATGAGCAAGAAGTGCAACCCGAGACTTCTTGATGTAGGGATCTTGCAGATGAACCAAGAAGCGAACAATATTAGTATGTAGAAGAAGTTACTTTATTTAACGGTGGAAGCTAGATGAATGTATGCAAGTGTACATAAAAGGTAACACTCCATTTTTTGACTTGTATGAATTCATCTTGATAAATTTATGTTTTTTGTCATCTTATTCTGAGTTTTATCCAATACTTTTGACGTTTTGATGTTGATTGTTTCATTTTTCATTTATGGTTTGATTAGTTAGATTGATTGTATGACACATTGCAAGAAAACTTTAAACACGTAGGACCTTTCAGAAATTGAAAATTTACAACTGTAGCGTGATAAAAAGAACATAATTGGTACATAAAATAAACTGCCAAAAGAACCTGAAACCAGAACCACTAACGAAACATCTCCAAGTTGAACTTTTTGCTTCTCAGGCATGCTCTTGAGTAATTATAAGTTGTAGTTAGAAAATTGCACTATGAATTTAAAGGCAATGTGCACATAGAGTCAAAATTTTAATTTTGTATGGAGTAATTTATTGAGTAATTTGTACCATTTCATGTATAATCATATATTTAGATGATTACATTTGTAGGAATTATGTATGGTGTGGATTAATGATAAAATATTGCCACCAAATATTAGTTCGGTCCTAAATGTTGTAACAATCATAATATTTATAGGTATATATATTTTTTTTATCTATCTGCTATTAAGGGCTGCATCGGATCTCAGTTAGTAAGCTTTGTGCCATAGTGTGCAGGTAATGGGTTCAGTGAATAATAGTTCCTTCATCATGAGTTATAGGTGTGCCAGGTGCCTATTGTAACTTGATTGACTTCCTATTTTGCCACCTATATGTTTTACCGAAATGTTGGTGCTTTCCTATTTGCATAATATAGGAGATGGCTAACTACTAAGCTAAACTATCTGCTGTTAATTCATTTGCACCAACTTTGATAAGACCGACCTAAATTACCTGTTTTATCACAATATATTCTAGGTAGATAACATTGGTTTTCCATGGTGGAACAGATTCATAAAGATCACAAATCGTTATTTTTATTGTCTTTGTACAAGGTGGCTGATGGATATGATACTATGTTTTGGAGGAGTGATTGTTGGTTTGTTTTTGCAGGTTTTTAGGTCGCTTCTGAATATTAATGCTGAGTTTTCGGTGGAGGAGCTTGAAACAGCTTTGATTACGCCGAATGCGACTTTAGGTGATATACACATGCCTTTATTGAGGGTTGGTAAATTTTGGTTAAATTTTTATAGAATACGTAAAATATATTCATTATGATTTGTGCTTGCTATAGATGGTGGAAATATAAAGAAAAGCACCAAGATACGTGCTAAAGTTTGTGACTTTGAAGTGACCAATATAGAACAAATGGTTTTGGTCATTGGTCATTAACATACCCGTGTGATTATGTAGCATATGACCACAATTACAAAGATTAACACTATCAATTAGGCCAAGATTATTTTAGGACATTATGTAACATAAGTTATCCATTATAAATCTTTTCTATAGTTTATAAGTTTGTTTAAACTATAAACTATAGAGAAGAAGATTACTGTGTTGTATACAAAAATCCCTTCACATTACTGATGAAATACAAGTGTTAGTTTGACTGAAGTTACAGATATATTAATAGATCAGATACCATTAGACAATACTATTTCAATTAGGGTACATGTTAGGATAAGTTTTCACATTATGGTTCCATCACATTAGATTTGACTGAAGTTGTTGTATCCTAACAATTAAATAATTATTTTTGATTCTTGATTATTGATCAGTAATTGATTAACACTATCATTAACATACCCGTGTGATTATGTAGCTAAATGATTTAGTATATATTTATTCTCCTATGGAGGTGGTCATTAAAGGCCACACTCTCCACCCTCATTATGTCACAAAACTAATTAACCAAATTACAGGGACATGGCCACTAGTAGCAGCTAACAGATGCCGGAAGAAGTTTATGGGAAAGTAATATCCGGGAACATCGAAGTTGTTAACCTCGAGGACTTAAAACCAACAGACGTAAACAAGGCAATTCAGGTAAGGGTGTATCGAAAATGGACAACATCAAATGTACCTGATCCTACACCAACAAGATTTTCATGCATACTCATTGACAAGAGGGTATTCACACAGTCTAGAAACCATACTTTCTTGCATAAAATTGTTATTGCAAAACTAATATTCACATTTAATTATTGCATACGCCATCACTTACCGTAACTTTTTATTTTTTATTTTTTACAGGGACAACTATACAGGCCAATATAGAACTCAAAGACAGGAATGGGTATAATAGTCTTCAGCTTAATCAGGCATACCAGATACAGGGATTCGGCTACCAGAAGACAGAGGGTTGGCAAAGAACATTGGAAATTGACATCACGTTGCTCTTTGGCAGATTCACTCAGATCACCGCCTTACAAGACACTGATTTTCCAGAACACCACTTCAAGTTTGTAGCTTTTAACAAGCTAGGAGTCAGAGCAAACAATCAGGAATCAATTATGACAGGTACTTTAGCATTCCCTTTATAACAATGCCACCTGAATATCTCTAACCACGCTACATTGTCTTACCAGATTACATAGGATGTGTTCAAAACGTTGGCCAGGTTGAAAGATATGGTGACCAGACTACAAATAGGGTTCGGGTCAGAAACATTGAGATCCAAAACCTTAAGTTAACAAGCTTCTCAGCCCTATTCATAATACCTACCATATACGATATATACTGACCCTTACATCATTTTACAGCGGTAACACGGTGGTATTCACTTTATGGAACCAAATGGCGGAAGAATTTGAGGAAGACATGTATGCAGAGCTACCACAACCAGTCATCCTCGCTGTAAGCTCATGCTTCGTCAAAAAAAAGATCGCAACACGGGTGCCTCAAAGAAACAGAAGCAAGAGTAGTACGAGAAACTGCAATCAGAAAAAGCTTTTGCAAACACTTTGAGTGACCGCTGTATAATATGTTTAATAATAGTAATAATGTACTTTAGGATATCCATGTATGTACCGTATGTAAATGCCACTTACTTGGTTTCCAGCTTAGTAAACGGCCTACCTTTCATCGACATTAGTTTATGCTATGTATAAAAGTTAGATGCTGATACTATTGCATGATCCACTTTTGTGCACAACTATTTAGTGATACTGATGTACATACACAAGGCACAAAAAAAATTATCCAAATAATCATGCCCCAACAACATTGTCTCGGTACACAGGTGGTACAACAAACCAACATGAAAAAAACCAATGACTTCTAAAGTAGACATGTTTATTTATAAAGATAGATGATTAGCTGCAATTCATGAGACCATGAACATTTTTTTTAATTTGATTAGCTGCAGCCCATATGTAATCTTTTTGTGATGACATCTGCAATATGTAATGTATGCATGTTTTCTCATTGAGTTTATTTTGGACAGAAGCTTTTCTTTCAGTCGATTTTAGCAGAATGGGGAAAGACTTTCTATCTAAGGGGAACCTCAGTTGAAATAATTACCCATAATCTAAGTGGCCTGATTATGCCAAAATGCTTAAAGAATTTTGGCAAGGTGGCAAATAGTTGTGTGCATGAGGAAAGGAGTGAACGACCAACAATAGATGTTGTCGTTCAGGGTCTAGAAGTTGCATTGCATCTGCAATAATCTTGTGAGGAAATGGGTGGAATTATGGGGCGGAGATATGCTAGAAAATCTAGAACTCCTTTTCTAATGAAAGTAGAACGATCACAAAGAACGATGATGGGATAGAAGGAGGGGAATTGTTGCACACCAAGGTGCCCATTCATGATCCAGTACTGAAGCCGACCGAGGAGTCTTGTGGTACCTAAACACTTTTTGTTTTGAATAAATAGATATATTTTGATAGTTAGTTACATACAAGCTACACAAATTTCATTTAGTGTATTAAATAACATGATATGTGGTTGTTTGAATTGTTAGGTACTCAATATATGATAAGCATTATTTAAGCATCTGATATGTTCAAATTGTTTACGGCTACAAAATCATAGCATCTAATTATAGTTCAGGTATACTGAATGAGCTTGGAACCAAGTATAATACATGATTTACATAAATTCATGTACATAAAGTCTAAAGCACAACCTTGAGGTTACGGTGGTGTGCATGAAGTACGCTGTGAATATGAGCGTCAAAATAAAGAGTAAGTTGACAAAACTCTATTAAATTTCTAAATTGATGTTTGTTGATCCTGCAGTGTTATTTTTGTCGACCATTTTATATATCTGAAATATGCTTTGTCACAACTCACAAGCTATGTGTTCAATTTTTGGATCTTTGTAGCTAAATTGTTTCTTTTATCAGGGTACCGATTCAAATCATTTTGGTAGCTCATAGACAAGTAGGATTACCCTTGTGGATCTTGAAAAGAACAAAACCAACAATGCTGGTAGAGAGTGTGTTAAGGAAGGAGAATTTGTGAGGAAGCCCATATCACACCTTGCATTGGAAGCATTGATAATTTGAATGCAACATTTTAGTAAGAAGTACAGAATGGGAGAAGATCAAAGCAAACATGCCTAATGTTGTCTACAAAGAAGCTTTGTTTAGAATTTAAGTTAACTGTTATATCACTTTAATACATTTTCATTATCTATAACTTTACAAACATACATAAAATTCATAATGTTGTAAAAATTATATATGTTGTGTTATTAACCATCCACGCAAAGCATACAATTATTTATAATTCTTACAAAAAAAAAAACAACAAAAAAAAAAAAAAAAAAAAAAAACAAAAAAATATTGTTTGAAACAAAGAAACAATTGTTCTATAATATTGTTTGACAATTCAAAAAAATGTATTTCAGTTAACAAAAACAACAAACAAATAATTATAAGTCATGCCCGCCCATTGGGCGGGCTTCGAAAACTAGTATATATATATATATATATATATATATATATATATATATATATAGAATCCGGATCGATTGAGAAGGTTTTTATTTTGAGAAGATTGAGAAGGTTTTCAAAAACGATAGATTTTTAACTTTGATTCATGTTTTTAAAGCGTAAAACTCATTTTAATGTAATTAAAATTCATAATGTGTAAAAAAAAAATTTGAATCAATGTTAAAAATCTCTCGATTTTGTGATATATGTAGAATACTGAATCATATGTACAAACTTAATGAATCATCATCATAACTCGATTTTAACAATGATTTGTGAATTAAATTTGTGATTTATAGATTCGATTCACCATAAAATGATGTTTACTTGTGAATCAAATAAAAAACATGAATCAATTTGCTCAAATGAAGATTTCTCAATCTTCTCAAAATAAAAACCTTCTCAATGGAACCAGAGCCTATATATATATATATATATATATATATATATATATATATATATATATATATATATATATATATATATATAGGGAAAGGATCGGGTGCGTTCCAACTTTTAAGTACGGATGGTACGGATGAATGTCAACCGCACGATCAAGCGTCCATCTGATCTACGTTAAAAACAACGCGGTGGCATTTTCGTAATTAATCTATATTATTATAATATCAGTGTAGATCTGAATAACAAAACATACAAAAAAATAAACTAAAAGAAAATCAAATAAAAAAAACAAAAAATCTAAAAACAATGATTTCATCAAGTTTAAGATTTGCAGAATTAAACGAATGTAAGTTTCTTAATTTCAAATTTAATAATTTTTTTATTATAGTTAGTCTGATATTAGGGATATCTGATGATAGATAATTTGATATTAAGAATATTACTATTGTGATATAATTTTTTTATGATAGCTATTCTGATATTAACATAATTAATTTTTTTCTTAAGATACTTATTCTGATATTAATTGTAACTGAAGCTTTCTAATATGAATATAGCTAATGTAACATTAACACAACAAAAAATTATTAAAATTTTTATTCTGATATTAATTGTAACCTAAGATTGTCAATATGATATTAAGATATTTTCGTTTTCGTTTTCATTTTTATTCTGATATTAACGGTGTCTGAAACTGAAGTTAATAAGGTTCTGGTATAAGTATTCTGATAAAAAAATTCTTAACATTTTTTATTCTGATATTAATTGTAAACTGAAGATTGCTTATATGATATTAATAAATTTACGTTTTCGTTATCATTTTTATTTTGATATTAAAGGTGTCTGATGAGAGCTAATCTGATATTAACGAATTCCCTTTTTCTTAACATGGTCATTCTGATAATAACTATAAGAAAATTGTTTTTTTCTTAATGTAGTTTGTAGGATCGTTATTTTTATTCTGTTGATGATTCGGGTGGTCTTGGATGATCAAAATACATGTTTTCCATTTTAGAGAGAGAAAGTAGAGAGAGAGGGTGTTCTTGCTAGAGGTTTACACAAATGTTGAATATTAGATTATGAGAAGCACCACCCCTTCCATGGATGGAAGGGGTATTTATAGTTACAGAAAACACGACCTCCTAACGGCCTGTGGATCAGGGATACATTGGGTAAAGACCCGTCCTTCCTCCACGGTGTTGCACTAAGCTATACTACGCTACAAACTAATAAATAAACTACTAAATAACGTAAATAACGATATGTCTATGAGCTAACTTATGCTAGATAATATTAGGGGTGACCGACTCTTCACTATGGAATTTTCTAATTCCTAACAATCTCCCCCTAAGGGAGGTCACCCCATGTTATACATTTCGAATCCTAGCATTCTATTCTTGTCTTTGTTCTTGAGCTCGTAGACTTCAATTCTTCATTTCAACAATCTTTGTGCTTTTGTAGCGATTCTTCAAAGTCCGCATTGATTTGTACTTTTAGTGGAGGCCTTTAACTGATCCACATCTTTGATGATCTTCGAGCTTTCTTTGAGATCATCAGCCACAGTAAATCTCTCTAGATCATCCATAGTAGTGTTGCCTTCATGTTAAGTTGTGACATTTGCACCGACATGCTCACACTTTTGAATCATGACATCATTCCATCAGAGTAGCGGAAGCCTTACTGGTTCATGATATTTGCAGCAGCGTAGCAGAAGCATAGTATAAAAATATCAGAACCAGGTTATGTAGATATGCACCAGTCATGATTTCTTCAAATTAAGTGTGGATGTTGTGAGCATGCGGCTTTGGATTGACTTCTCAATTCTGATCAGCTGCAACCGTCCAAATGTACCTGCAAACAACAGTTAGCAATAAAACACACGAAAGTGTCTTTGATCACTTTCGTTGAATTGAGGTACACGGCCCACGGTTCCCCGTTGATCAGTACAAGTACTGCCTGTGATCAGGTAGGATTCCTAAGAATCTCCTTGACAGGGTTTCGCAGCTGTTCTAGCTGTTCTCAAACCGGAACGTCTCAAAGAAGACAACACGGAGTGAGTGAACCAGCGAATTGAGATTCACTGATTGATGAAAAATTGATTTGAAAAACAATCGCGTATTGCTTAGAATAAAGAGTTTTGCAATACGACGAAGGTTTTATGAGAAAGATCAATTTTCAATCAAAATACTTTTTGTATTAGAGAATGAGTACACATTCGACGTGCTAGCGAAAAGAAGAGATTCGCACATCGAACGGTTTTTCTAAAAGTATTTTTCAATCAGAGATACTTTTTGAATTTGAAAATGAATACACATTCGATGTGCTAGAGAAAAGAAGATTTGCACACCGAACGGTTTTTCCAAAAGTATTCGTCAATTCCATTCCTGGACCAAGGTTGATTCAAGATTGAATCGCCCCATTGTTTCTATCCAGTTTTCACAAGCTTGATCTTACGAGAAGATCTCACATGTCACCCACCAAGAGCTTGTTTGATGTTGGCTCTAGAAGGATTTCCATCTTCATTGTGAATATTTTTACATATCACTCGGATGTTCTGGCAATACCACAAGGATAATGCGTAGGACTCTTAATATATACTTACTTTCCACATTGTGTGAAAAAGCAAGTCTTCAAGAATTTAGTGTCCTAACGAGATATTGTGGATGATCTCTTGGCTCTAGACTCAATCGTGCATTTTTGGTTCCTGTGTCGGAGACTAGGGAGAGGGTCTCCTTCTTCAATATCAACAATCTCTAAGAGAAAGTCGATAGATTATGTAGGTTCCCCGTGAGAATGAAACAAGCCCTTTTAAGAGGAACTTGAGTAGTTTGGGAAGTTTAGTGCAGTGCGTCACTGGGTCCATGACGTCTTGTCTTCAATACCAGTGTTACCTTAGTAACAACCAGTAGCATATGTATTGAACCCGGTTTCTGCCCTAAGGTTGAATTGATGGAGGGCTATTTCTTTTCACCCTTTTTCACATTCAGTTCTTTTTCATTCTTCAACCCCTTCAGTGCTTACCAAGACTTCATAACTAGAACCTTGTTGGGTTTATTCCAGTACTAGCTCTGTCTCAGTCCGCACTCTTCCCATATTCTCATTTTTCTCCTTTTTTCATCATACCTAAGGACTCTACACTATCTAGTGGATTATCCCTGGGTAGATCCCTCCAGTTCTGGCGGATCGTGGGAACAAATACCTAACCTCACCATCCTTATAACTCCATACATAAAGTAAAATGGTCGGTCTTTTGGTACAGTTCATTCTTCCTTAAAACCAATTGAAAAATCATTTGGAAAAACAATCAAGGTACTTGTGATACGAGATCAAAGCATTTTGTACCTTAATAGTTTTGATCATTTAGAAAACCTCCCCCTCAACATGTGCGTGTGATTTAGAAATTGTTTGCCACATGGAAGCAAGAGGACTTTGAAATATTTTCTTTGATCACAATTTTCATACGAAAAAGCCATTTGATTTTCTTGGTAAAATTCTCCCCCTCAATATGTGCATAGGATTTTTGAAATCATTTTTATCACATAGAGGCAAGAGTTCTTTTGAAGCACATCCACGATTACAAAAGCCATTAGGAAAACCATTTGAAAACTCAATCAAGGTACTTTATAAGTCTCTTTTTAAAAAAACTTTTGTACCTCGATAGTTATGCTCCCCCTCAATATGTGCTTCGAGGTTCGAAAACGTTTAGCACATATGAGAGAGCAGCCTGCACAATTAAATCAAAACGATCACCTTTTATCAAATTTCATTATTAAATCACAAATTCTCCCCCGATCAAAAATATCAAATCCTTTGAGATTTTGGATCCCAAGTGATTTAATTAGGTTTAGAAAACATGGGAGAAAATGTGGCCTTGTTTAAACACTCATCTGGTTTTTGGATAAATCCTCCTCCTCAACATGTGCATTATGTATATTGAAATCGTTTGGCACATGGAGGCAGGAGTGCCTTTAAAGGACTAAAACCAATTCCATTTAAAACAGATTTGAGATTTAAAACACGATCTCTACCCCGATCAGAAATATCAAACCATTTGAGATTTGTGATCCCAACTGATTTAAATCATTTATAAAATTTTGGGGAAAGACGTGGCAAGATTTAATTTTGAAAAATGACAGATAAAGACCAGATTTAGACATTAAAGATTGTTAGTGTCAGGTATGATAGTTTTTAAGAGATCTTTAAGTAAAATAAAACAATTTCACAATCAAACAAGAACAGAAAAAATTTCATTTTGAAAGACCTTGATTCTAAAGAAAAAATCATACCATGACATAACATTAAATCTTTAGATCACCACTTATTGACGTACAAAGCGGAACTTTTGTGAAGAAATATCATTTGAAAATATTTTATTTTAAATCACTCTCCCCCTCAATCCATGACAGAAGTCAATAATTGAGTGACTTAGGTTTTGATAAAAAGAAGTCCGGTGATTATCAAAATTAAGTTCAATTAATTTTCAAAACAATATTTTTCCATTTTCAAAACAATTTAATCAAATTATTCAAAATTGTTTAAAAATGATATCCTGCACAAAGATACGTTAGGTGGTTGAGCTGCTTTTGTTGATGTTGCTACTGTAGGGCTTGGAAGAAAAACCGTCTGCTAATGCAGTGAGACTTCTTCTTACGTTGCATTTTGAATGCCAACTGAGGTCAAATTAAGCTCCGTTTCTTCAATCACTTAGAAGAAAACCATCTGCTGATGCAGTGAGACCTCTTACGTTGCATTAATGCCAACTCTCCATAGAAGTCCAATTAAGCTCCGTTTCTTCATTTGTCTACCCAAGAAATAGTTGCCCTTTCCTTTCGGCATCCAATCATCTTCAATTGTGGGATCCGGATAGGGAACATTCTTATAACCAATATACCTGCATACGTTAGTGAACACACATACAGATATATGGTGGTCGACATCACCCATAATAGCAATCGACTAGTTAAAGTCAATTCAACATAACAATCAGATCATATAAGGCATGGGGTTTATGTGTTAAACAAACTCTAATCATCTAAACCTAACAATCATATCCTAAATTCCTAGTCCTACGACACAGGCAAATATCATTTTTAATTAAGCACGTAGGATAACTAAGAAAGCTCGTTAGATGATATAGATTTGAAAACATTCTCCCCCTCAATCAAAGACTCATTTTTTTTTTAAAAATTTTAAAAGCGCAGAAGTCATTGATTGAGTTTGTAAATTAATACAAAAACTCTGATCCTGATTGATTTTTCAAGCAACTCATTTACCACCATTTTGAATACAACAAATATTTTTCTGAAGAATTATAGACAGAAAAACATTTGTGTAGGAACAGCAGTCCTTCGACATACTTTCCTCATTTTGTTTTAGGATAAGTGCACGAAATTTGTGAAAAACGTTTAAGCGTAGCACTTTCCTTCCTTTTAAGAGCGGGTTGCTATCTGAAATGATAGCAAGCCATGATTTAAGCACGGGTCACAGTCTGAAGTAACTGCAAGCCATTTTTTTTTTGAAGCGCGGGTTACAGTCTGAAATAACTGTAAGCCATATTTAGAGACATGTTTAGAAAGAAATATATACACCTCCTGCTCGAACTTCATCTATGGTCCCGTGCCATTATTGAATGACATTTCTAAGACCGTAGATGTTATCGATACCAGAAGACATGTCTTGGAAAACATATTTTTGGTCTTTTTCAAATTTTCTGATTTTTATGGCTTTTTGAAAATTTTATATTTTTCTATTTTGTTTTGTTGGTTTTATATTTTTCTATTTTCTTTTTGTTGGTTTTATATTTTTGTATTTTGTTTTCTGAAAAATATATACAAAGATAGAGTAGATGATATAGTATAAGAAGATGATGATACGAGTACCGAGATAAGGATATCAAGCAGCACGTCGTAGATGATAGAATTCGTCATCTCTTAAACTTCCACCACCAAAGCTTCCAAGGCTCCAGAATAGAAGATGGAACATGAGCCTTTGAGAAAGAGAGACTTTGGCAGCTTCCCCCCAAACCGAAAATCCTTATGTAGAGCAGATTCGAAGCTCTATTTCAAGCTTGCTTTAGCCAGGTGCACAAAGAAGCACACCATTATCATAAATCCTGCTGCTCCTTTCAAGAATAATCACCGTGATTCTTCGTTCGAGGTTATATCATCAACAAGAAGAACAGCATCGTATCATCCCACACATAAAACAATCTTCTCAAATTTCCTTTTCAACTGACGTCTGAAGCGATCCATTCCAAAAGGTTTCAAGAGAACAATTCCCCCACGTAGTTGAATTGATGCAGTCAGTCTCTTTGTATAATGCTCAAGAACTCTCCCAAATACACATCATGAGGGTAATGAAGAACAACTCCCCAATGTTCACATCTTTCATCCCTGATGAATGTGTATGAAGCTCAAGAACTTGAAGTACACCAATATCCAAGAACTCTCCCGAATACACATCATGCCCGAAAGGAAAACACCTCTCCAATGTTTGTGGTAAACAATGGCTTTCTTCCCTGATGATCGTGTATGAAGCTCAAGGACCCGAAGTACACACATTCCCCAAAGAGAGAACAACCGATAACATTGAAGAAGCAGGCCGAATCACTGATTATCTCTGCGGGTGACAATCTCTGCGGATGCCAACACCGGAATAAGTGATTATATCTCTGAATCACAGATTAAGCCCTCAAGTAAAACAGCTGAGCATCCCCAATGTACACAATTCTCTCTCCCCTGATGATTGCGATAACATCGAGATCATCACACACCAATGTACCTCTTATATCTTCAGAAACATTCTCTAACATCTCTTCCCCCACATAGTTGAAATAAGAACACTAAACGCCTTGAAGAGTAAAACCTTGAGTTTCTCTGCGGTCATGACATTTGTTTTCCCGGGATAACTTCAATCACTTAGAAGTATTAAGTCCATCAAGTTTACTCGCCATGAGTCAAACCTTGAGTTTCTCTGCGGTAATCACATTTGTCTTCCCGGGATATCTTCAATTACTTAGAAGTATTAAGTTCATCAAGTTTACTCGCGTTTAGATACGTGTCTCCTTCCCCCTTGCTGGTTTTGACACTTCAGAATCAGCAACACTTTGAAAGCCCAAATACAAGAAATCTGTTGAGAAGAACCTTAGAAGTCTTTGTGAGAATCAACTTGCTGAAGAATATGAGCAAGTCTAATTGGGGATTAAATTCGACATATCACTCTCCCCCAATTAGTGCTCTCCCCTAAACCGACAATCTATTTGATAAATGCCATGAATTAAGAAGAAGTCTTTAGATTGTTAAATGCAACTCGTCTTTAGTCTTCTAACATGTAGCAGAAAATGTAGAACCGACTGTAGACTCGACCTTCTTCAAGATTGTCCAGTTGGGGAATAGAAAGTTAACATCTTCAACTCACCAAAAACAAGAACATCACCAAAAAGCATCCCAATCAACTTACATCTTGCAAATCCCCTTAACTAAAATCCCTCCCAATCAAACAAGAACAGAAAGATGTTCATCAAGGAAATCAGCAATCAAGCCGCAACGAACACACAAAATGGTAATACCAAGCAAACAATCACATCAAACAAGAACAGAAGGTTGTTCGGAATCATCATGTTGATGTGCACGTGAAGCATTAACCGGAAGCACTTTGTCAATAAACTCATATCAGCTTGTGAAGATGTCAACAAACGACTCTTAAGAAGAAACTCCATGTGAAGATTACCCGATAAGAAGAAGCTCGGTTCTTACATGAGTTTAGAGCCGTATGACCATTTAAATTCTCAAATAATAATCAACCATGCAGTAATTTCACACTTCTTCTCCCCCTCAAGAATTGCATACGGAGTTGCCATTCTTGATTAAGTAAGTGAAAATCATCCGAATGTTCTATTCACACTTCTCTCCCGCAAAATAAGCACATGATGTCGCCATCTTCATTATAATCGAGCAAGTGGAATGAGAAAACAATCAGTGGTAGCCCGGTTCACTTGATGACTTAAGCGCATGGAAAAAGTATGAAGCATGTTGACGAGAATGGTCATAAATAAGAAGATTTCTCTTCTTCAGAAGATAAAGCGCACTGACACGTACACTTTTCTTTTCTTTAGAGAACGAGGCCTGAACTGATGTGAACAGACGTCATTAGAAGATTTCTCTACTTTCAAAGATAATGCGCACTGAAACGTACACATTTCTTTTCTTCAGAGTACGAGGCATGAACTGTTGTGTTCATACGTCATTATCTCTCTCTTTTCTGCTCTCTTAGCAAAACATGCAATCATCCCCATTATCATTCTGTAGGCTCTTTGTTGTGACAACTGATGGAGAAAACCCAATATGATGAATTTGACTCTGAAGTAAGCTAACCCGAACTCGTGACTTAAACTTACACATATGTAACAAAGAGCGGTGCCGAGACTTCATGCTCCATTGAATCTCTAAGTACTCTATACTCTTCATCCAACCAACCATCAAGTATAAGACGTACATCACCTCTTGAAAATCCACAATTGAATGTGACACTGAGCACTACAACGTAACTCCTTTAAGTGATAGTTATTTTGAGGTGATAAGAGCCCAATTCCCCCAAGTGGTAAAAGAAGAGGTAAAAGTCACCCAACAATAACTAGATTTCCAAGTCTTCGATTTTGATAATAAGCATCGAACAAGGATCATGAAGAATCTTCATCCAACCATCCCCGATACCTTCAGATACTAAGTACACTCGCCCGTGATATTTCACTTCAACCTCAAATAAATAATAGTGAATTAACCCCGTTGTCACATCTTCTAGTTAAAAGCTCAATTCTAGCCTCCTTTGACGTTTTAAGTGAACTCTGATAATGGTTTTCATCCCGACCATGGTTAGTAACACATAACCCCGTAAAACCATATAATAACCAAACTGCCATGACGAATATCCAAACACACATTCAATTCATGAAGTACACCCTTTTATCCATTCTTCGAAGTAGAAACTGTAGCACCAGCATCAGATAAGATCTTGAGATACACTTTCCTTTCTCCAGGATGGTTCCATCATCACGGGATTTTATAATTCTATAGTTTAAACCGAGAAATAGTTTCTTTCGCGGGATTTTACAAAACCAAGAATAAACCGTAAGATAGATCCGGAAATGCACTTTACTTTTACCAGGATGTTTCCATTGTCACGGGATTTTACAAGTCTATGATTTAAACCGAGAAATAGTTTCTTTCGCGGGATTTTACAAAATCAAGACAAAACAGTAAACAATGTCAGCTTGAATGTATTAAGACAATTTTGGTTTCGGTGAATATCTGTTTTAGGGGAACATGCAGTGGTTCATCAACGGTTCATTTACCAACATCAACACCATCATCAACCATCCAATTAAACACTTTGGTAAATACATCAATCACGCATTCTGTCGGCTGTTAATTCATGTTGTGAGCTATTATCCTCCGTGAAAATGTATAAACCTCGGTATCAAACCTTATACCACATCAAATCACGTCATTAGATCTCATTAACATACTCAATCACATCAAATTTCTCATCATCAAATAGCTTCAACAAATCTTATCAATCCAAATCTCATGAATCCGATCTCATGTTGAGAAGTCCATCTGACCGAAATCAATCTTTAATAGACCTTTTCTCAAATATTAAGCTCAAGCCGTGAATTTGTATATCCACCGTGAAAATATACCGTACCAAAAGTACCACTCAAGATCTAATACTTACAATTTGTATCCAAAAAAAATTTTATGTTACAAAAATATTCGGATGACAAATTATATGTAGATAAAACGTGCGTTAAAATCATTAGCTCAACCACGAACAATTCCAAAAGCCCCCAACAAGTACTCAAAGCCCAACGTCCAGTCCAAGTCAAGCTTCAATAAGTTGGATCCAATCACACCATCGTCAATTGATATTAACCCAAAAGAGTATTTAGGCCCGATCCAATCTCAAAGAAATAACCCGGATACCCTAATTATTTATTAGAAACCACAAACCCTAAAAATTAGGGTATAAATACTCACTGATAATAAACCAACACATTTTGCAAACCCAAAAAACACAATATCAGTTTTGTCCGCCTCACTCAAACTTCTCATCTCATATTATCTCCAACCCTAATCTTAAGCAACCACAAAAACATCCGCCCCCTTTCACTCGTTTTACTCATACCCAAAATCTCAATCATCAAACTTATCGAAACCCAGATTAATCATACTTAGAAAATTCATCCGTTCCAATAACTTTATAGTCACCACAATCGCCACAGGGATGGCTTGAGTTTCACTAAATGAAGAAGCCACAGGGATGACTTGAGACAAGAAGATGGCTACGAGATTCAACACAGGTAGGTTTAATCTTTAAGTTCGAGTCTCCAACTTCAGTTTTTCAACGAATCTAAGGAGAGATGTAACCTAATTGTTATAGTCTTTTCCTTCATTGTTCGAATATTAGCAAAAGGTTTTAGATCTATGATGCATGTGTTCTTTTGTGTGTAGATCGTTTAAGGGTCTATGTGTTGTGAGAACCATACACAAAAGGTACGAGGCTGAGATCGAAGCTTGAAACATGTTTGAGTCATGAGTCATTGATCAGTGATGTAGTTTTTCCATTTCGTGAGTAAGACGTTTGAAAGTCTTGATGCAGATTTTGAGAACCACGAAGTAAAACAAACTGAGATCGAATAGTTGTTTTATTATCATTGAGTCATGTTTGAGATGTAGCGTTGATATAGATCTGTGATGGATACTTCACTCGTGTGGAACGCCCTTTGAGGCATGATAGCTCTTTGAAACCCACGAATAAAGATTCTGAGATCAATCTTCGTTTTTTATTTCGTGTTGAGTCATGATTATATGTGGTAGGAGATGGTGGATGAGTAGGTATAGATTGGGATTTGATTGTGGAGGATTGGAGTCGGTTGTTTGAGTTGAATCCGTGGACTGATGATGGTCATTGGACCTGAGGTCTAAAGATCTTTGGTTGTGGTCTTGTTGTGGTCATAGATATGTTGTGGTCGAGTCTTGTGTTCAGTCATTCTTCTTCATCTCTTTCTTTCAAGTAGCTTATTGGTCATAAGGCCAAGTCGCTAAGCCAAGTAGCACGACTAAGTCGCTAAGCCAAGTAGCACGACTAAGTCGCTAGGACAAGTAGCCCGACTAAGTCGCTAGGACAAGTAGCCCGACTAAGTCGCTAGGACAAGTAGCCCGACTAAGTCGCTAGGACAAGTCGCCCGACTAAGTCGCTAGGACAAGTCGCTAGACTAAGTCGCTAGGATAAGTCGCTACGACTTGTTCAGTAACAAGTCGCTAAATCATGTCGCTACCACCTTTATGTCAAGTCGCTAGCTGTAAATACAACTCGCTAGCATAACTGCTACTTATATTCAACGAATCTAGACGACTTGTAAAGACAAGTCGCCACCATTGGTTGTACCAAGTCGCTAGATAGATCTTTGAAAACTTCCGATGTATTTCCCAACTAAGTTCCGACCATATGCATAATGAACCCAGAAAACGTGACAAAGGCAGCTACATATGGCTGTTTTGACCCGGTTTGACCTCAAAAACATGACCAAGTCGCCATTAAGAAACAAGAACACAAGTTGCTATCAAGAACCATGTTTGAAAACAGTTATTCGACCAAGTTGCAAAACCCAGAAAAATACATAAAAAGCATCACTTTTACCCATTTGACCATAAGAAATTTGACAACTTTATCCACAATAAAAGTCTATTTGAGCACATAACTGTTTACCCACAAAGATATAATCTGACCACAAACATATAAACACCAGTAAACAAGTTTCAAGACCACCATACAAAACCAGTAAGCATACAAGAACCACCATGGTACGAAACCAAACAAATCAACAAAAACAGTTTCAAACACGAATCAAAACCACAAGAAATCATCAAAACACCAAAACCTTGGCTCTGGTACCAATTGTAGGATCGTTATTTTTATTGTGTTGATGATTCGGGTGGTCTTGGATGATCAAAATACATGTTTTCCATTTTAGAGAGAGAAAGTAGAGAGAGAGGGTGTTCTTGCTAGAGGTTTACACAAATGTTGAATATTAGATTATGAGAAGCACCACCCCTTCCATGGATGGAAGGGGTATTTATAGTTACAGAAAACACGACCTCCTAACGGCCTGTGGATCAGGGATACATTGGGTAAAGACCCGTCCTTCCTCCACGGTGTTGCACTAAGCTATACTACGCTACAAACTAATAAATAAACTACTAAATAACGTAAATAACGATATGTCTACGAGCTAACTTATGCTAGATAATATTAGGGGTGACCGACTCTTCACTATGGAATTTTCTAATTCCTAACATAGTTATTCTGATATTCATTGTAAACTGAAGATTGGTTATATCATATTAAGATCTTTAATTTTTTTCGTTATAATTTTTATTCTGATATTAATGGTGTGTGATGATACCTATTCTGATATTAACGAACTTTCAATTTTCTTATCATTGTTATTCTGTTAATAATTGTAGTTAATCTCTTATTAAGAAATTTCTTTCATGTTTATAAATTGTATCTGAAAATTATTATGATAGTTAATCTGATATCAAGAATTTTTCTTAAATATCAAGTAGTTAATTCAGATGATTGCTATTATTACAGATAATTAATTCAAATTAGTACTAGTAGCAAATAGTAACTTAGTACTAGTACTGATAGTTAATATGATATTAAAAATTATTAACTATCGGCTTGTTATATTCAACAGAAGGAGAAGAAAGATTAGTTGATGAAGAAGAAAGTTCAGCAGTGGATGATTTTCTGTCTGATTATAAGCAACAAATACGAAAATGCTTGAGTCAAGTAAAACAAGATATTAAGGCTGCAAATTCTTTATTTACTGAAACATTAAAGTATTTGACATGCGGCAATTATCCTTATGACACAACAAATATATGTGTGCTACGCTACCATCTCAAAAAGTTGGAAAAAAGAATGGATGTAGTTGAATATTTTTCTATTTGTGACAGTCACATTTACTTTGATTTGCTAGAGTACAATAATGATCAGGTATTATTGTTTTATATAATCATAATAAAGTTTTGCATATGATATTACAGTTTATAAAAAATTTGATATATTATATATTTCTTGTATAGATTCATGAAACTTGTCTAGACAAAGTAAGAGCGATAGTTGATGATGCTGCTTTGACGATTGTAAATGTTGTTAAAGAATTTGGTTTGCCACCTTTGAAAGATGAAATACATCCAGTTATATGGGAAGCTCTTTGATGGATCTAGACACACACCTTGTGTCAATGATATTTTGTATGATATTATTAAGCACGCGGAATTTACTTAGTAATACTTAGAAGATGGATTGTATGATTTATTGTATGTAAACACAGATTAAACACAAAACTTAAGCTCCAATATTATTGATAAATAATACGGGTGATCTTGATTATCACTAGGGTTACACCTTGAAGCCTTTTTGAGTAATACGTAGGTAAATAGACAAGTACCTAAGACAATGACCTAGGACCTCCTTTTATACAATAAGGAGTCCTTTACAAGATAAGTATAAAGCTAACATTATAGAATATACACAAGATCTATTCTATACTTATCTAAACACGTTTTCCTATAGCAGTGGTAATAATGTACCAGCAGTGGTAATACATTTCCACTGCTAGTGTTAATCCGAGCAGTGTAAACCACAACTATCCGTGGTAACGGATTATTCCCAACAATCCTCCCCTAAACTTATGATTTCTCTACAAATCAATAAGTTTCTTCAATATGCATTATCTTCAAGGATTTGGGGAATTCAACCAAACACTTCACTTCTTCCTAAACTTTTGTATGGCTCTGGAACATTGATCTTGAAGCCTATGTAACAATGCTCTGACCTTCTCATTGTCTTCATGAACTCTTATTGTTGTACATAACATCACAATGAGAGTTCTAGCTCTGAGTGGATATTCTTTCTCAGCAAGCATGAATGCATCTTCTCCATTTGCTGCAGAGACATGATGAACTTCACATGAATCATAGTAAAACCATTTAGTACCAGGACATGTGCATGAGAATTTCCAGAAATCATCATTAACATTTGGTTCATAGAGCCTTCCAAGATTAACCCATAACTGCATCTTCTTCATGTCTTTGAGATCTTGAGCATTAAACCTTTCTTGAACTAACCTCCATAGTGTATCAAGGTCATCTCTGTCAAAAGCTTTTATAAGATCTTCAAATTGAATGAATGATGAAGTTTCACCACCTAGCCTTGTGATCTTCCATGTTGGAGCAAAATTGCTAGCAGTGTAAACTTCCCAATCAATGATAGGATGTCTTACTTGCAGTGGTTCTGGATAAAAATCTTCTTCTACAACCACAATCATTCCAGTCAGTTGTTCTTCAGTGAATTTCTCACTAGGAATTTCTTGTTATTCAGCAACCTTAGTCTTCTTAACAGTTTGAGAATCACTTTCTTTGGCCTTTCTCTTCAATCCAGGAAATCTTCTTGCTTCTTCTTCAGAGCCCATTGCAATAAAATCTTTATCATGTTTTTGAACTCTGTAGTAAGTTCTTTCAACTTGATCATCAGACATTCCTTTGAATTGATGCTTCTTCCAACCACCAACATGACAACAATAAGTCTTCATATATGAAAGAATTTGTGCCTTGGTAAGTTGTCTTGATTTCTTTTGGCCCTTTTTGACTGTACTAATCACATCTTCAAGTGCTTGATTGTTCTTCATTTGAATGAAATCCTTCAACTGAGCAGTTCTTTGTTCTTCAGTTAAGGATGCATCAGCTACAAGGTCAATTGCCTTTTTCTTGATTATTTGATTATTAGCAATCAAGAATTCAATATCTTCTTCAGTAGGAACATAACTAAACTCTGGAGTTTTCTCTCTAAAAATTGTAGGTTGAATAGTGGAAAGTGAATCTTCAATAAAATCTTCCATTCTGTTCAATCTTTTAGTCTCCAAAAAGCTTGCAACTTCCATTTCTTCAAGCTTTTTCTTTTCAGCAACTTGTTCTTCAGTAATCATATTAGCAATTTCACTATCAAGAGCAATTTGTGCTTGTCTCTTCTTTGAAATCTTTCTTCCAGTTTGCTCTACACTTTCCATAACTGCTTTACCTTTGTCTTTCTTCAGTTTATCAAATTCTTCACTTGCAGTGGCAATACTTGGCTCTGCAGTAGAAATAGAATCAGTGGTAAAATCAGTTGCAGTACAGAAAATGTCTTGATCATCAAGTTGCTCTTCTTGAGTATTAGCTTCCATTGCTCCTTTACTAGTATCTCCTTCATCTTCAAAATCAATTTTCCTCCCCTGAGTTTCAGCACTTGTTTTCCTCCCCTGTTTAGGAGAATGACCCAAATCTTGATCAAAACCAGCTGAATCACCATCATTAGGTGAGGATGAAGATGAAATCACCAACTTTGCAGTTTTCTTGTGCTTTTTCAATCCCTGCAACTCTTTCTTCAAGGTCTGAATCTCTTCTTGTAAGTGTTTAACATCCATGGCATGTTGTTGTTTGACATGTGCCAAGTCCTTCTGTAGAGATTCAACCTGTTTGGCTAACTTTGTACACAAAACCATCAATTCCAATTGTTGCCCATTGTCCTCATCACTTCCAGCTGTGTTACCTGTTGGGAGAGGTGAATCATGGGGCAAAGGCTTAGATTCCTCCCTAGTTGGACTAGGTTGAAGTCTAGAACCACCACTGCTTGTTGCTAGACCAAAAGGTTCAGAAACTTGTTGTGTTGTCATGAGAGGAGTTGGCTGTTTAGACCTTCTCTCATAGGTGTTGGAAACTGGTGGAGTATAATCAATGTTAGGAACATTAATTATGGGTGTGTTTTGTTCAGTTGTAATCTTAGCAAGCATTTGAGGAAGGAGAGGTGTAAAAATCATATTGCCATATTTGTTTAAATTTTGAAAAACTTTAGGCTTTAGGCAACTGATTTTAAAAACATTAGTATGGGGTTGCAGTTGAAACTCATTTAGCACTGCTTGCACAAACCTTGGATACATTAAAAATTTTGTTTTACTCTGTACATTGCCTTTCATACTTGTAAAAATATAATTTGACCAGTTAAAATTCTTATCAGTGACTAGACAAACCAAAGGATAAGCCATGGTTGAACTAAATTGCTCATAAGATGTTTTCTTTGGACTGAGACAATGTAACAGAGTATGAATCAAAAATCTCCATTGGGGACAAAAACCACTCTTTTTGAAAGTAGCCTTTTTGTCAGTGGTATCATACCCAATGGATGATAAAGTATCATGAATTTCAGGCATAGGTAATGTGATGAGACCATTGAGATCACCCAATTGGAGTACCCTCCTCAAGGATGCCTCAGTAACATCAATAGTTACCCCATCCACAGTGGCTCGTAGAGCATCCACTGTTTCATGTGTATCTCTATTCTCAAGTGTTATGGACTTAGCAGAAGTCCAAAACTGTTTGATTTGAGAGATATAGATTGTGGGATTTAAAAGCAAAGCATACCTTATATGTGTGGTATGGAGAAAGTCCACAATCTGATGAAAAACAGGGCCACTCTTCTCGTTAGACTTTTGTAGGTAGGTCACTAGGTTGTGCTCATCTGCAAATTTCAAAGGTGCCATAGAAACTTTTGATGAAAATCGATATTATGTCAGTAAGAATTGAAAGAATAACTAGCCAATTGGGAGAGAAAGATATATAGGGTTAAGGTTTAGAATTATTACGCAAGAAAAATTATCTTTAGAAAGTATTTATCACAATATGGAAAGAAGATAATTTCCTTAAAATTTTAATCCTATATATACATAAATCAGTGGTTACTTTCAACGTCTAGTAAAAAAAAAGTTACTGACACAATCAGTTGTAACGACTAGAACAACAGTGGTAAAATAACACTGTCAGTGGAAACTGTGAACTAGCAGTGGTAATTTTTCACAAAAATTTCAAAGAGCAGTGGTAAATAAAATCATTTGAAAACTAGACTGCTCTTATCATAGTTTTTAGCAAACTACCAGCTATCAACGGATTTGATATGTCTTTACCATGAGCCGTTTGCTATGGACTAGCCAACTCTTAATCATAAAGAATATGGTGAGTTGATAACCATATAGTTTTTGGTAAACTATCAACCATAAACGGATTTGACAAGTCTTTACCAGTAGCCGTTCGCTCTGGACTAGTTGATTCTTATGTGGATAAGACATGGTAAATCAATAACCATTTGTTGTGTATCTCAGATATACACCTTTTAAGATCAACTCCCATCAAAGCTTGGTTATGTATCTGTATGAGATAGGAATAACCAACTTGTTATGAACCAAAATTACTTTCAACCAACCCATTACCCAAGAAAAATATCTTCCAAAGTCAACTCGAGAATATCTATATTTACTCCTTAACCTACAAAAATAGGAAAAAGTAAATATACTCATTAATTAACCCTTTCAACCGACTTTGTCTATATAAGGAGGCTTGGCCTTTTTGTAATCTTCATCAAAGCACAATCAAATACAGTATCCCTAAAAATAATCATGAGCAATCCTTCCAACACCATCGACATCTCCTCTGATTCAGAAGAAGAATATGTAATTGAGTCAGAGACTTCCTCAGAGGCATCAGGATGGTTTAGATACTTTCCACCAGGGGCTGGCACTTCTTCCAAAAAGTATACCAAAAAAACTGCTAAGCGTGTGCCTGCAGCTAAACCTGCAAAATCTCTTGAGTTCTACTCCAGCTCATCAGATGATGATGAGAATGAGGATGAGACCTATTCTTTGGCCAAATATTTACCAAAGGCTCTCACAACAGCATTGAAGACAGCTATCTCAAACATGAAGCAGATAGCTATACCAGAGAAGCCTGCAAGACTCCCAAGGCCTCCTCCACAAGTGCTTGGACTTCCTTGTCCAAGGATGCAGTTAACCTTTGAGAACAAAAGGAAGAGATCCCGGAAGAACAGGCATGACTATGTGGGCAAGGGCAAGAAACCAATGGAGTAGCTATTGTAGGGTGAGGATTTTATGTTTTGTTTGTGTTTAGAAGCACTTTCTCTTTGGTTGTAATGAATCATCATGATGACATGAATAAAATTCCTTTGTTTTACTGATTTCTTTGTAAGAGTACATGTTGCCACTGATTTCATTGTAGTTACCACTGTTAGGCATAATTTCATCATTAGATGCAGTAGACAACAAAAGATACTAGCACACAACAGCAACAATCTTCAATTTAAACAAAGAATCCTTCAAATATGCTTGTCACAAACATAAATCATACACTGAAAGAATTTGTGAGGTATCAGTGGTTAGAGAATATCAAGGAGTGATTCCATAAGCTTAGCAGTGGCAAAACTCTCAGTTAATTAAGTCAACTCCTAGTCACTGATTCGTTTACCAAGGTCAAGAGACTTCATTTACTTCTCAACCACTTACACCTTCCCCTCATTAACTTACTGAATCCAACTTAACATATATTAAACAAACCTTTTAACACACAGACCACCCAAATCACATACTCCAAAAATTTCACTCTCAAAGATTAACATTTCTCCAACAACACCATGAGTCATTCTAGTCCAATCAATCTTTCTTTTAGCAGTTCATCTGATAGTTCTTGGGATGACTTTGTTTTGAAGAACCCTGGAAGATTTGAGAAATAAGAGTATGAGGAGATTGTTTCCAGGAAGAGAAAGCATTCAATTGTTCTCTCAAATCCTTTTCCTGCTGGTCCTTCATCACTACAGCCAGTGCCTCAGGATGCATTAATCAAGGAAGATAGCTTAGAGATCAGCTCCTATGTATCGCCATATGAAGATACAGATGATGAGACCTCTAGAAGAGTCCTGAGTGTTCCCCCTTCTTGCAGCAATAGCTCCTCCTGAAGAGCTCCAACCATCACCTTCTCTACCATTGTTATCAGCACCACCATCAGCAGGTCCTTCATCATCATCACCACCTACTGGAATAGTGGTGATGGGATTAGCAAGCCCTAAGGTGTATTCATGGATTGATATGTGAGGGGCTCCTAAAGTGATGCCAACTTGGGCCTTACCAAAGAAGCCATAGGTGGTGTATGGTTGTCTGATGTAGTAAGGTTGTGGTAGGTTGTGAAGCTTTTGTTGAAGTAGGATGTTGTTAGTTGTTTTCAGTTGTATGTGATGATGCTTGTAGTCTGTATTCCATGGATGTATCTACTGCACTCAGTGTGCAGTTTTGTGAAATAATAATAAGGATCCATGTTTTTCTTTGACTTTCTTGCATCATTTGTGTTGTTATCATTTTGCATTACAATTTACTCCACCTCCAAAACTGACATACTGTCCATCATAATGCTCAAAATCAGAAAGATAGGACTTGTTGCCAGTCATGTGCCTTGAACACCCACTATCTGTATATCCTTGATCTGATCTTTTTGTCCTTGGATTTTCCTGCACATAAGAGTAAAGAGTTAGTTTCTTTTGGGGACCCAGGCCATGATTGACTTGGATCTGCCTCGTATATCAATATAGTTAAATCTATCAAAGGTCATTGATACACCATTGTGATTGGTTGTAGAGGTATTTCCTTTAGGTTTCCATTCCCAACGTGCTGAGGCCTTCACAGCATTGCCCATGTCCCCCCTTTTTTTGTTTACAACCCTTGCAGTGGTAACTTTTAAATGAGCAGTGGTAACTGCTGGTTTGTTTTTAGATACCCACTGTTGGTTATAATGAACTTTATTATTCTGAAAAGTTCCTTTCCCTGTTTGTGCAGATTTTGCAAAAGTTGTTTTGGACTTTGCACTTTTAACAAGTGACATAGGGTGAGCAGTGTTAACAATTTGTGCAGCGGAAAAAGTTTTGAGGCCACTTCTTAGTTGAACTGCTCTTGGGACCATTTTGCAATGTGAATTAAGGTGTACATTATTTTGAAACATGTTAGAATTCACCCTTTTATTCCCATGGATTTCCCTTCTCCCATTATGATAGTCAAAATAAGCATGTAATTGATCAAAACTACCACAGATATAGCATGCCTTATTGTACATCACAAATTCACTACCTAGTTGTTGAGATTTAACATGATTCCAACTCCTCTGGTTACCCCTAGGAGCTGTAGGCTTGTTCCTATACATCTCAGCATACCTTACAGTTGATCTAGGTTTATTAACTGGTTTCCTAGGTTCTTCTGTAACAGTATTAACAACTTTTGGGATAGAAGTCTCTACATTCTTTTTAACATTCTCATCAAGACCAGATGAGTCACTAGCACTCTCAAAAACATCATTATCCTGCTTAATCTCTTCCTCACTTTTCACCATTGTGTCCTTTAAAGGACCATATTCACGTTCAAGGTTCTGAAACTCTTCTAAGCCTGTATGAGCTAAATCTATACCTGGAGGTGAATGAACACCCCTTAGAGGAGGAGGCACAATATTATAACCCATACCAGACTTAACTTTACTATGTACTTGAGCATTCCAAATTTTATCAATTGACTTAGACTGATGATAACATGTGTCTAATGTTAAATTGACATTTTCATTTTTCTTCTGAAGTTTTTCCAACTCCTTTTGGTATGCATCATTCACAGCTGTTGTATGTTCTACCTCTCTTCTAAGTAGAATCATATCATCATTATATTTTGTCTCATTTTCTCTATAGTGATCTATTTGTTTCTCTAATACTGTTATAGCTCTCCTAAGGTTAGACACAGTATAATTAGTAGTATATAACTCTTGTCTTTCATTAGAATATAAATCATTAAGCCTTTCAACTTCTTTAGCTGCCCTACATGTTTTAAAACAACTTTCAAAGTTTTGTACCTCAGAATCAGAGAAAGCCATGAGAGCAAATTCAGTAGCAACAAGAGCAGCATCTGAATGTTCTTCTTCTTGATCATCAGCCATGAAACTTCAATCATAGCTCACACCATCAATAGCCAACATTGCCTTTGGTTCTTCCACAGTTGGTTCCTTCTTTTGCTTGTACCAAGTAGACCTGTTGTCCTTGGTCTTTGGTCTTCTACATTCTCTAGCAAAATGTCCAAACTTGTGGCAGTTAAAGCACTCCACTTTCTTCTTATCAAAGCCTGCAGTTTCACTACCATTGATGTGAATAGGCTTGCCAGTCTTCTTGTAGAATTTCCTAGCCCTCATGCAAAGAAGAGTTATCTGCCATTTTATGTCCATTTCCTCCAAGTCATCTTCATCAATTTGCTCTATGTCTTCATGAGTTAAGACAGAGCCATCAACCTGCAGTGGTAACATTAACAGTACCAGTGGAAACTTTAGAACCAGCAATGGCAACATCATCATCACTGTCATCATCAGAATCATCACTGTCAACAGAGGTTGACAATAATGCCAAGCTACTGGAGTTTGTAGCAAGTTTCCCTGCCTTCTTCAACCTTTTCTCAATAAGTTTGAAGTTGTTGTAAAGGTCATTGAGTTTCATTGTTTCTATGTCTGATTTGTTTTCCCAGACAGTAACATTAGTTTGAAACTCTGAAGGCAAACTTCTTAGAAACTTCAAATTGAGGTCTTCCATTTCTACCTCAATGCCAAACACAGTGAGTTGTGTAACAATCTTCTGGAGTTTGGTGAAGATGCTATCAAGTGAGTCATTGCTTAAGCAGAGAAGTTTTCATAACTTTGCTTCAACAATGTCTTTTGTGTCTTCTTTGTAGCATCATTACCACCAAACACAAAGCAAATCTCTTCAAACAGTTCTTTAGCAGTCATGTACTTGCTGAATGCAATGATCTGATCTCTAGGAAGAGTCATCAACAAAAAACTTCTAGCTTTAAGATCATTCTTCCTGCAAGTTTTATCAATACTAGATTCAGGCACAGAAACTTTCACAACATCTGTGTCACCAACCTTCACAGTACTAGTCACAGGCTTGAAAGAATCACCAGTTTGAATGATCTCCCAAAGAGCATAGTCCTGAATGAGAAAGTATTGCTCAATCAGTATCCTCCACATCTCAAACTCATTAAGTTTGAGCTTAGGTAGCCTTGGTGTAGAGGAGTTGTACTGGTTGTTTTCCATCTCCATTGAATTGAGTGTGTAGGTTAAGCTTATTCCTTGGATCTTCTAAAACAAAATATCAGAACCTTCGCTCTGATACCACTTGATGGATCTAGACACACACCTTGTGTCAATGATATTTTGTATGATATTATTAAGCACGCGGAATTTACTTAGTAATACTTAGAAAATGGATTGTATGATGTATTGTATGTAAACACAAATTAAACACAAAACTTAAGCTCCAATATTATTGATAAATAATACGAGTGATCTTGATTATCACTAGGGTTACACCTTGAAGCCTTTTTGAGTAATACGTAGGTAAATAGACAAGTACCTAAGACAATGACCTAGGGCCTCCTTTTATACAATAAGGAGTCCTTTACAAGATAAGTATAAAGCTAACATTATAGAATATACACAAGATCTATTCTATACTTATCTAAACACGTTTTCCTATAGCAGTGGTAATAATGTACCAGCAGTGGTAATACATTTCCACTGCTAGTGTTAATCCGAGCAGTGTAAACTACAACTATCCGTGGTAACGGATTATTCCCAACACTCTTTGCAAGATAAGCAACGAAATTAAAGATATTTGAGATCCAAATTTTTTTACATTTGAAGATTTAGAAATATTTGATAAGTATGCAGAAGAGGCAACAGAAAAAAAAATGGTCAATGATGTTTTGAGAGAAAAGGTACTGTTTTTTTGATATTAAATATTGTTGTTAGTCAGATTTTAATTGTCCTTATTCTTATGTGATATTAAGAAATTTTGATATTATTTCTGATGATTTAGAAAGATATTAAGAAATTTCTGATTTTTGTAATATAGATTTTATTATTCAGAAAGGAAGACTGTTTGATGATAGTAAACTATATGGTACTCCCAGTTTTAATATCAGAATAAGTTTGGTGTAACTAAATATTACTGCTGCTGCAACAAAATTTTCTGCTGCTGCAATAAATTTTTCTACTGCAAATAAAAGTTGTATGGTACTCCCAGTTTTAATATCAGAATAAGTTTTAGTGTAACTAAATATTACTGTTGCTGCAACAAATTGTTCAACTGCTGCAGATAATATTTTTATTGGTAATTGTATTTGTCTTAACAAAGTAAAAGCGATAGTTGATGATATGCTGCTTTGATGATTGTAAATGTTGTTAAAGAATTTGGTTTGCCACCTTTGAAAGATGAAATACATCCAGTTATATGGGAAGCTCTTTACAAGATAAGCAATGAAATTAAAGATATTAGAGATCCAAATTTTTTTACATTTGAAGATTTAGAAATATTTGATAAGTATGCAGAAGAGGCAACAGAAAAAAAAATGGTCAATGATGTTTTGAGAGAAAATGTACTGTTTTATGATATTAAATATTGTTGTTAGTCAGATTTTAATTGTCCTTATTCTTATGTGATATTAAGAAATTTTGATATTATTTCTGATGATTTAGAAAGATATTAAGAAATTTCTGATTTTTGTAATATAGATTTTATTATTCAGAAAGGAAGATTGTCTGATGATAGTAAACTATATGGTACTCCCAGTTTTAATATCAGAATAAGTTTGGTGTAACTAAATATTACTGCTGCTGTAACAAAATTTTCTGTTGCTGCAACAAAATTTTCTACTGCTAATAAAAGTTGTATGGTACTCCCAGTTTTAATATCAGAATAAGTTTTAGTATAACTAAATATTACTGTTGCCGCAACAAATTGTTCAACTACTGCAGAGAATATTTTTATTGCTAATTGTATTTGTCTTGACAAAGTAAAAGCGATAGTTGATGATATGCTGCTTTGATGATTGTAAGTGTTGTTAAAGAATTTGGTTTTCCACCTTTGAAAGATGAAATACATCCAGTTATATGGGAAGCTCTTTGCAAGATAAGCAACGAAATTAAAGATATTAGAGATCCAATTTTTTTTACGTTTGAAGAGTTAGAAATATTTGATAAGTATGCAGAAGAGGCAACAGAAAAAAAAAATGGTCAATGATGTTTTAAGAGAAAAGGTACTGTTTTGTGATATTAAATATTATTTCTGATGATTTAGAAAGATATTAAGAAATTTCTGATTTTTATAATATAGATTTTATTATTTAGAAAGGAATACTGTCTGATGATAGTAAACTATATGGTACTCCCAGTTTTAATATCAGAATAAGTTTGGTGTAACTAAATATTACTGCTGCTGTAACTAAATTTTTCTGCTGCTGCAACAAATTTTTCTACTGCTAATAAAAGTTGTATGGTACTCCCAGTTTTAATATCAGAATAAGTTTTAGTGTAACTAAATACTACTGTTGCTGCAACAAATTATTCAACTGCTGCAGATAATATTTTTATTGGTAATTGTATTTGTCTTGACAATGTAAAAGCGATAGTTGATGATATGCTGCTTTGATGATTGTAAATGTTGTTAAAGAATTTGGTTTGCCACCTTTGAAAGATGAAATACATCCAGTTAATGGGAAGCTCTTTGCAAGATAAGCAAGGAAATTAAAGATATTAGAGATCCAAATTTTTTTACATTTGAAGATTTAGAAATATTTGATAAGTATGCAGAAGAGGCAACAGAAAAAAAAATGGTCAATGATGTTTTGAGAGAAAAGGTACTGTTTTGTGATATTAAATATTATTTTTGATGATTTAGAAAGATATTAAGAAATTTCTTATTTTTATAATATAGATTTTATTATTCAGAAAGGAAGACTGTCTGATGATAGTAAACTATATGGTACTCCCAGTTTTAATATCAGAATAAGTTTGGTGTAACTAAATATTACTGCTGTTGCAACAAATTTTTCTGCTGCTGCAACAAATTTTTCTACTGCTAATAAAAATTGTATGGTACTCCTAGTTTTAATATCAGAATAAGTTTTAGTGTAACTAAATATTACAGTTGCAGCAACAAATTGTTCTACTGCTTCAGAGAATAAGTTTTAGTGTAACTAAATATTAATGTGACAATCATATTAAAATATTAATAAGTCTTTTATAAATTTAAGTTATCATTGATTTTCATAGCATAAAATGTAAAAAAAGATATTAATATCAGAATTACTATGACTTGTTGAAATAGATATATGCATAATTGCATCTTACATTACATAGCAGTTGTTTCATATTGGAAAGTCATACATAAAAGACATCAAAAAATAAAAAACATTAGCAACTGCTTGATTGTCATCTTCACCGTAATTTTAAACTCATTCCTTGATCCCACTTCCTTCACCCCAAACCTTTTCTGCTTGATTAATTCCCAACTCAACATATTTGCAAGCCCTAAAACTTGAATCCTCTTTCCAGGTGTACCTTGTACAGAATTAGATTGAACAACAGTAGCACTATGACAATTATTTTACACTAGTTTTAACTAGCTTTTGTTATTGTAATTGTTTAGCTTATTTCAAAAATAATAGGATTATAAAATTAATACAATCTAACTTCATCAACTGTGACTACTGCAAAGCATCATCATATACCATCATTTCTAAGTTTTGTTGATGAAACTGGAAAAACAAAAATGTTCAATGGCATATGATTTTAATAGAATAAGGTTTTAAAAAGCAACAAAAAAACTGTTTGCAGCTTTATACAGAATATTATACACCATTGATTATTCTTGAAAATGAAATACTTAAGGGTTTAGGATTTAGGGTTTAGAGGAACACTTAGTGAGACAACTTGGTGATTTGTAAGAAAAATTGTTTACTTGTAAGTTGTTTCACTTTCAACATTCGGTAGAATATCGAGATTTCATATATAAACGAAGCAAAAAAATAGTAAAATCATAGAGCAAAATGATCATCAATCTTTTTGAATATAGAGTTAAATTTATTGTGAGTTGATTGCTTCGTCTGTTTTTTTATGAAATCAGAAATGTCATATTTATAGATCAAAAAATAATAAATTTTATTTGTTCTATATAGAGTAATGATTGAATACCTAATTGTTTTATTTGTATATTGAAATAAATCATTAAATAAAAAAAATTAATATTTTATTAAATAATAAAACTAATATACTAAGAATTATATTCGAGAATCAGGTATAATATTCTTCATTTAAGAATTATCTTGAGTACATTACACACTCGTCTCAGACGCTCATTCATTTCTATCACAAAAAGCGTGAGCAGCAACGGTTATCAAAAAACATTTCAAAATTTGAAACCAAACTAAAAAACACCAACAAACCAAAACATATATTCTTCATAACCTATCTTGACTACGTTACGCGCTCGTCTCAGATGCTTGTTCATTTTTTTCCCAAAGAACCAAGCATATTCGAGAATTGAGAGACTGATGCTCCTTTCAATGGCAATCGTAGATGAGCCAAGAATGCGTCATTGTATTATTATCAAATCTTCTGGAGAGATTGTCATATTTATCTATTGACATTCCAGCTGCTTAGATTTGATAAAATTCGGTAAAATATTTAGGTTTCATTGAAAATATAAACAAATAATAATTCCTCCATAATCAAAATAAAATGTCATTAAAACAAGCATTCTGGGGAAAAAAAAGAAGAAGATATAATCAGTCTAAAGAATTAATAAACATAAGTTAAAAGTTATTAAAAGGAAAACACTAACCTTTTTGTAAAAAAGAGCTTCCTTAGATAAAGACTTCAAAGAAAAAAAACTTTTCTTAAAAAAGAGATGCAATATTCCTTTTTTTTAAACACTTTTTTTTATTACATTATTGAAGTGGGAATGATCAAATTTATGTCAAAAATAAGGATAAGGTTGTTGTTGAAATTTATTTCAAAACTAATAAATATAAAGTGACATTTTGTGTCTTGTGTATTGTCAAAATCATTAATGTCGTGTGTATTGTCAAAATCAACTTTAAAGATTAAAACAGATAGAGTGATATTTTGTGTCTCTAGGATATATCTTTAACCACTATAAAAATAGCATCCGACATATATGTCAGTTGGAAATTACTTAATAAATGTATACAGATACTAAAATATATACGCATAGTCAAAAAAAACTATGATATTAAGACAATTTTAATATGTATACATCATAGAAGACGCAATTATAAAATTTTCTCTGATATTTTTATTTTTAATATTTAGTTTCAAAGACTCTGATATTAAGACAATATCATATATTAAATACAACTAACTTTGATATTAAGACAAATATGATATATTAAAAATTATGTAATTTAAACACACTGTGATATTAAATAAAAATAGAACAAGTAACTCTGATATTTGAGTATCTGTTTGACTAAATAAACTATAACAATGAAAAACTATATTAAAATTAAATGTAAAACTTTGACATAAAGTGATATTTTGAGTCTCGAGGAGGTACTTTTTCATCACTATAATTAATATCTAACATATATGTCAGTGTCTTATACATCTATCCTTTCAACAGAAAATCAAATATGTATGTCAGATACTGAATTTAATTTTATTTTAGCTTTTATTGAATATTTTTAATTAACTGTGATATTAAGACAATACTAAATAAAAATACAAGTATGTCAGTGTGATATTAAATAAACTATTAAGACAACTAACTTTGATATTAAGACAAATATCATATATTAAAAAATATGAAATTTAAATAAAAATTTCAATGGTAATTATTCTGATAGTTTGTCTTCAAACACAGTGTGATATTAAATAAAAAATGTGATATTAAATTTTCTTTGATTTTGTTTTTAAATAGGATGTGAAGATTAATATTAAAAAATGTGAAATTCAAAAAAAAATGTGAAATTTTCTAAGTGTTATTTACTAGTGCTTATTCAAGTTTTTATATGTTTTTTTGATCTGATATTATTGTTTGGTAAGAATAATCTGTGAAATTCAAATATTTAAGACAGTTTAATATCACAGTACATCAACACTTTGTTTATATAGTGTTTCAAATTCTTAATGATACCCTTATCCAGAAACAATCTACTGAATATCAAAAACCTAACGTAAATCCTCATTTCCATAACTCAAAAAGACAAATCCAACTTCCAACAATACCATGTTGATCAATCATATTAGCAACATGCCAGATATAGTGATCACTAACATTTTGAATCGATTGCCTTTGTTAGAAGCGGTGAGAACCTTTAGTTTAGCACGAAACTGGAGATCTAAGTGAACATTGCTCACCGATGTCATAATTGATGAAGATTTCTTTTATTATTTAACATATGAGTTTGATGGGAGGCTTGTTACTAGACTCTTAAAACGGCTTATATGTCCAATAAGAAAGTTTGTCTTCTCTGTAGAGCCAAGATCAATGCTTGGAAGAGACAACTTTCATTATGAAGAGATTCGTGAGTGGCTCTTGTTTTTGGCTGAGCATGGAACTGAAGAGTTGATTATTACAAATTGGTATGGTGACCCAGTTACGTTCCCAACCCAACTTTACTCTCGTATCGAATTGAAACATATGGTACTTCATCTTTGTGCTATGGCTACTTTGGAATATTTTCATGGCTTCCTAAATCTATTTAGCTTAGAATTAATTCATGTCAATTTTCTAAGAGGTACAGTTTGGGACTTTATTGCTGGTTCTCCCTCACTTGAGTCTCTTAAAATAAATCGTCCTAGTACAAACGAGATGAGACTATGGAATATTGCAAAACGTAGGAATTTGAAGAAGTTGGATTTGAGTTTCAGTCTTTATAATGTTGTGACGACAATCACAACATCCGATATCTTTCAACTGACAAGACTTCAAAATCTTGTGACCCTTACTTTGGATTTTGGTGAGTGCACGGTAAGAATAATCTGAGTTTTACAACTTATAATTTTACAATGTTAAAGAAATGTGTAACACTAATGAAATTTAATTTTTAAAACTTGTTATAGTTGATACATGAAGCTAATTCTAGGATGAATGTGCCTTTTCTATCCCTGATTAACCTTAAGCTGTTCGATGTCGATTTTGGGAATAGTGTTATGGTAGCGTTCACCATTGTAATGATTCGGGCATCTCCAAATTTGAAAATGCTGGATACCAGAGTAAGTGTAATGTTGTATTGCATATGTCAAATAAACATTCCTAAATTGCCATGTTTGCGTATCTCAACACTATTTCATTTTTCAGGCTGCAAACACGCTTAGTGTTTTACCTTTGGAAAATTTTTCTAATGTTGTAGATAGAAACACATTCAGCCATGGCCAGCTAAAGACAATCGATATCAGCCAAAGCGATAGGAGTCATGATAGGAATGAAAATATCAGGAAGAACTGGGAGTTGGCTAGGAAGCTGTTGAAACTCCAACGAGCTTCCCCCACTGCCATGATAGATTTGTTTGAGTGATTTTAGTTTATTTGTCGGTTGAATAGGCTATGACAATTCATATTGCAATAATAATTGATTTTCAACTTCATGTTCTTCTTCATCTTAAATTCTTGCATAGAATCTGAATTTTAAATAGTATGATAATATCATAATATATGAATTGATTAATCTTTGAAATTTTACTAACTCTGATATTAATTGAAATTTTACTAACTCTGATAATAAGAAAATTACTCATTAAAAATATTGAAACTTAATCATTAAAAATTTGATACTGCTGCCATAAGCTGTTGAAACACACTGTGATATTAAATAAAAATAGAACAACTAACTCTGATATTTGAGTATGTGTTTGACTAAAGAAAGTATAAGACAAATACGATATATTAAAAATTTGATATTGTTGCTATAAGAAAAGTTAATGCTGCTATACATCTATCTTCATCACTATTTGAATATAGATTGAAATTACTATTTGACATGTATGTCAGTGTGTTATACATCTATCTTTTCAAATAGATACTCAAATATGTATGTCAGATACTAAATTTAATTTTATTTTAGCTCTTATTGAATATAGATTGAAATTACTTAATAAATGTAAACAGATACTCAAATATATACGTCAAAGTCAAAACTAATATTAATATATAGGGTTAATATACACAAAAGTTACTAAAGTTTACGGGAAATTTGTCCTAAGTCACTAAAGTTTTTTTGTTGTTATTCAGGTTACTCAAGTTAACGGGTTTATTATATCGGTTACTCAACGTTTAAAAAAGTGACATTCTTGTTACTACGAAGGTGGGCAACCAGATGATTTACCGGTTCCCTTGTCCACGTCATCACTATAGTTTGAGATGTTACAAGCAAGTTACTATCGTTCACGGGGTTAATTAAATAGGTTACTGAACTTTAAAAAAAAAGTTACTATCCGTTTTTATATGTTCTATCTGTTTTCGTTTTTTTTACGTTTTTCTCTATTTTCGTACGTTTTTATACGTATTTATACGTTGTGTATGTTTTCTTTGTTGTCGTTCTTTTTTTACATTTTTCTCCATTTTCGTATGTCTTTGTATATTTTCGTATGTTTTTTTACGTTTCTATTCATTTTTATACGTTTGTGTATGCATTTATCTGTTGTCGTACATTTTTTTTCGTTTTTGTACATTTTCGTACATTTTTGTATATATGTTTGTCCATTTGCGTACGTTTTTGTATATATTATTCGTTTTTATATGTGTGTGTACGTTTTTCTCTATACCTTTTTACGTTTTCATACATTACTGTATGGTTTTGTACATTTTCGTTCATTTTCATACATTATCTTACGTTTTCATATTATTTTTACATTATTCTACACCTTTGTATGTTTTATACGTTTTTATGTTTTATATGTTTTATACGTATGTATGTTTTATATGTTTTATCCCCTTTTATACGTTTGTATGTTTTATATGTTTTTATGTTCTATACGTTTTATCTTATACGTTTGTATGTTTTATATGTTTTTACGTGTAAAAATGTAAGAAAACGTATAACAACGTCCAAAAGCATACAATAACATCCAAAAATGTATAATAACATATCAAAACATATCAAAACAAAAAATTACTTCCAAAAAAGTCTAATAACGTCCAATTATGTAAAAAAATAATAATAAAATGTGTGCAAAATTGTAAAAAAAACGTGCAAAAACAGACAAAAATGTAAAAGAATGTAAACGTAGAATAACGTCCAAAAAGTTGTAAAAAAACGTATAAAAATATACACAATTTTAGCAACTTATTTGTGTATTAACGTAAATGTAAAAGAATGTAAACGTATAGTTACTTAAATGAAAATTTTGACAAACTTTCATAACTTATTTGTATATTAACCCATTTTTTTTAATATAAATGAAATCTAAAATATTTGCCACGTAGTATTATTACCGGTATTTATAGGTTACCAAAACAAGAGTAACAAATATAACCGGTCACAATAAGTTGAGTAACCTGAATAGCAACAAAAAAACTTTAGTGACTTAGGACAAATTTCTCGTAAACTTTAGTAACTTTTGTGAATATTAACCCTAATATATATACCTCATTAGAACATGCAATTATAAAAAAAAAATGATTTTGTTTTTAAATAGGATGTGAATATTAATATTTTGTTTAAGAAACTTTGATATTAAAACAAAGTCATATATTAAGACAACTAACTCTGATATTAAGGCAATATCATATATTAAAAAATGTGAAATTTAAAAAAAAAAAAACAAATCAATGGAAACAAATATGATAATCACTATATGTATACGTCATAGGTCAACTAACTCTGATATTAAGAGAATATTAATATGTATACGTCATACATTAAGACAGCTAACTTTGATATTAAGACAACTAACTCTAATATTAAAATTTAATTTAGTTTTTAAATAGAAAGTGATAATTAATATTTTTTTTTCAGAAAATCTGATATTAAGAAAATATCTTTATTAAGAAAAGTAACTCTGATATTAAGACAATATTAATTTAAAAATAATATTTTAAATAACTATATTTATGAAATATGATAGTTATATTCATTAATTTCTTGTGTATAGTCAAAATCAACTTTAAAGATTATCTGACATATATGTAAGTTGGAAATTACTTTAATTTCTTTGATTTTCTGTGACATATATGTCAGTTGGACATAAAAGTAAATATTTTGAGTCTCGAGAAGATATTTTTCAACATTATAAAATCTGACATGTATGATAGCGTGTTATGCATGTATGTTTTCACAGATAGTCAAATTACTTAATGAATGTAAATTTCTTTGATTTTGATTTTAAATATTTTGATTCAAAACTATGATATTAACAGAAAATCATATATTAAGACAACTAACTCTGATATTAACACAACTAACTCTGATATTAAAATTTGATTTTGTTTTTAAATAGAAAGTGATAATTTATGTTTTTTTTTTCAGAAAATCTGATATTAAAAAAATATCTTTATAAAGAAAAGTAATTTTGATATTAAGACAATATTAATTTAAAAATAATATTTTAAATAACTATATTTATGAAATATGATAGTTATATTCATTAATATCTTGTGTTTAGTCAAAATCAACTTTAAAGATTATCAACTTTAAAGAAATTAAATCTTTAATTTCTTTAATTTTCTATGACATATAAAAATAGAATAACTAACTCTGATATTTGAGTATGTGTTTGACTAAAGAAAGTAAAAGACTTTCTTATAAAAATTATAAAAATAACAAATTTTATTAAAAAAATAAACATCATTTAAATTTTATAAGTCAATTAAAATTGTTTAGTAAATTTAAATAAAAACAAAAATATACTTAAAAACAACATGAATTAAAAAAGCAACATTATTGAAAAACTATATTAAAATTAAATGTAAAACTTTAACTTAAATTGATATTTTAAGTCTCGATGAGCAATTTGTCATCACTATTTGACATGTATGTCACTGTGTTATGCATCTATCTTTTCAAAAACGGATACTCATATATGTATGTAAGATACTAAATTTAATTTTATTTTAGCTCTTTTTGAATATAGATTGAAATTACTTTATAAATATAAACAGATACTCAAATATATATGTCAAAGGCAAAACTAAGTCTGATATTAAGACAATATTAATATATATATACCTCATTAGAACATGCAATTATAAAAAAAAATTGATTTTGTTTTTAAATAAGATGTGAATATTAATATTTTGTTTAAGACACTCTGATATTAAAACAAAGTCATATATTAAGACAACTAAGTCTGATATTAAATTCAATATCATATACTAAAAAATGTGAAATTTAAAAAAAAAATCAATGGTAACAAATATAATAATAACTATAAATAACATCTCACATATATGTCAGTTGCAAATTACTTAATAATATAAATCAATTAATAGATACGCAAACATGTTAATTAATACGTCATAGGTCAACTAACTCTGATATTAAGAGAATATTAATATGTATACGTCATAGAACATCCAAAATATTAAATTTCTTTGATTTTGATTTTAAATATTTTGTTTCAAAATTATGATATTAACAGAATATCATATATTAAGACAACTAACTCTGATATTAAGACAACTAACTCTGATATTAAAATTTAATTTTGTTTTTAAATAAAAAGTGATAATTAATATTTTTTTTCAGAAAATCTGATATTAAGAAAATATCTTTATTAAGAAAAGTAACTCTGATATTAAGACAATATTAATTTAAAAATAATATTTTAAATAACTATATTTATGAAATATGATAGTTATATTCATTAATTTCTTGTGTATAGTCAAATCAACTTTAAAGATTATCTGACATATATGTAAGTTGGAAATTACTTTAATTTCTTTGATTCTCTATGATATATATGTCAGTTGGACATAAAAGTAATATTTTGAGTCTCGAGGAGGTATTTTTCATCATTATAAAATCTGACATGTATAATAGCGTCTTATGCATCTATGTTTTCAAAAGATACTCAAATATGAATGTCACATAGTTAAATTTAATTTTATTTTAGCTCTTTTAGAATATATTTTTTAGTGTGATTGTGAGACAATAATATAATATTAAATTTACTTAAATATTAAATGTGAGTGAAATATTTAAAAATGAAATTTTAAATTAAACATATTTATTTAAATAAATATTCAAAAAATTAAAATCATATTTTTTTTAACTAAAAAATAATTAATATTATTATTATTAAGTTAATATTAAATTAGATATACTTTAATATTTAACGTCGAAAATTAACATGCAAAATAAAATTTAATATGATATTAAGACAATAATAATATATTAAAGATTAAACACAATATAAACACAATAATATATTAAAGATTGTCAAAATTAAACACCAACCTTTAAAAGGTTTTGATATAAACACAATATAAAGATTAATATTATTATAACTTACTTTGATATTAAGACTATATTAAAATAATTAAAAATAAATGGCAAAATTAAAGATATAAATATTAAAATAAAGTTTATTTTAAAGTTTATTTCAAAATAAAGTTTATTTTAAAAGTCACATGCCGTGAATAAGTCTATATATAACATTGATATTGAAAGTAATGTTTCATTTATCGACTTGTCGTGTTGAGAATTAAAAAAAATAAATTGTTTTTTCAAAATGAGTAATGGTTTCGTGCCATTTACAAACGTACCTCCATCAGTTATTATTCATATCTTACAATCTATGCACAATTCAAGTCGTGATAGGAACCATTTCCAGGAGACAATAGAAAGTATACCCAGTATACCATCATATTTAGTTCATTTTATCATGGGAAGGTACCGCGAAGATGCTATCCAACTTGAAGAACGAGATATAGTTGAGATAATTGGTGTTTCAAAAATAAATATGAGTTTTGATGGTTCGGGTTTGACTAAAGAAACTATAAGGAAAAATCTTCATGAAAATATAATGCTTGACAAGGTTGAAGGCGTTTGTGCGATTTGTTTAGAAGAATACAAAGAAAATGAAAGCATAAGCACATTGATTTGCAGCCATGAGTTTCATGCAGATTGTATTAGAGGTTGGATGCTACACAAAAACATTTGTCCATTATGTAAAAGTATCGGACTGAATATCTAGAAGTATTATTTAATATCACAGTAATGTTAATTCTTATGTAATGTTAATTCTTGTTTTGAAAATCTAATGTAATGTTAATTCTATGTTATTTTACTTCACTTATTCTTATAATAAAATTATCATGTTCAATTTAATAAAATTAAAAGTTTATCTTAAAAGGAATAAGAAATATAACAAGAACATACAACTAATCTTGTAAAATATCTTCAAACAAGAAATTACAAATTAATATCTTCAGTTAAGACACCGATAACTTATAATCTTCAAATTACAAATAATATTAAAATTATAATCTTCATATAAAATCTTCAACGACTTCATATATGGCTGAATTTGGTAGTTTTTGATGAAGAACATACACCTTCAAAAAAATATTGTCTTCAATCTGATCATGATACATATTTGTAGTTTGGAATAACTCATCACCTTCAAATAACCAAAATTGGATAATAATGTTATCCACAAATGCTTTGTTAAAGTGCATTTGATACGAATGCTATCAACAAATGCTTTGTTAGAAAAGCAAAGTTGAAAAGTTACAAATACTTTCGGTAGAATATCTAGATTTCGATTTAAAAAATATAGAAATAAAAAAATCTTCCAAAGATAATAAATTATCGATGATACGAAAAAATAGATTTTTAATATAAAAACAATCATTATATTAAAGTTGCAAAAAAACATGAAATGAAAATGAAGAAAATTTTTGTTATGTTTTTCTATGTGTGATTGATGAAATATTTATAGGCAAAAAAGACAGTCATTTGTACAAACGAATATAGATAGCCCTTAAAAAATAAATAATATTTAAAGTACAACTGCTTACTTTATTTGTTCATATTAAAATATTTTTATGTTTTTCATATTAAAGGCTATGTACGTTATTTTTAAAGTACAAGTGCTCAACTCTAGTGGTATTTTTTATTTTTATTTTATACTGTTTTTTCGTAAATAATATTCTTAATAATAAAAGAAAAAAATTAACACTAGCTGCATAATTAATAATATTCTTAATAGTATATTAAAAATTATATCCGAGAATCAGGTAAAATATTTTTCATAAGCTATTTTGAGTACGTTACGCGTCATCTTGGGCGTTCATACATTTCTATCACAAAAAACTGAGCAACAAAGGTTATCAAACCACATTTCAAAATTTGAAACCAAACAAAAAATATTCTTTATAACCTATTTTGAGTAGGTTACTCCATTTTTTTCTCGTGTAGATGAGAAAAATGCATCATTGTAATATTATATTATTCATGACATTCCTTTTCGTGTTCGTCTTTCTTCATAACAACCATATCCGAGAATGCCAAAGGAATTGAGACTCTGATCCTCCTTTCGAAGGCGATGGTAGATGTACCAATAATGCCTCATTATACTACTATTAAATCTGAACTATAAGCAATCTCTATCTAGTGTAGATCATCTTTTGGAGAGATTGACATACCAGTTGACATTCTACTTGCTTAGATTTGATAAAATTCAGTAAAATATTTAGGTTTCAGTGATAATATAAATAAATACTCTAATTCCTCCATAATCAACAATAAGAGGTATAAAAATAAACTGGCCTTCATGAGTAATTAAAACATGCATTTCTGAAATCAAAAAAAAGAAGAAGAAGATATAATCAGTCTAAAGAATTAAATAAACATAAATTATAAAGTTGTAAAGAAAAACACAAACCTTTTTGTTGAAAATAGCTTACTTAGATAAACACTTCTAAAAAAAACATTTTCTTAAAAAAGAGATGCAATATTCCTTTTTTTTAAACAATTTTTTTTTGAGTACATTTTTGAAGTGGGAATGTTCAAATTTATATTGCAAAATAAGGATAAGGTTGTTGCTCAAATTTATGTATATCGTCTAGTCTTACCCATGTGTCTTTTTTCTGACATTATATATTATGTGATAAAAAAAACAAATTTAAGTTACTGTGATATTAAATAATTTTTAAATACGATTCGAAATTTACATACTATTATAATATTTAAACTATGACATTTACATACTCTGATAATATTAATAGAATAGTTATTATAAATAATTTTTAAATATTATCTGAAATTTAAATACTATGATATCATTTAAAAGTGTGAAATTTTCATAGTAATATAATATTGAAACTTAAAGTATTAAATTTGCCGGTTCTAAAAAAAAAGATGAAATGTAAATTAATTAAATTTGTAGCTAAAAAATATTTAAAAAAGTCTAATATCATAGTACATCAAGAAAAACATTTTTATTAAAAATAAAAAAACAAAAATTAATATGATAATTAATTTGTAATTATCATATATTAAATACAATATCACATATCAACAATGTCATATTTAAAAATGTGAAAATTTGATATTAATACAATACTAATATAACATTTAATATTTATTAATATCAAAATAAAATTTAATATTTTCGTGGTTTAGTTGTACCTATTTGGGTTGAAAATATATGTCAGATTTTAATATGATATTAAGGTTATTAATATCAGTATAATTATCCTTATATGAAGTTGATGTAAACTACGTATGTTGAGTAGATTTTTGGAATTTATGATGTCTTTACTCCTATCTACTTGTTCAACAAGCACAACTCCTATCTACTTATATAATACATCTTAACTCATCAATTCTTTATCATACCAACATATTATCATCATGGATGCAGAAAATGGTTGTAAAATGGTATGCATTGACTGTTGGGTTGAAAGTGAAAACAGAGTATTAAATTTGAAATTGACTGTGATATTAAATAATTTTTAAATATTATCTGAAATTTAAATACTTTGTTAAAATGTGAATTTTTCATACTAATATAATATTCAAACTTAAAGTATTAAATTTGCCGGTTCTATAAAAAAGATGAAATGTAAATTAATTAAATTTGTACCTAAAAAAATATTTAAAAAAGTCTAATATCAAATATGATAATTATATTCATTAATGTCTTGTGTATTGTCAAAATCAACTTTAAAGATTATCATAGATAAAGTGATATTTTGTGTCTCGAGAAGGTATCTTTTACCACTATAAATAATATCTGACACATATATCACTTGGAAAATTACTTTTAATAAATGTAAATAGATATTCAAATATGTATACGTCATAAGCCAACTAAAGTCTGACATAAATTGATATTTTGAGTCTCGAGGAGGAATTTTTCATCACTATAATTAATATTTGATATTTATGTCAGTATGTTATACATCTATCTTTTCAACATATAATCAAATATGTATGTTAGATACTAAATTTAATTTTATTTTAGATCTTTTTGAATATTTTTAATTTAATGTGATATTAAATCAATAATATAATAACACAGTACTTAAAAACAATTAGTGTGATATTAAGTTACTGAGATATTAAATTTAATATCATAGTACAAATAAATTATTTATATAAATACAATATCATATATGTACACAACTAACTCTGATATTAAGACTATCGTATATGAAATACAATAGCTTATATATCAGTTTGAATTTTGAAAAAATGTTGCTCGGAATTTCAATTTTAAGAAAATAGTTACTTTGATATTAATACAATATTTAATTTTAATTAAACATGCTCATAAATGCTGCTGTGAATTTTGAAAAGAATTACACTATCTTAATTTAGTGTGATATTAAGTTACTGAGATATTAAATTTAATATCATAGTACATAAAAATTATTTTATATAAATACAATATCATATATCTACACAACTAACTCTGATATTAAGACTATCATATACTACGTATTAAATACAATATCACATATTACCAATGTCATAAATATAGTTTTTTTTAAACAAGTGACTGTGATATTAAGACAATATTAAACAAGTTAATATCATATTGAATAAACTCTATCATAAATATAAAAATAAACTTTATTATTTTATGTTTTTAATTAAACGGGGCATAAATTGTTACTTTTAATTAAACGTGTTCATACATGCTATTAGGAATTTCGAAAGAATTACATTTCAAAAAAATATTATAATAAAAAATAGAAACTACCAACTGAAATAAACTTTAATTAATTCACATTACATTAATTTAAATTTTAATAAAAACTATTAAAATTAGAATTTTTCTACAATAACAATTGATCTTCAACTTCATATTCTTCTTCATCTTCATTTCTTTTTAAAAATCTTCATCTTCATCTTCCATAATTGATCTTCAACTTCATGTTCTTCTGTTTCTTACATTATACGAGTAATAATTTTTCAAAATGTATAAATTCATGTACTCTTCACATTCAGAATCTGAATCTGAAGAGATTAATACACTTATAATTATAAGAAAAGAATGAATTATAAGAATATACTCAATATTCCTATAATTTTTTCTTATCACAATATACATAAAAAAATTAATAAAAAAGTGGAATGTGTCAAGCTCAATAGATTTAGAATAACTTAATATACTCTATACACCTATCTAACTTATCACATTCCTGCTTTTGTACCATGGCGACATTTGGTAAAATATCTAGGTTTCATACCATGGTACTAAAATGTATATAATAGATGTAGAAGAAAATTTAAAATGATGTTACACATTTTTAAATAGAGCTTCGACATCTATTACAAATTTCGGTAAAATATCTAAGTTTCTTATCAAATAAAAAACCATAGAATAACCTCCAGGACAGTGAATAATATAGTGAAACATAAAAACGAAGCACATGGTTGCACTAATATCACTTTTAGTTTTTGTAGAATGAAAGAAAGATTTTTGGTATTTCTTTCTAATGGAAGATTTAAATTTTATAGGCAGTAAAGTGGTAAATGAAAAGGCTCTTTTATAGGAACAATAAATGAGTTTTTTATTTGATTTGATCGAATATCGAGGAGAAAATAATAAATGGCTTTTTATCTTTTTATTTTTAAACTCATCAAGTATTTTAACATAATTAAATTAAACTGTGATATTTAATTAAACATTATGACATTAATATTAAATAGTTGTGAAACTCAAATTTTTTAAAATAAAAGATATATTAGCTTACATAAATATAGATTAGCTTACATACCAAATTAGTCGAAAATAACACATTCTTAAACATATACAAATCACAAAATATAAAAAATCCTAAAAATTATCAGCATCACCAGCAACTTCTTTGAGTATGTTGATAAGGTTTTTGGCACATTCATCCATCTCTTGATACTTAGCTTTGACAATAACATTATGATTTTTCAAATCCTTAAAACTGGTTATCATTTCTTGATACTTAGCTTCAGCATCAACATTAAAATCTTTGTAAATCATAAAATCAGCTATCGCCTCTTCAAACGTAGCTTCCAAATTTGTGTTCTAATTTTCGATCCTCTTGAAGCGCGCTTTCATATCTTCATACTCACATTCATACTGTGGGAGTTGTTTAATCATTGTCTTCCTCTTAGAAATCAGCTCTTGTTTCTCTCTCAAACTTCCTTCTATTAGGAAAGTCTTTCCTTGCTCACAAGTAATTACCATTCTATTGAAACGATCTATCATGTCTATCTCATCTTTCAATAAAGAATCCTGCAAATTAGCACAATTCGGAGTGCATGTACCCTCTGGACACAAAGAACACGGCATTTCGAGTATACATAAATGATTGTGATGATTGATAATGTAATTGATATAAATGTTACAAATATTATAGTGCATTCAAAAAGTTAAAATGAGACTAATGAAATGGGCCTTATAAAATGGGCCTAATTTTATACAACTGTTTTATAGTGTATTCAAAGTTGTACATGATTTTTGTGCAACTGTTTAACAACTAAAAAAATATCCTAGTATTTTTATATATGACAATAGCTAAAAAATGAAAAAGTATACTCACTATATCTATTCAGAATATACGTATATAACAGTGTTGGGAATTACGGTAAACTAATGGATCTGCTGAAGTATCTGCCGAAGCGTTTCTGCCAAAGAAGAATGGATTCTGCTGAAGTTATACTTCAGCTGAAGTGTTAAAGCAGAAATCGTGATTCTGCTAAAAGTGAGAATCCACGTAGGAGAGATAAGCGCCGTATGTAGAAAAAGTCAGCGCCGTATGAAAGATAGGTTGGCGCCGTATTATGTAGTGTTTACTCAGAATGTGTTTGGAGCAAAACATGATGATTAGTAAAACAACATGATTAGTTGCATGCTTGTCTAGATGCATGCTTTGTCTATGTTTGTATTAGGAGCGTACGTTGTAAACACTCGTGAGTCATTAGGGTTTCTTGTCTATAAAATAAACCATAATAGTTTGTATTAGATAAGTTTTTCTAAGTTTTTCTAAGTCTTTCAAGTCTTGTAAAATATCCGAAACATAGAGTTTCAATAATCAAAAGATCCATAGAGGATCAAAGAGTTCTTAGTTATTATAACTTGTATTTACATTCCGCTAAAGAATACGAGTTGTAGAGATCTTCTATTAGTTTGCTTGTGATTACATAGGCAACACTAACGATCTCCGAGTGCTTAAGATCTATCAAGGTCTTTGTGTTTTCAACAAGTGGTATCAGAGCCTCGGGAAAGTCTCTACGATACTAAGAACCATTCTCACCCCCATACAACCAAACATACTATCACCATGCCTGGATCTGATAATGAAACTGAAGTCACCAACACAAACAACACCAACACCACTTCCATGCAACAGCTTAGTCTTTCAAACAGTAATGGTAAATTTCCTTATTTAAAAAGGGAAGAGTATGATCTTTGGACTATGAAGATGGAAAACTGGATTTCCAATATTGATTGGAATCTGTGGGAGGTAGTGAAGAAAGGAAACAGTCTAAAGAAAATGATTCCAGACAGGGATGGGAAGTTTATCATGGCTCCTCCCAAAACTGCTGAAGAGGTGCTGGCTATGCAGAGAGAGCACAAAGTAAAAACTATCCTTCTTCAAGCCATTCCTGAAGATCACCTGTGTGATTTTCACCACATGGATGATGCAAAGGATATATGGATGGCTCTCAAAGCAAGGTTCGGTGGCAACGAAGAATCGAAGAGAATGAGGAAGTCCATGCTGAGACAACAATTTCAATACTTTAATATCTCCGAAGAAGAAGGTATCCACAAGGGATACGACAGGTTCCATAGGATTTTGAGTCAGCTAAACCAGCTGAATGCAAAACCTGACAATGATGATTGCAATTCAAAGTTCCTACGATCCTTGCCTCCATCATGGTTACATGTAAGTATAGCCCTCAAGGCTAAAGGTGGGTTGGACATGTTCACCTTTGATGAGCTGTACAACAGACTCAGAACTCTTGAACCTGATGTCAGAACTCCCTACCGTACATCTTCTTCTGGCCATGCAGATTTTTTTGGGACATCTCACTCAAACATGATGGTACATGCTCCTAGTTCAAACTACTTTCCATCATCATCTTGTACTCCCGCTCCACCACATAACACTCGTCCCACTCCACCATGTTCTCAAACTAAGACTAGTAGTGTGATGGAGGATGTTCTTTATTCATTTGTTGCTGATTATGATACTCAGCAGTATCTTGCATATGAAGACTTTGATTAGTTGGACCCACTTGAAATGGAGGAGATGAAACTGAAAATGCAGGTGGCATTGCTGTTAGTGGACATCAAAAGGTTTGAAGAGAAGTCTGGAAGGAAGTTTGCTTTCAAGGGAAAGGAACCAGCTCGCTTTGACAGGAGAAAAGTCAAGTGTTTCACTTGTCACTAGACGGGACATTTCTCAAGGGAATGCAAAGACAGGAAGAGTGGAGATGGAGCTAACTACATTTCCTATCAGCAGAAACAGCAGGAAGCTGGAGCTTCAGCAGCTCTTCTCACCATGGATGAACAGGTCAACTGGACTACACATGAACCTGTGAATGAGGAAGCTCATGATACTGATAAGCTTGGATTGCTGGCAAGGTGTACTTCGGATGAAAGGCATGATCAGTTTGCCTTGATGGGACTATCTCAGGTACACAACTGTATATTTGGTTGTAGTCTAAGATACAACGAACTTAAAGAAGAGTATGATGCTATGAAACCTAAATTTGATGAATGCTATGTTGAAAATGAAGCTCATAAACTAGCATTAAAAACAGTAGAAAGACAAAAGGTATGGTTTCAAAAGAATCAAATAGCTTATGAAGAAAAGATAAAGGTGTTACAGTTTGATCTAGAAGTTGCAAATAATTACTTAAAACTGTCTGAGAAAGCAAAGGCTGAAGCTGTGTCTGAAAACCTAGAGCTCAAAGAAAAACTAGCTGAGGAAATAGCTAGGCATAAGGAATGGTTAATTTCAGGTGATAATCTGGCTAGAGAAATCTATAACAGTCAATCAGTAACCTCTGGCTTAGGATTAGGCTTTCAAAAGTATGTAGGATTGGAAGCTAGGTATGATAGTCGTAAATCCACACCAGCAAAGTTAGCTAACTTTGTAAAAGAAGGTGAAATGCATGCTATCCCTGGACCTATTAGAGGTGAATTTATGCCCATTGACCTATCCATCACTGTTGACTTTGATGGATCACATCATCTATATGGCAAAAAATCAAAAGACTTGCCAGACCCTGATACCTCATCTAATGACTTTGTCTCTTGCTCTGACAGTGACAATTCATCGGATCAAGGGTCTACTTCCTATGAAAGCTGTGATTAAATTAAGAAGTCTGACCTTCCCAAGCCCTCACCTGAGCCTACACCTAAGCCTGCACCCCAGTCTACTTACAAGCCTTCTAGGGAAGCTGCTGAGGAATCAACTTCCAAGACAGTTTCTTCTGAAGATTTATCTTTTAAATCTTTGCATAATCAGTCTGTTAAAAACAATTCCTTGAATGTTTTTGATTTAAGTACTTCTGCATGTAATCAAACATCTCCCTATTTGAATAAATCTTCCAAGAAGAAGACATGTTTTGTGTGTGGAAGTAAATTTCATTTAATTAAGGATTGTGATTTTTATGAGCAAAGATTGGGTGTATGTGCTACTCAGCAGAAACATAAATCTAAGTGGACCGATGTTAATAATATTCCACCTTATGTCCCACAAGCAGCTAATACTGACTCTCATTGGAGAGGTTCAGTTGCCAGACCTTATGTGCAACCAACTAGCCCATACTTTAATCATGGTTATTGGCCTACATATGTTGACTCTATGTATGCTGGGATGGGATATGGGAGTACTGCTGTGAAGCCCTCAGCAGGTTGTTCTTGGACTATCAAGGGACCCAATCATCAATGGAGGACCAAGGACAATGGTGGATCCTCTAGATCTTCATGGCCTAAACCTGTGATCCACAAGGCAGGTTCAAGTCAGTAATGACTTGAACCTTCTTTGGTTGCTAACTGTATGTATATATTTTGTTGTTGTTTGTAGGATCATCCCCTTAAGCATAAAGATATTGGTATTGTTGATAGTGGCTGTTCCAGAAGCATGTCTGGGAATATAGATATGATGCACAATTTTGTTCCCATAGAAGGAGGAGGCAATGTGACTTTTGGAGGAAGTGATGGAAGTATCACAGGGAAAGGCACCATAAAGACACCTCATCTGGATTTTGAAAATGTGTACTATGTTAAGGAACTTCAGCATTTCAACTTGTTCTCCGTTTCACAAATCTGTGACACCAAGAACAAAGTACTCTTCTCTGAGAATGAATGTCTTGTGCTGTCTAAAGACTTCAAACTCCCAGAAGATACTTCAATTCTGCTGAAAGTTCCTCGAACTCACAATTTCTACACATTCAACCTTAATGAAGTTCAACCTGGTGGTGACCTCACTTGTTTGGTGGCTAAAGCATCCCTTGATGAGTCTACTAAATGGCATAGGAGGATGGCTCATGTGAATTTCAAGACCATAAACAAACTCTCTAAAATGGGTCTTGTTGAAGGTCTTCCCTCCAAAGTTTTCACCAATGATCATAATTGTGTTGCATGCAACAGAGGAAAACAACACAGAGCCTCCTACAAAGCTATCAATGCTATGAGCATCATCTCTGAACCTCTTCAGTTGCTCCACATGGATCTGTTTGGTCCAACTCAAGTCAGAAGCATTGATCATAAGTTCTTCTGTTTGGTTATCACTGATGGCTATAGCAGATTTTGTTGGGTTTTCTTTCTAAGAACCAAGGATGAAACATCTCCAGTGCTGAATGACTTCATCACCCTCGTTGAAAATCAGTTGAACAAAAAGGTTAAGGGAATTCGGTGTGATAATGGGACAGAGTTCAAGAATGCTATTCTTATAGAACTCTGTAGGTCAAAAGGTATAAAAAGGGACTATAGTAATCCAAGAACCCCACAACAAAATGGGGTGGCTGAAAGAAAGAATAGGACCTTAATAGAGGCTGCAAGATCAATGCTTGCAGACTCTAAACTGCCCACTATGTTCTGGACTGAAGCTGTTGGCACAGCGTGCTATGTGCTAAACAGGGTCTCTATTACTAGACCTCAACTCAAAACACCATATGAACTTCTCTTTGGGAAGGTTCCTGTCATTCACTACCTAAAACCTTTTGGTTGTCAAGTGACCATTCTAAACACCAGTGATCCGTTGGGAAAGTTTGATGAGAAGGCTGATGATGGTTATATTGTGGGTTATTCAACTCATAGTAAGGCATACAGGGTGTACAATTTGCAGGCCAAGAAGATAGAGGAGACTTTGAACCTGAGATTTTTGGAAGATAAGCCTAATGTTCAAGGACAGGGTCATACGTGGTCTTTTGACCTTGACTACTTAACTGATTATTTGGGTTACACTAGACATTTGGCTAACCAAAATGCAGGTCCTCAAGAGTCTCCCACTAACAATGCAGGTACCTTGGATGATGACTCTGAAAATGAGTTTGAAGATGATGAGCAACCTATACTTGTGCCTTCTTTCTCCCCTAACAATATTGCAGGTACCACCTCCAAGGATATTGCTGATAAGAGTGATGAAGATGAATCACATTATGCTGAGGACCTTGCTAGGCTTCAGACTCAAGAATTTGCAGCTAAGCTTGAAGCAGAGAAACTGAATGGAGAGGTTGCTAATGAAGGAGTCAGTAGAAACCATGTTTCTGCTGATGTTGATTCTGTTACACCCACCATCCACAAATCCACTGAAGGCTATGCTGTTTCTTCTCATGTTCCGTCTCAAGTGTCTTCAGACTTTGGAGAACCTTATACACGCTTTCCAAGACCCTCAGATCTTGGAAATCATCAACCCAAAGCTGGCATCTTCACCTCACCCTCTTATGATGCTGAGTTTGAGCCAACTATAACTAATCTTGATTCATTCATTGAAGTCAACCCCACTGCTACTCAGAGGATCAATATTGCTCATCCTCAATCCAACATTATAGGTGATCTTCTGGCACCTGTTAGAACTCGAAGGGCTATAACAAGTCCTCAGTTTGGACAGATTGCTTTTCTCTCTTATGTCTCCAACCAGCAAAGAGACAATCAAACAGACTTCAAGCATTGTCTGTTTGCTTGTTTTCTTTCTCAAGTGGAACCCACAAGTGTTTCTCAAGCTCTTAACGATTCAAGCTGGCTAGAAGCAATGCAAGAAGAGATGCAACAATTTCACAATCAGCAGGTTTGGATCTTGGTTCCACTCCCTGATGGCAAATATGCCATTGGGACAAAGTGGATTTTGAAGAATAAGAGAGATGCTCGGGGTGTTGTGATCAAAAACAAAGCAAGATTAGTGGCTCAAGGCTTCAGACAAGAGGAGGGGATTGATTATGATGAAGTGTTTGCACCTGTTGCCAGAGTTGAAGCCATTCGAATTTTCTTGGCTTATGCTTCTTACATGGGTTTCATGGTGTATCAGATGGATGTTAAAGGGGCTTTTCTGTATGGTGAGATTGAAGAGGAGGTTTATGTCACTCAACCCAAGGGATTTGAAGACCCAGATCACCCAAATCATGTTTACAAGGTTGTCAAAGCTCTCTATGGCTTACATCAGGCACCTAGAGCTTGGTATGCTAGGCTTTCATCCTTTCTGCTGAAGCATGGATATAGGAGAGGTGCTATTGATAAAACTCTGTTCCTAAAGAAGAATTACTCAGACATCATTCTTGTGCAAGTTTATGTGGATGACATTATTTTTGGCTCCACAAACGAAGCTTGGTGCAGGGAATTTGAGGAACTAATGAAGGGAGAGTTTCAGATGAGTGCTATGGGAGAGCTTACTTTCTTTTTGGGTCTCCAAGTTCAGCAGAAATAAGATGGCATCTTTATCTGTCAAGATAAATATGTGAGGGACATTTTGAAGAAATTTGGTATGGAAGGTGTTAGGACTGCCACAACACCTTATGAAGCTCCAAAGACAAAAGAAAATAATGAACCAGATCTACCTGTGAATGTTCATCTGTACAGGTCCATGATTGGTTCATTGATGTATCTAACAGCTTCAAGACCTGATATTACTTTTGCTGTGAGTGTTTGTTCTCGACATCAAGTCACTCCACTTACTTCCCATCTCAATGCTGTCAAGAAGATCTTTAAGTATCTCAAAGGCCAACCTCAGTTAGGCCTTTGGTACCCAAAAGAGTCTTCTTTCAAGTTGGAAGCATATAGTGACAGTGATTATGCGGGTGCAAATCTGGATAGAAGATCCACAACTGGAGGCTGCCAATTTCTTGGAAAAAGGTTGATTTCTTGGCAATGCAAGAAACAAACCCTTGTGGCTACCTCAACTACTGAAGCAGAGTATGTTGCTGCTGCAAATTGCTGTGGACAGGTCCTTTGGATTCAAAACCAATTGCTGGACTATGGGTACAACTTCATGAACACAACAATTTTTATTGATAATCAAAGTACCATCTGCATAGTCAAAAATCCAGTTTTTCACAGTCGAACAAAACACATTGAAATCAGGCACTGTTAAAAACATACAAAGACCTTGATAGATCTTAAGCACTCGAAGATCGTCAGTGTTGCCTATGTAATCACAAGCAAACTAATAGAAGATCTCTACAACTTGGTATTGTAGCGGAAAATAAATACAAGTTATAATAACTAAGAACACTTTTGATCCTCTATGGATCTTTGATTATAGAAACTCTATGTTTCAGATAGAATACAGGACTTTAGAAACTTGAGAAAAGCTTATCTTTTACAAACTAACTTGGTTTCTTATATAGGCAAGAAACCCTAATGAGCGTTGACAATTTACGCTCCTAATACAAACGTAGCCTAAGCATGCTTCTAGACAAGCATGCAACTAATCATTTTGTTTTGTTAATCATCGTGTTTATTCTGAGTAAGCTCTACATAATACGGCGCCAACCTATACATACGGCGCTGACTTTTACTCTAAACTGAGCTTATCTCTCCTACGTGGTTCCCACTTTCAGCAGCAACACAATGTCTGCTTTATCCCTTCTGCTGAAGTATAGCTTCAGCAGAAACCATTCTTCTTCGGCAGAATCCATTCGGCAGATGCTTCGGCTTCTTCGGCAGAATCCATTCGGCAGATGCTTCGGCAGAATCAGTAGATTACCTTAATTCCCAACAATCCTCCCCTAAACTGGAATTTGACTAGGTTAAGTTCCAGTTTTCTTGATAGATCGATAATGCTGTTGAGGATTGTACCATTTGAAGAAAAATATCCAAACAAGATCCTCTCCATATCTTGAGCACTTCTGAGCTGTGAAAGTCCAGGTTTTTGAGGATCAGCAGCAAAGATTCAGAAGAAGGACATCTCTATGATGACTGAGCTGTGGTACACCAGATCTTTGCAGAAACATATGACATCATGTACATCAAAACATATAAGTTCAATACTATTCTCATCACTTCCAGGTGTGTTAACTCCTGTGAGAGGTGAATCATTGAAATTAATGGATTTGAGGTCTCTTTACCAATAGCCATTACTACTGGAGTAGCCACATGTTTGAGTTCGAAAACTATGGTACATTGATAACCATCTGATTTATTGGCAAACCAGCAACCATATAAACGGATTTGTTTTGTCTTTACCTGTAGCCGTTTGCTCAGGACTAGTCAATTCTTAGAATTGGTGAATTGAGCACCAAATATGGATTCAGTTGCCTTTACCACATGCCATATACATGTGGGCTAGCCAATTCTTGGATTCCGAAAAGGAATAGTCCATGGTGAATTGATGACCATACAACCCTCAGCAGTTAAGCATGGGTGGTTGCAAACCCTATGATTTTGAGCAAACCATTACAGCTATCAACAGATTTGATGTGTCTTTACCAAAGCTGTACCCTTTGGACTAGTCAACTCTTTGACATACACAAGGTACATCAGGTGAGTTAAAGACCATCAAAATTGAATAACAAACAAATCTGTTTTTTTTTTTTTTTTTTTTTTTTTTTTTTTTTTTTTTTTTTTAAATAACTAAGAAAAATTTATAAAACTGAAAAAGCTTAATAATAAGTTGAAAAGGAAAATTAAAAACCTAATTTTTATTAAATAAATGCTATCACTATTTTAAAATGATGTTTTTGTGAGTTTTCTTTTTATGAAGGTTTTTTTTTTTTTTTTTTTTTTTTTTTTTTTTTTTTTAGAAAAAATTAGACAAAAATAGACAAATAACAGAAATAATGCAAACTAAAATGAACAAAACAAAGATAGTTCAGAGATTACCAAACGTCCTGATATGGATGAGGAAGAGGCCTATTGCAGTTGTTGGAGTTGAGTCTTGATCAATCCTACCAGTGTTAGAGCTGACTGTCTTTCATTTCCCACAGGGTCTGGAGGAATTTCCAATTTCTGATTCAGCATCTTTTCCATTAGTCTTTTGGGCAAAGGATACTTTCTTTCAGAAAACATGTACACAATGATTCCACCCTTAGTCTCAAGCACATGCACACGAGGGAGAGGATAGAGTCTCCAGGATTCAAGCTTCCACCTATGTGAGTTTTCCCAAATGGAAGATGCTTTGCTATTGGGAATGTGAGAGTTTAACAGGGCTTGAAGATCTCCTGGTAAGAACATCCCAGAACCTTGTGGTTCCTTGTTGCAATAATGGGTGGTAACTTGAGTGAACAGAGAAAGTAAGTCTGCCCTGTCTACCAAGTGTAGAATTTCCTTCAGAAAGGTGAATTCCATTGAAGTGGAGTCCCTTCGAAGAAGAACATTCATCTGATCATCCTTTAATTTCCAGGCTATCACCTCATCTGAATTTCCATCAGGAAAATCAGCAGCAGACCCTTCTATTATGAAAGTAGAGTCATCAGCTTCAAGATACACAGGAGATCTGTTGGCCATTCTCTTCTTCCTCCTCCCAGGCTGATAGATTTCCTGAGGGGGAGCATTTTCATCTAGTGTATTGGTAGTAGGACTTGTATTGGTAGATGGAGACTCGGTTGAAGTGGGAAGTGCTTTCATCCTGTGGAAGATCTTTATCGCCCTCTCTGTTTTAGTTTCTGGTAGATCAGCTTCCTTTACTTCAGAATCTTTCAGTGTGACAACAGGTGCCACTGAGGGAGAGGGAGCTGATGCTTCAGGTGCTTCAGGAGGAATGGAAAATGGTTCAGCAGATTGACCCTTGGCAGTAGAAGAGACAACTTCAGAAGTTGCTTCAGCAGGAATGACTGGAGAGGATTCCTTGGTTGGAGCATCATCAGCCTTGAGTCTTTTGGCTTCTGGAGCAGCTTCATTCTCTGAAATCCTCTTTAAGTTGGGAGATTTTGCTGAAGATAATGATCTTTCCTTCATGATTTGGTTATATTTGCGATACAGGACATGATCAGGAAAAGCCTTGACTTGTTTCATTGTTAGGCCAGAGTTGGACATTGAGTATTGGTTTTTCACCACCCTTCTTATTTCATCTTTAGTAGGAGGTTTGTCTTTGGCCTTCTGAGCTTTGATGGCCCTCTTTTGTGCAATTGCTTCTTGCTTCCTTTGTCTTCCCTGAGCCATCATTCGCTCCACATAATTGTCACTGAGGAAATCTCCACCTAGTATACTTTGAGCTAGAGAAGGTTTTGAAATGACTTGCTGAGTTAGAATATCCCAGTGTTCAGCAGGCATCTGAACTCTCAGTTCATCTAGTTCTTTTCTTCTCTCAGGAGTTAAAGATGAGAATTCCTCTGTTTCAAGTTGTTTAGCCAATGCTACACTTTCCTTTGACTTCTCAAACTCAGCCAATCTACTTGCTTGACCCAGTCTTTCCTCCTCACTCACCAGGTTAGGACCAAGCTCATCTTCAGTGATGACATCTTTCCCTTTATCATCAGGCTGTCTAACACACTCTTCTTCAGTTAGATCAACTATAGGAATCTCTGTTGTAATACCTAGGTCAACATGTTGATGTAGATTATCAAATGGAGTGGTCAAGACAACAACATCAGGAAGATCTGCTGAAGGTGAAGGGCCTGATGGTTCTTGAACAGATGAAGATAGACCAAGATCTGGAGATGCATCCTCTATTTGCATATCAGCAGATGCAGCCTTATCAACCCCAGGTTCCTCAGAAGCTTCAGAAGAAACTTTATGAAGATCAGATCTCTTTCTTCTGGTGTACAGAACAGGTTTCTTCTTCTTTGATGAAGTGGCAGCTACTGATGAAGGGTCATTGAGAGAAACTTCAGCCAACATGTCCAGAGACCCAAAGGGAGGAGTTTCTTGTTCTTCATCAGAGGAAACCACAAGTTTCCTTTTGGAAGACCCTTTTAGCTTGTGCTCTAAGACCTTAACCTGATTCTGCAGTTCTTCAATTTTACCCCCAAGAGACAATTTGGTCTCTGCAAGTTCCTTTTTCAGATTATTAACCTCTGCAGCATAACTGTTGACAAGAGCATACACGGATGAGAGTGTAATGGGGTCCTCAGCTCCACCAGCAGATTGCTCTGTGGAAAGGGGAGCCTCATTGGACCTTTCAGAAGAAACATGGTCATGCTCAATATGAGGAAGATCTTCATCGAGAGAATCCCTCACAGGACTTGGAGTGGTTGGTCTATTAAGATCTGACTCAACATGAGTATCAAGTGTGGGTGGAGGACTGGGACAGAGTGGCTGGTCTGGAGCAACATGAGTTGCTTCACCAGTAGAAGATGGGCTCTCATCAATGTTAACCAATGGATTACCATCAGTAGCAACAGGTGAGGTAGGAGGATTATGAGTCATATTCTCCTCATTAGCAGCCTCATTACCTTGGGGCAACATGGCTGCTAGCAAGGGATGATGTTCCCCCTGAAAGTGGGTTCTCATTGTTGCAAACAATTTAGCAGTTAAAGAACCTATAGGATAAAAAGCTTGGGCTTGGGTAGAGGTGTCTACTATGATTTGTAAAAACCTTGGGTACATTAAAAATTTTCCCTTTGTCTTTTGAATATTTTCAACCATGTTTTCGAAAATATACTTAGAAAAATTGAAAGTTACCCCTTGAGAAAGACACACAATACCATATCCCAGTTTGGTAGAGAACCGGTCCCATCCTCCAGTCTTGTTGCTCATGCATTGAAGCAACGTGTGAACCAAGAACCTCCACTTCGGGCAGAGTTCCTTCTTCAACCACATATCAGTCCTTGTACCACGATAGCTAATAGCTCTTAGCCCAGTAAGCACATTTTCCTGACTAGAATGAAATGCTCCATCAGCATCTTCCAAGTGAAGCTTCCTCCGAATTAGGTCCTCTGTTAGTATGTGCTCTGTTTCGTCAATCACTGCCCTAATCTCTGTCTCACTCCTCTTCTCAGCAGTTGCCCAAAATTGAGTAATCAGTGATTCATATATCTCATTTGGAGAATGAGTTAGAGCATAACGAATCTTGGACCTTTTCAGGAATTCCACCATTGGTTCGTACAGGTCATATCCCTTGCCATTTCCCAGAAATGCAACTTTGTTGTGATCATGTTTAAATTCAAGATCCATGAGGAATATGAGTGTTTAGAGTTAAGATTCTTGAAATGGTGAGTGTTTGTGAAAGAGGAATGAGAGGGAATTTGTTTGTTCTGAAGCGAGTGATGGTGGATGAAGTGTTTTTGCCCAAATTATAGTCAAAGAAAAATAGACCGTTTGGTTGACTTTTGCTGACGTGTATTGCATCTTTGACCCAACTCAAAATAACACTTCGGCAGAAACACATGATCAATCTGCTGAAGTTGTAGTTTCAGCAGAATGTATCAAAGATAAGAATATCTTCGGTAAGTTTCTAGAATTACTGTGCCACCCACTTGCATTAAACTCATTGAACCTTGAATCCGTCTATAAAATGATCCCAATGTAACTCATCTTTTCACCAAGATCCCCAAATATTTACCACAAACCCTAGAAGTGAAATAACCTCAATTAACCCAATTGCACCATGAATACCAAACCTGAGATCATAGATCTCACTTCCTCATCTTCCTCATCCTCTTCATCATCATCAAGTGGTGAATCAAACCCATGGTTCCATTACTTTCCTCAACCCTATCCAAGACCAAATAAATCGCCCTTTCTTCCTTCTTCAGAAGATGACAGTGTAGTGAATCCAAGTGAATCTGCTGATGATTCTGATGACTCCTATAAGGAGGGAACTTCTTACTCCCAACCTCCAGCACCTCGGTCTCAACAAAGACCTCGTGCCAGGAATCCGCCACTCCCCATTGATAGAGAGGTGGTTCTTGGTCTCACTGCGCCATCTTTTGGTGCATGAACACACATCGTATAGTAGAAGGGCTTAAGGAGGGTGGATCGATTGCATTTTGGTTGAAATGAATAGATGAAGCACAAAGGACACGATAGTTCTCTACGTCATCCTACGTGGTCATCGTCATCATCAATCGTTTGCATCAATCCATCCTTCCATTTTGGTCCTTAGCATCTTCGTCGTGCTGGTCATGCATATCCAACCAGCCAGTTAGACTGAATGGGTGGTTATGCAAGACCTACGAAAGCAAAGCCAGCATCAAATGCATATCCAGCATTCCATTAGATTTCGGAATGAAAGATATACACTAGATTAGGCTTAGCTTAAGTGTACAGCTCGTATCTTGAGGATGCAAAATAGAAGGTTGACTTTATGTAAGCTGTAAGCTGTAAACTGTTTCTTGAATGAATGAATGAACAATTTGACTTCAATTTCTTTTCTTTCAGTATTATCTTTAGTAGAATCAAATTGTATGCTTCAGTCTTTGTTATCAGAAGAAACAAGCAACACTCTTTCAGCTATCTGACCATGTACTAATGAGCCACTCTTGATGAATATGATCTTGATCATGGGATGTATACACTGCAATCCAGATAAGGAACAGACAAAATGCAGTACAGACAACTGCAAAACAGACACTAAAACATACACAACAACAAAAACAAACAAACTAGAGAAATATTAGAAGTTAGTGTTAGAAAACAAACTAATATACAACAACAATATGCAGAGTTTGCACAAATCCTCCCCTGAGGCATATGCCTCCCCTGAGGCCTATGCCTCCCCTTAAACTATGCAGTCAAGGGTTTAGCATTCCAATATTGACCACGAGGTGTTGAAACCTTGGTCCATCAAACGCTTTTGTTAATAAGTCTGCCACATTATCATCAGTATGGATTTTAGCCACTTTTATCAAATGTTTTTCATAAGCATCTCTTATAAAGTGGTGCCTGATTTCAATGTGTTTCGTTCGACTGTGAAAAACTGGATTTTTGACTATGCAGATGGTACTTTGATTATCTATATGAATTGTAGTGTTCATAAAGTTGTACCCATAGTCCAGCAATTGGTTTTGAATCTAGAGGACTTGTCCACAGCAATTTGCAGCAGCAACGTATTCTGCTTCAGTAGTTGAGGTGGCCACAATGGTTTGTTTCTTGCATTGCCAAGAGATCAACCTTTTGCCTAGAAATTGGCAGCCTCCAGTTGTGGATCTTCTATCCAGATTTGCACCAGCATAATCACTGTCACTATATGCTTCCAACTTGAAAGGAGATTCTTTTGGGTACCAAAGGCCTAAAAGAGTTTGGCCTTTGAGGTACTTAAAGATCTTCTTGACTGCATTGAGATGGGAAGCAAGTGGAGTGACTTGATGTCGAGAACAAACACTCACAGCAAATGTAATATCAGGTCTTGAAGCTGTCAAATACATCAATGAACCAATCATGGACCTGTACAGATGAACATTCACAGGTAGATCTGGTTCATTATTTGCTTTAGTCTTTGGAGCTTCATAAGGTGTTGTGGCAGTCCTAACACCTTCCATACCAAACTTCTTCAAAATGTCCCTCACATATTTATCTTGACTGATAAAGATGCCATCTTGTTTCTGCTGAACTTGGAGACCCAAAAATAAAGTAAGTTCTCCCATAGCACTCATTTGAAATTCACCCTTCATAAGTTCCTCGAATTCCCTGCACCAAGCTTCGTTTGTGGAACCAAAGATAATGTCGTCCACATACACTTGCACCAGAATGATGTCAGAGTAATTCTTCTTGAGGAACAGAGTTTTGTCAATAGCCCCTCGCCTATAGCCATGCTTCAGCAGAAATGATGAAAGCCGAGCATACCAAGCCCTTGGTGCCTGATGAAGGCCATAAAGAGCTTTAACAACCTTGTAAACATGATTTGGGTGATCAGGGTCTTCAAATCCCTTTGGTTGAGTGACATAAACCTCCTCTTCAATCTCACCATACAGAAAAGCACCCTTGACATCCATCTGATACACCATGAAACCCATGTAAGAAGCATATGCCAAGAAAATGCGAATTGCTTCAACTCTGGCAACAGGTGCAAACACTTCATCATAATCAATCCCTTCCTCTTGTCTGAAGCCTTGAGCTACTAATCTTGCTTTGTTTTTGATCACAACACCCCTAGCATCTCTCTTATTCTTCAGAACCCACTTTGTCCCAATGGCATATTTGCCATCAGGTAGTGGAACCAAGATCCAAACCTGCTGATTGTGAAATTGTTGCATCTCTTCTTGCATTGCTTCTAGCCAGCTTGAATCATTAAGAGTTTGAGAAACACTGGTTGGTTCCACTTGAGAGAGAAAACAAGCAAACAGACAATGTTTGAAGTCTGTGTGATTGTCTCTTTGCTGGTTGGAGACATAAGAGAGAAAAGCAATTTGTCCAAACTGAGGACTTGTGATAGCCCTTCGAGTTCTAACAGGTGCCAGAAGATCACCTATGATGTTGGATTGAGGATGAGCAATGTTGATCCTCTGAGTAGCAGTGGGGTTGACTTCAATGGATGAATCAAGATTAGTGATGGTTGGTTCAAATTCAGCATCATAAGAAGGTGAGGTGAAGATGCCAGCTTTGGGTTGATGATTTCCAAGATCTGAAGGTTTTGGAAAGCGTGTATAGGGTTCACCAAAGTCTGAAGATACTTGAGAAGGAACAGCATAGCCTTCAGCAGATTTGGGGATGGAAGGTGTGACAGGGTCAACTTCAGCAGATACGTTGTTTCTGCTGCCTCCTTCATCAGCAACCCCGTCTTTCAGTTTCTCTGCTTCAAGCTTGGCAGCAAATTCTTGAGTCTGAAGCCTAGCAAGGTCCTCAGCATAAGGAGAGTCATCTTCATCACTCGAATCAGCAGTATCCTTGGAGGTGGTACCTGCAATATTGTTAGGGGAGAAAGAAGGCACAAGTATAGGTTGCTCATCATCTTCAAACTCATTTTCAGAGTCATCATCAAAGGGACCTGCATGGTTAGTTGGAGATTCTTGAGAACCTGCATTTTGATTAGCCAAGTGTCTAGTGTAACCCAAGGAATCAGTTAAGTAGTCAAGGTCAAAAGACCAAGTATGACCCTGTCCTTGAACATTATGCTTATCTTCCAAAAATCTCAGGTTCAATGTCTCCTCTATCTTCTTGGCTTGCAAATTGTACACCCTGTAGGCCTTACTATGAGCTGAATAACCCACAATATAACCATCATCAGCCTTCTCATCAAACTTTCCCAACGGATCACTGGTGTTCAGAATGGTCACTTGACAACCAAAAGGTTTTAGGTAGTGAATGACAGGAACCTTTCCAAAGAGAAGTTCATATGGGGTTTTGAGTTGTGGTCTGGTAATGGACACCCTGTTTAGCACATAGCAGGCAGTGCCAACAGCTTCAGTCCAGAACATAGTGGGCAGTTTAGAGTCTGCAAGCATGGATCTAGCAGCCTCTATTAAGGTCATATTCTTTCTTTCAGCCACCCCATTTTGTTGTGGGGTTCTTGGATTACTATAGTCCCTTTTATGCCTTTTGACCCACAGAGTTCTATAAGAATAGCATTTTTGAACTCTGTCCCATTATCACACCGAATTCCCTTAACCTTTTTGTTCAACTGATTTTCAACAAGAGTGATGAACACAGTCAGCACTTGAGGGGTTTCATCTTTGGTTCTGAGAAAGAACACCCAACAAAATCTGCTATAGCCATCAGTGATAACCAAACAGAAGAACTTATGATCAATGCTTCTGACTTGAGTTGGACCAAACAGATCCATGTGAAGCAACTGAAGAGGTTCAGTAATGATGCTCATAGCATTGATAGCTTTGTAAGAGGCTCTGTGTTGTTTTCCTTTGTTGCAAGCGACACAATTATGATCATTTGTGAATACTTTGGTGGGAAGACCTTCAACAAGACCCATTATAGAAAGTTTGTTAATGGTCTTGAAATTCACATGCGCCATTCTCCTATGCCATTTTGTGGACTCATCTAGAGATGCTTTAGCCACCAAGCAAGTGAGGTCACCACCTGGTTGAACTTCATTAAGGTTGAATGTGTATAAGTTGTGGGTTCGAGGAACCTTCAGCAGAATTGAAGTTTCTTCTGGGAGTGTGAAGTCTTTAGACAGCACAAGACATTCATTCTCAGTGAAGAGAACTTTGTTCTTAGTGTCACAGATTTGTGAAACAGAGAACAAGTTGAAATACTGAAGTTCCTTAACAAAGTACACATTTTCAAAATCCAGATGAGGTGTCTTTATGGTGCCTTTCCCTGTAATACTCCCATCACTTCCTCCAAAAGTCACATTGCCTCCTCCTTCTATAGGGACAAAATTGTGCATCATATCTCTGTTCCCAGACATGCTTCTGGAATAACCACTATCAACAATACCAATATACTTATGCTTAAGGGGATGATCCTACAAACAACAACAAAAATATATACAAACAGTTAGTATTCAGAGGAGGCTCAAGTCATTACTGACTTGAACCTGCCTTGTGGATCACAGGTTTAGGGCATGAAGATTTAGAGGATCCACCATTGTTCTTGGTCCTCCATTGATAATTTGGTCCCTTGTTAGTCCAAGAACAACCTGCTGAGGGCTTCACAGCAGTGCTCCCATATCCCATCCCAGCATACATAGAGTCAACATATGTAGGCCAATAACCATGTTTAAAGTATGGGCTAGTGGGTTGAACATATGGTCTGGTAACTGAACCTCTCCAATGAGAGTCAGTCTTTGCTGCTTGAGGGACATAAGGTGGAATATTAGCAACATTGGTCCAGTTAGGTTTGTGTTTCTGGAGAGTAGCACATGCACCCAATCTTTGTTCATAAAAATCACAATCCTTAATCAAATGGAACTTACTGCCACATACAAAACATGTCTTCTTCTTAGAAGTTTTATTCAAATAGGGAGATGTTGGATTGCATGCAGAAGTACTTAAAACAGATACATTCAAGGAATTGTTTTTAACAGACTGATTATTCAAACATTTAAAAGATAAGTCTTCAGGAGAAACTGTCTTAGAAGTTGATTCCTCAGCAGCTTCCCTAGAGGGCTCACAAGAAGACTGGGGTGCAGGCTTGGGTGTTGGTTCAGGCTTGGGAAGGTCAGACTTCTCATTTGAATCACAACTTTCATAGGAAGTAGACCCTTGATCCGATGAATTGTCACTGTCAGAGCAAGAGACAAAGTCATTAGATGAGGTATCAGGGTCTGGCAAGTCTTTTGACTTTTTGCCATATAGATGATGTGATCCATCAAAGTCAACAGTGATGGATAGGTCTGTGGGCATGAACTCACCTCTAATGGGACCAGGGACAGCATGCATATTACCTTCTTTAACATAATTAGCTAGGCCAGCTGGGGTAGATTTACGCCTATCATACTTAGCTTCCGGACCAACATAATTTTGAAAACCCAAACCTATAGGATATGTCTGAGATTGACTAGAATAGATAATTCTATTTAAGCTTTTACCAGACATTTGCCATTCATTATTCCTAGCAATTTCCTCAGCTAGTTTTGCCTTAAGCTCTAGGTTCTCAGACACAGCTTCATCCTTTGCTTTCTCAGACAGTTTTAAGTAATTATTTGCAACTTCTAGATCAAACTGTAACACTTTTATCTTTTCTTCATAAGCTATTTGATTCTTTTGAAACCACACTTTTTGTCTTTCTACAGTTTTTAATGCAAGTTTATGAGCTTCATTATCAATATAGCATGCATCAAACTTAGGTTTCATAGCATCAAATTCTTCTTTAAGTTCATTGTATCTAAGACTACAGCCAAATATACAATTGTGTACCTGAGATAGTCCCATCAAGGCAAACTGATCATGCCTTTCATCCGAAGTGCACCTTGCAAGCAGTCCAAGCTTGTCAGTATCATGAGCTTCCTCATTAACAGGTTCATGTGCAGTCCAGTTGACCTGTTCATCCATGGTGAGGAGAGCTGCTGAAGCTCCAGCTTCCTGCTGTTTCTGCTGATAGGAAAGATATTTTGCTCCATCTCCATTCTTTCTGTCCTTGCATTCTCTTGAGAAATGCCCCATCTGATGACAAGTGTAGCACTTGACTTTGCTCCTATCAAAGCGAGCTGGTTCCTTTCCCTTGAAAACAAACTTCCTTCCAGCCTTCTCTTCAAACCTTTTGATGTCCACTGACAGCAATGCCACCTGCATTTTCAGCTTCATTTCCTCCATTTCAAGAGGGTCCAACTGATCAAAGTCTTCATATGCAAGATACTGCTGAGTATCATAGTCAGCAACAAACGAATGAAGAACATCCTCCATCACACTACTAGTCTTAGATTGTGAAGATTGTGGAGTGGGACGAGTGTTGTGTGATGGAGTGGGAGAGCAGGATGCTGGAAAGTAGTTGGAACTAGGAGATGATGGAAAATAGTTGGAACTAGGAGCTTGTACCATCATGTTGGAGTGAGAAGTCCCGACAAAAGCTGCATGGCCAGAAGAAGATGTACGATAGGGAGTTCTGACATCAGGTTCAAGGGTTCTGAGTCTGTTATACAGCTCATCAAAAGTGAGCATATCCAACCCTCCTTTAGCCTTGAGTGCTATACTAACATGCAACCATGATGGCGGCAAGGACCGCAAGAACTTTGAGTTGCAATCTTCATTATCCGGTTTAGCATTCAGCTGATTCAGCTGACTCAAGATCCTATGGAACCTGTCGTATCCCTTGTGGATACCTTCTTCTTCTGATATATTGAAGTCCTGAAACTGTTGTCTTAGCATGGACTTCCTCATTCTCTTTGATTCTTCATTTCCACCGAAACTTGCTTTGAGAGCCATCCATATGTCTTTAGCATCATCCATATGGTGAAAATCACATAGATGATCTTCAGGTATGGCTTGAAGCAGAATAGTTTTCACTTTATGCTCTCTCTGCATGGCCAGCACTTCTTCAGCAGTTTTTGGTGGAGCCATGATAAACTTCCCATCCCTGTCAGGAATCATTTTCTTTAGACTGTTTCCTTTCTTTACTACCTCCCACAGATTCCAATCAATATTGGAAATCCAGTTTTCCATTTTCATAGTCCAAAGTTCATATTCTTCCCTCTTTAAATAAGGAAATTTACCATTGCTGTTTGTGAGACTGAGTTGTTGCATGGAAGTGGTGTTGGTGTTGTTTGTGTTGGTGACTTCATTTTCATTATCGGATCCAGGCATGGTGATTGAGTGTTTGATTGTATGGGGGTGAGAATGGTTCTTAGTATCGTAGAGACTTTCCCGAGGCTCTGATACCACTTGTTAAAAACATACAAAGACCTTGATAGATCTTAAGCACTCGGAGATCGTCAGTGTTGCCTATGTAATCACAAGCAAACTAATAGAAGATCTCTACAACTTGGTATTGTAGCGGAAAATAAATACAAGTTATAATAACTAAGAACACTTTTGATCCTCTATGGATCTTTGATTATAGAAACTCTATGTTTCAGATAGAATACAGGACTTTAGAAACTTGAGAAAAGCTTATCTATTACAAACTAACTTGGTTTCTTATATAGGCAAGAAACCCTAATGAGCGTTGACAATTTACGCTCCTAATACAAACGTAGCCTAAGCATGCTTCTAGACAAGCATGCAACTAATCATTTTGTTTTGTTAATCATCGTGTTTATTCTGAGTAAGCTCTACATAATACGGCGCCAACCTATACATACGGCGCTGACTTTTACTCTAAACTGAGCTTATCTCTCCTACGTGGTTCCCACTTTCAGCAGCAACACAATGTCTGCTTTATCCCTTCTGCTGAAGTATAACTTCAGCAGAAACCATTCTTCTTCGGCAGAATCCATTCGGCAGATGCTTCGGCTTCTTCGGCAGAATCCATTCGGCAGATGCTTCGGCAGAATCAGTAGATTACCTTAATTCCCAACAGGCACCACTTTATAAGAGATGCATATGAAAAACATTTGATAAAAGTGGTTAAAATTCATACTGATGATAATGTGGCAGACTTGTTAACAAAAGCTTTTGATGGACCAAGGTTTCAACACCTTGTGGTCAATATTGGAATGTTAAACCCTTGATTGCAAAGTTTAAGGGGAGGCATAGGCCTCAGGGGAGGATTTATGCAAACTCTGCATATTTTTGTGTGTTATTTTGTTTACTAACACTAACTTTCTAATAATTCTTTAGTTTGTTTGTCTGTGTGTTGTTCTTGTGTGTTTTTGTGTCTGTTTTGCAGTTGTCTGGATTGCATTTTGTCTATTTCTTGTCTGAATTGCAGTTTGTCTATTCCATGATCAAGATCAAATTCATCAAGTGTGGTTCATTGGTATATGGTCAAGATAGCTAAAAGATTGTTGCTTGTTTCTTCTGAAATTAAAAGTACTGAAGCAAACAATTTGATTCACTGAAGTTATAATGCTGAAGTGTTATTTTGGGTTTGGTCAAAGATGAAATACACGTAAGCGACGGTCAACCAAACGGTCTAATTCTTTGACTATATTTTGGGGCAAAAACTATCACTCCACCATCACTCTCTTCAGAACAAACCAATTCCCTCTCATCTTGCATCCACAAACACTCACCATTACGAGAAACATAACCCTAAAAACTCATATCCCTCATGGCTCTTGAATTTAAAAATGATCACAACAAAGTTGCATTTCTGGGAAAAGGTAAGGGATATGAATTGTACGAACCAATGGTGGAATTCTTGAAAAGGTCCAAGATTTGTTATGCTCTAACACATTCTCCGAATGAGATATATGAA